>JBAMNC010000677.1:1200000-2400000 GCA_037902135.1 Cetoscarus ocellatus | reverse complement strand
GCTAAAACATGGTCAATTTTGTCTGCACCAGTTAAGCAGCCTTTGAGCATTGAATGTAAAATGTTAAGGACGTTTTGAAATACAAGTGGGGCTCTGACTCAATGATTGTAATGTTCAATGTCACCACCCGGTGCCATTTTACAGATGGAATAATGAATGGCAGCTCAGTGGAGAGGCTCGGTAAAATGGCATAATGAGTGTGTGCATGTGTGTGTGAGACTCATGAGAAAAACTGTGAGAATGAGACGGATGCCTCATTTCTTATCTCCTTCCCCTCACCTATCCTATAATTTAGACCTGAACAAGCTTCAAGTGACCGTGTATATCTGTCTGCACCTGTGGGCCTGTTACTATGGCAACATGGATCTGAATACTTTCACGCTGTGTCATATCAGACAGTACATTACTCTCACGGCTTACTGAAGGCACAGGACACAACAAACAGACAGTCGACGATGCCATGATTACACTAATAGATACCTGCAAAACAATAATATATTATCAGCAAACTATGTAATTACTATTTGTGCACATAAAACAAAACATACTTGTTATTGATAACTGTTTGTTTTAATGTTAACAATGTACTATCACCTGACTGGCATTTTGTAACACGAAATGAATAGGTTCATCAAAGGGGCCAATTTTGTTGTAAAGGTTTTAACTGTGACCTACTATGTTGCACTGCAAAAAAACATAATCTATCTTCTGTCATATTTTTTTTAGGGAAAAGGGTTTGGACCATATTCAGATGTAGATATAGACCTGGCATATTGAGGACCAATGTTTTAAATGGTATATCTTCCTGATTTGTCCTCAGGGGGTGCCAAAATCCACAAAAAATGAAATATTTGGTGATTGGTCAAACACGCACTGGTCAAACAATTTATGTTTTTGTTCATATATATATATATATATATATATATATATATTTTTTTTTTTTTTGATACATATATATATATATATATATATATATATACACATATATCTTTGATACATCTTTCTATCTACTTTTTCAAAATGCTATTGGAATCCTAATTTCCTTGAGGGAGTCTCCCAAAGGGATTAATAAAGTTCCATCTAATCTAAACTAATCTAATCTAATCTAATCTAATCTAACAAGTACTGTTCAGTGCCATATTGTCAACAACTCTACATTCATTCTAACGTCCACTGTGGGAAAGGGCTTAAACTAGGGTTGCAAAAGTACGTACATTTTTAAAGTTGGAAATTGGAAAGTTGGAATTTATGGGAATAAATAGGAATAATTTTTAAACCTGGAATTTACAAAAGGTTGGCTCTTAACAGTGATTTTTAAATACAGTTGGGAAAATATACTTTAGCATAACCTTGACTTGAACAAATGTCAAGCAAAGTGTACTTGAGAATATCTATGCTATTTCTCAATCACATGCACACAGCGCTCTGCTAACTGAGTACTGAGGGCACGCCTCCTACATGCACTGTGCATTCCTCCATCACATGCACAGATGATTCTAGAACCCTGGACTATTGAGGCCAAATTTTTGAGCCCATGGACGACATAAAAAGAAGCTGAAATTGACTGTTCAATAAAATAATTAAAACTTGATAAAAATTGTTCTTACAAATAAATCTGCTGAGCTATAAAAATTATATTATTTGACATGGATGTCAGCCTATGACAAAACAAAATGTTAAGATTTATGTTTGGGTATGATACAGTTCTTTAAATTTACCTCCAGTTTTCAAGTTAATTCCTATAATTCCTCTGTAAAGTTTCCAGTTAGGAACATTTTCAATGTTTCCTAGTTCAACTTGCCATGGAAAGATTCTGGAAAGTTTCTAGAATCCTACCAGAAATTTGCAACCCTGTCTCTAGCTGGTTTACAGGTCAACTCTGTGGTGATTGGCTCAGCGTCATATGGTCAACAACTCTGCATTCATTCTTACATCTAGGCTCTGCAACAGGCTTGCTACTGCTATGAACTGCTAATGGGCTTAAACTGATGACAAAACAATAGCAGGATGCCACACTGCTGCAGCAGACTTCTTGTCTTGTTCAAAGAGGCGCATGTTTAATACACTTAAAAGGCATAAATGCATAATATGGTGCCTTTAAATAACTTTCCAGATGCTGTAAAGGTTGTGAGTGCCAAAAACTTTCAATTAATATCTCTGTTTATTACTAATATTCAGTAAGGTGATAATAATGTTTATCTTTGAAGAGATGGGAGACTAAAAAGCCTGTGCTGCAGCTCTACACCGTGGCCAATGCCAGCTGACACTGTCTTTGACCTACAGTCCTTTGCACTGGCCATAAGCAATGAATAAATAAGACAACATGACCTTGACCTTAAAATCAAATAATTTATGTCTGAGTCAGTGTGAACATTTGTGCAAAGTTTGACTAAAATCTTCAAAGAGTCCTTGAGACATTGTAACAAAGGTGGCCTGGATAGACATATGGACGTTCAAACAGACAGAAAAAACAAAAAAATAACGGCTACAATTCTCAGATGTTGCCAGTGCAAATTCATTAAGATTATAAAGCAGCAATATTGTTTAACTTTTTTAAGAGTCCACTTTTATGGCAAGTATTTTTTTCTAACCAAGCAATGAACAGTGCAAGCCAGAGATTGTATCCAGATGATAAACAAGATGGACATTTTTGCGATCCTTTTCTTTCTTAAATGAATTATTCATAGATTAAATTTGTTAGCCAGTCCTCTTCAGTTTTTCAATGACAAAAAATGCAGGCTAAAGTACTTTTTATGCATAAAAAAGCATCAAATCTAACAGAGGGAGTTTAAAAATTTCCACAAGTTTTGTTTACACTCAAGTTTCCCAGGTAAGGCATTCATATTAAAGAATCCCTTCATTGTCCTTTCACTGGCTTCAGTCAACACAGAGTAATAACAGCAGGATATACTGAAGTGATAATAGAGAGAGGGGGAGGCGGGTAGGAGAGGGATGTAAGGGTTGAATGGATGAGTTGGCAATGTAAGTACACAGCAGAAACTGACTGGGTACACAAATCCAGGGATAAACACAGATGAAAAACAAGGGAGTGGAGTGAGTCAGAGTGATCGCATGATTCAGTATGAATTCCAAACAGTGCGTCATTGATTTTAGTTGGCATAAAACAGGAGGCTGCAGTGAGTCAGTTAGAGGAAGTACACGCAGGTGCAGACAGGTATGAACATGCTTTTTACACAAATGCAAAGCAGCCAACATGAACACACCAGTTTATCAGGTCTTGGATAAACTGACAGAGAGGCTGCCTTGTGGAAGTGCGGAAACAAAAGCGGTGGGAACCGTTTGTGGTCAGCAGCCACAACCCCTATCATGTGACTGTTTGCTACACAGCTGGGGTTAAAGGTCAGGGGAAATTCTGTAACACTAGTTTGTCAGAATCCAAAGATTTATGTTGACTTCCTGCTATCGTGCAGCAGCCATGTTTTGACCTCAAGCTTACAAACCAAAAGAAGGTAAGTATTTGTTGCTCAGGCCCCTCGACTGTAGAAAAGCCTTCCTTGATCAATGTCTTCCATTAAATCTCTCTAAAGCTCATGCTGGCAGTTTCTAGCTGGTTATGAAACAGACTGAATGTCAATGCAGGTGCTGTTTTATAGGTTACACAAGCACAAGAGACCATCAACAATAAAACTGATTATAAATCTGGTGCTTGTAAATGCTGCTGTGAGGTAGCTGTCAAACGTAGCACCAAAACAGCCTCAATGACCATTTTCCATGATTTAAGTTCACAATAACTAATACGTTTTTTTTGTTTGTTTGTTTTAAGGAGGGCAAAAAGACATTTACATTTAAAAGAAACATTAAAGTGCATTGCAAGATCAGCAGAGACATGAGAGTTATCGGATTAATCAGAAACCAAAAGTTTCTTACAGGAGCTTTAAAGCCACTGTGGTGGTTATTTGTCATAAAAAAATGGCTTTCTAAAAAATTTAACTAACTTTGACAAACAGCCACGATGCACCATTCCGGTTGGGTCGTACGCAGGCAATAAGAAAATTCAATGTCCACTCAAGATTCAGCATTTTTGTCATTTACTCGGATCAAAAGGATTAACAAACATTTTCATCCACGTCTCATCGACCTGGTAAAAAACCTGTATCCCCTTCCTGGTGCATGAACCCCTATGACCCACCCCCTACCTATGTGGGAATCCTGACAAATCACTGCCTGGCACAGTGCCTATTGCCCCCAGGTGTTTACAAGAAAAAACAAACACAAAATACTTTAATTTTTAACAATAACATGGAAAAATAGCTCCGACAGCCATATTTCTATAAAAAGCTGTCTTCTGTGGTGGGCCTTCAATTGGACAAAATCATGACGATCCTGGACAACCCCTCTCACCCTCGCCACGATGAGCTGTGGGACATGGGCAGCTCGTTCAGCCAACGAATCATCCCCCCCAGAAACAGGACAGAGCGCTTCAGGCGCTCTTTTGTGCCCACTGCCATCAGACTTTACCACAGCGGCAGAGGCCGCAGTCTGTCACTGCACTGACAAACCCCCCCCCCCCGAAACAAGAATTCCTTCTGGACTGTACTCAAGCAATATGACACTGTACTGCACTTTAATATATTTACAGTAATCCTCCATATGCTCCAAACCAGTTCTATCCATATTGTTAACTCTACTAAGGCACCTTAATGATTCATATCTCTGACCACGGTTAACTCACAATTACTCTAGGTAAATAAGTTGCATTGTTACTGTATGGTCAATAACTGCTGTTACATTTCACATTGTCACTTTAATATCACTGTCACTTTACCTTTACTGCACTGCACAGGAGGCTCAGTTGTTCTGAATGACACTTAGTGTGTTAATTTAGTATTTTAGTATGTTAGTTAATTTTGATAATTGTAAATAACTACTATTCTTTTGATCTCTGTCTTATTTAATGCATGCTACTATCCCTGTACTTGCCCTGTACTGCTGCAATACCAGAATTTCCTCTTTGGTGATCAATAAAGGATTATCTTATCTTATCTTATCTTATCTTATCTTATCTTCTTTTCTCTTCTCTTCTCTTCTCTTTCTTCTCTTCTCTTTTCTTCTCTTATCTTCTCTTATCTTATCATATCTTATCTTATCTTATCTTATCTTTTTTGATTTCATTCATATTTTTCACATTTTGTCACCCTTTGTCATATTTAGTTAAGGGTCCTTTTGTTCTTTATGTGCCAGTTCCAGGCAAGGGCCGTGCCACTTCTATGGCAGATAAACTCCGAGCAAAATCGCTGATTCACCACATGGTTGGTTGCAACAGAGGCAAGAAGTGCTACCAAAGATTCTTTTGAGTTTAAGAAGTTAAAAAAGAGCAGACTGTGGGTGCCATTTTCTGTTCAAACTTGGTGCCATTAGTGCCTGCAGTCCATTCTTTATAGTGCTGGACACACTGATAGTTTTTAGCCATGGGACGGAGGGTAAAAAGTGTCAGCTAGCATCGACCACTGTGGATGGGCTTTTGAATTATTTATCTTTACAAAAAACTTTGGGAACTTATGACTTTGTACATTAGCCAGGACATCATTAAAATCACATAAAACAGCACAGTATTTGGCAAAACGTAACTATTTCAATGTTCTTATACTGCAATGGTGTAGAATCATCATTAAAATCCACAGATGTATGAGTGTGTTTTATAATGTATTTTGATGCGGTTGGATCTATAATCCCACTGTTTTGAAGGCAAAAAACAAGAACTTCATCATTTAAAAAATCAGTGCGGTAAATGCTAACATGAGCTTAATAATGTAACAGAGTGATAGTATGAATATCTCTATCATCTGCAGCTTTAGGTCAATGTTTTGGGGCATACAATTCTTAAAGGAAGTGAAATCCTGATATAATTTATACAAAAAATGATACCATAATTAGGATAAGTCTGTTTGTCCTTGCTGGCTTGGTAACATATGGTGCATTCCATTTACACTTGAATTCAGATGTGAGAAGTGGGAATTACATCACATCACTTTTACATATCCCAGGTACAAGCTGGTAAAACTGCAGTATCTATAGATTGTTCAATTCTCCAGAAGGTAATTCCTACTAAAGAGGGTGCTCCCAGTGACATATTTAATATGCAACTTAGAGAATCTGACTTCCGAGATCAACTGAAATACACCCAAATAGTCACATTGGAGCTTTTAACACCATGGATCCACTATTTGCTCCTCTCTGGGTTTTCTCTACAAAATATGGCAGAAGTATAATTTGGGTTTGTCTCCTCAACGTTTAGTTCATCCAATTGAAATATAACTGTCTTCCATAAAAAATAAATAACCTTGAAAAAACACTTCACTGGCACCTAACAGGTTTACAATGTGCAAAGTAAGAGGAAGTGTTTCTTGCCTGGCAAAGAAGTGCTCCATGAGTGTGTAATGTCATGTTTAAGACATCAGTTCCTTCTTATTTTACTGTTTCAATGTTGTATTTTTTATTTTTGGAGTTTTATATGAGCTTGATGTTTTCTTTTCCTTTTTTTTGGAAGACACATTGATAAGTAAGCATTACATCATGTAATGGGTCTGTTAGTTCTGAGGCTGAGCAATGGATGAAGTAATATGACAATACAACTAGAACTGACTCAAATATGTACAACATAAATTTCCCCTTTGACAAAAAATGTATAAATCAATAGTCTTTTCCTCTTGTATGGCAACTCTGTTCATTTAAAAACAGATGCACTGATAAAACTTTGAAGCAGGTATTGTGATATCTAAGTGTATTACTGCAGAAACATGCAGTTGCAACAATAATGGCTAAAATAAAAGAGGAGAAGAATATAATGAGGCTATGAGGTTTTCCTGCATGAAAGTAGCCTTCTTTAAAATAAAAATGTAGTAATTATTACAATTTCAACAAGAAATGTTTGAACGTTAACTACAAAAATATTCACGCCCCTCTTTCTGTCTGGACTTGTCGTTAAAAAAGCACTGTACTAGGGCCCTTATAGAATTTGTAAGTGTAGGAAAAAAAAAAAAACCTGGTGAATGCCGTGCAGCAGCTGCGGAAACAACACACCCGTAACTTTGCATGACATGATTAAATAGGGGAGTGCTTATGTTGCATGTGTGTTTGGAGCAGTGTATAGGAGGGTGGCATAGTGTGTCCAAAACACAGAAAAAAGGAAGGAGAACTCACCTTGGGCTTCAGGTTTGTCTGCTGTAAAGAACAGAGGACACAGAAATACAGTCAGTAACACGAAACTGAACGACGCACAAACTGGTTTAACAGTCGTGCCTTGGAGTAAAAGAGGAAACATCTGTGGAATGGCTGTGGGACTGACATGTGATTAGAATATTAAAACTATGGAGGGCAGCAGAGTTACTGTGACACGTGGAAACATTCATCTGAATGGGCTGGGACATGCACCTGTCTCTTTGAGTATCTGATTTCTTTAGAAACTAAGAAGGAAGGTTTTTTTTCTTTTTGGCTATCAACAGCTGTAGCATGACAAAACTAAAAAGGCTATTTTTAAAACTTCATTTGAACTTAAACAATAGAGAAGAGAATTTCTGGCTTTATCCTGTTTGTATTGTTGGGGGTAAGCCAGTAATATCCTGTGTTCTACAGGAATTTTAAAAACCTTACCGGTACAGGAGCAAATGCAAAGCTACATCTGACTGCAATTTATATGATTTGAACCACAGAAGATACTGTGCAATCATTTTAACTTTTATTATACAATCGGTCCTGCAACACGTTATTAAAGGACCATACATCCACCATATGGCCATGGTCATTACAGCGTAAAAGCATGCTGGTTAGTAGCATACTAGCCACCCATTAGTCATTGTTAAGTACTGAATAGTACACAAATTCTACATGAATATATGAAGGTAGTATGCCATTAACAAAGACTTTTCCATTAATACCCTTTTAATTAGTAGTCCAACATGGCAGTGTGTTTGGATGCAGCGGCTCTTGGCTCTTCAGTGAATTTTGTAAAGTTTGTGTGTGTTGTTTTTTATGTCCAGTCATCGACACCGGGTCTACAGTTGACAGGACCTTGTAAACATTGGAATGCAGCTAAATTCTGCAGTCACAAGTACTTTCACACAGGAACACAACATGCTGCCCAACATAGCAAGACCGCCAGGATAGTCATGGATTGCTGTTGGGTCCAGCAGGCGATGGAGGTGAAGGGAAAGGAAGCAAAAGTGCGGATGCAGAGCAAGCTGCTAGCTTGGCTATGCAAGCAACCTCTTAGGCTACCAATACCAACTGTCTTCCTCACCAACTCCAGATCCATCACAAACAAAATGAAAGTGTTGAAGCTGCAGATCTCCTCTAACTACCTGCTACAGTATATACTCTTTTTTTTACTGTACACTGTATTGTAAGAAGAGCTCCAAAAACATTGTACAAAGTTGCAATGACAACAAAGGCTATTCAAGTTTTCTAGTAATTATTGCTTATTGATAGCAAATTAGAAGGTCATCCTACACAAATTATGATCTTCGCATGTTCTGCCTAGTATGGTCTTTATAAGGTAAAGTCACCCAAACAATGACATCCTTCATCACACTCAGTAAAAATGGTGTGTCCTCATGAAACACAGCATAGAAGTCAAGGTATTAGTAATTGGAAAAGAACTCATTAAATATTTGTTTCTTAGAATATCTTCCCCAATATGAAGTCTTGTTTTAAACAAACTCAAGTCTTAAAGTCTAATAATTAAGACATGGTCTACTCATAACAGATCTATCTTTTGTGAGCTAGTTTTATTATATACCATTGTAATATAATATGTGCATTGTGAACTCAGTAGACTTCCATTTGATCATCAGATTCTTAAGGATAAGCTTTATCTATGAAATTATTTGTTTGCTAATTTAAATCTGAAAAGTGTGAGTGTGGGCTGTCACAAAGAATTCACGGGGCACTGCCCACCAACCACCAACACCAAATCCATTCATGATCTGTTGAGGCATTTAAACTACATGGTATTAGCTTGATTTGTCTCAACTCTTGGTTATTTTGTTTTTTCATTAGAGCTCTTACCAAGTACTTTGTACAGTTTTTGTATCACTTCTAGTGAGTTTGAAAGAAAGCTGAGTGGAGTCTAAGTTATGGTGTAGAGGGACTGCTGTCCTCTAAATGGTCAGAGTATCCCCCAGAGATGAGGATCTCCAATACAAAAAAAATAAATTCCTGTTGTTGGCTTTGTAACTCCCCTCTTTTTTCAGTATGTTACATGCTCACAGCCATCTCTGAAACAAAACATGTTTTCAGTGAAAAAAATTGTAAATTTAGAGGCCGCTGTGCTATCCTCCTTTAATCTTTTTTATTGTACAGATGCAGCCACTTAAATTTTCCCCTCTTTACTTGACTGAGCTTTGGAGGGTCTATGACAGGAGAGTGCTGGGACCCGCCCACCCTTGTGACTGTAATGAGATTCCCCACGATGTGATTAACACATAGGTACTGGTTAACCCCATCTTGTTTTGAGACTTGCTGCAATCTTTAGTCTATCCACCAGGGGTGCAGTGATTACAGCCACTGCTACAATCACTGGCCTTTAAAACTGCAGCTCTTCCCACCATAAATCCATTTCCTTCCTCTATTTACCCAAGAGAAAATGCACTACAAACACTCTCAACTATTACTTAAATGTGACATTTTATTTCACAAAACAATTTTGCAGTCATGACCTGGATTAGTTGTTTTATCATTCGATGTTTGTGAGCATGAAAAGGTTGAACACAAAGACTCTTTGTGCCCCTGCTTTTAGATGATAGGATTATAATGTGGTAATAGCATTTGAAATGGACATTCATTTTGTAACAGATCAATTCTAAGTCTTCTCCTGTATCACTACAGTTTTGGCACACCACCAGAGGGGTGGGGGGACTTCAAGTGGCTGGACGTAGGCTGGTAATTGGCTGGAACTCAGCAGGCATTTGGCTGGGAGTTGAAAATTACAGAGGCTGCACCTGTAATAATGTTGCAGTAGTTTCGCACAGTCATGTGGTGACAACTCAAAGAATATACTATGATGGATAGCAAAACCATGCAGAGTTGAGTGAAGCTGAGCAGACACCACAGGTAGAAAAGGACCATTTGTGTTGCACAATGCCAGAGCAAAGCTTCACTTTGCCAAGCTGAGCACAGTGCAAGGTCGTCGTGTTGCACATATGCACAGGAGCAGGTTTTTTTCTTGAACATATTGCTCCCATATCAGCAATTCCAATATGAGAGAAAGTCAGAGGTAAGGTCAGACTGCAATAAAGAATATGGAGATGATGTTGGTAGTGTTCCTATTTCCTCTCTGATATGAGTTTTAAAATCTTGTCATGATTCTGCTTCTTGTAGTAAAGTTCCCTTTTATGTTTCCTCATTTCATGTTTTGTCTTGTGTTTCCTGTTTTATTTTGAAATCATTAACCCTTGTCTCTGTCCATAGGTTTTGCTTCCTGTCTGGTGTCGTCACATCTGCCTCCTGATTGTTCCTCCCCAGCTGTGTCTTATCACAATCATCTCTTGTATTTAACCTCATGTCTTCCTTTGTCCTGTGCCAGTCCGTAGTACCTCACAGTCTCGTACCAGCATTCTTTCTTGTCTTGCCATGTATTACCTGCTTTGACCTTTGGCTTAGTTTTTGCCTCACGATTTGGATACTATTGCCTTTGTCTGATTGATCTTTTGTGTACCGAACTTTGCCTGGTAAATAAACCTCTTGCCTGTTTGACTCCAGTTCAGTGTTGTGCATTTGTGTCTCTGAGCCTCATCTTATTACAAACCTTCAGAGTCCCTGCCAAGGAAACTCTTACTTGTGCTCACCAGGTGTGTTTAAAAGTGTTTTTGAGTCTATTTCCACAACAAAAAAAGGAAAAATCAGTACATATCCTTCTCTTTCATTATTGTTTGATAATAGTTCCAGAATATCTGCTGGTCGCTTGGCGGTTTGCACCAACTATGACCTTGACTTGTGCACTACTCCCCTGCTCTGAGCCAAAACTATAGTGAAGGCTGCACACTCTGTGTTCTCTTTGAAAGCCCATCAAGCAAATGTTAGATAATAATGGAGAAACCATAAGCATGTTTGATATACACAAGATTTCTTTTTAGATGTAAGAGCATGAAACTTTATTAGGAGTTATATGGACATTTGAGAGTTGAAGTTTTTTGCTTTATTTAATGAATTTAGACCAAGGGTCACCAACTACTTTCATATAAGGGCCAGTTTTTTCATGACATACGTAATGGGGACCATATTCAAAATATATTTTTTTAAATGTATAAATTTGTATATAATTTAAATAATATTAGTTCAATATTTGTTCTTATTTTATTCATTTATTTCTTTGCTCCAGCCATGGTGATCACAGTTTCCCAAAAAAGAAAACATTCAATATTTCTTAGCCTTTAAAAGTCAGATCAGTACCTATCACCCATGCTACTGCCAGACACTTGGTGTTGTTGTGATATCTTGGCAATGTCGTTCGGGGACTTTCAAGTATTTCATTACTTGGTTTGACTCTGACATACTAATTTCTCTAGTTAAATGTTGGCTAAAATGGCTCACTGGTAGATGCATGTAAAACAGATCAAATAGGAAGTCAATGAGAGTTATTAAGAGAGCTCCTACTGTGGAACTACCTTACAGGCTCCATTCTAAGCAGAGTGTTTTAAGATCATTATTCAGGTACAATGACTAACCCTAAATTACTATCAAGAAGCAGCAATGAAGAGGGTGTTATGGGAAACATTTGGTTAATGTTGGCTACAGAATGTGGTTCTATAAAATAATGTACAGATAAGCTCTTAACAATGATTAATAAGCAGCCAATATGCTACTAAATAGCATGCTAAGCAAAAGCTGTAGTTAATGACGAGAATAAGGTCCTCAAAATGTTGGCAATAGTCTGTCTTTTAGTCTTTTAATAAATAGATTTTCTTATATATAATGTCATATTTGTTTACTTTCAATGGCAATGTTTTATTTGCCTCCATAGCAAATTTTATATTTTTTTAGTTGTTTTTTTGCCATCTTGCTCTGTTGTCATATTTCTTTGCTACATGTACAGAAGAAGCAATTGCAATATAGGTTTTATTTAGGATCACTAAAGTATCTATCTATCTATCTATCTATCTATCTATCTATCTATCGAGCATAAACACTCAGAAAGACTCACCATCTCCTGTGGCGCCAGCAGCTTGTGCTAAAAAAAGGAGGAAAAAAAGAGAGAACGTGACTAAAGGTGGAGTTTTAGTTCAGGTTTTGATGGGTTAATGACGCATAAGAAACACTTTACAAGTTTTTACTAAAGAACAGAGAAGGGGAGCACGATTATTCTCTTTGAGGTGCTTTGTCCCTCTAAGGCATTACAGGTACAGAGTTCCTGTCCCAACCAGTCTGTACACATGAATTAACATAAAGCTCTTGAGGAAATGTTCCACTTTCACTACAAAATGCCCGTAAAAAATAAAATATGGAGACTCTTACCCTCAGCTTTCTCTATCAATATGCAAACAGCCCCATTATCTCGTTCTGCCTGTCCGCATTCGCCCGTGACATCATCGCTGCCTGCTCTAACTTGACAAAGCCGCTAATCACCGAGCGCTAAAGAGGAGCGCCTTTCACCAGATTATAATGATTATACCATTCTACATGAATCATGAGGAATAAAGGGTGAGCACTGCATAAAAGCTGCTCCTGCAAAATTAGCCTTCAAGCATCACTGTCAATATGCTTTGTGGCTGGAGATTAAGCTTTCTCAGCCCAGGAGGTAAAATGGGTCAATTTGGTGTCTTGTCATGTGAACACGGCTCATTAAGCAAAATCTGAACACTTAAAGGATCATGGGGTTTTGTGCCGTAAATAATATGGTTGCAGTAAAGTGTTTCAGTTTTCATTTCAGACCACAGCAAGTACACAAAGATGGCTGCCCCTTGGTAGAGTTAATGCTAGTTGTGAGATTTTAAGCTAGTTGAAAAACATACACATTATATTTTGATTTATTCATTCATTAATTCATTAATTTTCCACACCCCTCCCTTGGTGGGGGTGGGGTGGGGGTGGGGGCTGGAGTCTATCCCAGCTGTCACTGGGCAAGAGGCGGGGTACACCCTGAACCGGTCGCCAGTCGATCTCAGGGTCACGTAGAGAGATGGACAACCATTCACACTCACACTTATACCTATGCGCAATTTGGAGTCACCAATCAACCTAATGAGTACATTTTTTTGTCTTTTTTAGTTTATTTAGATGCTAAAGTGCACAAAGTAGATCTTCGTTGAGTATTTTCCTGCTATCAGCAAAACCTTGTCCAATTGCTTGTCAATGCTCTGACCGAGTGTTCAGTTTGTTAATGGCACAAATGTTAATAGCAGTGCCACTGAGATTACTTATTTTAAAGCTGTACATGTGCACCAGTGTGTAAGACTCAAAGGCAGCTCAACACGATGAGTTGTGATGTCAGGTTAGCACCACATTGATTAAAGATCACTCCAAACATGGTCAGAAATGGTGAGTGATGTTTAAGTAAAAAAAAAAAAAGGCTAGATCTTGAGATCAAAATGTGGCCTCGTATTAAATAAAGTCTCTCACTGAGTACTGAACAGTATGCAGAGCTTTTTCTTTTCTACACTGATGATGTGACATGTTTACAAGAAAAAATAGTTTACTTGTAAATGTTAACCTGTTTAGAAACATGCAACTCAAACTTGCTTTCTCCCTTCACTTGTCCCCCTGCACTGGTGTGAGATAACAGGTGGCAATTAGGTTTGTTTCAATGCAGAGGAGATATAACTATTTGCTTTATAACTGAATTCAATGTGCATAAACAATGCACCAAGAAATATTCTACTAGACTTCAAAATCCCAGATACGACAATGGGACAAAATATTGCATTGTCAGGTGTTTTCCATTATTGCTCATACCTTTTACTTGGGCCCCATTTTGCTAAATTTAAAGTCAAGTATCCCTTGGTACTACATGACATTAAAGCTTCAGCACACCATAACAAAGACATACGTAATCTGAAATAAAGTTCAGCCTAAAGGTCAAAACAAAACCAAAAGTAAATGTAAAAAGAAGTTTCTTACGTCCAGGGCCCAGACTGCGGCTCTTTCCTGGCTTGTCATGGTCGTCCAGAGCATCTTCCAAGCTTAATTCCTTTTCTGAAACAAGAAAATATCTTTGGTAAAGAAACATTATATCAAACCCTGCAGGGAAATTCTTGTTTCACTATCACGCCCTGGAGGGATATCCTCCAGATGTTAACCTCCGACATGTCATCTCTTAAAAACCACACCGCACCATCTCAAACTTTTTAATAAAATGATACTATCTACCATCATGGACTCACTCCCCACTTTGGTCCCACATGTCCCAGATTGAAAGCCCTACAGAGATGTTCCTGAAACACGACCTGTTCTGAGGGTGTGACGGTGATCTTGAGAAAACCAGCACTGATTCAGATTAAAGGGTATCATCTGTCCCAAACAATACCTTACCCTGAATCTAGATTCATTAGGGGAAAACCCGAGTGACTTTATACAACACGTATGAGTCACAGCACAAAACAGTGGGAGGCCGGGCAGGGCGAGGTAGCATCGCTGAATTATCTTATGGAACCTCAGAGGTCCAATTATTCAAAGACTTGTTCTTTTATATAAAAAAATCCTGACACTGCATCATAATGGATGGTGTTGTGTTCACACTGAGAAAACACCATTTATCATGAATGAGTTTAGGAGTGTGAAGTAATAAAAAAAACATTTCAGCCGAGTTTTACCTCAGATACTCTCATTCTTCTGTGATCATTTCTCTCTCGTGAGCCTCCTCACTTTTGTTAGGATTCTTTGGCCTTTCCAGAGCCCAGAACACCCCCTCTTTTTACTTTTCTTCTTGATTTATCACTTTAAATTATGCTCATATTCCTTCACTGATATCACATTATTATCTGTTTCCATTTCTGACTTTCTAACTCTTTTTGCTTATGTTAGAAGAACAGTCATGTATTAGTTCTCACATGGAAGAAGTCTGTCATTACTACCATTTAAGTAACACTCACTGACACCCATATCTATTTCTGAGTACCAGGAAGATGGGTAATTGCTTTGAAGCAGTTGAAGACAAACAACGTCATTCATGTGGACTGGAAATGATTGAATTTAAGATAATTTTAAATTTTGATCAGCATGAAAAAAATTATGACAGTGAGTGAGGACAAGAAATCATAGAAATAAAAATTTGAATGTAATAAAGACCATAAAGTAAGAGAAAATTTATTTGGAAAGTTTAGCCTATGTATTGCACTTTAAATTAAGGACAAAACATCTGATTTTTTAATATTATGAAGTCAAAATCTTAAGGAGAAAAACGTCTGTAAATTTGAGTTTTTAAAGTCTTCTATGCCAAAAAAAAAAAACAAAAAAAAAAAACAAAGATATTTCTTTATTCTAAGTTGGTAATTTGACAACAACAAAAAAAAAAACAAAACATTTCTAGAGTTTATACAGATGTATTCAATGAAAGAACACATTTTTTAAATTACAAAGATGCATATTAGGGACCAAAAAACAGAAACCTCTGTTGTTTGGGAAATTTAAATCTGCAAATTTATGTTTTTCATCTGACTCAATCACTGGTGACACTCAGTTATTCTACCTTGAGGACACTTTTCCTTCATTTTGGTTTTAACATGATGCAATAAAAGCTGTCAGTTAAACAGGATGGTGTCTTCTCCAAGTTAATGACACTATGGTAACTAACAACATAATTTGAGGCCTGAAGGGCACTTGAATAAGGATAATAGTGTCTGAGTCATGCTGCCGTTTGGCAATATGTGTACCTGAAAAAACACCTGGCTCAGTCAAGTTTGGTGTTTGGTTTCTGTGGTTAAGTCATTTGTTATAATGGGGGGAAAGGACACAAACAAATTAAAAGACAAAAAATGAATTTACCTGCACGCAGCTCCGGCTCAACAGCAGCTGGTTTAACTGTAGGGAGAAACAAAAGGAAATTAAACAGTTTGTTAAAAACACTCAAACACAAAACATGTAAAAACTGAGCACACAGAAATCAACAACTGCACAGATGTGGATTGAAAGATTACAGGAATCGTTCAATTTCTGAGAGCAGAGCTGGTGTCTCATCTTAATAACAAACCCATTTTCATGGATTAAACTGTTGCTAAAACAGAAAAGTTGTCACTCTTCAGCTGTCAATACAGTACCGTAAAAATCCCAATTCCAAAGGACTTAGGACGTTGTGTAAAATGCAGTGTGTGTTTGGCTGTTTACATCATGTCTTGGGTGTCTATTCAGCAAGAATATGATTTAAGCTGAATAAAAAAATGAACTATTTTGTCTCTCTAGAGGATCAGATGCAGCTCTTTCATCCCTGCCCTTGGAAAACGTCCAGATATGCAGGCGCAGGGATGCTACAGGAGGCTGTTATAGTGAGCTCTGTGCTGATAGGCTGCTTGAGTAATGTCTGATGGGAGGAGGGAGAGGTTAAAGGTGAGGGAGCAGACTCTCAAAACAGTCATGGCATCTGCCTGTGACAAGCAGAAAACATACATGTATGTGGAGGTTGTATAGTTATTACATAATAGACCCCAGGAAGTAAAAAACAGTGCATTTCAAGGGGCATTTTCTTTAAGGCAGCATAAAGCATTTCTCTGTGAACTGAGTTTATCAAAGACGTCATGTTCTTCTGCTCCTCTAACAACATTATAAGCTGAAAAATTAAACTGACAGGACATGAGACCACTGATGTTCAAACTGACAAACTTTATTAATATCTGTAATTATACACCAAATCTAAATTTGATGCTTGCAATCATTCCTAAGGTGAAAGCCTGAGTCAACATTAAATGATGATCTTAAAATGCTAATTTTATGACAAAAAATACAGAATAGTTTCGACAACTTGCCAGTAAATTTACTAGAAATGAAAAACAGATTTCCTTACATGAAGAGGGAAGAGATTTTTGACAACAAAAAAAATGATGGATTCAGAATTAAAGTGATATGTTTATACCTAAAAAATACTTTATTTGTTTAGATAACAGAACTGCAAACAATGGTAAAAAAAAAAAAAAAATTTGGTGTAATAAAGGTGTTAATTTGTTATAATATAATCTTAAAAAAATCCTTTTTAAACTATTAAGTGATACATGTGTGACAAATATTCTGATTTTTTGAATTTTTATTTGTGAAATATGACGAAAAAGAGATTACCAAGTGTCTAATTTATAACAAACACATTAATATTTTTCAATACAAAAGCTATAAAGTTATTTAAATTATTTATTATTATTTAAATACATTTTTTTAAATTTAAAAAGAAGAAAGTGTATATTTAAAGTCTGACATTTAAAATCTGTAGATAATTAAAATATTATTTCATGACAAACAAAAAAAAAAGGTGGAGAATTTTTAACGCTCTAAAGTGGTTAATCAATTACATATAACTCAAAATGTCTGGGGATGTAAAATAAATTTGTGACAAGAAAATATGAATTTTTGAGATAAAACTGTCCTGAATATATGTCAAAGAAAGCTCACAATTTTTTAAGCCATGAAGGTATACATTTACCAAGAAACAAAAAACTGAAAATAAAGTGGCCTGCTGACAGTGTCTTTTTTCAAGGATGTATGCATTTATGCATTTTGCCAAGACAAGCCACAGTCTGCACGAAGCACAGCAGAGAGGACTCAGAGAAAGAATGCGAACACTGGAAAGGACGCAGCCCTGACCTGTCTACAAAAATGGAAACACTGCACTGCTGAGATACTCGAGATGTACATCAAGCGAGAATGGAAAAGAGTTCCACTGTCAACACTTCGATAATAAGTGTCTTTTGTTCCCTGACACTCACAGAGCATCGCTATAGGAAGAGGTGGTGAAACATAGTGGTTAACGTGATCCTGTGCCAACTGTTCTAAGAACATACTGCAAACATCAAAATACACCATTTGTGTTTTTTGAACATTAAATATTGTGTCTCTGTTTTTCATTCATTAGAGTATAAGTGAAAGATGAAATGCCTGCTTTCTGACTTAATCATTTTTCACAAAATGTACCAACTCTTTTGGACAAAGAGCTTGTTAATTATTTTAAGTTGCATGTGCTAAAACAAAAACATTTAGCCCCACATTCAGTTGTCACAAATATACATTAGGTGATCCTAAAGCAGTTTGTTTATTCTGCTCATTCACATACTTTCACTGTCAGTTACAGGTATTTAAGGTTGCAGTTTTAGGTGATTTATTTTGATTGAAGGAGTCCGTTGCTACCATGACATACGATGACGCGATAATTGGACAGAATGTGCCAGAACAAAGAAGCAGATCATGAGAAGTTTTTACAAACAAGTTTGTACAGTTTCCACATGTAAAGGACACGCATGTCAGAGAGGTGAGCTCATCAATGGAGAACATGTGTTTTACTTTCTCTACAACTCCTCTATATGATCCTATACTGTAAAAACAAACGCACTGACAAGGTGCACACTCTTTCAAAACTGCCAAAGCGTGCGGCATTGTTTAAATTCTTCTTTCCTTCTTTCTTGTGTAAAGTTCTGCATGTACATAACAAATGTTATTCCTACGTCCAGGGCTGAATTGTGTATCAGATGGTTGAATGTAAATCCACAAGAGTGATAAAGACGCTAAGAGTCCTATGTGTGCTTACTTATTGGTTCCTCAACAACTGGGTTTGTTGGCTCTTCATTCTCAGCTGGATTGATTGGTTCCTCCCCGTTTCTTTCTTCTTCTGGATCTGCTGCTGGTACAACCTTTTAGAGAGAACAATAAGAACAGTGTCATCACTGGAGCAGCTCCTGAACATCTGCATCTCGAAACAATTGTTAGCTTTTCTTTTTCACCGAAACAGAGAGGATTGTTTGGCTGAGTAAGGAAATAAAAAATAATAGTAGCATCATATATTCAAGGAAATGGAAAATTGTGCTGAAACACTACAAAAAAATGGGGTTCATTGCAAAGTTAGGATGCTTAAATGGATCAGCTGAACATCTGTCAGCCATAACTATATTGAATTATGTCAGTAGAAACTATAGCTGCTGTTAAGCAGAAATATGAAGCTTGCAAGCTTGTAAACCTGAAGGTCAAAGCAAGCCTGTTGCACCATCTATGTGTAAGTTCTACCATATGTTGTGGTGCAAAGTCATACCTGCTGTTTGTCCCTGCATTCTTTTCTAAACATTGGTTATGAAACAATGCATACAATGTAACAATGCAACAATGTGTAAAAAAACAGAAAGTACAGAGGATTACGGTCGTATAAATAGAAATTAAAGAAGTGTTAACAGTTTTTAACACTGTTATAACAGTAATTTAAAAATAAGTTTTGTAATTTACAAGGGTTCATGCTGATCCAGATGTAGAGGGTCGGTTTACCATCAGTATGCAGTTGCTTGCAGTGTTTTAATAGCCCATGTATTTAATAGCTGTGTCTTTTGTCTTGTTTTAAGGAGTATGTAAGGACATTTAACAATTTTTAACAGCTCTATTACAATGAAAAAGACAGGCATATTCACCTGAAAGTCATCAGTTAACCATTTATATACTGTTTATCCACTGAATATTACATCGGTCCTTCATATATTAAAGAAAAAACAAGATAAATTTGGGTTTCAGTGCCCTGGACATGACCCCAAATACAAAACAGATTGCTCCAGTAAGTTTGTGTACCTCGAGTTTTTTCTTCAACACTGTCTCTGGGTTCCTTTTCAAACTGAATAGAAATGTCTGACCACTGTAACTTTGTCCATTATGGGCTAAAAGACTCCCAACACTGTTTAACAAAAATGTTGATTTTTATCCCTCTGATTCTTAAAAACACAAGGTTTTGAGCCTGGCCGGATTGAACAAGAGGCTGTGGTTAGCAAAGGGTTCGCTTGCCACTGTACAGCAATTTGAATTTTGCTGATAAACTATTCAAGTCGTGAGAAAAATCATCCAGCCGGTCAACAACTCAGTGTTGTGAACTGACCAAAAGCTACTGCTAGCCAACAAGGTAAGTCACTACTCTGTACCAAGGGGAAAATCATCAATACAAAAATAAACAAACAGATCCAAGTGGATGTAGATTAAAATATTAACTTTATCCAGCACATTATTGTTCCTACTTTTTAAGTAAAAATGCCAGTTAATTTGTTTGAATCTAAAATGTTGCCTTCTTTCTTACATTTCTTTTCATACAACTGTATAACTGACACATCTTCAACAGTTTCTTAAAGTGCCACCGACCTCAGGAGCAGGAGTGAACTCGTCAGCTGGTGCTGGTGCAGCAGCATTGTTGTCTTTCTCTGTTGGTTGTTCTGGCTCAGCTGCAGGCGCTGAAAAGGAGAGTGAACCAATAAGCAAGTTATTATTGATCATAGGTGTGTTTACATTCATGTTGTTAAAGCTTGAAAGACCCCACTTTCTCACATTGACAAGGATTATTTCTGAATAACTGAACAAGCAGAAGGGGTTGTTGGATGATTTTGTTGGAAGAACACTGTGGGGTTATTATATGAATGAGAAAATATACTGTATAATTTATAATTCATTGATCACCTTGTGTTGCTTCCTTCTCTTCTGGAACTTCAGCAGGTGGAGCTGCATCTTCCTCTGCAGCTTTAGGGGTTACTTCTTCTGCTTCCTCCTCTGCAGCAGGTGTTGCCTCTTCCTCCTCAGCTTCATCTTCAGCTTCAGGGGCATCAGTGGTGTCAGAGTCAGCTGCAGGTTCAGGTTCAGCTTTAGGTTCAGGTTCAGGTTCAGCAGTGGCTTCAGGTTCAGTTTCAGGTTCAGCAGTGGCCTCGTCTCCAGTGGCCTCGTCTTCAGTGGCCTCGTCTCCAGTGGCCTCGTCTCCAGTGGCCTCGTCTCCAGTGGCCTCATCTCCAGTGGCCTCGGCCCCATCAGTAGTCTCTTCTTCTTCAGCCTCCGTCGGATGTTCTTCCTGTATTCACCACAAGAAAAAAGCCAAGTCAAGTATGTTAATATTATGACTTGGAGCAGAAATAAACATCTCTTATCATCTCAATGGCCTTCAGGTGGATGGCACAAAAACTTATTTGCCCCTCTCTTGGTGTTAGACAAGATAAACTGACGTTTAGCAATTAAGTTTAATTTGAAACAGCCAAAGATGCAGAGCTACCATACAGCTACACTTAATACCTCAATCCAACCCTAGGCAGGTTTTATGGAGAACATGTTTTTCAGCAATTTGATATGTCTGAGATTGTCAAATGACCGCCACAGGATTAAATACTGGATTTTCAACAGGCTTGAATGAACTTGACAAGTTGAAGGTCATGCAAACATGCAGTTACCTTGAAAAAAATTCAAGAGGCCCTGAGCTGGGAGGGGACCTGAACTCCTCTAGTTATGCCTCTGATGACTGACATAAAAATCCTGACTTTGGAGAAAGAACAAGGGCTAAAGAGAAGAAAAGCTAAGATTTTGAAACACTGTGTCTTTAAGTCGTTGAACTCAATCACAAAATATTTTTGAAGCAATTATACACCATAATGCCTTTTTTATTTTACTTAAAAAATTAACTATTGTAGAGTTGAAATTATTGCACTTATTCTTATAAAAATATTAACTAATTGTCTTTACTGAAAACAGTAAAATATAAAGAAATTAGGGCTGTCAGACAATCAGACTTCATGATAAACGGTTCAATTTTGATCATTGTTTTGTTCTTTTCTTAACTGAATGTTTAGAACTATATTATTCTGTATTTTTAAACCAAATGTTGAAGTACATACAGATGATGTTGATCAGTTATTGTAAGTTTTGATATAGGAGTCAAAAAATGCAAAAACAATATTATAACTTTAAAATATTTATTTTGAGATTTTCTATTTTAAGTTCCCATGTTTTACTCCTTATTTTAAAATAAATCACACTAGACCCAGATATCATGAGGATATAATTTTGAAGAGTCTTGCCTGAAATTCCTCTTATATATTATATTTGTCATACCTAACACAGCCCTCTGTTTCAGCCCTGCTCAGAACAGGCTGTTTCAGTTAAATTTTTATGAGCTGACCACAGCCCTCTCGAGAGGTGGATGTGGCCGATTACAGCAACGCAGACTTGCCAACATGTGCCCCTTCAAGTAGAGCCACCTGTGGTCTGAACAAGAGTGTAACATATTCATTACATATATTTCATTACATCAAAATGGTATTTTTTTCATAAATACACCATTTGAGCACAGGCACAGATGAAAAGGAGTGTTTCCTCATGTTTGGGCTGATTTGGAGACAGGCCATATACACACATTTTTGAAAAATAAAAAGAAGAGAAATTTCTGTAACATGCGACCTATGTCAGTGCCACTACGGTAAACATCAGGGCACAGTTATGAATAGCAAGAGCCACATCTACCTCTTGCGAGGGGTGTGGTCAGACACAGTTCATGACTCCTTACAACAAACCAGCCTGTTCTGAGCAGGCCTAAGACAGAGGAGTTTAAAAGGAGCCCCGCCTGTGAAGACAAATAGTCATAAATATGCTTTAATGTTTATCTAATACTAGAATGTGTTGTTAAAAAAAGCACGAAGAATTATTATTTCTTTAAAAATCGCTATTTTTCTAACCTACAGACGCAGCCATTGTTTTACTAGCGTAATGCATACTGGGTTGATGATATGTAATGGTTGAAGACATGCCTGAGGAAATGCCATAGGCAGGAGACGCTTGGTGTTCTTCTACGAAGACGACAACTCGCTCCTGCATATGTAGCTGATGGCGAACCATCGAGCATGACCACGATCACAGAGGAAGCTGACGGCGAGTGCCTTGCCTACAGAAACTGTTGGCTTTAGTCTATGTAACTAGCAGCGCCTGTGAGCTCTTTCAGCAGCTTGGCCCGGTTAAATGCATCAAATGCATCTTGAGAGAAGTGGCGAGAACATAGCCGCGGGTCCTTTAAAGTTGTGTACGTCCACAAGCGATTTCCCACTCCTTTCTTCTCTTCTTGTCACTGGTGAAGCTGTGTAGACTTACATCACTCCCCTTGTTTCCCTTTGACTGAAAATTGCACCCAAAAGTAGCACAATGTGGCATTATTATAGTATTCTCGCTCCTGATAGCCAGTGAGTAAACATAGCACTTCGGCACAGTTCAACCATTACACGTCATCAACCCAGCATGTATTGCGCTAGTAAAACAATGGGTGCGTCCGTAGGTTAGAATATGTCATAAATTGCTCTTTTTAAGAAATAACAATTCTTCGTGCTTTGTTAACTCGTTCTAGTATGAGATAATCATTAAAGCATATTTATGCCTAGTTGTCCTCACAGGCAGGGTTCCTTTAAAGAATGTGCTGAAATTTAAGATTTGAGAGGATTTCAAGGCAATAAAACTTAAATAATAAAACTGGCAATAAAACAATCTACCATGACTTTTGACTTCTCTGTTGTCATTCCTGCTGACTGCCTTGAGAGTGTGATGTCCATGATTTACAAAGCATGCAGAACAAGGTGGAAGGAATTGATAAGGGAATTGGTAAGCAAAAAGATTTACCATATTGATTCCTAGAGAACACAAACTGTATTGTACAATGTTAAGGAATCCTTTCAAAAATTAATGAAACTTTATCCAGATTCAGATCACCACTAAAATCGAATTACTTTTCCTTGTGCCATGACCAACACTCACAGGTAATTCCACCAAGATTTGCAGATAGCTATTTGAGTTATCTTGCACACAAACAGACAAATGGCA
Source organism: Cetoscarus ocellatus (assembly GCA_037902135.1). NCBI lineage: Eukaryota > Metazoa > Chordata > Actinopteri > Labriformes > Labridae > Cetoscarus > Cetoscarus ocellatus. Next base: position 2,376,279 of record JBAMNC010000677.1, on the reverse strand, counting down.
GAAGTCATAAAAAATGTCGTTTTCGTCATTGTGATGTAATGGATACCTTACCAAAGTAGTTTTTGTAATTGGATTTGTGTTCAAGACCATGGCATGCACCTGCGCAAGAAACTTAACAAAAGATTGACATTTAGAGATTTATAACCGCCCACTTTGGTGACCACAAGCCTCAATTCCAAACTACCTGTCACATATTTGTACTGAAATTTGGCTGACAATAATCAGTTGCTAATCAATTGGGACGTTTCTAGTAAATCTCTCCAATTCACCCCTTTCACAGTTAATGAAAGAGGATCAAGTTACTCAACTAAACTGAAGGTTAAGGGTCAACATAGTCTCAGTAATGTTGAGTAGCTTATGAACATCTTAACACAATCATACAAACTATTTTACACCATAAAAATATGAAAACCACAGAAAAACAAACAAAAAACGGCTGCTCTTAACCTCTGATGTGTGTTCAGCATCCCCTTCAGTAGCTTCTTCCTCTGGGGCTGCGTCTGCTTCGGTCGATTCCTCAGGGGCCTCAGCGGTTGCTTCCTCCTCAGCTGGGGCATCGACTTCTAAACAGAGAAGTGAGAAGGAAGGAAGTTAAGGACGAATGAAAGAAAATCACACTCTATGGGACATATTCATTTCAGAAAGTGGGAAAAAAATAAAGGGCTGTCTTGAAACTGCGCTGCTTCAATAAACATCAGACAAGTGACAGAAGTCTGCACGGCTATAATTCTCTTTGTAATGAAGAAAGGAGGCAGACATGGCAGCACACATCAACGTCAGTGTTTCAAAGGGAGTTCTGTCTTTGAGGGCATCCAACCTGACAACAGAATATTAAATTCAATGTTTTGTATGACTCTTTTTTTAACCTTAAGTAGTCAGAAGCTACAGTTTTAATGTCACATTACACACTCATGAAGGCACTGCTTTGGCCGTCAAGAAACGCTTTCCTCCGCTTTACATTACAGAGAAGGTCCTTGTTGCACGCTATGTTTTGATCCAATTAATCTTTTTTTGTTTTTTGTTAAGAAAATTACTTTTCAATGGGATGCATAAAACAATGATGAGACAAGCCTCAATTGTTTTTGATAGAGCCCCATCTCAAAGAGAAATAGAAGATTAATACCGTCAGATGCTACATTGTGACTGTAGGTTTCAACAACAGTAGCAACAAACAGACTTCTAATCCCAGCATAAATTTCTGCAAACTTGTTCACAATATTACATCCTCCGGTACAATTACTGTCCCAAAACATTGACTGAAAATGACAGCTAACAGAGATCCAGATACGATAAATTAAAAACACAAACACAGCTAATGCTAGCCTATTATGCGCTAATGATAGTGGATGATGAATCTCTTGTTTTTCACATCTTAAATCATAGACTTACTGATCCAAACACAACAGAAATACAAATTATCACCCAAACAACTGAAGATTTTTACCCTGGCAGAGGTGTAAGGGGAAGGATACTCCAGTGTTAAGGTTGTAAACACATCTGAAGTGACATAGTGCTGTACAAGGTTAACGTTGATCACACAACTAAAAGGATCCAAATCACATGATCCTGAGAGGTGAATGTTAAGATAACACTGTCTGTGGTGTTGTTGTATGGCTTTAAAATTTTCTGTATAAATCTGTTGAAATGTAAGGGTTTTTTTTAAATGTATTATTTTGCATGGATGACTGCCTATGACAAAACAAAATGTTTATACATTTCTTTGGATATGGTACAGTTTGTTTAAATTCATTTCCACTTAATTCCCATAATTCCCATGGAAATTTTCTGGTTTGGAATATTTCCAAAATTCCCCAGCTTATCTTCCGATGGAAAGCTTCCCAGGAATTTACCAGATATTTTCCACCCCTTTGCAACCCTAGCACTCATTAGGATTAGTAAGCAAGTGTGCAGTATTCAATTGAAGGATTAAAAGATGTTTTTTTGCACTATGACCTATTGTCTGATCTACTGCAGACAAAGAGGAGCATCTGACAGAATTAATCCACTTTTTACTCCTCTCCTTTTCTTGTGATTAGCTATACCCAATTTAGAAATAATCCTGTTTAATTCAAATTATGAAAATAAAAATGGTAGATGGCAGCTAAGATCAGCCTCTCTGTAGCATAAAACAAAGGGAAGTATTTTTTTTGCTAACCAGGGGGATGTTCCACAGTGCATCATGTCAAGTGAAAGCCATAGGATATAAAAATGGAAGTAATTACTCCAACCATAAAGGCGATAAAACACTATGTTTCATGATTCACGTGCTGTCACTTAAAACTACCCAATTAATCTGTTAGAAAAGTCATTAAGATGTTGTAGATTCAACACATTCTCCACCACATCTGTTACCAAAGACGAGCACTCAGAGCCACGCCCTGCTCTGATTGATGCTTCTCCAGCCACAGCCAGATGACAGACACACTGATAAGGTCGACCTGCCCCAACATCATATGCAGTCTTCACCTCAACGATGGCCTGGCAGCTGCATGCTAATTAGGAAAGTGTGTCTCCTGGTCATTATGTATATTTGTGGTGAGAATGATGTTGGTGTGTGTTTTAACCAGAGCCGTGACATTCCCCCCTCGCATGTGAGAAGCTGAAACAGCAAACTGCGCCCTGACTTGGTCATTCTTTGCTGATTTCAGCAGCACCCTGATGCTGGTCCATCTGGGCAACACACCCTTTCAAACTCACAGAGGCGACCATTTAGTGAGATTTTGGTCATTTATTCCTGTGTGCGATCTGATGCACTTCCTGTGAGTTAAACTGAACACAATAAAACAGAGAAAATACATTTTCGGGGAGTCAGGATGTACTGAAACACCACTGAAAAACTAGAATCTCTTGGCCAAGAATATCTCAACATATTCTAGGCCAGTAATTGTAGGCAGCTGGCTGTCATCCCATTAATATGATTTTGCTTGAGGTTTCTACCTTTTTTCAAGAAATCAGTTTTTTCAACAGTTACAAAATGCTCTCTTATTTATTGTAATAGTGGAGGGTCTATGATAATGAAATAAGTAAAAACTGCACTTGTTTATCAGTTGTGATTAATTACTCAGTGTTTGGTATTTTTAGCAGTCCATAAAACATTTTTAAGGATTAGAGGTCCCATGTCCTGCAAAAATCAAATTTCTTCATGTTTAATGTTGTAGAAGGGCCTTGGGAGCAGAACATGACACCTTATACCAAACTCTCAGCTTATGGTGAAATGCACTGTGCCTCTTTAAAGAAAACACTCCGATTTTACCTCCTGGGGTTTATTATGTCATAGCTTTAAAGCCTTCTCCTACATGTGTGTTTTCTGCTCTAAACATGATTGAGTTTGAGATGTAACATTGTTATGGGGTTGAGTTTAATAAATCAATGTGACGCAGATGCTGCTAAATTACAGTGCAACTGTGTTCAGTCATCCCAATCTTGATATTAATTAAAATTATCATGATGTTATATTGCTACAGCTACATTACGGTTACTGTAAATACAACCATACCACATGGTTTTAAAAAAGTTCCAAACTTAAATGTAAACTACAGATCTTTGGTTATAATTTGACCAACAGCTGCTTAAAGCAAAAGATGATTCACAGGTCTGCAATCTCTGAATTATAAAAATCTAATTACCAATTTCAAATGTATTCATAGATTCTTTCTTGACTCCTGGAGAGTGCTTCCTGCCCAGGCTTCACCCTGCACCCATTTGCATGTTATACAACTCTAATGGAGTGGGAGCCTATTTACATGTCGACTGTCCAGATGTACAGCTCTTTTGGTCTTGAGTCTCACATGTCTCACTCTGTGTGCCTATTTCACCATAAATAGTGATAATAAATGATGACACCGCATTAGGTATTATAACTTTTCAGGAAAGACTTTTAGGTCAGACAGATGCTAAAAATAACTGTGAGAGTTGAGGTGGAGGCCCACACATGAGCTTGAGATAAACTTCTACTATACCTAACCTCCTTGATACTTTTGATAGCTAAAAGTAATGGTGCAGTGAACAGTGTAGATACTTTGTTCAGGACTGTGGGGAAAATTAAAAGTAACACAACACGATGCATGCATTGATATAACTTTAAAGAATGTGTGCAGTTGTATTTCCTTGCAAGATAAAAATTAAATCGTCTTCATACATATGAAAAATATGTCTTTTTTTGGTTGGTTTTGTACTTATGTTTACAGTACATCCAGAATGCTGCTGCTCGGGTCCTGACCAGAACCAGGAAGTACGAGCACATTAGTCCTGTGCTCAGGTCCCTACACTGGCTTCCTGTGGCTCAGAGAATAGAGTTTAAAGCAGATCTGCTTGTGTACAAGTCTCTCCACGGCCTAGCACCAAAGTATATCTCTGACATGTTAGTGCCATATGAACCATCTCGGACTCTGAGGACCTCAGGGACCGGCCTCCTGCTGGTGCCCAGAGTCAGGACTAAACATGGGGAATCAGGGTTCCAGTTTTATGCAGCTAAAATCTGGAACAGTCTTTCTGAAGATGTGAGACAGGCCTCTACACTGACAATGTTCAAATCTAGGCTCAAAACAGCTCTGTTTAACTGTGCATATGACTGAAAGGATCTTATCTGCACTCTTCTCTTTTAAGGTTCATTTTATAATGCTTATTTTTGTTTTTATTTTGTATTGTGGCTTTAATGCATTTTTCTTGTTCTGTAAAGCACTTTGAATTACCTTGTGTACGAATTGTGCTCTACAAATAAACTTGCCTTGCCTTATTTTAATCATTGTTGTTGTTATTTATGTGTCAGGAACATAATAATAAAGTGTCATATCATACCCTGTCCACCATAAATTGACTGTACTGTGCTTTGCTTAAAATGTAATTCACACCGATCACCAGAGGAAAGCTTTGACACTGTATAAACCAGTCAGTTAACAGCCTTCAGCAGAAAACTCTTTTTAGTGTGTCTCCAGCTAAATGCAAATAAGTTCTTCCTCACCCCATCCCCCTCTCCATGGAGGTGTGCCAACACATGCTGTGTGCTTTCATGACTATGGGTGAAGGTCTATGGGTGGAGATACTGGGTGAGAGACAAGTGCTGTTATAAGAACTCTCTGTGATGTCATATATAGGGCATATTGTTCTTTTAGGGAACAAACCTCTTATCTCTAACACAGTTGCATTTCAGGAAATGAAGGAAAAGCTCTCCTGCTGAATGAATAAGTGAGCTGTCATATCTCACCATTTTGGGTCAGTAGACACAGTACTTTTGACACCAACGTACAAGTGCAGTAATAAAATATGCTAAAAAATGGGTTTTCATAGTATGTTCCCTTAGAGTTTTTATCAATGTTTCCAGGAGTGGTTTGGGGGTTAAAAACAGAAGGGACCAAATAATGTATGAATCAGCTTAGGATACAATAAAATGTTCAAATGGTAACATATTCAACAAGTTTACAAGTTTACACTGATCCACATCGCCACAAAAATCTATTTTTAAAGATCCTTTGTTAAAAATCCACTTGAATTATGGATGTTGGCATAGCTACAAACCTCTCTGTTTGATCACTGCTCAGAACAGACTGTTTCAATGTTAATCCTCAAGAGCTGTGTCTGAATGTGCCCCTCCCAAGAAGAAGATGGCTTCAGCTTTTCAGAACTTCTCTCTAATGTTTACTGTGGCTACACTGACATTTCCTGACATATCTCTACCCCTGGAGCTGAGCAAACACCTGTCCCAGGGAGTGTTTCCCTTTTAGAGAGGACTGCATACCCCTAAATGACATAATTAGGGGAACACTTTCAAATGGACTGTTGAGAACACTTTTCCTGAGGGTGGGGCAGGAAACAGAGGGAGAAGGATTTGTCCTTTGTTGGAATAATTTGTAGCCAGGTCTTGTATATGTCTTCGTACTAAAAACGCTAGATGTGTATTTTTCATGATTTGAAGCCTTTAAAATTGTAGTTTCAGAGTAAGTCTAACAGCAAAATAATTTTCAGTAGCAGGAATGCCATATGTCCCATTTCCTCAGTTCAACTCATCACTTGCTTCAAGCACTATGTGACTTTGGTAGCAGTTCTCTCTTATAGATACATGTACAGATTTATGGCTCTAATTTAAACAGCAGCCTTCAGTTAAAAAGAAGCAAATGTGTTGCTTAATTCAAAGGTTGCAGCTAAAGATGGAGGTGGGCATTGATGGACAAAAGAATAAGATATACATGTTGAAAGTTAAATAGCATTAGATCAATTGTGAACCTACTTTTTGTGGTGGAAAAGACACATATTGTCATTTTACAACAGATAAAAACTAACATAAGACCATAAAACATTGATGTTTCAATCTAGGTCCAGCACCCATACAGATCAGCTTGTGCCTTGCATGTTAGTGTATGTAAATGTCTCTAGCCTTTTTATACATACCCATCAGTCTTGAAAGTCTGGACTCTTGCGTTTACTTTTCTTACTTCAGGTATTGAGTCATTTTATTCTACTTTGGAACTGTATTAAAATGAGAAATTATGGTTTTGGAGCCTTATAACAAAAACAATTGCCAATAAAGTGTCTTTATGTAACTGACATGGTGATGAGATGCTCATTGATCTAAGCACAACAGGACTTTCCCCTTTTTTTTTTTTTTTTTTACAACACTTACAACACTACAAGTTTCTAACTAAACTTCAAGAAAATAATCACCTTTTCTCACTCATCGCTAATCAGGATTCCAAGAAAGATCTCTGCGTTTGCCAACAGAGATCATATCAGAATCACTGAAGCCTAGAAGGAGAGCGGCACGAACACATCTCAACTATTTCCATCACAGAGTAAAATCTCTTGAGGTGAGCAAGCACCAGTGACAACCTGACTCCCCTGACACACACACACAAACACATACCATATTTAAAGAGAAAAATCATGACCACACATTAGTGAGCGCACAAGGGGAATGGTTAAACACACACCACATGCAGCTGTTCACGTGACCCGGCATAAGAAGAAAAAAAACACACACACACACACACAGGCACTCTTTGTTTCCAGATCCCAGTTTTTCCAGTACATGTCAGTGTATTAAACAGCACCCAAGGCCTGATATACAGCAGGGCTGCATTCATGAGTACATGTATGAGCAGGTGTGTGTGTGTGTGGGTCAGTGTTTGAGTTACGCCAGACTGCATTCAAAGAGAAGAACATGGTCTAGATGAAGAGATTTTGATGTCTCGTGATTGCACGGTACAGCTAGGACATAAAAAGTGTTATCAGTGTGTGTTTGCATTATTACACTGTTATTAACCGGGCTATTTAGAAATCAAAGTGCTTCATGTGGATGGGACACTATCAGATATGGAGATAAATTTTGCATACAGCTTTGTTAAATATAGCAAAGTAAAACTTTAAAACCTCTCTTCAATGTATTTTGCAAAAACTAGAGGCTTGAATTGACAGCATTGCTCCCTGCATTTCTTTACAGTTAAGGCAACCACCTTAATAGCATGTAGCTTCCACCTTAACTACCACTGTAGAAATGTTTTCATTCAAGTCCAACCATGCCTCTTTAAAAATCCAACTGCTGCAGTCTTGTGGATAGAAATGATGGTCTACTCTAGGGTGTTCACGGATAAACACTACGGTGCAATACATCCTTTTTAGCTAAAGTTCACATATAGACTGTTCAGACAGTTGTTTGAAGCCATGTGACGTCAGTTGTACAATCATCAAAAGAGACTTTGGGACAATGTTGTTGCACCACAGTGAACCACACATGCTATCTCAACCAAGCTTAAGCTCAACCTTTGACAGACGCAGAGGCCATGTTAAGGGGGGATTCAAGGCCACCTGACCAATAGCAACTCTGCGTGGACACATAGCCATGTCAATCATGGCCTTACTTCTAAAACCAGAAATCTTCAATGAAATAAAAATAGGAGTGATATATGAAAATTCACCCCCCGTACAGTGAAGGCGCATGGATGTATAATATATCTGGACAGAAGCTGATTTTTGTATTAAGGCCGAAAAAATTGTCAGATTCCTGCACACAATCATAACATCTCCAGGGTTTCTGCAGCCAGCCTCAGGTGGACACTCTGAGGGTTTTACACCAGCATGGTTCTGGTCCTGGAACCGGTTTTGTGCTGGATTCCCAGAACCTTGGTGCTTTCTGGCGAATCAGCCTGCGCTCATACCAGTTTAAGCAGAATGAAAGTGGGAGGGTGTAATTCCGTGTTACTTAGGTGGAAGTAAACAACCGACCGGCAAAAGGCAGATAGCAACGATATTCTAAAAGCGTTTGTTGCTTTACTTAAGGTTTTTGTTTTCATCCAGCAATCAAGCGCGCAAGAACTGTTGATGATGAGGAGACATGGAAGGCGCATGTAGGAGGCATCTGATATGCATAAAGTGTGTGTGTGTTCCTCTACTTCCTGCCCATTTTATCAACACAGAATAAGACATGCCCACTGATGATGTCACAGTTCGCAAGCTGGAACCAACTTTTTTTGGTTCCATCTGCGAACCAACTTTTCAGGTTCTGAACCAGCACAGAGTCATGCTGGTGTGAAAGCCCTCTCTGGGGAAAACTTTTGGCACTTCTGCATGGGCCCCCCTCTAAGATCCCCCGGGATTGCCACTTCATTCCTTATTATGAATATTATTATTTTGTGAAAAATGCACTTTTTACTGTTAAATACACAAAAGACACTTCCAGTACATTCAGCTAACAGCCCACACCAGTGGAAGGAATATGTTCAGGCGTGTCTGTAGCCACAGTTAACATTAGAGAGCAGCTCTGGAAAGCCATAATCATTGCTTGAGAGGGGCTACTGTGTTCTTATATCAAAACAGGCTGTTTTGAACAGAGATGAAACAGAGGGGTTTATGTACATGCCAAAATCATATATCCGAGTATATTTTTAGTCAGGAAACTTGAAAATGAGTTCTGGACTTCTAGAACCAGTGTAAACTTAATGAGAAGTGAAATATGACCCTTGAGCAACTTTTGGATTGTAGTCTGATCGTTACCTTGCTGGAAGGTAGCAGCAGAACTGTTGCATAACAAACTGTAAAAACATGGATAACTTTACAGCTCTGTACAAGCACACTAGGATTTATTTTTGGAACAAACGCAACACTCAGTATTCCCCTTTTTAGGATGATGACTGACGGCAGATGACAATGTAGCTTCTGGTACAGTTAGCATTAATGGCGCTCTACCTCCAGGTCAAAGTTGGCATAGACACTATGAAGCAAGTGCAAAATCTAACAAGCTAGCTTCAACCTTAACTGACCAATATTCAATGAGAAGCATCGGACGTTAACAACAAAAAACCTTGAAATACAAAGGTGAATGTCATAAAACTAGCTGGCTATGTTATGTGTCTCAAAGATAGACTTAGAGTGCAGTGGTTAAAGTTTAAAATTTCAAACAACGGTATAAAATGCTTTATTTTTAACATGGCGTGTTTCACTACAGTTGGCCTATCTATGGTTGGGAAGTTAAGGTAGTTTTATCACTATCACACACAATCTATGCTAATTCAAACATTTCTAAGTGTTGGAGAGTCAAAATTTATCAGTATATATCATAAGTCTATGAACAATCCTGTTGTAAAGAAAATGCAACCAGGATTGTTTATATTAAACAAAAAAATGTGGTTTGAAAAGAAAAAGTGGGCGTGGTTGTTTTTGTATCAAAGTCTGGCTTACAAGCAGAGCAAAGGTTTGCTTTTGATTTAGAATCCTGAAAACCCCCAAATTGACCCTGTACAAGCTACCTCGAGCTGAGGTTAGCATTTTCAAATATTTACTGATCAGGTTTTGGGTACCCTGACATGCAGACCCTATCAATGATTTTCCAACAGGAGTTAAATTTTATCTTTTCTGTATACGTCTTCAAGCGCGAAAAATGAACACAAATTTTTGAGGAAATTTTCTTGGTGAGGAATTTATGACCAGATTGGCAAATCAAATGTCACATTTTCCCCAACAAAGACCTCAAACTACTCTTTAACAGGCATGCCTTCAGATAGGGCCTCAAGTGTCAACTGTCTGCTGATGTGTGTGTGTGCATGTGTTTGTATGCATTCATGTTTACATTGTCATTTACAGTAAATGGGGGCACAAATTCCACATGGCACTGTGCTTATATACACGTGTCGAGGTATGTGGCTCTCATGTAACTCCTGCGTGTACGTGTGTGCGTTTGTGTGTGTGTGTGTGACAAAGTGAGAGAAAGGTACACTGTCCAACATACTGTCTCTCTCTCTGTCTGTCTCTCTCTCTTGCCACTCTATAGTACATTCTGTTCCCATCTATCAGTTTGCCACTTCCTGCTCTAACTACCTCCACTACACTCCCATAAACCCCCTCCCCGCCCCTCCACCCCCAGCACACACGCCCACCTCCACAACACACTAAACACACACATGCACGTGTACAACCTTGTAAAAGTACCTTCCCCTCCCCTCTTCAGCGCTAACATCCAAACAACCACATGTTCACATGCACGTAAACTTCTCGTGCATGTTCACTCTCACATATTAAGTAAGCTGTGTCCTGTTTTGTGTTAGCGCAGTAGTGAAACAATTTGTTGCACATCCAAACCCCTCTCTCTAACCCTCTCTCCTTACCCTTTCTTTCTTTCTTGACTTCAAAATTGCCTCCCCCCTTTCCTCTCCCATACTTCTCTCCCCCAAAACTCTTTACTCCCTTTGTATCTTTGCCATTGCTCTCCCTTGAGGCTGATGAGTCATCTCAGTGTCTCTGACACGGACGCACGCGATTTCAATGGGACTGTACTGTGTGTGCAGAGATAAATGGCAAAAAGGTCCCCACAGGAAAACTCTTAAGTTAAACCAGTTGGCACATGTGGGAAAACATCATACTGACAGTTATGTTTGTTCTTTTACAAAAAACAAGTTAGTAGGCCTGATGGATACGGAGATATATTTTTTCCCTTACTGATAACTTAATCTAAAGTTTTCAGTTCAATGGCTCTGTGACACATCTAACTTTACAAAGTTTCTAAAGGTCAGTGTATGGTAAACTTTCTTAGAGGTGTTTGTTCAGCAATATTTTGAAGTTGCAGTATTTGAGTTGATCTGTTCTGCATTACTTTTAAATCTGTTTCTAATATCCTCCCCTCTTCATGTTAGTATAAAGGGTGTGGGCCAAACTTAAGCAACATTTTCAATATTAAGTAGTCCACTTTAATAAAACAACAAACTTCAACATCAATGATTCAACTTGATCTTAGTTACAATGAAACAGACTGAATAATCTCTGCAAAGGTGAGATACCTTTCTTAAATAGGTAAAATCTCTCTCCTAGTTTTGAACAAGTAAAACACTAAAAAAAAAAAAAGATAGAAGTGCTCTGACAGCAAAAACCTTGTCAAGACATTTCCAACAATGTCGGCCAGTTATTGTAAGAAATGTGGGGAAACTGTCCTAGATCGCACTTTTAACAGTCCTTTGAATAAATTCTTGGGCCCGAATTCGGTCACCACCAAAATATAACCAGTTCTCCCCTGTGTCAAAATCCATTGTTAACATATTGAGTTATTAGCAAAAATGTGTAAAACTGCCCTATCTCACAATGTTAACAACTCCTACAAAATATTACTGCATTCGCATTCAAAACCAAATCACTTCTTTCAGTGCCATGAGTGATTTTGTCTAAACCTTCAATCAAATTCTGTTTAACTTTTTGAGTTATTCTGTTAACAAACTAGCAAACTAACTCACAAATGCCAGCAAAAAGATAACCTCCTTGGTGGAGGTAAAAATACATATACATATATATATATATATACTTTTATATATATATATATATATATATATATATATATACTTTTATATATATATATATATATATATATACTTTTATATATATATATATATATATATATATATATATATATATATATAAGTCAACTAACAGCAAATTGATTGGTTACCTGGGTAAAAATTATATGCATGATATTTTGCAGATATTTATGCTGATATTTCAAAACTCATTATTGCTGATCCTGATATTGATACCTTTATATTTGGTCAAGTTCCCAAGGCCTCCGCTTAACTAAAATTCACCTGTTCCTTTCATGGTGGCAGTCTATTTGTAATAAAAACAGAATTACTGAGAGAAAACCATATTTTATTCTTAAATTAATCATACTGTTGATTTATAAAAGTAGACAATCATAAAAATGCAACAAAATAAAAAAAAAAAACAAGAGACCGTTAATAGGGTAAACCAAATTGTAATTTTTAGAGACAGATCAAGAAGAAAGCACTAGCTTAGCCTAACGACAGCTATAAACAAGGGAGACAGCTTATCCAGCCTTTTCCTATGCAACTACTATTATTAGTATTAAAAGTCTATGAAGCAACAGGATGATATATATTTCAAACTAGCATGAAGACCACAGACATGAAGAAACTGGTTTTTTTTTGGCATTTTTAAGAGGTAACACAAAAACAGCAAACTAGCATCTCACTTTTCCTACATCCTGCGTCTCATTCAAGGTGTTAGACGGAGTTATGTGCCAAACTATATCTTGGCCAGGTAGAGGCATTTCCTTTAGTTTTTGGCATAAAAGTGAGCTGTTGGTTTGGCCCAAGAAATAATTCACTTTATAACACCATATAAAACCAGAAATTAATGTTTTTGCACTTAAGTTTGAGCACGAGCTGAGGTGTTGTTTGATGGATTTTGTTGTTTGGACAGCAAATGACTAACTGTTTACTCCTTTATTATTATGCTTGCAAAGCTAAATGAAGCAGCTGCTGTTTGTACCTTACTTCATATGAAACTATCTTAAAGGAAGTCTATGAGCACTTTTTTTTAAACAATACCACTGACAAACTGCTTTACCCCGATGTTAATCATTCTACTGGCTGTGTGTGGTCCGAAATCTAGGCACATAATGGATGAACATGTTCCTACAATTTTACTGACTAAGCTAAATGCCACTTGGGTGTAACTTACAGTGAATTTGTAACTTCAGGAAGAGAGTGGCTCCAATGTACAGAGTCCTATACCCTTCGGTACTGTGAATGATTTTTTTTCCACCTTAACTTTGAAAATACTTATCATCAAGTCACTGTCACAAAGAAAAATCTTTACATTCGTCTGCTCTTTTGTTGGAGTTAGGATGAGTGTGCAATCACACATGTCAGGTCAAGTCAAGTTTAATCTATCCAGCACCAAATCACAGAAGAAAATATCTCAGGGCTGTTTTCACACAGAGCAGGTTTGGACTGTGGACTAAGGCTTTATTATGTGATTAGATCATGAATCTTTAAAAAGATGTGATAATTAATATAATGATACAATATTTTACTTCAATAAACCAATTAGAATATTGTGTTACATGCCAGCACTTTCTGCATGTTGCATCATGTTGAAAAGCTTCTGTGACAACTGAGCAGGAAGAGAAAAGGAAAGAACTTTTACATAAATCATGTTTCACACTTGGACGTTTATAGGCTTTAATGCGGGTGCCGCTGGTTAGATAACCAAACGGTGACACATGATGGATGGGTAGCTTGGTATTTTTCAACAATTTGCCTTTTAAATTGAGACCCCCCCCCCCCCCCCCCCCCCCCCCCCCCAAGTTATGATTTTAGCTGATTTTAGACCCTTGACAATGTTTTTTCACCATTTTTTGAAACACACAATTTCAACATTTTCTCACATTTGATTGTTTAAAAGAAAGACCAGAAAACCAATAATCAAGTAGTCCAACAGGTTGCTTCTTCTGCCTGTTAAAAAAAAAATCATTCTCAGATTAAAGGGTAAGGATGGGAACCAAAAACCAGTTCAGGCCAATAATCAGCTACAACTAGCATAAGGCATAAGTATAACCCTAAATTCTTATCAGTCCTCCTAATAACACCTTCCACTTAGTCTGTACCTTGCAAAGCAGTGATGTGACACCAGTATTGACCACAGGGCCAATACTGGCTTATACCAGTGTTAAATCAATGCATTTGTACATCCCTAGAATTCTGGTTTTGGTTTAAAATAAGGTCTGTGGAGAGAAAAAGATTGTGTCACATACATTTTGGTCATCAAAATAATCTTCACAAATACACACCTCTCTGATTATTTTTGAAACATTAATGTATTAAATGAACATTAAAAAAATCTAATGTTATGCTTTAAAGGAGCTTCACCACAGTCTTAAATAGGGATGAGAACTGATTAAAGTTTTTGATACAAACTCATCATCAATATTGCTTGTTTATTTGATTCTTTATCCAATCTCTTACTGTATTCTGCTGGTATTGCTGTGTGGAAAGAGTTGGTCAACCCAAACAACAAGCTATTTGATTCTAAGTTGAACTGTCATGTTGTACTTCCATAATAGCTTGAAAATAGCTTTTTATTCTTGCCGATTATGTTTGAGATGAAAACATTGTGAACAGTAAGTTCATTAAGGTTATCACAAATAGCAGAACATGCAAGTCTCGCAATTTTTTGTTCCCACAGATTTTATTTGTGGAGAGTAGCAGCGCGATACTAACTACCGCATAGGGGCTCCACCTACCTTCAACACTCTATTGATAAGGGAATTGTTCAGCATGAAGACATCTGATATTGATTTCCCTGAGCAAGTTGTTCGCGATTGTAAACTGAAATTGTTTTTTTAATTGCCATTCCCGGATTTTAACACTAACACCACTAAGGTTACAAGTTTTGCGTGATGAGTTAACTGTCCTCAACCAACTTTGTTGATAGCAACCACCTTTTGTAAGACAAGCAAAAGTTTGATTTTCTAAATAAAGTCATGTCTTGGAAGAAATCATTCATATCTGTAAACCTGTGACCTTATTACCTCCACCAAGGTGGTTATATAAGGAAGAAGTGAAAAGATTGTGGTGACATCAAGATGTGTATCCAGGATTTGCTAGTATCCCAACAAAGGGCAGTTTTCCTCATTTTCACTAATACTTGGCAAACAATGTCAGGCATACCTTGGCAGAGGGTTTTTCACTATAAGCACTTCTAGTTTTGGGCATTTAAGACATTATAAGTCTTTCAAATACCCCTCTGACATTGACATGATGGAACTAAAAGCTCCAAAGTGCTAATTCATGTCAAGGAGCCTCATTTATAAAGCTTGCTTACGCACAAAAGAAAGCGTACATCACTTGTAAGCAATGTTTGGGATTGATAAAAAACAAACTTGACTGGAGAATGTGCGCACCTCCACGGCAGCTCTGACCCTGCCATACACATAAAATTTGGAGAGACGGGAAGCTGCGACCCCAACAGTAGAAAGATTAAATCAAAAACAGCCATGTTAAACTGATACATTTATGTCAAATAATCGAATATTACACATTTCACAACCCATAACATATATGAAGGATATATTTGCAAAAATTATTGAATCAATTATGTTCTGTCCTTGTGCAACAGACTTAACATGTTTTTATTAAATTCATTCACATAAACAATAAGGCGGACAGTACCCGTGTTCCCAAAATGTGCCAAACAAATAAAGTTTTATGTTAATATAATAATTGTAATTGCACAAAACTGCTGATCAATTAGGTTAAATCACCTGTATCTGATCAGAAAAAGGACACTCACTCACAATGCGTAAAGACGCACAGTGGTTTATCTGGCAGTGCTGGAGGACGTGGCACATTGGAAGACTCAGGTGCATTAAGTGCATCCGTCTCCCCCTCCACCTTCGTCACCACACCACACAGGGGGGATTCCCCAATGATGCCCGACAGCTTTTAGTCTGTGGGGGTGAGCTCCGGTGTGCCCTTTCCCCCACCTGTCACTCAGATACTCTTCTATGGAGATCGATTCGCCTTTTCAAGTCCACTCCGATGTTTTTTTTTTTTTTTTTTAACTTCAGCCACAGTCCAACCCTCTGAGGCAGCTTTCTTTACAGCATCAGCCACATGCTTCCACTCTTTTGCCTTTCTGGCATAGTGATGCCTGAACTGTGCCCACCTATTAATATGTCGACCTCACATTGAGTGAAATTTCTTTTTTTCGCTCATTTTCCCTCTTGATCCATTGTAAAATTGGTATCATTGAATATTCATCAAGGGTGTTCCCCTGACCTTTTATAGGCACCATATGGGCAGGGCAGAGCGTTCCCTCATGCGCAACAACTTTAGAGTTGATCATGATTTATAAATGGAAACGGACGTAGGACATGCGTGCTATCTCTTTGATAAATCTGAAAGTTCTTGTGCACGCGCATTTCCTGTCTTTCCGGCATACACCACCTGTAGTGATCTTTCCTACCAACAGTTTTATAAATGAGGCCCCAGGTCTAACTATTATACTCTGTTAAATTCCCTTTTAATTTTGTAGCCCACTGCATGTCACATATTATATACATTTGTTTCTGAGGCATCTGCAGAAGCAGAGGAACTTCAACATCCAATGTTCTTGGTTTCTGGTGTGAGATTGTGTGAAATGGCCCGTCGTGTGGTTGAATGCGTCATCATGCATCTACATGCATTTGTGTGTTAAAGATAACCAAGCTTTTCCCTGTAACACTAAACCAGACTCTGTGTGGGTGTGTGGGTGTGTGTGTGTGTTTGTCAGTTGATACGACAGCTCCTCCATGACACATTGTTCTGTCAGGTATGGTCCCATTGTTGGTTTGTAGGACAGAAAGTGCTGTGTTTACCCCAACCATGCACACCTTAAAACTGCCCCCATGGGAGCGGTGAGGAAAGACTAAGTGTGTGTGTGTTTGTGTGATTGTGTGTGTAAGTTTCACTTATCAAGCACAAGTGTGATTTATGTGAGCTTAAGGTGTAAACAGAGACAAGTCTATACACACACACACACACCTGGCACACATCACATAGCTCTCTTTGCTTTCATCTGCCCTTAGCTCTGACTCACTCGCTCACACACATTAATAAAGCACGTCTATACTCCCACATGTTCTGTACATTAAAGTAAGAACCCACACCCACTTGCACATACATGAACAGACACCAGACACACAGATGCTGAAAGCCCAGGGGTAGGGGGAAAAAAACGCAAAAACTAGTTGTGTTGTCGGGTGTTGTCTACAGCTGGAGTGGATCTAGTTACTCAGACACTCCCTGTCCTTCACCCCATAACTTAACACACACTGTACATGATGTGCACACAGGCTGACCCTGCATGTTCGAGCTGTACTACAATTTTGTCCCTTTCACAATTCCAGAAATGTGATTGGCAGCTCCATTCATAGAAATTTCTGTTTAACCTTTTATTGAAAACATAGTATCTGGGCAGTAGAGGGGCCAGGTAGGGGTTGGGGGAGGGTTGCACCACCCTGCTTCAATCTGATAGTTTATTTTTGTGTGTTTCTGCAATCTTGACAGAAATTACCAGCAGAATATTTGATTAAGATGCCCAGTAATCATTGTTTGCATTTTGGGACATATTCACTTATAGGCAGGTTATGCACTGTCCACATTAAATGCAAAAAGAAGCCCCGGTAATGCAACAACATTCCTCGCATGCAAACCTTTTCTCGTCATACTTCTGTGTATGACCATTACGAAGTGCCATGGGTTTGACACTGCTGACACAGGAAATCTGTGTAGGCCAACATTATTTTGACAATCAACAAGAATTGCTAAGATTATGGATAAAGAATTGGTTTGAATCTATATCCCTTAAATCTATGAACTCTTTAATGAGACATATTTGATAAGCTAGTACAGATACAACAATGGAAAAATATGCATTCCTGAGTATTCTCACCAGTTTCAACATCTGTTGAACCACAGACAACAAAAACCACAGACACAGGCAGCTACAAGTCATCAGTTGAAATGGTCACTCTGTGGACCATAACACCTGGCCTGATCCAAAACATTAGCAGGGTTTGAACTGTTGGAGTGTTGTATGGAGCAGCAAAAGATGCCGCTTCATGGTCTAACATTAATCCTTATTTAACATTTCGTCTTCATTGCAGCAAGTGGAGGCAAAATTAGGGAATAAGTTGTTCACCTTTTTATTCCATTATCAGAGATAGTGTTTTAGGCATCAACAAAGGTGAGAAGGAAGAATGTGGAGCCAGTGGGGAAGCTTAACACTGTGTACATGTCCGCCTGGGAGTGCATGGGAAACTGTTTTGAACGACTTAAGTGATAATGATGGTTAAGATTCATTATAGCAAGTTTGCATAAATGTACAGTAAAAAGAGCTATGGTGATATTGTCACATAGTGACACACAGAGGAGAAACCAGCACACACTGTGCCACTACAACCCTAAAAAGCAGTTTTTCACATTTAAATGCAAACACTGTGGCTTAATCTTGTGACAATCTTAATCTTGGGAGATTTTTTTCAAAATGTGTGTGAACTCTGTTTCCATTTGCATGTATGTGAAAGACCAAAACAGACAAAAAGACCAAAGAGTGCTAGAGTGCAAGGTAATCTGCACTGGCTAAGCTGATTACTTAAGACAACAATGATACTGTTTAATCATACACCCATAGCCTTATGTCACAATCTATTGTGAATAATAACTGTCAGCATCAGGGGTGGGGATTTACTGCAAAGTTCTCATTTGTAAGTCACTGACAAATACTCAGTTAAAAATATTAACTGAATAACCACGCCAATGTAGAGCTGAGAGAGGAAGCGCCTCAATGCCTATATTTTACAGAGCTCTGCTGATAATAGAATAAATTTGGTAGTTACGCAGATTAAGACAGATCCATGTCGTAAAATGAACCCTGTCTTTGCTGTCTTACAGTTTTCTCTGTGAAGAAAGGCTGAGGAACCGGTCTTCTTGGATGTTGTCTTCCTGGGATGCCCACTTGTGATCTGTCTCATAGAACTTGGTCTTAAGTTTGGACTGATACCAAATAATGCTGCCACTCTGTGGAACACCAGCTTCCAGTTGCAGCTTGATTTTGGTACATTTTTGGGGCGCTAACCACACTTTTAGCTGCGTTGCTTATTTCATGAGTACATGGTCCTTACAAGCTGTACATCGTTGTAAAGATGATTAATCAGGCATCCCAAGTATATAAAATTACAATACCACTTGCCATCACTGAAGGGGAAACATAATCAACCAAAATAACATTTCCAGGCATTTTTTAAGGAGTATATTTAGCTAAGAGTAAGAAAAATCTTTGACCTAATCACATTCTCAACATTGCTTAGTGAAGCAGATTGTCTCTTTAATAGGGATGGGAATTGAATGCCAATTCCAGTTGAGAATGTCATGCTATCATTACAGGCGGTCAGCAGAAATGATAACAAAGAAGTCAAAAACACAGCAGACAGGGGCATTAGTGGAAAAAAAATTGTTGCTTAATTTTGGACAAAAAGAGGTTTGTAAGAGTGTTGTGTCTTGACATTGCTGCCACTACACGCCAACTCTTTCCCACATAGAAAATCAGAAGGAATCATTAAATGGTTTGTTAAAGAATTGCATCGATAAGCAGAAGAGTTTAAGGCAATGGTATCAATAAAACCTTATCAGTTCTCATCCTTGACAAGGTTAGAGATGTTTCACCAGTTTATTTCTCCCTCTCTTTTGTTTTGTAGTGGCCGCTAGGCACACAACATTCAGATCTGCTACAGCCTCATTGGGCAGTAGGACAACATTACAACAAAGCACCTGTCAAAAGAATGTACTTTTAAGACGAGAAAAAGTCACGGGAAATCTTCAAATTATTATTTAAATATCCAATATTTGAGTTCAATCCCTAGCAGGGTTGTACACCCTGCTGTCAGATTATTTTTTTTTCTTCTTGCTTGCTCACCTTAATTATAAAGTGCTGAAAGCAGGCAACCAGAGCAAGCTTAAACTGGACCAGACAACTTTTGTCCCATCATAATTCTTAAGTTAGATAAATCTGAACTCTACGATGGAAAAAATAATATTGTTGATTAACTTTAATCTCAATATTGAACATACTGCTCATGGTCATCATTTTATCAATATTCTGCTGCCCAACTTCTCTCTTTCTTTACTGCCTCACTAAAGTTGCATGCGAGCGAGCACACACGCCCTTGGAGATTTCCTGCATCCATCGGGCTTAGAGTGAGGTTACAGTTCAGCAATTAGGGAGGAAATGTGCGTATGGGAAAGAGAAGAAAAGAAGAGAGCAAATATGTGAGTGTGTGTTTGTGCATGAATGTGTGTGAAGGGGTGGTTCTTCTCTGCTGGTTGATCTGGTAATAAAAAGTGAACCGGTTTAGTGAGATTAACCCCTGATCAACACACCAACGTTCATCTCATAGTTGTTTGCACACTCTATCTTTATCGATCTCTCTTATCAATGCTATCTCTGATGACATTTCTGTTTTATCTTTGTCCAACATCACCTCAACTTTCTTCATGCATGTGTGCGCCTTTGTCACAATCCCCCCCTTCTCCCCATCTGAGTTTTACAGCCCTCTTTTTCAAAATGTGAAATCATTGCATGCATGCGCCGCAGGGAAGGGCAGGGGCCCATGGGCCAGCTAAAGAAGAGGGGGAGGAAGGGTAGCAGATAATGAGGCATAAAGAAATTAGATTATGCATACATTGATCAAAGAGATGAATAAAGTGAAGAAATAAAGGGGGAATTGAGGGACATTTACTTATTTAAGAACAATAGATCCATCACCACACCCTTTGTTGGCCAAAAACTCATGTCCAGAGAAGATATGGCCACATATCATGACACACCTTTTTCAATTACAGTGTCTGGGCTGATATTTCATGCACAATTACGGCTCAGATGAAGAGAGCAGGGCTGTATTTCTGTTATTATTAATCCAGTCAGAATAGATTTCAAATGAGCAGGCTTATAGGTGAAGGTGAGTGAGATTGACATGCAGACAGAGGCAGACAGACTGGCTATTACACTCACAGCCAGACATGTATGGATAAGCAATGCGAGGAAGACTGGCAGAGAAAGAGGAGAGAAAAAAGAGAGGGAGAGGGAGATAGGTGAGGGGCTGAGAGAGGGGGATTAATGAAGGAAAATTAAGATGGCTGAGGCAGACAGACACAGACAGATAGACAGCTCTGATAGATAGATAGATAGATAGATAGATAGATAGATAGATAGATAGATCAGTCGCGCGTGCAAAAGCGCAAACCCGCCGGCTAAGACTGCACACATGGCTGAATTAATTGGAGAATAAATCATTACCTTGTGCCTTGGCGCTCGTGGCCAGCAGGCTTCCTAATAGCAGAATCCACAGGTATGACATCATGGGAACACGGTGTTCTGGCTGCAGGACTGAACCGGGGCTCTCACTGCCTTTCCTCGGCTTGCAGACAGGACAATTAACCGACCAGGTGGATCGGGGGGGAGCTTGTGTGCGTCGGTCGTGCCGGTGCGTTATTGCGCGTCGTACCAGAACCCGCCGGTGGCGTCTCCAAGGTGCTCAGATCAGATGCTCGGTTCAGCGCGCGCCCGCCGCGGATCCAATGCCCTTCCTTTTGTCTGGATTGGAAGAGAGGGGTCCAGTCTTTATTAAGGTGGGCGGGGCCCCTTCAACCAAACACAGCCAAGCAGTACAACTGTGGAGGCTTTACTCCCTTCAGTAATGGACTGCGTTTCAGCCTTCAGGTTTGATGACTAATACCAAAACTTATGACAGAAACTCTATAAAAAACGTTTCATTAGTCATCAGAGAAACTGATTCTGGGACATACTGTTCAATTAAATCCGTGCTCCTCCTTAGAAAATGAGAGTAAGATGAAATTGAGATTTATTCATTAAATAAGACTTTGATAATTTCTTCCAGGTCTGATACTGCCATTAGTAATAAAAGCCTTTTAATTTCATAAATTAGCTTGGTGGGTAACTATATATTTTATGTTGAGACTTGCAGTTTCGACTACTTTTAGGGGCACTGAATCCACTCTAGTATCAACTTAGCACCCATTGAATCAGGTACAGGCAACTTTGACCACCAAGAGGGCCACATAAAAACCTTTTCCCTGACCAAGGTTGCATTGTTACAAATTGTCAGATATTCTCGAATATTCACAATTTTTGGGCTCCATAAAATATCACATGGGCCCTATCCAAATCACCTTGCACAGATGGATGAGCCTAATTCAATGTCGGTAATCATACAGATCCATCTTGCCAAGCTCCAATCTACAACCTCTGTTAGCGGTCTAAAACGGGACGGCCCAATCAGCATCATTTAAAACAGGAAAAGGAGGGATATACGAGTGACAGTCAGAAACCGAGAACATCGGATATTGAAGTTTCCTCTGCTTTTGCAGATGCCTCAGAAACAAATTTAAGTAATATGTGACATGCAGTGGGCTACAAAACTAAAAGGGAATTTAACAGAATATGATAGTTATCAGAAGTGACTGCACGTTCAGAGATTAGAATAGATGCTAAGTAGGAGTTTTATCAGATCTTGGCTGCATTTCTTTATTGAATAAAAAAACAAATAACAATGCTTTAAACTTCTCTGTAGAAAGGATAATTTAGCTCCACTTCTGACATGTTTTGGCAAGAGTTTAACAAAGTGGCTTACGCTCTGTCCTTTACTTGCAGCAGTAGAGCCGGCCTACAACATTATCTTATTGGCCCGTAATGAATGTGATTGTCGGAACAATCGTCCAGTCACCTGCTATATATGCTATGAAAGGTTCTGCCCATTCCCAAACACTTTCTGTGGGCTCTTCCCCTGATGGACTGGTGAAACATATCCAAAAATATATCCATCTGGTTTAGCAGGTTACAGTCCCAAACCACTTGTGCATTTTTTTTTCAAATCATGTAAAAAAATTTCCGCAAAAATCACACAACAAATGGTAAATTAAAACATGTTCTTTCAGTGACCATCTGACAATTAGACTATTTTAGGCATTTAACATGTTTTACTTATCACTGACTTTAAGACATCATGAGTCCTCATGATCTCTGATCTTTTGACCCTGTCAAATGTCTAAAACTTAACAAACTGTACATTTGTCTTACTCTATAACCTATCATTCAGACAACTGTATTTACAGCAAATTGCAAACATAAAACTAACTCTCTTATAAGTGTTCTCAGGAACCTCCTTTCTGGATAAATGTTATTTCTGGGGTTTAGAAATGCAAAAGATGCCTGAACATAACTTGTCAGTGAAAAACATAAAAGACATGGTGTATTTGTCAGTGAAGTATAAGGAAATCTTAAAACACCTTTCACAAAATATTGCAGAGCATGCAATTTTTGTAGGGCTCCTTTTTTCCATGGGCCCTTGGAATCCTCTTAACTCTTTCCCATTTATGGCCCCCAAACTCTTAAAGGAAAAATATGTATTCATATATTATGACTAAAACACAACTAATGCAAGATGAATTGAGCATGACATATAATTAATGGCAATTTAGCCAGCTTATGTAGAATTAAAGCCATTTTAAGCTTCTTTTAAAATGCAACAAACAATGGGGCTTTACCAATATTTAAGTACAAATACTTTACCTTCACCATTTTCTAAAAATGGTATTAACTGATACTTAATATTATATTTGAGTGCTACATAAAATAGATTTAAAAAGAACCATAACAGAAAAGTAAGAGCTTAACTTACTTGCACAAACAACAACAACAAAAAATAACACTAACAAGCCCAGAGCCCCTCCTTACTTACAGTTTCTGAAATTTTTAATATGAAGATAATTTGACACACCATATGTTTCAGTCTGACTTGCCTCTACATCACTATGTAGTAAGGTTAAATTTGTGAAAATGGCAATATTACTGTAATCATCTAAGGGAAGGTCACATGTAATTGCTTTGCAGTTTACCAGAAATGAGAAAATTTGTTGTCGTGGTTCTTTGAAAGCCTTTTATAAAACATTACTGAATGCACATCCATAAACAGTAGTTTATTGCACTAGAAAATTCATTTGATTGGCGTTAATTTCATGATTTGCTCACTATATAAAGCTTAAATTGTGCTTTTTAGCTCAAGTATTACTTCTGTTGTCTTGAATTCTAGATAGATATGCACATCTTAGCATCATATTTCTCTCTGTTGAATAGAAATTCATTAGAGGATAGCCTCTTGAGATGCAAATATCAAACCTAATATTAACATGAAAGAGAAAATAACTTCTACGTCAGTCTTATAGGGATAGTTCAGTGTATTTGAAGTGTGGTTTTGAGTGTCAGGACAATAGTAAATATGCTGTATAAGCTGCCCTGATTTTGATCAGCTCTGCCCCTGCATGGAGAGAATCAGCACAGCAGCAAGACTATTTTGTTCGCTGTGGATGGGCCAAGAGCACAAGGTAATGTGCTGAATTTTAGGAGAGCAAACCAAAAAAAAACTGTTGGGGTGAATGTTCACTGCACACAAAGCCTTCCATCAGACACTTTGTTGGGTTGAATTTTTGTATTATGTTATAGTTAATGAACCAGCTTAATAACGTCTTTAAAACTCTGATTATGTTTGTTCATCAGTGCCAGTGTTTGTAAATTAAATGTAATTTGCATTAGCACAATTCTGCAAATAAAGGGAGTAATTTTTCCCCTAATAATGGCTCAGCCTCTCTCTGATGCACCAGGTTCTAACATTTTTGCAGAAGCCCAAACCCAACAAACGCACACACATTATTGATTGTAATTTCTCAAAAACAAAACTGTGTCTAGTAAAAACCCTGAGCAGCAAGAAACTTTGGAAAAAAAAAGTTGCGATTGCCAGTTGGCAAAAAGTTAATGTCAAGTCCTGTTAGGTACATTTACAGTGCTACTTCACTCCAGGTTGGTGGAAGGACACAATGGCTCTGCAGCATGCTAAAGCTACCCTTCATAAATATCATCACTACAGGCTGTATTTGTCAATATGTTTGACTGCCTTCTTGAAACAAGTCAGTTGGGACATTTGGTGACACGCCCTGTTTGTTGAATGTGTTTGTGTATTTGTGTGGATGGTTGAGCATAAAGTTAAAGTGATGTGCGTCATCCTAACACTTGATAAAAACAGCCCTGTAGCCTAACATATCCATTGTGTTAAGTGGATGAAGCGCTTCATGTGAGTAGGTAATATGTGTGAAAACCATCCCCACCCAAACTCTTAACAAAGACTTTATATAGGGTAGTTTAGATAGCAGGCAGAAACAAAGCTCAAATTAAAGCTCCACCTTCATCTTCTTAGTTTATATTTATTGTAAATAACAGATCACTTGAATACTGAAAAAAACATCGACCCACAAGTCTCGAAATGACCTCTCAACGTAATATTTTGCATTTTCGCCATAAGATTTTCAGGTAGAAGTGAACAAGGTATCAGGCCAAATAAATAATGAACACAAGAGTCATATGGTGTGGCTGTAACAAGCAATGTGACAGCCAGCCTAAGTGACAACCAACCCCTGTTTCCCCTACTTTATTATCCTTCACAGCTAGATCCCTTGATTACATGACCATTTTACATTAAAGGCATTAAACTTCATAATACTCTCACAAATCCACTGTTTTCTGTTATCTGTTCTGTTATTCTGACCATATGCTAGTTTTGTCTTTCAGAATTTACAACACAATAAAAATTAAAACATCATTTCCATTTTTTTAAAGCGTAAATGATCCTGTGGTTCTACATCTAGTGGCTTCCCTCCAGGGCCCACAGGAGGGCCACACCTTTTGAGGCACTGTGATATGTGAATTTAGAACATTTTAGGCGTGCTGAGGCCCCTTTAGATTTAATCTTAACAACCCTGAAGTAACAGTAACAGGGAGGCATGCTGCCAGAAATTGTGGGCCCCATGAAAAGACAACACAGCGGGCCCCACCACCATAGTTCAAATGACCCTGCACCATTGCTTCGACTAAAAATCTCCACTTTATTCACCAAACTGAGTAAAATGTTCTTTAAACACTCTTCAGTCACTCCAACCACAATATTACTCTGTACAGATTAGAAAGGTGAAGAAAACTACAGACTTCTTAAGAGCAGGAGGAGTAAAGAAATATCTCACTCAAGTAAAAGAACAGTTACAGTAAAAGTAGCACACTGAATCTACTTAGGTTCAATAAAGTACTCACTGAAATGTACTAATGCACTGAGTATTTTCAGTAGATATATCTGTTCAAAAGAGCATCAGCTGAAGTGTAAGAGCCAATAAGTCATTCATTTTGTATATTTAAATAAAGTATGCAGTGATATTTGATCCCCAAAGTTCATACATCTATATATTAACAGTTTTGATATGTGCGCAATTAGATATTTAGAAATATCTGTAAAATGAATCTGTACACTGTAAGCCACAGAGCTGTATAAATACTGTATCTGAATTCTCTCTCAGATGGTTTAAGATGTTTGCTCTCTGAGTGAGGTTACACTTATCAACATACAACACTTCACAAACAATACTTAAATAAAAGTTTAAGTTCTAATTTAAAAAAAAAAAGTACAGCTACGAAGAGTTCCTTAATCACATTTACCTGATTAAAGGTGATTGATTACTTTCCACCCCAAACTGAAACAAATCTGGTTTGATACTCCATATCCCAAAGATCAGTACCAGGTTAGTCACCATTTGGAACTGAGAGTTTATTAAAAATGAGCTTGGATATAAATTATACGAAAAACTTTGCCCTATAGGTGCTTCTCTGGAATTCAGACTGCTTTAAAGCATATCTTTTTTTTTTTTTTAATTTATTAAGATCAAATCTGTCCTCATTAATTTGTAATTTCTTCATAAATCAGAGAATGAGAAATCATGCAGATATTTACTTCACATTGTAATTTGTTTTAATCTATTACTTTTATTCTAACATGCAGTTTAGAGCTTCAGGTACACAGTGGAACAAAAAAGCATACTAACAATACTCTGAAAGGCTTCTCTTTCATTCCAAATGTTATTTTACTGGAGTTAAGTAATATATTGTGACAGGAAAGGCCACAACATCAGTATTTTTCAAATAGTGAAGGAAGTCATACTGATTTTGCTTAATGGCAATATGTTTATAAATCAATGTGGGAAAAACAGAAAAGTTATTCTGTTTCCTTCAGCTGATATCAGCCACAGGCCTCTAAGATCACCCTTTATTTTCTCCCTCACACTGGACCCTAAAACAGGGTACAAGCCCCAGAGGTTGTTGAAATTTGATAAAAACATATAAATTCCATTTTTTTATGATATATTTTACAAAACAAAACACAAAGTCCAGGTCAAAGTGAAGAGTTAAACAATCTCTCCGCTGATTGATGGCAGAAAAAATAGTAGGTTTTTTAACAAATTGGTGATTATGATGGAAAAATAGTGAGCTGACAAAGTGAAGAGATGCATTATTAACCTGGAAGCAAAAAGATTTTAGCATTAATATCTGTCTCAAAATGAGTATATTTCTTTTGATGTCGAGTCATTAGTTAGATATTGTACCACTAAAATGTTAATTACAATATCATCCATATGAATTAGACAATTTGCAAAGTAAACTAATTCTTTAATTCTTACAAACTATATTATGTAATGGTAAAAACTGAAGCTACCGTCATGCAGGAAAATTGATTGTTCAGTTAAAAGAGATATTAAAGAGGGTTAAACACATGCAAGGAGCTCTCTGTCTCCCATTTCTAGAGCTAAGCACCCCTAAACTTCTGATCCTAAAACTGCCTGTAGTTGAGATACAGAGAGTGAAATCATTTTATTTAGCTGTCTTCTGTTCCTAAATTCAAAGAGCCTTTACTTCCCTCTTGCAGCATAATAAGTCTGTGATTTACTTGGATTTAATCAAATATCCAGTTTATGAGAAATCCTCCTGCTGAAGTAGGGAAATTTAAGGCTTAGCCCTGATTTTAATGTTAAATTAATGTTAGGTTTCCATTTGAGAAAACCACACATGACCTCATTCAAACCATCCGTCAGTGAACATGAAGAGAAGAAGCTTTTTATTTTTCCTTTCCTTGGGCCGGTCTTCTGCTTCTCCTCACCACTTTATAAAGCAGCTTTAGAGCGAAACTGAAATGCTGCCCTGAAGTTGATCAGCAGATGGCACCGTTTCCTCTCAATATGTGGTCAGAAAAGTCAGTTGATTGTGTGCAGAAGAGATTTGAAGCTCCCGTGAGGGACTTTTCAATGATTATTAAACTAGCTGAATGGGGACAAATATCTCATTAGGAGCTGTGAATGGAAACGAAACCATAAAACAGAAAGCATGAAGACTTCTGCACAGTTATTTTGAACGCCTGTATAATTGCTGTTGCAGTGTAGATGTCAGAGAGAGTTGAAGCACATAGCAGAAAAAAGCTTTTTATATTTTTTCACATTTAATATATTGACACACATGACTGTAAAAAGAATGCAGGATGGAATTTTCTGGGTATAAAAAAAAAAAAAAAACCATTAAGACATTGCTTGTACAGGGCATTACATTTGTCTGCCGGACACCATAGTAATTGATTCTAATAATATGAGACCTCTTGGCCTCATTCATGGACACTTCATCTGCCACCTTGTGGTCAAAAAAGCAAACTATACAGATCAGTGTCAATTCAAAATGGCTGCCATCTTCTCTTATCTTAAGACAGGGCCAACACAACACTCAGTGTCAGACTTGTTCATCAATACTTGCTAGCTTTTAATTACTGATATTTTTACATTAAATAGCAAGGATATTTAAATAATTTATCAAAAGCAAAGAGCTGAGAATACAGCTAAACATGAAGTTCTCATTTTAGGTCTTTTTCATAGTTCAAAAGCCCCAGTTGTTTGAGTTAGACCACTACTGAATAACTAAATAACACAATGCCTGACATACTGAGTGAAACCAAACTTAGACTATAAAATCATGTTTTCTTAAGGCCTATAAGAACTTAAATTGATTTTTTAAAGAGTTTAAAACTCAAAAGATTTTTAATTTGTATGTAGGAGCTTGGTTCATATAATTCTTTCTAAAATGTAAAAGATTTTAAGAATTTCAATGGATTTATTTCTGGAATATCTCAAAGTTATTAAATTATTTATTTTCCTCTGGAATTTCCCTGGAAGTTTTGACGCTTGACCTTGAAAATACTTGGAGTTTCCATTACAAGATTACAGACAAAACTTTATCTTCCTTATTGACTGAAACAAAATCTGAATTATTAAACAATGCATCTTCTTATCTGCTTGTAGTACTAGAGCCAAACATTCTCAAAATGTGTATTTTACAACACAAGGGTGGATTTTTCATAAAGCTGCTCATTATTCAAAGACAACACTTTTTATACTAACAACACTTTTTATACTAATCAGGTCATAACAATCCCAAATTGCTGTAGGAAATATAAATACTATTTATATTACTTAGAAAATGCACTGCAGCCCAAAGCTTGTGTTTTAGGATGTTAAACACACAAAGAACAAATGAGCACAGACTGGGGTGTCCATGAGAGGTGCCAGAATGCACACAAGACAGAAGATCCTCACAATATTTGTTTTTAGAAAACTTAAACCAGCTCCCCTGGTCCAGCCTGTAACACTAAAAAGTCTGCACTCTCTCTTTCAGTTTACATACATGAATACACTGCATGTAAGACGAAAGATTCAGTCCACTGTATTTAATACTTCCTTCAGCTGAATTATACACAAGTTTCTCCCATGAGCTGTTGAAAATATCTAATGATACTTCATTAATTAAAGATGCCACATTTTGGTTTAATTTTGACATTTTTTGTGATAATCTCCATTAAAGGTCCCACATTATGCAAAGTACACTTCCTGATCGTTGCCCAGTCTCTCAACATATGAAAAGTCCCCCCTCACCTTCTTCTGATGGCACCCTTACAGAAAACGTATGATCAGTCAGTGTCAAACTTCCTCACCTGATGATGTTATTAGGGGATTCACTACCTTCCCCACATGATCAAGAGGGCAATCACACAGGGTCACGTTGCAAGAAAAGCATCTCTATTAAAACAATTCCTGTTCTATGTAACAGCACACGTGCTAGGCGATTTATTTTTGTGTGCACGAGGGTTGAACATTTGTCAACTCGTCCGTGGAAGATGAGGAGGCCTCAATGCCACAATTAGCCAAAGCAGACGTACATAAGAATGACAACAGGCAGAAAACAGGTGTGGGAGATTATTGATGCCCTCAATGGGCTATCTGTAGTTTTTAGGCAACATTATGAAATGTTTATGAAGCCATTTACTTAAAACTACTAAATGGCAATCTACTTCAAGCAAATGTGCGAGGGCAAAGCTGAGAGGGTTATGTTTGTCTCATTTTTTTGGCTGCATGTGTGTGGATGCAGATCCTCATTATAGGAGCTCCCTGTGTTTTTTTCCTTTGAGGGCGTTTTTGGTGTGGCTGCACCTTGAGCTTTCTGTGTGGTTAGCCCCTAAACCCGAGCTCAGGTGTATGTTCAGCCAGCAGCTTAGTCCAGTGGAAGTAACAAATCTAAGCATTTTACAGTAAACATCAGAGCACAGAAAACCAAAGCCAGACCTACGTCTTGAAGGTGCGTGGTCAAACACAGCTCGTGAGAAGTAAAACAACCTGGTCTGAGTAGAGCTGAAAGCAGATCAGTTGAAAAATTTAAGAATTTGCATTTTGCACTGTTGGATCAGGGTCGAGCTTTGAAATGCAAAAAGATGAAATGGGAGTGAGACAAAAAAAAATGAGCAGGTTATTGATTGAAAACTGCATTTAACTCTAACATGCTTTTGTCAGCTGATCAAGAGTTTAAGATAAAAAATTCCATGTCATTTTCTGTTAGGTATTCACACGGTCATGGAGCAAAAATATCTTTTCTATTTAGAAGTTTGTAGTGTTATCGGTTTTTCATTTAATAAAGAAATGTGGTCCAGATCTGATAAAACTGCTACTGAAGCTGTTAGTGTCTATGTTAACCTCTGCACAAGCAGTCACTTCCTGCTGTGGTCTTCCTCGTAGCCCCTGCCTCATCCTGTTCTAAAGGACTCTGATTTTGCTGTCCTGCTTTAGGCCGCTCTCAATCGTAGTAGTTTGGAACTTAGCAAGGTCGTTCTGCCTGGCTATAGACATATAATCAGGCAAGGTTAGGAGAGAGGGGTTGTAAATGAAAATGCAGTCTGTTGATTGGATGCCTACCCCACAGCATTGGATTTAAGGCTTAAAAAAAACTATACAAGAAAACTTTCCTGTACCGTCATAGTTCGGTTTGCCTCTATCTGATATAAACTATATAAACAATCAATATTAATTTCAGTATCTTTGTAGCCAGTGTCACAGGAGCTTTGAATATAACCAATGCCTGCCATACCTGCATTTCATAAAAAAAACTGTACATGTTTTTAAGCATGTTTCTTAGACTCTTAACATAAACTTTCATGGAACTTCTACTTTCTTTAGTGATTCAAGAGATTAAGAAGCTTGACATGGAAACAAACAGGCTGTGCATAGGGGCCGGGCTGTGTGTCGCTTTGACACAGGTGATTTACTACAGCATGACATTTAGTGAGTGCTCATCTCATTAAAAGCCAGTTTCTTTTATCTGCTAGCTACAACGACGAACAAAATGCCACAGTATTAATCATATACAACATGAGTCATCATGAGGCCCGCCTTAATGATCTGTAAACTAGTTGAGGGGCCCAGAGTGCCCTAATGACTCTGATGTTCAGTATCATCTTTGACTCTTCTGTAGGTACAGAACTGTGATGCAAATATTAAAAAAGAAATATCTTTATTAGTTTCATGGCACAGTGATTACACATACATATATCATTTCTTGATCATGTCTTTAAAGTAAAGAAACATCAAGCTTTGATTTTGGTTCATATTTTTAATTATTTTTAAATATATAATGTAAACATTTGTCCCCCCAAAAAAGATTATCAGAGAAATAATGCAGCTGTTGGAGATGTTCTGTGAGTCAGACACCAGATTTTTTTTTACAATCAAACATTATTGATGAAAAAAATTCCACAACTGAGTCATTACTTCATAAACTTTAACCAAAGGCATTCCAAGAACTCTGGTTATCATGAATAGTGGTGATATGAGATAAAAAGAGGCTGAAATAATCACCATCCCCCTGCCCAAAAACAAATAGTCTTTTTAAGGCCACATGATCTGGCCGTCAAAGAAAGGGCTCAATTATTAGTGTGTGTATCTTTCTTTTTAAAGCACTTATGGTTGCACTCTAGGCAGATTTTTGGCACTACATCTCTGGCCTCCATGAAGCCTCAAGTCCCATTGGTCCCCTCTGGAGAGCCGTTGCTTGCTTTATTGTTAAAAAAATATATATATATATCAATAATCCATGACATATAATTTTAAAGTTTGATTTCAATCTGTTATAACAGGCCTACAATGCTCTGTGTATTAAAATAATCACACTTAGCCCATTAAGGCCAAAAGCTGTCACATTTAAACCCATTATAGCTTTGATTTTTCATATGGCCCCTGTTGAATAAAACATTTGCTGTCTTTTAATATTTCTCTTTTACCTGCAGTTCAGGCTTAAATTCCATGTCTGATTTAGATACTTCATCACAAATCCATACAGGGAATATTCTTAAAGCTAGCACAGCATAGAAAAGAAAAAAACAAAAACAATAGTTTAAATGCAACACAATAAATATACATTTCTTTTTAACATCAATTGACCCATCCCAGATTATTTTAATCAAAAAAAGGATGTCCCTTCCAGCATTCAGTATATGAGAAATAATCTCTTTTTTTTGTAGATTTTTCCCATTTAAATATTAATGGTATAATGAACACATATATAGTTCGTTCAGAAGCTAGTGAAAATATTTGATAGAAGAAATAAAATAAGAGAAAGTATAAATATTATAAAGATTTGGTCATTCCAAAGCACTTTTTATCCAGTGTCCACTTTTGGACACAATAGACTGAGAGGGACTTTTTTTTATGCTGACTCAGCACGAAAATTGAAACTGCACATAAACCAATGATGTATATAATCACTGAAAGGTCAAGGACTTTTGTTAATCCAAAAAGTTATTTTACGTCATGCATTCTGAGTTTTTAGTGTTTTTATATTAAATGTATTAGTGATATAATGAATTCAAACAGGCAAATTAAGGGTTTAAGTTCTGGGAAAAAAAAGTTTTCTTATTATGGGTAATAGGACATGAGATTAAAAAGCATTAATGTACTCAAACAAAGTAAATCCTACATGACTGTATCACTCAGCTCTCTTTGCTTTAACAAAAAAAGCTGATTATCATTAACCAAACACCTTTCTCCTGTGCTCCTGCTCCACAACCTGTACCACACCAGCTCGGAGTCAAAGGCTCTTTGGTCAGCTGCTGATCAATAACAGCATGAAGACTGACTCCAGATTAAGTGTATGACATGCCATTCAAGAAAAAAATGTGACTATTGAATGATTTTCTCGAGTGCAGCCCACCTTAACCGGCCATTATTTATGAATGTTAAAAATGATTAAAAACACTTCTGGAAAAAGGAATGAAATGTGTTAGTGGTTGTTTTCAGCTATTATTTGCAGCAGCTCTGTTCATGTTACTTGATCTTATTCAATCCTGAGAACAAGTACACAGCAATAATCCTTGGAGTGATTCTCTCCTGCTTCATTGTTAAATTCTGCTTCAATCAGCAAACTTGGAGACAGTTTAAGGCACTCAGGTATGCCACAGCTCAAACTAACACCTGACAATTACCTAGTGTCTGCAATACTCTCATACAACCCTAATATGAGACTCAAATATTTATCTTATTTTTCTTTCAAAAACAGATCAATTTAATGTAAATGCTGAGTTCAGAGATAGGTTACTTAGGTCATTAAGAGGGCTACATTAAAACCATGCTCACTAAGAAGGCCAAATTTTCACAGTTTGATTGGTACTAAGAGGGGCTCATAAACATGGCTGCATAAGAGGTTATCTTAACATTTTCAATGCAATAAGCAATACTTGATATAAGGAGCTTTACACAGCATTTAAGTTGGTTTCTGCGACTTTTCATGCAAGTTAAGGAGCATTTACATTGTTTGAAAGTGTGTTTAATGAGAAGAATTTTTATTTCTGTTTTGCTTAATGCATAAAATGGAGAGGATGGCACAGCAGCAAGTGCACGTGTCTCACAGCAAGAAGGTTGCTGGTTTGAGCCCTGTGTCAACCAGGGCCTTTCTGTGTGGTGCTTACATGTTCTCCCTGCTCATTCATGGGTTCTCTCTGGGTACTCCACCTTCCTCCCATAGACCAAAAACATGCTCATTAGGTTAAATGATTTCAATTTGCACTCAGGTGTGGAATGGAGTATGTACATGGTTGTTTGTCTCTCTATGTGGCCCTGTGATTGACTGGCTACTGGTTAGTGTGAGCCCCTGCCTTTCTCTCAGTGTCAGCTGGGATAGGCTCCAGACCCCTGCAACCCAAAAGGGAAAAACGGTACAGATAATTGATGGATGGATGGATAAACTGGAGTTTCACAAAAATAATTACAGCCAACATTCTTTAAGAAAAAAATAAATTAATTAAACTGACTGACTGGGGGGCAGCATCAAGTGAGCTGGAGGGCTGCATGTAGCCTCCGGCCCAAAGTTGCCTACTTCTTGCTTAGTCACTCTCTGTATCTCAACTACACCATCTTTTGTACAGATCTGTTTGACACAGAGTGTCAACAGTTAAATCAACACCAGTTTAAGGACACATTTCTTCTTTGTAACAATATGGCATGCAAGTTGAAACCTCTGGCTGGTCGGCACCTAATGAATATATAGATAAGTATTTTATGACAATTTAAAATGTGAATTGTGGCTTTATTTATTGTAAATGACCTCCTGCGGACCACTTCCAGTACCTCTGAGCCCACCAGGGGACTACAGCCTCCACACTGTTGCCAATCACTGGTCTACAGAGTTTCTTGCAAAAAGTCAATAAGTACCTTGTCAGACTTAACTTAAGCTGGAGGCAGCTCATCAGAGCTGTTTTCACACATACTGGACTAGGTCTAATATCTTCTTTATAGCCTCCATACTGGGCGATGACTGGTGAGTCAAGCAGCATAAATGTTGGCAGAAGTTGCTCCTTTAAATATCATCATAAGCAAAAAGCATTATGGGGATCTTATTTGTGCAAAAAGTAGAGTGAAACTGTTATGAAATCTGCTTGCCATAAAGATATTCATATTTATGCTGTTCACAGACAGACAGTGAGCTGCGGTCAAGAGGAAAGAGGGTCCTTCGCAGTCAACTGACATGTTTCCATCTACTGTAGAGGAAGCAGATACCTTCTTTGTTACAGGAGGGCGCTGACATGTCTGTGAGCACCTTTGTCGATATACTGACTGTCTCCTTTCAATGTATTTATTATCTGAATGAAGTACAAAATCAACTTGTCCTTTGGGAAAACTAACTAAATCAGAATTTGAATGTAAACTTTGACTCACTGAGCCTTCCAGCTTCTCCTCTTTAGGGCAAGAGGCCGTAATCATCATGCTCTAGGACATGCTGCCAACTTTGCAAAAATGAAAAGGAAAGTTAAATAATCAGGATCTGCTTTATAATTAAAGTTGCACTAAATAATGTCTGGGATGGGATTTTAATGATATTTAATGCCTCATTTTGGATGAATAGTTGTGTGTGTGGATACTGTGTGAGAGAAAAGGCGATGCAGAGTCTTTAGAGGCAGCTTTAAATCTGTGAAGGCAGTATATACCAGTTCCTCTCCATAAGACTGCAGGTCCCACTCTGAACAAGCTGCCCAACTATTGCTTTGGTGCAGGAGAGTGACTGGCTGGAAAGTGGCTCACATTTTGTTGAAACACTCCTTGGCATTGGACCACACCTGTATTCCCTGAAACGGTGAGGGAATGAAAGAGGGAATGATTTTGAGAGAGAGGAAAGCACAAACAAGACAATTTTCTAGGAAACAGATGGGGAGCTTCACCACTAAAGAATGAAATGTTATTTAATGAATAAACATCTCAAAAGTCTGGTGTTCTGAAGCACAGAGTGTACAAAACAAACACACAGACGCCCATACCTTCTTACACATGCTGATCTGCATAATGGCATAGCTGATAAGGGCTTCTCGCAAATCATTGTCCTTCTGCTCCTTGAAGCGCTCAATGTCTTCCCAGGCTGTGCGCACAAACTCTCTGAAGAGACAATCACAAACAAAGGCACATGCTGCTGTGAGTCAGTCTGTGGAAAAGAAGGCGCAGGAGGAAGCAAAGACATTTTGATAGGAGAAACTTTGTGCAAGCTGGGTCACTCAATTCTTGTCAATGTCTGCTTTTCTCCAGTCTTACAGCGGTTTTTATTTTTTTTTCTAGAGTCAATATTCACAAACTTGTTTCAACTTTTGGGTGCATTTAGATGAGCCTACCACCATCTACCAAAGCTGCAAATGGCAATGTCGCATATTGAGGTACTATTATAACAAATTAAAGTGGTTTTCACACCTACAGCTCAGTTGCTTTGTTTTGTTTTCTAGTTACAAAAAAAAAATAAGGCTGAGTCAAGCCAGCATTGCTCTGACTACAAGTTGCCCTGTTGCTACCCACAAAATGATAAAATAAGAGCGATAATAGTGGAGATTAAATGCCCAATGTAGAGTATACAGATGAGCATATTCATCAGTGTGGGACCTGCCTGTCAATTTAAATGTAAACGAACTCTATGCACAAAGAAGAAGGTTTTAAACACTTCTGATGTCAACAGCGGATCAGAGAGGACTCCAGATAGCATGGTAACTTATTTTGACATAACACCTGGGAAATAATCTGAAGAGTTAACGTCAGAGATGCGTAAATGTAGAGAGCAGCTTTAAAAGTGTTGTCGAGTTCTGTGATGATCTGCTGTGGAGACGGTGAGTAATGTCAGCCTGTTGATGTTTTCATGGTGCACAGAAAATGACTCTGTGGGATCCAAATATTATAAAGCAGTACTCTGTTTTCAGCCTGGCTGCCTGGTAGTCTTAATTCAAATGTTATTACTAATGCTGCTGCTGCTGCTCATACTACTACAGCAGTGTGATGAGATAACTCGTCACTGTTTGTGTAGGTCAGTAGAGTCTTGACTGCAAACAAAGTGCTCCAGGGGTTGATTTTTGACTGACTGATTGATCTCCTTATTTCGATCACGTAAATGACAACTTAAAAACAGTTAAGAATACAAATCAGAAAAAAAACAAGAAAATAAAACAAGACAGTAGCTGAATCGGCAATGTTTTTTGAAGCTTCTCAGCTTACATGTGCGAAAAGGAGTAGGAAGAAGTAGAAACTTATCTAATCCTACCCCCTTAAATCTTACTTTACATCCTAACTGAAATTATAACACTCTTAAATTTACCAAAAAAAATGCAATCATTCCTACACCTCCTTTACAAATACCTTTACCTTCTTTACCATACCGTGCACAATTTTCCTCCAAATAATCAGCAAGCGCCCTGTCGTTATTTATTCAGCTATGTACCTCTGGAAAATCATTTCTCTATGCCTCTTTTTAAACAGAATTGAAACCAATTGAAACAGGAGTCAATTGGAAGTGAGACCATTTATTTCAAGCTAGGCACAGTTGTTTGTATGGACACGGGGATCAATTGCTGCTTAGTGTAAATACTTGAAACTGATTTTGGATAAAGTCAAAGTCACTTTTATTGTCAATTTCTGTCATGTACACAAAAAAACGAAAATCCTTCCTCTTTACCCCTGAATGTAATTCTTGTGTACATGATAAATACCAATATGAAAAAATGTACAAAATTAGGGAGCAAATGTTTAAAACACAAACACAAAAACATTAAATAAATAAAATGTGCAAGGTACAATAAAATCAAAAGAAAAATGTGCAAGGACATCAATTATAGGTAAGAAATGTACTATAAATGTACATTTGCAGAGATAAATATAAAAAAAAGCAGTGATAAGTTTAATAAGAGAAAATATGTGGAGACAGACATATAAGGTGTTAGAGTTTTTGGTTCCTTAATGAAAGAGGCAGGTGGGCTGTCATTCTGCAGTCATTGAAGTGGTGGGCTGATGAGTTATTGCCCAACAAAAACATCATCAGTCTGACAATCAGAAGTGAGAGAGAATCTCAACGCCTCATTTCCTCTTATGGAAGCTTACAGAGGCAAGCTGTTTGATTCACGGGAATCACTGTGATGCTCACTGTGCCTGCAAATCTCTGCCTCTGTGTCAATCATGGTCAAAGTGTCTCATAAACTCTGATGATGGCTGGAGGACTGGAGGCTATCCCAGCTGACGCTGGGGCAGAGGGAGGTTACACCCTGGACTGTTCACCAGTCACAGAGCCACATAGAGACAACCACTCATGCTCACACTCCCACCTGAGCAATTAAGAGTCACCAGTTGACCAAATGAGCATGTCCTTGTTCTGTGGGAGGAAGCTGGAGCACCGGGAGAGAACCCACACATGCACAGGAAGAACATGACCTGACCAACACGGTCAGCAACCTTCTTGCTGTGAGGCATGCGCACTACCTGCTGCACCACTGTGCACCCTTGTATATTTTTATTTTCTTAAATTATGCAGATATAGGCAGGTTGGCATTGAATCAGTTGTTATTTCAGTACAATCTACTAAAGAGAAAAGTAATTCATTACACCAAAGTAGCTGGCTTTTAGTGTCATCTAGACCAGTGATTCTCAACTGGTCGTGATCCAAAAGTGGAAAAGGGGAATTTTTATGCAGTGGAGCACCATCTATTCACACTCCTAAACAATAAGGGGCTATAATACCCTGTAATGCTAATTGACACCGATTTTACTAATACAACTTTTTTATATATATGCAATGAGTAGGTACACAGCAATACTTACATGTTTTCAATCATTTCTGGAACAATTTCTCAGGAACTGGACATTTTTATTTTATATTTGTTAGGGCTTTTAAAAAGAGGCTGACGTTACTGAAGTGTGTTGTGTGAACAACAGCTTATTTAGTGCTTCTAATTGAATATTATTAATATAGGGCTGTTCTGTATTAACTCATGCAGGGTTATCACAGCTACATTTACATTTATAGACTTAAAACCTTGTATCCAAAGATGCACTTTTTGGTTGTAATTAAAATTCAGCTAGTTGAGTGTAAAACAGAATATTTCCCTCTCTATCATCACCACTTGCTTGTCATTTTGGTTATCAATAAACTTTTTTTGTGTTGGCATACTGTGGTATTCTGCTCTACATCAGGCTCAAACTGCTCAAATTTTTTTCATTCAATAAATTTAAAAAGTTGAAAATTTTCCTCCATTTGGGTTGCAGTTTGTCAGTAAAGAGTGATGTTCGGGCCCGAAGCCAGACCAGTTGAGAACCACTGATCTAGACAACCAGCAAGGGCACACAGTGCCGTTGATCAGGTAAATCTAGAAATAATGTTCGTTTTCATTATCATGACAAATCACTTGGTCTACAAGTGCAAATAATTTCAGTCAACCAAGTTCTTCTTTGGTTGACGACAGCCCTGAATAATTGATCATTTTCTAAATGTTTCAAGAAGTATACCATCGAAATAACCATCAAATGTTTCATCCGTGCAAAGGGAAAGGCTGACTCAACAGACCGAGTAGGAGACTTTCAGAGGCTAAGTATTCAGAAAAAGAGGGTGACTTGAGTGATTAATGTTGAACTCACTGGCACTCTTTGTTCTTCTCCTTCAGTATTTGCTCTCCCTCCTGAATACTCTGCTCCAAAGCTGCCAGCCTGCTCTCTCTCTGTTCAGGGCTCTCCTGGCCAAACAGCTTACTGGTCATCCCCTTCAGCGAGAACACACGCACTGTCTGCACAAAAACACACACATACATATATTTAAAAAACACATTAAAGTGTATTTAGAGAAACATCTGAATCTGTTGACTAGCGCTGCTGTTACCCCTGTGGCCAGCTCTTCTTTCTGTTGTTTCTTCTGTGCGAGGTCCTGAGCCACCATCTCCAACTCGTACTGAATCAGCTCGTGTTTCCTGCAGACTGACCTTCATGAACAACACAGACAAGGCTTAGAAGTTTGGAAAATGTAACTCAGAGTTATCTTTTTGCATCATACAAATGTAATAATTAACAGCTGAAGACACATCTTCCACTCTAAGGAAGTAGATCTCCAACTTTCCAAATCTACATGGAGGTAAAGGGTCCCTACAGCACACCATTGCGTCATAGGTCTGCACTGTGTGCTGAACATTTGCATAAGCCCCAAATCGTTTGCATTAGTGATGCTGCATGCTGCTTTGTTTAGAAAGTCAAAAGGTGACAATAAAATGATAGAAAACACCAGAACTGTTGACAACCAAAGATGAACTCAGTCGACTAAAATTACAGCCACTTATCAACCACTGATTGGCCTTAAAAAATGAGTTGATCATAGATGTATTCACAGGTATGTGTACTTTACTGATTCTATATGAAATTCAAGTTGCAGAAAACTAAAATTGAGCATTTTTCCATCCAATCCATGCTTATTTTTCTCTGCTTCTTGTACAATCTTCTAATAAAAATCCTTTGTCTGCCTCAAGAGTGCAATGCGCAGCCTTCTGCACACAAAAACACCTTATGGAGCACATATTATCCTGAAAGTCTTTTCAGTTATGAAGTTATGATGCTGAAACATGGAGTCCTGCAATGGTTAAGCGAGATGTGGTTACACCTTTTTAAAGTGTCAGAATCAGCAAGCACTGCCAAGGATTAGACTTTTGTGGGTTTTTTATCATTTATATTGTGCGATGATCAGAACCACCACATGA
The DNA here is from genome assembly GCA_037902135.1 of Cetoscarus ocellatus. Classification (NCBI taxonomy): domain Eukaryota; kingdom Metazoa; phylum Chordata; class Actinopteri; order Labriformes; family Labridae; genus Cetoscarus; species Cetoscarus ocellatus. Next base: position 2,335,697 of record JBAMNC010000677.1, on the reverse strand, counting down.
TCATAAGAAATTATCGGCTGTTTTATCAGTGACAGTTGTCAGCAAAAACTTCAAGTCTCCCAGTATGTTTAAAGAGACAACAGAAGTGCAAAATTACCCATTTACATTGAAATCATCTGTGTGAAAAAAGAAAGTAGAGGTATAAATGCTTTGAGAATCATGATATGGTTTAACAAGAACAGAACAGAACAACCTGACACACCAGATTGACAGTTCACTGTATTTCACTAGTCCAATAGAAAGTGTTTGGGAATGGGCAGAAACTCAAGATCATATCAAGCAGGTGATTGGACAATAGTTCTGTCATTACAGCCATTATGGGCCAATCAGATAATGCAGTAGGTGGGTGCTACTAACTGCAGTGTAAAGGACACTTTGTCAAACAAACATGTCAGAAGTGAGGCAAAAATATCCTTTCTATAGGTAAGTGTGTAGTGTTGTGATTTGTTTTTCATTGAATAAAGAAATGGGGTACAAATCTGATAAAACTGCTACTGAAGCTGTTATTGAGTTGTCCTGCTTTGGGCTGCCCACAATCTCTGTAGATTGGAGCTAAGCAAGATGGATGTGCCTGATTTCAGATATTAAATCAGGCTGATCCAACTGCACTGCAGGGTTAACAAAAGCACTCTAAGCTCCACATAGTTTTCATCTTTCAAACTGAGCTGAAGCAGACCTGAGTTTGGAAAAGGCTGAACTGTATGATCACTAAAACAGAGAGATGAGAGTAAATTTGTTTCGATAGCTACAAAATCAGAATACTATCAGGCGATGATTCAACTCATCAGTGCAGATCCAGACCAATTTTTGTTTCCATCTTTCTTAAACATCACAGAGTGTACTATCAGATCAAAATGCAACTTTAGAAAACAACGATCCAGCAGTCCTGCATGGTTGATGTTTGTAATGCATACATGCATGTAATGTTTGTTAGATGCATCAACGTCAGCTCCAATTCAAAACTTACGATTATGTTTTTATAGATTTTAGATGGTTATGTTGACATCATGCAAATGAGAATCAACTGGCAATCTACTGTTAGCTGTGTCAGTCAAAACACAAATACAAGCTTTATTCTTTTCAACTGTACATTGATTTGCTTGTTTCTTTTCCAGCCTGATCTCGATCATTTCCAAACACTAACCTGACAGCGTCAGTGTAGAAAAAGTATTCTTTCAGTGTGTCAGCATAATGCTCTTCTTCTTCTAAGATGTCATCTATTGATGCAGCATACCTGTGCACAAACAAACAAAAAATGTGTTAATGAGTCTAAATCTGTAGATAAATGCTGATCTTTTTCTATGGAAGAGAAATATCAGAGATTGTATAACTCATGAGTTTGTGATGGGGCAGTGCGTTGGGTGTGTATGAACTTGACTTCTTACGTGTCCATGTGGTGTCCAGCACTCTGCAGCCCGTCTCCCATCTCTTTCTCTATCGCGCTCCACTCGCTGGAGACAAAACAAAAAGAGGATTAGCTTGACAAAACTTTTTATTTAGTCACTTTAGTTGGTAAGAACTTTTTAACTACATTCACAAAAACATTCACGAAAAATTGTAAATACATTAATCATATCTTTTGGAAATGTTTTCATCTAAAAAAACCCAACATTTTAGAGACAAAACTGGAATAAAGGAAAAAAGAATCGGCAAGAAAAGGGAGGATTTTAAAGAGAAAAAGATCATCAAGCATGAATTATTTGTGAAGCGAAATCTTCCCTCTGTAACAAAATGGTGAAAACTAATTACCATCAGCCTGAGACTAAAAACAGACCAGTACTTTAAACAGATTCAGACCAAGACAGGGCAGGACAATGTGCTTTTTTTCATTGTGAATGTGATGTACACATGTGCAAAAATCATACTGCTGGATGTGCAACATTAATGACTTGACATAAAGAACACCACACTGCCTCTGCTTGGGTCAATGGAAAATGATCCTGCCAGTATTTTAGTTGTTATGACCTGTAATCGATGAAAATCTGTCTGTCATCGAACACATTCATCAGAGAACTTGTTACTGAACTTGCTTAGTCTGTGTACCCCCTGTGCGCACATGCAGGCTTCATATAACCACTGCTCCTGTCACTGACCCACCATCATGACTTTTGAGACAGACTCAGATCTTCAGAGAAATTTGTTCTGCTATCACCAGTGTCCTGCTGCTTGTCAATGCTCTGACAGAATCAACAGTCTGCTAATGGCACAAACATGCACTGTGAAGCACATCTTTCAGCTGTAGGTGTGTGCTGGTATGTGTGAACACAGGCAGCCCAATACAATGAGTTCCACTTCAAGTTTCTACCATGTCAACCAAATGTCACCGCGAACATTCTTTGATATGGTTGATGGCGTTAAGGGGCATAATAGCAAGTAACAGGTTTATCTGATAAGTTAAAAATAAAAGATGAACTTTGCCCATGAAGAAACATGTTACTCCACTCTTCCCTCCTCTGCATTGTGTGTGTGTGTGCTGGTGTGAGCAAGGACAGGATTCAATACAAAGTTATTTAGACTAATACCTAAATAAGAGAGTCATAAAAAAGAAATATTAAACATATATTTTCATTTCAGTAATGTACAATATATATCTATATTGATATATATGGGGTGCTTGATTATGACAACAAAACATGATCACAATTATTGAGATCAGGATTATAAAGCACGATTACTCATTGATTTTCCTCAACTGCTTACACACACTTGTTTGATTCTAAACAACTTGGCTTTATAAAGACTTTAAAACATTAACAATAAGCAAAAGTAAAAGTGAAAAAACAAGAATTTTCTCAGGTCTCCCAAAATCCAAATAAAAAATAAATCTTTATCTAAAAAAATAAATAATGTAACACCAATATGCTGCTTTAGGGAGAACATTGCTCCTTCTCCAGATTGCAACCTATGTTATTTAAATCAAGAAGGGACATTTCTACATGTTATGTGGGACTTTCCACCAGTCAGGAGTTTTTGGAAGCCAATAACAGATCTTTTGTCATAAATATTTGGTGTTCTCGTGCTCTCCTAAATGTTTGCTTTGAATGATGACTCTGGGCAGAATCTTAACCAAACTCAGAGACTGCCATGACTGTCAGCATGCACTGCAGCCAGAAAGATGTTGGCAGTAATGTGCAAGCTTCCACACACTCTCTCCATTTATCAATGGTTCAACTTATTTATAGAGATTTTAACAATGGAGCTCTCTACTGCTACAGTTCATCATGCAAGTGAGACTCTGGTTGATAACAGATCTGAAGCGTTAAATGCCACTTCATCAATGATTTAATTGCTTTGTCTCTTATCGAATCAACTTTCTTTTTTATTCTATGGAGTTGTGTACATATCAAATTACTCAATTATTCAAACTTTCCTGACTGTAAAAAATTATCTCGTACTTTATATATTACCATACAAACACACACCCTAGAGATGGGTGGGAGACATGGGTATAGAAATAATGCACATTTACAAGTCTGTTGTTTTTTATGATCTTACCACAATACTCATAAAGATCAATGTAACCTTCATTTCTGTAAACAAAAAAATAAATAAAAAATAAGCAATTCTAAAGGGTATGACATGTTATATCAGTTAATAAATAAAAACAGATGAAATTTCTGTTTGAGATAGTGGAGAAGCACTCCTGTAGCCAAACCGAAACTTTTATCTTATATGACAAAACACATAGACAAAAGCGCACCATGGTGTGTAACATTAATTATCTGATGTTGCTTATCTTGTTTTTGATTATGTGTCCAGCCCTAATGTATGTAAGTATGTAAACTGGTCCTCTTCTGTTGAGAAGAGCTATGATTTTGTTAAAGTACAAAAGGACAGTCACCTCAGAACTGACATTACTCACCTGAAGACCCTGCCATAGTTACCGTGGACCTTATAAACTCCATACAGTCTGTCTGCCACTCTCTGGAAAGATGACAACCGGATTGTTATGATGAGTTTTATTCTTTTAAGAAAATGAATGAGGTGAATGCCTTTGTAACAACAAAAAAATCAGACTAGTGGCTACTATTGCAGAGGTAAAATACTGGTTAGTAGGTAGTTGTGTGTGCTCTGTTGAGTTTTGCCAAAACTTACCGCTCGCACTCTGAGTAGCTGAGAGATAACAGCGTTTAATTCATCACTGTACTGTTTCAGGGCCGTGAATCGCCTAAAAATAAAACACAGCACCAGAGATAACAGCTCTAATGAGTTAAAACAAATCAAAGCTTTTCTCTGAGCTTAAATTAGTTTCATATTAATGACTGGATCAACGGTCTAGTTATCTAGAACAGTGGTTCACAGAGTGGTGTCAGGACACCCTGTGGGGTCATTACACAAAAACTGAATGATGGTTACAAGGTGCTTTATGAAAAACAAATGATATACTTAACCCATTACCATAAATATTAATATATGAAATTGATTTCATTTTAACAATGATGTGACCTTTGGGTTAAGTTCTGATAAATTCAAAGTAAAATCAGTCCCCCTCACCTCACCCCCCTGACCGAGACCCCAGAGTGATCAGGAGTATAGATGATGGATGATTGGATAATATTGTGTATTTGAGCTGTTGTTTTCTCTTTACTTTGCTCTTTTGCCAGGGTTAGTAAAGCCTGTTAGTGAGTGTACACAGCCGTGTGTATACTTCGACCATCTCTAGGGTCAGTTGGAGTCCCAGCCTATGGCATGGTTACTTTGAGGGCTGTGGGCTAAAAAAGTTGGGAGCCCCTGATTTAGCATTAGTGATCTGTCATTTAGTCATCTCATAAACAGGTCTTTCAAAACCTATAGTTGTGCAAACCTATGAAAAGTAAAGGATTCAAATCTCTTATTGGTCTTTTTTATACGTACTTGTCAGGGTTTTTGACTCTGAACATGGCACTCAGAGACTTCAATCTGGAGTCAACCTGGCAGGGAACAGAAATTCACATTCAGAAGGTGCTGTTTTTCATATGACACGCAGGAAAAATGAAGAGGTGTCCTGTTATGATGCAATTTGCCGATCAAAAACGAGCCACTCTGCTGAAACACTGAAAGTGTCTCTGAGCAACACATTTCCCTCCAATTCCACAGGAGGTACTTGCTGTTACTAAATCACTCGGAGACAGTCTGAAGGAGGCAAAACACATCTTCATGTTTACCTTGTCTTGGAAACCTGTCTCCAAAACCGCCTCTCTCCACCCCTTCTCCTGAAAGATGATTGACAGATGAAAGACAGGATTACCAACCATACTGTATCAAATTGATGCTTTCCAGGCGACAACATCTCAACACAGGAGGCTGCACTGAATTGATTTTACTGCTGGAGGCAGTTTTACATCAGATCCTTTATTCCTCTTCTTCTAGCCTGTATCCTCTGACACATGCAACCTGTTGTAAAGTTGCAGTGGTTCTGTCGAAATGTTGCTTTAAAAAGTATGGGGGATGGCTGTGGTGAGACATTTAGTGTGACAAGCTCTGTTGCTAACCTCTGTAAGGAAGAGGAAGAAGATTTTGTCGTTGGAAAGGACAGGATGTGATGCAACTCGCAGCAAGAAGTTTTCCAGACCGACTCTGCGTCGCTCAACAAAGTCTGGGTCCAAGTTGTCTGCTGATAGCTTGTGCCACACAAACTCTGCCTGCAAGAGACACAATCCACAGAGAAAAAAATAACCACGCAAATGCAGATTAGACAGATGCCTCCAAGTTTTAAGGGCTAGTACTCAAAGAGTAGCTCAGGATATGATGCAGTATTCAATTTATGGTCCACCATATTGATAATATGATGAGTGATGAGCCCTTTTCACATGTGCAACCCTGATATTTCCTAGAAAATACCGGGTTAACCTGCCCAGTAAACACCATGACCTTGTTCATACTTGGCTCTTAGGAAGTTTCCCTGCAGTTCGCATGTCAGTCAAAGGAAAGGGGAGAAAGAGGAAATATACTACGGAGGCAGCAGGGTAAGTTTAGGATGAAAAACCCTGTTGTTAGGGTTCAAACATCAGCATACTGGAAAAATTCACAATAATGGCTAGACTATTTCTGCAAGTGTGAATAGGGTTACATTGGATACCCTGTAAGAATATCATAACCTTGCAGGGTAGCTGAATGCAACTGATTCAATGTCTGTGATCAGGCAGATCCAGTCTACAACTGTGCACACAGTGGCACAGCCCTACCAGCGCCCTTTGAAGCACATAGGTGGGAGCTACGAGAGTGACAACAGCAGGAAGTGACTGCTCATACAGCTCAACAGCTTCAGTAGCAGTTTTATCCTATCTGGACTGCATTTCTTTAATAAGTGACAAACTAATAACACAAAAAGCATCTCAATTGAAGGATATTTTTCGCTCAACTTCCACATATTTTGGCAAGAGTTTGTTCCACATGATTGCTTACATTTTGTCCTTCACACTGTGGTAGTAGTGTCCCCCTACTACATTATGTGATTGGCCCGTGATGACTGTGATTCACAGAACGATCATCCAGTCACCTGTCAGATGTGCTTTGAAAGGTTCTGCCCATTCCCAAACACTTGCTTTAAGCTGTTGTCCAAATGAACAAGTGAAATATATCGTATTTTATACATTGAACGGTCCTTTTCGTGTTTCAGGTTCAGAATGCCATGCAATAATATAGCACAACATGTAATAATTCATGAATATAAAGTAGCTCTTATAAGGCAAAATGCAAGATTAATACATGTATTCAGCATTCTGGTGTCATGTCTGCAGCATTCGTCAGAAAACAAACTATAAGTCCATCAAACAAATTGGTGTTAAAACAAACTTCTCTGTATCAAGACAGACAATAGGTGCACATGTTTTTGACAGACATTATTCACATGTATAAAACATATTTCTTAAATGTCTTCCTTATACTCTATGACATTTTATTCACTCACCCTTTTCTCTGGTAGTGGAGGGATGATGATGTAAGGGTAGGTTACAAGGAGGAATGTTCTGAGCAGCTCAAATTCACTGTAGCGTCTCCACAAAGTGTCAGGAGCTGCAGGTGTACCACCCTCTGGGACCGTCTCTGCCGGCCTGCAGAGTAAGAAGAAAATAACAGTTTCTCTGAGTACCATGTATGGTGGCATCAGGCCCCCCCACAGCTTTAGACCTGGCCCCGAGTGTACTATCAGTTTCTGAAAATTCAACCTTTGTTGTGGTTTTAAAGGTTCTTTTTGTCATTCTGTTTAAGCACAATTTAAGCAGTTTAACCAGAAATGACTTCATATTTGATCTGTTTTACAGAAATCCACCTGTCAGCCATTATTAGCCAGTTTTCAACCAGAAGGATTTCAGAGTGATAAATTTCAGCTTGAAAAAAATAAACATGTTAACCTAACAGTATGTTAATTAGAACAAACAAGAAAGCACTCAGAGAGCGCAAACCTTCACCAAGGTAGCTCACATATTGCTGTTACATTTATAAGCAATAGTTCCATGATAAAGTTACCATCATAATATGATTCATGACCCTGAAAACCCACACCTAGCATTCAGAATCATGTTGCTATCATTATTAGTTAGACAGTTATTGAGAAAAAACGATCGTCCACTAATGGTGGTTATCTGGATCACCACCAAAACCTAATCATTTTTAAGTTGGGTCATTCTCAAAATCTCCTGAAAATCTCAGCTAAATCCGTCCAGTAGCTTTTGTGTAATCTTGCAAACAAACAAACAAACAAACAGGGCCAAAAACATAACCTCCTTGGCGGAGGTAAAATACAATTTTTTCGCTTTATTTAAAAACTAGCCCCTGTAGCATATGTTAAGTAAAAAAAATGGCCTTTATACAAACGTGGTTGATGATTCCTGATGTATAGTAAGGGTGAGATCTTTGTACTATAGTACTTGTGTAAGCATTGTAAACTAAAGAATGACAAAAAATATATCATATGATAAAAACATGATTAAAAATGAGGGGGGCTTTAGTGCAGAGCAGAGCTCACTTTCTGTTTGCAGGTTGTTAAAATGCTGCTAACAGCTTTCAGAAAAGATGATCAGTTTTATACATACTGATAAAATACACTTTGCTTGTAATTTAAGCCATTGAGTATATTGGTTTTGATAACTGAGTGGTCATATACTGTATATGAAAAATATTGCATTGGTCATTAATGGTACCAATGCATATAATTCCACACTGATATCGGCTAAAATGAAATCTCAACATATCAGATACTGGCAAAAATCCAGTACCACACATCCCTAACTGCAGCGAAGCTTTGCAATAACCTAGTCTTTGCAAGTCTGCAGCAATATAAACTATTAGATATTTCCAAATGTTGTGTTGTAATGGAGGAAGTGGAGAAAGTTTTCTGATACACTGACCCAAAGTATCCCGTGGGGGCTTACTTTGGCTGAGATCTGTTCACTTCTTGAGTGATGTTACACTTCTGACCCTTAACTACAGTGAGACAGCGTCATCATAGAGTGACCCCTTTTTTATTGAGAGGAAACTGTTTCATCAGGGAATCTTACAAACTTCCATTCAAAAGCTTAAAATAACTTAAAGGACTCTCACAGAGAAATGGTGCTGTTTGTTTTATTAGGTTGAGTGAGTTTCAGTAAAATTAACCGACTTCCCTGGCGCAACAGTAACTTGTTGCTTTTATATGTGCTCCAAATCTAACTTTGCAATCAGTATGAGGAAACCAGAACTTGCTCTCAAATTAAAAAATGCACTATTATATAGACAAAAGGCACAAAGGCCATTAATGCCAGATACTTACCGTGTCTCGATGAGATAGACTGTATATGTCTCCTGTATGTTTACAGCGTTCTTCCCTGTTCTCTTCTCTGCCTCTGCAACACTAATCTCCATTTTTCTCAACAAAGCTGTTCCTCTTTCCACCATCTACATGAACATGAAAAACAAAGGGCAATGGAAAAAGGAGGATGTTAGTTAAAAGCGTAACCTTGTTTAGATTATCCAAATCAAATGCAACTCTTCATTAAATAAAGTATTGATTGAATAAAAATTGCCTTAAGAGTTAGTACTGTTCACTCATAGCACCTTACATGTTATACTGAAATGAAATTAAATGTTTTTCTTCTTACACATCGGTTTCTCCTGCAAATAAAATGTCGCAGAATAAGGAACAAGTCGATTTTAGCTAGGTGAAGACTTTGTTCAGAAAATATCGATATCGTTATCGGCAGGAATGAGTTTAGATAATTCAGTATATCAGCAAAAACTCAACATCGTGCAGCCCTATGAGACAGTTAGAGACAAAGAGTATTTGTTAGTAAGTACAGGTGTTTGAGGCCTTGGCATGGATCAGTCAGATGTTGTCTGTCTGTAGAGGACAGTGAAGCATGAACCCTCTCCAGCACAGAGGAGCATGAAGCTGCTCGACCATAACACACTGTTACCTTTTACAGGGTCATTAAAGTGTGCAAGTCACAAGACAGGACCGTGCTACTTACTACAAAGTACTAAAACTAGACTTATGTACGAAGAAGTGTTTTATACTTGAGCCTACAAACAGGAATAACAAGACTTGTAGGACTTGAGGGGAGATGTACCGAATTCTGTCTGCAAAACTTAAGGCGTGTTTACACTTGTTAGCTTCAAAGCTAACGTCAGGAGGAAAGTTTACTGTGGCAGCTACAAGCTGTTAGCCTGAGTAACTTTGGCTAATTCAGTGGCTTAAACCTTTGTGAGACCACCCAGTATTTATACTAAGCTTGTTATCTGTTAATGCCCCAAAACTACGACAAACTCTTCGGAAACACGAGTGGAAAAATCACTAACTCCACCTCCCAGCCAGCGTTTACTTTCAGGCCTGTCGGAGAAAGTTTCCATCACTCAATAAACTCAACATATGAATGTAAAAATAGATGATAAAATGTCCAACCGTGTTTATTAAGTTGTTTTCGGATTCCGTTGATGTGATATCGGTGTTGCCGATCACGGCGACTTCTTCAATGCTTCCAGAGTCTGCCATCATCTTCCTCAGCAGAGCTGCTGCTGTTGTCAGCTGAGCTGGCTGACCGCGTCCTCTGCTCTGCGCATGCGCGGCTCGGGCTGAGGGCAGAGGTCACTGAGCACCGCTTCAGTCTTCATCCAGGGGCGGTTTGGGGTCTGGCTTTTATTGGGGCTGAGCTCTTACAGAAATTATGACAAAAACAAACGTCCTTCCTTGTAACCACCCACTTCGAGAAATCTTTCACCATATAATAGACTTTAAATAATAGTAAGGCACATGTACATTAATTTTACACCATTACAGGTAATATTTGATGTTTCTCCCTAAAAGTAGCTTATTGGTGTTTCATCATTAAATTATTTTCAGAACATCATTTTCTTATTAATTCAGCATAGCAGCTAGTTCAACAAATTGTTGAGACAAATTTGACGCATATTTTTATCATTATATCAACAACATTTTTATATGCAAGATTGTTAAACTTCACCCATACATTTTACATCATAACCAATTAGTCTGAAACAATGGTTTTAAGAATTTTTCTTCCTTAAGGCACATCTAATATTCTGCTTCAGGCAGAATCTCAGGTCACACTTGTTGAAAATAAGACAAAATTGTCCTTTAAACGTATATTGCAATATCTTATCGGTCTGTGCAAACACGTTACAAAAATGTCTCATCAAATCTGAAAGAAAATGTTATCAATTTTGAAATACTTATTCAAAAAGGAAAAATGTAATCAGAAAAAGTGATTAAAAATCACAGGGCAGCTCGATAGTGCAGCAGGTAGTGCACATGTCTCACAGCAAGAAGGTTAAATTCCTGTGCTGACCAGGACCTTTCTGTATGGAGTTTGCCTGTTCTCCTTGTGCAGGCACTGGTTCTCTCCAGGCACTCCAGCTTCCTCCCACAGACTAAAAAACATACTCAATAGGTCAATTAGTGTCTCTCAATTGGTATGGGTGTGAGTGTGAGTGGTTGTTTGTCTCTCTACGTGGCCCTGCAATTGGCTGGCGACTGGTTCAAAGTATACTCTGCCTCTTGCCCAATGTCATCTGGGACAGGCTCCAGCTCCCTGCGACCCTGAAAGAGATAAGTGGTATAGATAATGGATGGATGGATAAAAATTCAAAATGTCCCTAACAGACATTAAAACTTGATGGATCACATTTACACAAACAGGAGTTCTTATAGATCATACAGAGAGAAACCTTATAAAATCTTCCATCATCTTGTTCTGTCAACTAGAAAAGAAGGTGTTTCTTTAAAGGTCTGAAGATTGTGAATGTCACTGAACTTGCAGCAAGAATGCAAAACTTAATAAATCTAAAAGAGTAGTTTGTAATTGGCTTATGGTTAGACAAATTCCCAATGCGTACCCTTTTAGAACCACTAGTCTAATGTAAGTAATACAAGTCCCTTTAACACTTTTTTGCATTTTGGTTAAGTCAAGCGAGCTTTTGCATTAGTAACCCCTGGCTTTTCCCGCTATTTATTAAGAAAGGAATCAATTTTCACTGCTACCTGATGTAGAATTATCATTCAGAAATTTGTGTTTTGAGACATCAAACTAAGAGTTTTAAAATGTTTTTGTCAGAGTAATAAAAAATCCAGGATGGAACTGGCTTTATGTTGTTTTTTGTTTTTATTTAGGGGGTTGCTTCAGCCTCTCTAAAAAGGGTCTCAAATCACCCTTACTTCACCTAACAAAAACTACTTAAATTGGTATTCTTTTAAAATTACAACTTTCAAATACATCAGCAATTGTCATTATCATTTTCATTTTACTTCTACTGAAAAAAAGCTGTAAAATGAAGTTATGAGATCCATTAATGGTGATACCAAACCAGTGGTTTTCAACCCTCTGTTTCGCAAGGTACACCGAAGATCAAGGCAAAATCTCAGAGCACATAATATCCATACCCATGCAATAGCCTCTTCAAAATCAGCTACAGTATCTGATTATTCTGTACATGTTTATTGTCATACTTTCCTGATAATAACTGACAAACAATGATATTACAGCAGAGATATATCACATTGAATGTATTAAGGTTTCTCACCAAGACAGATTTTTCTGTCGCCTGATGCTGAATATAAACACATTATAATGACAATCTATTCAATTTAGTGTACAAGTCATTTTTCTGAGCTGACCTTGACTATTTTGTAATGCAACCATATGTTAGCTTAATAAGTTAAAAAAAATCACAAATTGTATTATTTTTATACAAAGTTTAACATAGTATTAATAGTTTTAACAAGCAGAACTCAGAGTTATCAATGTTGTTTCTTCAAGATGACACTCTAAACGTATGGCGTTTTGGTTTATTTGTTGCTCAGTGCTAATATGCTTAGAGTTTTATAATGTTTTATCATCAATAAAGTTGATCATTTTTTGATTTGAGGTTTTAAAAAAGTCAAACAGTTCTGGGTGCTGGTTTGTTGGAGTGGTAAGTGACCAGGCATGTCCCATGTGCTTCTGCTGGCCAGGGGCCCATTGGTGGAATGTCCTCCTCTACTCTCTATCACCCCCTTTCAAAAGCCTGTCCACTGTCTCTCTCTTATCAGTAAAGGCATAAAACGCCCCAAAAACATTAAAATAAAAAAAAAAAAAAAGCAGGTTCTGTTTCAATCTCTACTCTCTATCATTCCCTTTCAAAAGCCTGTCCACCGTCTCTCTCTTATCAGTAAAGGCATAAAACGCCCCAAAAACATTAAACTTAAAAAAAAAAAAAAAAAGGGTCTGTTTCAGTCTCTACTCTCTTTAGATTATTCTGTTAACTGCAAAACTCTTTCAGGTTTTGTTAGGATTTTTCTTTGTTGCTGAATTTTTTACACATAAAGTAAAGCACATAAGTACTGATAGAGTTCATTAAAAAACTAAATCATCAACTGCTATATAGTTTTAGTAATGACACATAACTGTATAAATTCCCAAGACACACCTGGACTATAGACTCAAGGCGCACTAGTGTGCTCCGCTATACCGTTTGAGAACCACTGTGTTAAATCATTTACATGAGGATAATATGCCACAGCAAAAATACAATAATAAAGGCTGAGAATGTCTGCCTAAATCTGCTGCAGGATTGCAAGTCACTATATGCAGCACAGTGTTTTACTATTTTAAAATCAGTGCCACATAATTGCAGTTTCCATGGGTAAATGTGACACAGAAACGATGATGATTCAAACTGATCCACTTTAGAAAGTTTCCATGCAGCGCTGCTGAATTGAACCCATTACCCTCCTCTGGCTTCATACAAACAGCCTCAGACTTCTTTCCTTTGACAAGGCTGACATCTACTGGTGGAAACTTGTCTGTGGATATACAGTGTTACCCATAAGCACATCACTTTGTTAGAGTAACTTCATGCATGTGTGATGCTCAATTGTCACTGGATTATGTTGTGGAATGGGGAAATGTTTCCCAAAATAGGCGATAACCAATCAGCGTCAGCAGGAGACAGTTCACTGCCTACAGTGGAGCCACGGGTGATACTTGAATATGCCAGGAGAGGCCCTTGTCAAAGGAGACTATGAGGATTTTATCAGATCAAAAAAATGAGTTGAACAGCAGATAAAAACAAGAAATAACAAATCAAGAAACAACCTTTTTTTTTTTTTTTTTTTTCAAAAACAATTTTGCCTGATGAGTGAAAACTGAATTATCAAAAGTTTGCATATCGGAAACTAATTGATATATTATCTTGTTGAAATCACTTGGATCCCTCTCTCATTGGTTGTAGATGGTTGAGAGCCCAGATGTGAATGAGAGGGATGCGGTTTGCCTCAGGCTAGTAAACAGCACAGGAACAAGGTCTTTTAGGTCCTGTGGTCACGCTGTTGTGCAGTATTTAATGTTTAAAGAAAAGGGTGGAGCTGCATTTAGTAAGGGGCGTCTTATATAGATGCCATGAGCAAGGAGAGAACTGTGGTGAGCTGAAAGTAAGAGACAAAGAGGGAGAGGACAAAGAATGTAAACAACTGGTTATGATATGAAACTGAGATGAGTACACTTATTGATCACCAATCGAAATAACCAATGCCATACATGAAGCAAGGTTGGAAGGATGTATGGAGTGATGTTGGGATGTGGTTTCAGGCCAAAGCGTGTCAGGAAACCCAAAGCCTGTTGCTGTGACCAGCCGTCGTCACAGCAAACAGCATAGTTACCATTCTTTCCTGCCACTGACCTCAGACCAGCCACCACCACTTCCTGTCCGCACGCACACATTCCCATATGTGCATGCATACACCTCAAGCCGTATTTGGCTTGGTGTGATTGTCTTTTTCACAACTTTGAAAGCCACAAACAAACACTTTTAACACCAAGCTAAGTTATGTACAGAGCTTGTTGTGTTTGTTTTTGTCTAGCCTATATTTGGAGATTCTGACCTAAAAAGATGCTTTGTGACTTCAGATGAGCCTGCGCGTTTTCTGAGTCATGAAATCCTCAGAATAATTCAAGGAAACAAACAAAACATATGTTGTTGATACTTCAAAGATTTTAAGATTATTTAATTTTGAAAATAACACCAATTTTTATCATATTTTTGAAAAGTTTTCAGACACTTTTCAGGGCGGTTGTCCACAAAATACTTTGTAGTCTTGTTTATTTAACAACATTAATTGTCTTGGTTGCCATTTGGAAATGAGTCATTGTTTAATCATAGTTAAAAACAATAATTATTCTAACAGTTAAGGTTGTATTAGTGAACAGCAGAGGGAAGCAAACACTTGTAAATGCAGGTAACCAAAAAACACATGGAAAGTTTGAAAGGCAGAGATGGTTCTATGCAGGACATGACACAATAAAACTGAGTTTACAGTGATATGATCATAAATGTGCAAGCAACTGTTATGTTCTTAGCCAAAATTTTGACCTGGATTGACTCAAGGTTACAAGTCTTTAATAATAAACTAGAATTAGTGTAACATCTTACAGAATAAAAGGGCTAGACAATGAAATTCTACGTAGGTCAAGGAGGGCAGGGTTGGTTTTTGTGTTTTAATGATTCACAGAAATCTTAAAGGCAAGGACAAACATGGGCCTTGAACTTTCACCTTGAACCTCCAAAATTAATTCATTTCATCATCCAATCAGAGAGGATATTTCTACAAAGTTAGACAGAGGTATTTGAGTGAAATTCAGAGAGAAAATCCTGTAAAAAACATTTTTGCAATAATCTGTTCTCAAGAAATCAGTAGACATGATGCCAAATGTTCATCTCTGAGGCAAAGAAGACAAACGTGAATTGTTTCAGCATTTTTCTAACATCACACCCACATCATTGACCTTGACCTTTGGCTCATACCACTGAAATTTTGCCAAGGCATCCTCTTGTAAAAGAGGACATTTGTTCAAAGTCCTACGAAAGTCTTTTAAGGATATTTTATTTACAAGCAAGTGATGACAGCACACTCACAGGCTCCAGAACTTAAGGTGTGTTCACAGTAAGAGCATGACTAGTGCCATTTCACTGCCAAACCCTGAAGTCCATGAGGACTCTAATGTGGTCTTTTTACTGAAAAATAACAAAACTACCCACAAGGCAAAAACTGATGACATGAAGGCATTATTCTTGATAAAATAATAAGAACCACTGCAAGCATGGATGTGATGGGAAAAGAATAAATTAAAGTGAAAATCATCATTGCACATTTGAAGAGTTACATTCAAATACTCATCAAATTTTTGCAATTTTTCTTCTGATATTGTAATATATACAAATATTATAATGGAAGAAACAAATACCCATACCTGACAATTTTTTTCAGATTCATTTTTTTCTCAGTCAAGGTGTGTTCTCATTTTTCATCAACTCAAGCCCCCATGAATGATCAGTTCAAGCACTCAGACCTCATGGCATTCAGCACCATGATGGCTTTAGATTGATGATTGAAATTTGATATTTGGAAAAAAAAGATGACTAAGAAGGAAAATAAAAGGCATTGATATCAGGATCAGCTTGCTGGCTTGTGTTGGTACTGCCCATGAATTTCACAATCTTAGATCATTTCTTCTCTTAAAAATGATTGAAGAAAAAATACTTGAAACAACAATAAAAACAAACACTAATGTAGGATACAGGTGGAACAAGAAAATGTCAAGATCAACATATCTGCTGCGATCAAAGTACTTCTGAGACCCAGTTATAAAAAAAGAAGTTGAAAGAGAGCAGTCTTATAAAAACTCAAGTGTGATGCAGATTCAGTCTTGTTCACACTAATTAACATGTTCAAGTATTTTTCTTTGTATTCCAGATGTTGGACATTTGTCTTCTGATTTTTATGAGAGAAAAAAAACAATGAAACCTTCAATGGATATACACAGTCTAGAACATGTCATTAATCATCAACACAAGTATTTCTGGTACTTTTTCATGCTGTGTTAGCATAAAGAAAAGACTTGAATAAACTCCCAGTATACCAATTTGGGTCATAATCCTAGACTGAATTGCTCTTTGGGCTAAATAAAGCTGTATGAGTCTGAATCTAATTTCTTCAAAGCTGTTGCTCACACATACTTAATGGTAAAAGACAATGTAAATATATGGATATAAACACAGAAATTGAGATTTTTGTTTTGTTTTGTATGTATGTATGTATGTATGTATGTATGTGCATATATATATATATGTATATGTGTATTATATATATGTATACATACATTTATGTATATAAGTGTATCCATAATGAGTTTGTCTTCAGCCCGCTATATTGTGAAGTGTCTTGAGGAAACACTTGTTATGAACTGGCACCATACAAATAAAGATTAATTAATTGATTGACTGATAATAGAAGACAAGTGTCTAACTTTGTTGCGAGACATCAGTGCTGGAATGAAAAAAACATAGCTGTAAATGTCCATCTATGATGACACTGCTTAAAGCAAAACACAGGCATTTTTGATTGTTTAGATAGAAGCAGTAACAGTTCTTGACCAATTATTTACATTGTTCTCACATTTATTAAGTAATAAGTTTGCCAATTAATAAAGAGTCAAAGCCCACAAGCTATGAAAGGTAGGTTCACTGTCAGTATGTTTAAGATGGCCAGTGTTTAACAGAGATATTTATGTTTTATGTTCCTGCAGCTAGCTTGGTGTATGGGTGTAAAAAGTGACTGTGTTAACTGGTGACTTTCAGTTGCATAAGTCTTTTGTTGTCTTACTCGGAATGAACGTTGTAGACAGAAAGTTTTATAAAAAATATATATATATATTTTAATATACATATTTATTTTAAAATATATATATTTTTTTCAGTTTTTCATTGAAGCTTTATCTGATGTGTATTTTTGACTGTTAAATTACAAGAATGTTTAATGTTTTTCACATCTTTAGTAATGATGAAAACAACAGAAACAGTCTGCCTAAAGTCAGCAGTTAACAAGGTTACTGTTAAATCTTACATGAGACATTACCTTTGTCCTTGGTAAAAACATATCCTGGGTTCCTCCAACTGAGTCCACAGATAGTGCGGCTCGGAAACCCCTCACACACTAAGTGCTAGTTTGTCACTCAGAAACATCTTGATCTCTGCTAACATATTATTTATATAATTTAAGAAAGCGTCCAGATTTTCCAAAACTCAGTGTTGTGAAGTGACCACAAGTGTTTACTAGCTTTGTGCCAATGGTTACGCCACTGTAGAAACACAAAAATGGTCAAATAATCACTCAGAGAATTGCATATTTTTTACCTGAGGTGTTAAAATACAAACATTGGCACCATCTGCTGGAAGATAGCAAGAGCTTCTCATTTAAATCATATCCTGTAAACTGACAGCATATTATAAGACATTACGCGTTTTCTCTTCTGTTGTTGGTGGAATGTACTATCCAGCTTTTTCCAAAACTCTGAAACTGCCAACTGGAAAAAGATGCACATTTCTGATGAATCATCATGGATCATCATTAGAAAAACAAAAAACTCCTGTGCTACCAGAAAGGGACCAATGAGACCTTGGGGTTGGGGGCATGTCCCTGATTGTCTAAGTCAGTTTTATATTTTTAACTTTAATATACTTTATTTTTATTCAAAGGTGAAAAAGGAGAAAATATATCTTAATTTAGTGAGTGGAATGAAACTTAGTTTCATGTTTATTTTATTTGTTTAATGTAAGTGGATGACCTGAAAATTTTATCATTACTTTAGTACCTAAAATAAACAGCACGTTCATTTTTATCAACTATTATGAAGTCAGAGAGGGTTAGATTTCGAGTGAGTGCATATATAAACGTGTGTGGATGAAGTACACAGAGCTGGTCACGAAGGTCATAAAGAGGAAGTCCTTGCGGTCAGCAGAATGGAACACATGTTCTGCTTCATGTCTTACCCTCCATCCTTCAATTTCCTCTCATTCATCTTTCTATTCTTGATCTGATGGCGGTGAAAAATGCATGTGGTGACTCCGAACAGCCTGTGTTTGAATGGGTTAGCCTATATGGGACACAGATCTGTACTGAGAGCAACACTGACTTCAGTCAATGTTGATGTTGACTTTTTTTTTTTTGATAACTTAAAGTAGTGTTTTGTTTCACAGATTTTCTTGTTGATAGTAAATAAAAAAGTTCAGCATCACCCAAGACCTTGCCTCCAAGTTAAGACAACAGTTGCATCATTTTCATATAAAATATTTTAACAGTTCGTAGCATTTCAGTGACTTAGGTATAGGAATATGGTGAACTCCCATGGCCAAGGTAGTTAAGTGTTGGTTGTCATAAGACCCAGTTACAGTTTCAAGGCAGTGTTACCTAAGTCTTAGTTTTAAAGAGTCCATATTTCCTCTCAACTCTCAAACTTTCTCTCAAATATCCAATAACAATGAATGCTGTTTATAATCACTGTTTAATAAACCTTCCAGGTCCTTCACACTGAATAATACTCCTGATGCACCTATATTCTTTCTCTGTATGAGACATTCTGTTAGAGCTCCCGCAACTTTAAGGTCCCTTTCCCTATGGGCCCTGTCCACTCTGCCTGTCTGATCTGTCTACTCTGTGGTAATTGATAAGTTCAGCACTGCTTGGTTCCATTTTGTCAACGACTCTGCATCCATTCTATGGTGTTTGCTTTGCACTGGACTTGCCAGCCTGAGCAAAGCAAGTCAAACGCTCAGGGACATAGGATTTAAAGCTTTAAATCTTGCCAGTTTTATAGTCAGTGACCCTGTAAGATTCCTTGACTTTGAAAAACCTCAGTCTGAGACTACTAACTCTGAAAGCTGTTGCTGCAGTCTTTGATAAGTC
The DNA here is from genome assembly GCA_037902135.1 of Cetoscarus ocellatus. Classification (NCBI taxonomy): domain Eukaryota; kingdom Metazoa; phylum Chordata; class Actinopteri; order Labriformes; family Labridae; genus Cetoscarus; species Cetoscarus ocellatus. The sequence goes on along the minus strand of JBAMNC010000677.1, from coordinate 2,316,511 downwards.
ACCTCAAAGTTGGTAGTGGGGTTCCCAGAATCATTATAGAGTGTTGCAGGGTTTGTGTATTTTTGTAGGCCTACCTGGAAGTTAGTATTGCACTGGTGCCCTCAACAACAAGCCTATTGGACTTTTTAATCGTTTTTGGATTAATGTTGATGATAAGCTCGAAGCTCTAAAGTTCACAAAACTAACTATTTTGTTTAATATTATACTCAACTTTCAACTGAAACATAACAGAATCTGAGTTCAAGGCTACCACAGCTTAAATGCAACCCTGTCACTTTCAACTGGTAAAGCCTTTTACCTGTTAATTAAAAACATTTACTCTTAGTATGACACGATCACCTTGGTGCTCATGGCTGTGGCAATTGGGTCAATTACATTGTGTATTAAAGAGAATCAGAAATTACAACGTTTCGGGTGCCTGGTCATTTTTGTAGTCCTTGAAAGACACAAAAAAAAAAATTAAATTTGAAAATGGAGGAATATTTGATATGTTTTACGTTGCAGAAGAAAATGTTCAAATTGTGTATGCATGTGTTCTCCATAGATCTTATTTCAGTTGTTTATCCAAACAATAATTAAATATATCTCATAGAAATCAAGACAAGAGACCTAGAGTCAAAGAAGTAATTTCTGCATCACTCTGCGTAGATACAGTGGGTTAATATTAGAGGGGGAAACAAATTGCACAGCGCAATGCTTTGAGACTGCTGAGTGCCCATTTTGCCCAACAAATAACAATATAATATTATTATCCAAGTACAGATCTAAGTAGAAGAACACCTCGGCTTCAAGCCATCCACATGAGGATGAGTTTAGTCTCCTGTCAGATCTAACCCCAAACATTTGCATGTCTTTACTCATGAACTGGACATTGACTTTTCATTTTTAATGTTGCTGTCTCACAGCTGATAACATTTTGCTTCCCCTTAGTGCTAATTTTGCTCATAATCCTACAAAAAAAATGTAGACTCTGCAAAAATGAACTAAAATGTTTAAAAATAGTTCAGTATAACAACTTGCCTTTCATATAGACCTTGCAAAATATTTTAGCATTATACACACTTAACAGCACCAAACATTCATATACTGTAAAATATGCATATTGAAAATAAATCACTGATATGCATTCAGATAACATAATGTTACATTTATCTATTTAAACACCACTATATGGCTTTAGGACAACTGTTTACCCTATTTATTGATATAACATTATAACATTAAGTTTAATTCTTATTGTCTTAGCAACCATGGTAATGTCTCTTAAAGGGGGATTCAAACAGGTGAAAAATGATATCCGGAATAACACTTTGGCCATAGAGTGGCATTAATAATCTGGTCTTTTATGGGTCTTTTGGTACATTTACTTGATTTTTATCAATAATATATCATTTTTACTCGACAAAAGTAATAAATCAATAATTTAACTTTATATCAATGTCATATGATGTTTAGATGGACGTGACAGCTTGTTAGCATTAGTATCAGAGTTGTAAAATCTGCACTTCCCCAATTTTGAAGGCTGAGGGAGAGGATTGTTTTCCCCATAGACTGCAAAATAACTAGATGAAGGCTTGTAACGCCGGTTTGACAATCAAAGGAGCCTTTGGAAGGATTCTGATGCTTTGTAATGGCCGCTGCTACATACCAAATATCATCTCATCTCAACTTTAGCTTAACCTTCTCACAGACAGATTTAAGGATGTCTGACCAGTAGCAATTCCAGGTTTCCAAAACTGGAAATCATTCATAAATCCTCAGTACCGTATTTTCCAGACTATAAGTCGTACTTTTTTTCATAGTTTGGCTAGTCCTGCGACATATAAGTCAGGTACGACTTATTTATCAAAATATACATAATCTAACATGTTTTTAAATGTTTAATTCATACTGACTGACATGAAACAAGGAAAAACTTTACCATCTACAGCTACGAGAGAGCGCTCTAGGCTAGACATAAACAAATGCCCCCAAAATAAAAATCCCATTCTGCAGATAATAAACTGCAGGTAGTAAAATATTCAGCGGTAATAGAGCAGAAATAAAGTTTGCAGTGAGTGAGAAACTCGTGAGGGACTGGCGAAAAGCAGAGGTTACTCTTACTGCAATGAAGAAAATAAAGAAAGCTAATTGCGGGCTGATAGCAAGATGGCCAGAGCTGGAGGAACGAGTCCACAGATGGAGAGACGTGTTAATGGTGCAGTTACGTCTCCTCGCCCTGGTAGCTGCTAAGGAGATTAATATAAATGAGGCAGGTGGGCCTTCTTGGTGTTAACGCTTCATACAAGGCCACCATCTCTCTATCAGAGCACTAGATAAATGCGGCTTGTAGTCCGGTGCGACTTCTATATGTTTTTTTCCTCTTCATGACGCATTATTTGACTGATGCGACTTATACTCTAGAGTGACTTACAGTCCTGAAAGACAGTAAGTAAAGGAGGATAAATGCAACAGAAAAAAATCACAGCCTGTAGTGAGAGCACAAAGATGTTTTGTATTTAGACTGAAGCTGCTTTTTGATCCAAGGTTGTAAAGATGTGCATCTAGGCCATAAAAATTGTGTTTCCCACACACAATTATTTGGGTGTCAGGTTTCTGCAGCCACCTTAAGTGGACACTTAGGGTACTACAGGTTTTGACACTTTGCACGGGCCTCCTTTTACAGCCCTGGAGGTTACCCCCACGCTGATGCTCCACCTCCAACTACAACACAATGTCGACTGTATCTATTTCCTGGGATGCCAGAATTCTGTCTCAGAATCTCCTCTTGTTGTCTGTTCCTAAGGTCCGAACTGAGCAGGGAAAAAAGGCCTTTAAATTTGCTGCAAAAAGACCTCAAACTCAATGAGCTGGTTTCACTGGACACTTTTAAGGGGACCTTAAATGATATGAATACTGAGGCATCTGGTTGCAGATGTTTTGAGAGATGATCTTGGTTCCTTCAAGAGTCCAGCTTGTCAATTAACTTTCTTTATTTTTTAATTGTACTTTAAGTGTTAGACATGTCATGTGCATTTGTGTGTGTTGCTGTTACTTCCATAAATTTTAACAGGTAACTGGAACACATGACATATATTTCTTCTTAGATTGACCTCATATTACAAATAGAAAATAGATAAAAGTAAACTATTTTATAAATCAAGTCTCCTGATGCATAGGTAAAATATGAGTTAGAACTCTTTGCATACTTTCTAATTTCATTGTGAAAAATAACTGAGATCACACAATTTGTCATATTTTCATAAGCTTTAGTCTTTAATACTTATTTACACACATTTAAAACATTTCCTCTGGTTTTCTACCTCCCATCCATCACCACACTGCTGACAAATTAAGACATGTAAGTCTCATTGAACTCTTCTCTGCATGACTGATGCTGCATCCATGCACACTTACATCTGTGCACGTTTACAGTACATGGGCACTTAGCCTCTCTCACACACACATGCAAGCACACATGCAGAGTGTGAGCCATGCGGTATAATAAGCAGCGTGGCAGCATTGCGGTCAGCGTTGCCCCATGTGCAATCGTTGAGAAGCCACATGAAGGCCTCTGGGTATTAAAGGACAAGCCTTGGTTGGCTGGGAGGGAATCTGTCATGCAACAAGAAAATCTGTGTTTTTCACTCTTCCTCCCCTCCCTCTCTCATCCCTTTTTTCCTCATCCCAACTTCTGTCTCTCTTTCACCAAATTCTCTCTCCGTCGCTGCCCACTTTTTTCCTTCCTCACTTTTTCTTTCACTCTGTGGCGCATTAGACTCGGTTGTACTACTCTGTAGCTTCAAATGCTGCGACCACTGGAATGTTCCGTCAAAGAGGTGGGCGGGCCCCAGGGGGCGGGACAGACCAGCATAACCAATTAAGGAGGAGATTGAGGTAAGACAGACAGCTTCTAAATGGTGTAATAACAACCTACTAAAATGTAATTACAATGCAATAGCAATAGACACTTCTAATGACAGGATGGATATGCCAATGTGATTTCCTAATTGTGGCCTTGTGCATAATGGCTGACTGTTAACATGGCGTGGAGATTATAGAGAGGTGTCTGGATGCAGAAATTCAACCACAGGGACTTGTAATGCCGTTGAGGTCTTGCCAAGTATTGATCACAACTGTTAGATCAGTAAGGGATTTGATTGGGTGGTTTAATTAGCTGTTTATCCATTGATCCACTTATCCGTTTGTCATCCATCCATACTTTTTCATCTTCTTCTGTTCTAACAAGACTCTACGGTCAATCAATTCAGGTTTGCTCCCTCTTTGGCCTTTGTTTTGTTCTCCTGTCCATCCTCTGTCCACTCTGTCCTCATGTGATGCTGCCATCCATCAGTTCATCCATCCATCTCTATCCCTCCATCTCTAACAAGAGGAGTGGATGGTGGCGTCCATTATTACAGAGCATCCCAGAATAGACTCTCGTTTTATTACAAGTCCCTCTGGTCGCAGTGGCGATCCAAATTACAGGCCAGCCTTCTCACACATAAAAAAGGTTGCGCTGCCGAAAACCAGCCACCTCAATAAAGGATGGATTAGAAAATCCTTTGCTGTTTTTTTCCCTTCCTTTCCTTTTTGAAAAGTTTTCTGTACATTTTTTTTTTCCCTCTGGTGTTTTGTTTTATGTTGGGGTGCAGCGGTCTTCTTCAGTGGTTTTGCTCCCCGACCCTGCGGCGGGAAAATACGCTCACTTGTGGGTTTCTGGGAAGGCAGTGGTGGACAAAACATCTGCTGGGAGCAAGATGTACGTGTGTGTGTATGTGTGTGTGTGTCTGTGTAGATGTGTGTTTGTGTCTGCATCATGCAGGGACACTAGCCTGGCATCATGTTCAAGCTAACTGATCTGTTTGACTGTTAGCAAAATAATCTATGACAACAGAAAAAATAAATACAAGTAAATTTTCTTTCAAAAAGATTCAGAGCTTGATTTAAATAAAAAAAAAAACTGCCTGGTAAACAATTGAACATTGTTGATAAATGACATCTTTTATAATAATCGTTATTTTATTTTGTATTACTGTCTGTTATCAACCGAAAATTCTTCATTGACTGACAAAGGATTCAAGAGACTCATCACTGCATCTCTCTGATGGGATCATTACAGCTTTAAAGGGACTGTTTTTGAAGTGGGTTATTATGAGGTACTGCACATTTCAACAGTAAATACATTAGCCACAGTGATTTTAAACAGTTCTGCCCCATGTAAGGAGAGAACCAGCACTGAAGTTACGCTATACAAAACTGCAGATTGGGTCAAGAGCTCAATATAAGGTTTTTTTTGGGGGCAATAACATAACTGCCAAAAAGCAATGGGGTAAAAAGAACACATTCACAATGCTTTACTTTTATGCCAGCTAGCCCCTTTGTTTTAGTGCTTTTTCACTCCAAGTAGGACCACTCAAAGGTTAATTGCACAGTGCAACTATTGGCAAGTATTGGCATGATTTTAGCACTATAATGTGATAGAATGCCCACAGTGGACAAACGAATTAAATGTACTTTCCGGTATTTCATAGGGTATTTCCCATATATGTTTAATTCACTGGAAAATCAGGACCAAAAATCCCCACCCTCTGCCTCTACTGATTCAGCATCCTTAAATTCAATCTCTTCAGATGTCTCCTCTTTATTCCTTTTTTTGCTATAATTGCATTGTAATCAACCCCTGCTCCTTCATTATCAGCTCTAAGCCCCGACATTATATGTTCTATTTCAGTCACCATGGTTTCTTTTGTACAAACAGGACGAGAATGTGTCAGGATGGAAGTACAAATAGCACCGATGACTGATCTTTTGTTGGAGTATCGAAGAGGGACTTTTTGCTTTTTTTTGTGTAGAAGAGTCACATATTGTCTCCTGTCTTTCTGGGTTAAAAAGTTTAGGTCTGCTCCTTGCATCTGGACTAAGCATGAGGCTCTCCATGTAAATTTTCAGTTTGAGACGGCTCTTGTGAAACCATTAACTGCCTAAACTATAATCCTTTTACTGCAAATTTATGACTGTAGCATTTACTTTGTTTGCTGTGTCAACAGCAAACAACAGCCAACTTCATGTAACGGCTGTACGTTACGTCTGACGCTGAAGGTTTAACACAAAAATCAGTCGGCAGCCTACTTCTTTATCAACATGTGAATCAAGGAGAATATATGTTAATTTATGTGTATGTGTATGTGGACTTGACAATATATTGTTTTAGCAATATCGTCCTGCAGTGTCAGTTGTGTGACTCTTGCACGTCATGATGCCATTTGTGTGTTGTTTGATGAAAACCAACACCACCACTTTTCTAATTTCCTGATCACATGTAATAAAAGTCATTCTGATATAGGATGACCCACAGAATGGACAACGGTGCATATTCTGAAATTTATTTGAAAAAAAACAAACAAACAAACAAAAACAAGCAAAAAGTCTTAAATTGCATCCTGAGATTAAACAGAGCTGAAAGCTTTGTGTGAACAAAGATGTTTTAAATACTGTGAACAGGATTTAAAAAAAAAAAAAAAAAATTGACACACCAGATTGACCATTTATAATATTTTACCAGGTCATCTGGGCAACAGCCCATCAGAAGTGTTTGGGGATGGGCAGAACCTTTCAAAAGCAAACCCATCAGGCGATTGGACAATCATTTTGTCATTCAAATTCATTACAGGCCAATCAGATAATAGAGTAAGTGGGGACTATTGCAGTGGAATATTATAAAAAAAACTCCTGCCAAAACTTGCAGGAAGCGGCGTGAAAATTTCCTTCTATTGAAAAGTGCTTTTAGTGTTTTTTTTTTAAATTTAATAAAGAAATGTGTTCCAGACCTGATAAAACTTCTACTGAAGCTGTCGGCATTTATTCTAATCCCTATATGAGCAGTCAGTCCCTGCTGTCGTCACACTCATAGATCCCACCTCTTACTGCTCTAACGAGTGCTGATTGGACTGTCCCGCCTTGGGCCGCTCACAGTCATAGACTGAAGCTTGACAAAAGGATCTGTCTGATCACAGACATTGAATCAGATGGATCCAGCTGCAGTGCAATTTTAACAAAAGCCCCCATTTTTGAATATACCCATCTACATGTGGACATGGTCTCAGTGTTAGATTGGCTCCAGCCCCCCTCCCAGCAACACTGAAAGGAATAAGTGGTAAAGATAACAGATGGATAGATGTCTATTATCTTTTCGAGAACATCTTTTCTTAAGAAGTTGGTAAAACCCAATGAGTGAGCTCGCTAAAAAAATCAAAGCTTGCTAGATTTACGATCGCTGCAAACAAGTTAAAATAAATGTGAGTTACTGTCAGATGTTTATAAAATGTTAAATATGTTCTCATGCTGCACACAGACTTCAGTTTCATCACACAACACAAAGACATGTGTGGCTGACATTGGCAACATCACAAACATCTGTCCAATAAATTCAACACTTCAGTTCTTCAGAGTGAAAAGCTTTCTTTGACTGTCTAACCATGTATCCATGTTTTCAAGAGGTTCAGAGCATGTGGAGAGTAATGAGAAGTGCCTGTGAATGTGGAGAATACAGATATGCAACATGAGCTATGACAGCTTTATCAGATCAAAACCACTGAGTTACAGGCAGTGATCCAAAAAATTCTACAAACTGTCAAAATATTACTTTTTATTAGTTTTGATGCTACCTTTAAAGTATTGTGATGTGTTGAAGTTCATTTGATATTTCTTTTGGAGCCTGAGTCAGTTTTCCCTTATGATTTAGAAGCATTGTTGCTTAAATAAAACAACGACTGGCTAAAACAAATTTAACTGTATATTTTCTAGTGACAAAATACAATTCACCACTACTTTAAACCTGGGCTTGGAGGCAATAAATTTTAATATATAATGCTTACAGTGGATTTTGTGAATGAACAATGTTGCAGTCATGTACATGGTAACTGATTGTGGTCAGATCTTAGCAGAATGATTACAGAGATTCAAAGACCAAATTGAAGGGGAGGATAAGACCTTTTTGATGGATAAAAGAAAGATTGAGTGGATCACAGAGATCTATCAGGGATGTTTATGGCAGTTTCTTTCACATCCTCTGCCTGTAAAACCAAAAAAGGGGAAATATAGCTCAGGATGCCGACTCATTAAACAATATGAGGGCCCTTTATCCTGTGGCAACCCACCGGAAATAGGGCTGTGACCCATCTTGGGTTCAGAGCCATCGTTTAAGGAGCCAGGCTTTTACGGGAAGTGTGAATGTGGTGTGCGATGAAAGGATGGGCTGAGGTGTGTGTGTTTGTGTGTCTGCTTGTGTGTGCAGTGCATGCTATTATTATGTTGCTGCGGTTGTAATGATGTAAGATGCTTGAGAGGGAGTAAACAAGAGCAGCACGCTATCTGCAACCAATGTACCAAAACATCATGGTCTTTTATGACTTGAATAATATCACAAAAATAGGACTTTTACATTTTGATTGGCAACTGATGAACTGTAAGACAAAAAAGCGTTCACAAGGAAATGATGTAGGGACTATTATCTCATTTGATAACCTAATGAACTCCTGATTTATTGAAAATTAATTTTATACATACTTCCCTAGATTTACTACACTGAAAGTCACGTTTATACATCAACATGTAGTAGCTGACGTTGATCAATGATAAGAAATCATCAAAATTTAATCAAATGTTGGAAATTTTTAAGCATGCAAGAAATTTTGATACACTGGACGAACATTAGTTTTGCTTAACTGACTTGTTTGGCCTGACTTAGCAAGACAAGGCTCCATGTTTACCAATGCATCAGCAAAAGTTGTCCTAAACATCAGTGTGTGAATGAGGCTTAAATCAGAATAATTTGACAGCTAGTTGCCTGAAGAGGAAAGTTACAGCTTGGGGAAAGAGGTCAAATCATTTTTAAAGTGAAATATGCAGTAGGTTTTTAGCCATAATGACGTTCACGTCAACTTTAATGTCTCTGTATCTACTGATTACAGCACAGAGAATACATCCTCATTATATTTAATAAGATAAACCTTTATTGATCCCCAGAGGGGAAATTCAGGATAAATATATTTCAAGAGATATATCTATGTTCACTACAGCTAATGTCAAATAAACCTAGCTTTGACATCCAGGGTACTTTGATCCACCTGTATTCTCACACTGTCTCAGATGCTATGCTGGAGTTCCTGTCACAACAAGGCTCCAGTCCCCTCATCAGCCCATTATGTTCTTGTTGGTTGACCATTCTACTCTGTGGTAACTGGTCAGTTCAGGGCTGTTCTGCGCCATGTTTTCAACAGCTCTGTATTCTTTCCACAGTCTATAGTTTGCAGTAGGCTCGCTACCCTGAGAGCCAGTGGACTTGAATCCATGGTGAAACAATGGAAGGATGTCACACCAATAGGTCTAAAATGATCTGCCATTTTAGGCAGCTATCAAATATTCAATGCATCATCCAGTGATAATTTTGTTTACCACTTAAAAAAGGTATGAAGAATTCTTTTTTCAGAAACAAAACTAAAACTACATCTTTAATAGTTAAAGCTCAAGAATTTTTTCTCATTTCATCAACAAGTCAACAGGACATATTGAGACATATTCTTGTTTCTAGCAATATTTAATAGAGTTCTGTTAGAAAAAGGAAAATGACTAAAAAGTAGGCAAAACATAAAAACTTTTATCAAAGAACTTACACTAATACTGAATCTTAAAAGTTGCCTTATTTAGCGCTGGTGTCATCGCTGGTTTCTATAAAATCCTACAGCCAACAAGCTACAAACAGGGTCCAGAATTAGGTTTTAAAGGTGGGGGATAGATAAAGTATTTACTGACCAAGAATATTCTTTTATCAAAATAAATAAAAAACAACCAAATTGTGCACCATGTTTCACTCCATTTGTGTAAATAAAGTATAATGTTCCACAAATCTGATCATTTTATCAGATCAAGGAATTAAAAAATAGTAAAAAAAAATTAAAAAAAAAAATAATAATAATGTGTATACACGTAATCCTTTGCGATTTTCCTGTATATTTTCAAATTTAGCTGCATTAGGACTTTGCAGGTGTTAACTTTTTCGGACCCTGGCTTCTAACTTGAAATAGGTAACAAGTGAAAGTCCGACATGGGGGCATGTGGTGGATGAACATGGTGCAGAGTGTAAAGCAGCTGAAATTAAGTTGAAACAAAATCTTGCAATTAATATTTTTAATTATAAAAAAAAATTCTCAGTTGATGTTTAAATGCTGTGCTGTGGTGTACCAGGTGTGAAAGAGGAATTATAAAATTAACTTTTTTGAGTCTCCTGTTTTACAGCTACGAAGCAGACATAAATGTAGCAATGCCACCAAAGCATCACATGGAAATGCCCCAGAGGTAACGCTGGAAATTAACTACAGCACATTGTAGCAATGCTGTCACTATTATATACATTGAGAAAATTAGTTTTACACAATAAGACTCAAAACTAACATATGATCAGCCCACCATTGTTGAGTCAAAAACAGCTATTTGTTTAATCATTTTTGATATAACATCCACTAACTTTAAAGATTGCAAGTTACCTGGTATTTTGTAATTCACCCAAGTCTGAAAAATAAAAATCAGACACTGTGCAGTTTCTGGTCACCTTACATGAGAAAGAACCATCATAATACAGGCCCCTCACCTGGATTCTCTACCCATAGATCTACACCCACAGCAAAGCAGCACAATACCCATGTTAATGCACCACCAGAAGCATAATATTAGATTCGCATGAAGTTCTAAGTCTAAGAACCCTACATGGCACTAACTTTACACCATTATAGACCTCAGACATGATTTCATTGTTATTTATTTTAGCAAAAGAGCCAACGAGAGAGTAGGGCTTATTTAGTGGCCTCTGCAGTCTTCAGCTCAGCTTCATCTGCGTTAAGGCAGATTACGGTAAAGACCCCAGTTCTGTTACTGTTCTCTAGCTCTGTATCACACCACCTGAGGTATATTTTACTTTAAGTGTTGGCTAACTAACTGCATCTGTTCAAGCTAGTTTCAGTTTTGTTGACTAATTATTTTTGTCGTAGTTTTCATCAACAACCTTTTTTTTCCCCTGACGAAAATTAGACCATAACTAATAAAAACAAGTGCACATGGACAAAAACCAAAACTAAATTAACTGACATTTTCATCAACAAAAACTAGACTAATCCAATCAGACCTAATTTCATCATGTAGAAAGTAGGGACAAGTTAGGAATATATCCAATCACAGCTCTTTTGGTTGTGTGGAAAGGTTGGATAGGTTAAGAGGGAAATCCAATCACAACTGTCTTAGCTTCGTGGTGGTGGGATAAGTTGGGGAGCGATCCAATCAGAGCTACTCTCTTAATGAATTGATATATTCATGTAGAGCAGGTTCACTGTTTTTGTCAGTTCTGGTATTGTAACTGAGATTCTCTCCCAGTTACCCTAGATAAAGGTGACTGTATTTCACACAAAAATGATATCTGTTTCTGTTAATTTATACATTCAGACTTTACTAGCATTCAATAATTAGACATTTTATTTAAGTGTAAAGTGTAAAACGTGACTTCAGAAATTCAAGGAAACATAAATAATGGCTTACAGTTTACACTTCATATTCTAGTTGACTTAATTTACAGTAGATTTTGTCAACTAAAATGTTGTGAAATTTCATCAACTAAAACTAGGCTAAAATTAAAACAATTTAATGACTAAATTATGACTGAAACTGAAAGATATTTAGGCAAAAGACTGTAAATAAAATTAAATTTAAAAGTGCGGTCAAAATTAACACTCAAGGTCAAGGTCAAAGTAAACTTTATTGTCCCTTTAGGGAAATTTGTCTTGGGCGTTGTGCAACATTGTTGCTTCACAGGACAGAGAAGATAATCAAAAATAAAAAAAAATAAAATAATCACCTAAAAACACAGGAATTGACTACTAAAACAAGACTAAAAACAGTAAATCATTACAATGACAACAAAGGGACATACAGAGACATTAGACAATTTAAAGTGCTAGAAAATGTGCCTAGTGCTAAAGTGCTTGTGTTCACTGCACAATGCTCTATTGCACAATTTTTTTTTGCTTTGTTCAACAGCTTGATAGAAGCTGGAACAAATGATAATTTGTTGTTACAAATTCTCTATGGACTCATATTGTTTCATGATAATTATCTTCATTGCTGTCCAGTGCTTGTAAGCCAATCTGTTTTTTAGTTGTACTGTTAGGCTGCCAAACCAAGAGGCACCCATCTGCAGGGCCCGGGCGGTGCCATATCAGCACAGCATACAGGAAGGGCACAGCTGAAGTTGGTCTTCTTTGTGTATTTTATCACTTATTCGCCAGTTGGATGAGAACAGTGTGGTCACGGGGGGGAAGACCTTCCCCTAACACTTGCCCTAAACCTAACCACTTGAAGCTTCTTGCCTAAACCTAACCTTAGGACACTGGCCTAATTTATCCATCAGTCGTGAGACGAAACATGAGATTCGACACACCGGTCACAGTATTAATTATTGTATATGCTCTGTAAACTTACCTTGCTGTTAGAAGTGGGTAGCACCATCCTGTGGGCAGTCACGTCTGAGTGTGTTTTCTTCCTCACTTAAACATTCTGCTGGAAGGTGAGGCTATCACCCTCTGAACAGCCCCTTTGTTTTGATTTTGTTCAGGTGCTATAGTGCGACACCTGCTGGTCAAAAAAATCACAAGTCTCTTCCTTTAATTTTCAACAAACAGATGCTTACTGCATGTTTAGGGGTGAAAACACTGGACACTTGTGAAAGCATTCATCTATGCAGACCAGCAAAATACCTAGATCGACATGTGTTTAACACTGTTGCTACTGAAAACCTGTGAAGTCCGACTTCTCGCCCGCACAGAAAATCCATAAGAATCGATAAGGGAATCGTTCAAGATTCTGATCGATAAACAGAACTGTTAATTGCATTGGTACCAATAAAATCTTATCAATTCCCATATTCTTTTCAGTCCAAGAGAGGGCATTTTTACACATTTTGCTAATAACTCACTGGACCGGACAATGCTGGAAATGCCCTGGTGGAGGTTTGTGTCCTCAGAGCATTTCTAGCTGATACTGCTTTAGAAGCTTTGCCAAAGACAGAAAGATTTCTTGGCAATCTTTGAATCTAAATGTGAAAAATGATTAGGTAAAAGTCAATGCGAATATGAAGTTCTTCAGTGATTATATGTTTAAAAAATGTTTTGATGTGGTATCTTACCTTGTTGGATGTATTATTAAATGTATTATTAAGGTCATAAGATCAGTATGTAATATCATGAATTCTTTAGTTAATAAATGTGATACAACAGCATGTTCATGTCTGGCAAAAATGGGTAAAAATACCCTTTCTTACACTGTTAAGAAATTTGGAATTAATAATGCTTTACCAATGCAATGATCAGTTGTGCTTATCAATCAGAATTCTTGATCATTACCGATTCCCTTATCCATTCCGATGGACTTTCTGTCAGCCTACACAGATTTTTTGTAGCAACAACTCCCATTCTCTCTCACATTCACTCAGTGATGGCTGAACTTGGTCCATGGAAAATGGTCCATCAGCATTTGCTATTACATCCTGGCCCTTTCATATGCATTTACATGCCACAGATTTAGCAGTGGGAGTTAAGTGTCTTGCCCAAGGACACATTGATATGTCATAGCCAGGGCTTGGCTCGAACCTGCAACCTTCTGATTGTTGGTACTACCAGACTAATCCACTGATAAACCTAGTGACAAACCTTTTGACCCAAACAGTCAAAAATTACAGACTGGTGTGAAAGGTATTAAGCATTAACCCAACAAAGGAGAGTATTTTTTTCCTGTGTTTGACAGTGTCTTTGCTTTTTTGTGAGTTTTTAAACAAGTTGGTCCACTCTGGTGTGGACCAACACCTCACATGCTGGATTGTGGACTACCTCACCAACCACCCACAGTATGTGAGGACCCGGGACTGTGTGTCAGAGACTGCCCTCTGTAGTATAGGGGCCCCTCAGGGAACGGTGCCTCTTCACCCTCTATACTGCGGACTTTTCCCAACTGTCACCCACCTGCCACCTCCAGAAATTCTCTGACGACTCCGCCATCGTCGGCCTCATCACAGATGGGGATGACCAGTCATACAGAGAACTTATCCAGGACTTTGTGGACTGGTGCCAGCAGAACTACCTGCACATCAACTCTGATAAGACCAAGGAGCTGGTTGTGGACTTCCGCAGGCGCCCCACTCCCCTCCATCACCAGTGAACATTCAGGGAAGGGACATTGAGATGGTGACATCTTATAAGTACCTGGGTGTTCATCTTAACAATAAACTGGACTGGACTCATGATACTACCGCACTTTATAAAAGAGGACAGAGTAGACTCTATCTGCTGAGGAGGCTGAGGTCTTTTGGGGTGCAGGGGGCACTCCTGAAGACCTTCTTTGACTCTGTTGTGGCCTCTGCAGTCTTCTATGGAGTGGTCTGCTGGGGGAGCAGCATCACAGCAGCTGACAGGAAGAGACTGGATAAACTGGTAAAGAAGGCCAGCTCAGTCCTGGGATGCCTTCTGGAACCAGTGGAGGAGGTGGTGGAGAGGAGGACTACAGCCAAGCTGTCCTCCATGATGGACAAAGACTCCCACCCCCTCCAACACACACTCACTGCACTAAGGAGCTCCGTGAGTGACAGGATGCTCCACCCGAAGTGTGTGACGGAGAGGTATCGCAGGTCCTTCCTTCCTGCAGCTGTCAGACTTTATAACAAAAACCTCTTCAGTGTGCAATAAACCATATTTATATGTGATACCTAAAATGTTTCACTGCAAAAAATACCAAACATGTACATAGCCACCATATTTATATTATAATATCTCAAATCTCCACCTGTAATATATCAACATGTACATAACCATCTGTCAAACAACAAACATGGACATAAGGACTGTAAATATGCCACTGACTATATAGTATATATTTTTGAATGCTTTTTTAAAAATTTTATTTCTATTTTTACATTACTGTATTTGATTTGTAATTACCTTATTTTTCAGTATAATGCTTCTTTCTTATACTTCTCTTGTATCCTGCAGCTGCTGTATATTTTGGAATTTCCCCCTTTGGGACTTATAAAGGAATATCTTATCTTATCTTATCTTATCTAATCTTATCTTAAGATAACTCAAAAGCTAATGAACACATTTGGGTGGCATTTTTGGGGAATGATGGCCATGACACATGGAATAAGTGTTTACGTTTTAGTATTGATCCAAAATTCAGATTAGACCCCTGGCATTTTCTCAATTTTTTTTCTTTTTTTTTTTTTTGTAACAGTGCAAGATTGGACAGTTTTCCACATTTTTGCTAAAATCTCAATGAGTTCTCAATGGATCATGGTGACATTTCCAGAGAATATGGGTCAAAGCACAAAGGAGATGTGATCAGATTTAGGCGGAGATCTAAATCTGGATGTAGATCCAGGAATTTTTTAAGGATTTGTTAACATTGCAATATAGGGCAGTTTTCCACATTTTTTTGCAATAACTCACTGGACAGTGTTGGAAATGCCATAGTGGAGGTTTGTGACTTTCTGAGCACTTTTAGTTTTTCAAAGTAAAACACCCTGCAGACTCTTATCTCTGAAAGGGAAATACAGTTATTATTCATATCTCCGTACAGAGTGGTCTGTAGCTTAGTGAATGGAGACCCCTGCTTTGGGGCTGCAAATAGCCACAACACATATTAACATCAACAGCTAAATGATCAATTCCCATATGCATTAAAGTCAAAGTGAAAAACATAAATTAGAGATTAAAAAAAAATGTTTTCTGCAAACATTAAACAGTGAGACTGTGTGCTTTCCCCTCTCATTGCCTTAACCCCCCCCCCCCCCCCCCCCCCCCCCCCCCCAATCCTCCACCCTTCTGCCTTGTCAATCAGTAGAAGGAGGAAAAAGTCATTAAATCTCTCTGTTGGCCATACATGTAATTACAGTCTGCCTGTATGTTGCTAAATACGCCCCGGCGCTAGTCTGGTCTCCCTGGTCATGTTTTTTCCTCCCACCGGCCGTGTTTAAAGCCCTTATAATTGGCAGAGGCAGCGTGTCAGGATTAGAAGCTGCTGGTTTGAAACCTCGACCCCCCTCTAGCCCCCTTATCCCCATTCAGACAACCACAACCTTAAACCCTAACCTCCCTCTTACCCAACATGCTTTTTGATTAAAAACAGAGTATCATTTCTTTGTAATGCATTACAGTAGTAGGGCAGATTGATCATTTTTGGATTCATTTATTAGGCAATGATTTTTGGTGGATAAATTCCCTGAAATTATTAATTAAAATAAAATTTCCTGTCAATTACATATTCCCACATAATAATTACCATAAAACATTTAAAACTTTGTGTCAAACTTTGTATTTAGACATCCATGTACTTTGTTTTAAATATGCATCTCTCTGGTGAGTTATGTTACAAGAAACCTCATCATGGATCACCTTGTTAGCCTTGTAAAGGGTTTTACAAGTGTTAAATAAGTTGGTGTATATTTGACTGGAGCCTGCAGGACGCCTGTGGTTAGTTTTCTACCTCTCTCATCTCCCAGTACAGTCCTCTTATTCAGAACACCACTCTCCAAATAGGCAGTCAGTGTAGAAAGTGACACTTAAGGAACTTTTTCTGTCATCACAGAGATAGAAAAATCATTTATAAAATACGTGCATGACTGGATGATTAAACTGGAATTTTGAGGTCCACTTAATTAAATTTCTTAAGTGTGTTTGGATGTAGAATAAACCTGTGGTGGCTTTTTTCTTAAAGTGTAACAGGGCTCCCCCTGTCTCACTGGCAGTAGTAAAACTCTTGTGGGTAGAGACAAATGAAGGTTGTTTGGGCCATCAAAGCATCTGAAGTTGAAATGATGGAGTTGATGGTCAGTGATGTCAGAAGACATGTTGACTTTCTCTGAGTCAGAGCACTCTTTGGTCAGTGGATCCCCTAATTTTTCGGTCTGTCCGCTGTCTCTCTGTTTTGTCCTTCTTTTAACTTCTCTCACATCATCTCGCTCAGTTCCCTCTCACATAGAAAAAAAAACCTTGCCCTCTCATCCTAGTCAATGCACTGATCGAAGCCAAAAGTCATTGCATTCATAAATCTGAAATGTCGTTGCATCAATTTGCACACTCATTTGTGAAGTGCTGCCCTGCTGGGTCCCTGTCCCCTCCCATTTGAGACAATTGAGAATTAGCAGTGTTTGATGGTAAGAATGTTGGCATTTTTCTGAGACAGCACACCTACAAAGTGATTGGTTTGCAAAAAAGAGTTAAGCAAGATGGGGTACAAGCTGGATGGAAGGACTGGCTTAAATATCATGCAGACCCTTCAGGCTTTCATTTGGCTTTTCTTGTGATTATCGTTACACAAATGATTGTGTAGCAGGTTTTTTAAAGATTTGTGGCAAAAGTTATGTTTTAAAGCTTTATTTTATCAATGTTATTACAGGAACAAGTGAACTGGCAGTTTATCAAACCTCGCCTACTCCAGGAGGGGAGACTTGATCAAGCCCCACAATCCTTGGTTATTGTTGCTAGCTTCTCCTCTCGCTAAACTTCCCCCCCTTTAAAACAATCGAAAATTACAACGGAGGATTAGGGCCCAGTTAAAAAAACGAAAAAGTATGATTAAAAAAAAAAAAGTAAAATTATGAGAATAAAGTCGAAAAGTTCTGAGAGTAATCTCATAAAGATACAAGAATAAAGTCATGAAGTTACGAGAATAAAGTTGAAAAATTACAAGAATAGTCTCATAAAGTTACGAGAATAAAGTCATAAAGTTATGAGAATAGAGTTGAAAAGTTACTAGAATAGTCTCATGAAGTTACGAGAATAAAGTCATAAATCTATTTATACTAAGATAGAAAAAAAAAAACTTTATTCTGAAGAGCGTACATTTCCTCTTCCAAAAAGGAGACAATTTCTTCCAAGTCAGTGTGGTTCTTTCTTCGGAAAAGACCCAGTTTCTTGCAGTATCTGTTCAGGGTCGTAATACTTATGATAATGTGATTAAGTACTTCCTTATTTGTGAAACCTATACTAACGTATAACTTCGCTAGATGCTCGACGGTCCTCATTTTTGTACAGGCAGCTGCTGCTCTTCTGATATAACCTGACATGCCAGATGGACAGTTTCATATTGGAAATATTTCACTAATCCATCTGTGAAGGAGCCGTTAGAAAATGTTTTCAGGGGCAGAACCTTCAAACACAACAGCAGCTTGTGATTGGACGATCGTTCGGCTCGTCACACTCATCACAGACCAATCTACATCGAGCAACGCTGCTACCTATAACAAAGCATATGTAGCGGCTACACGTAGCGGCTAACAGCTAACAACAGTTAACAGCTGTTAGCGCTGCGGCTACTTCCTTTCATTTGCCTAGGATTGAACTCACGATTCCCGTGGCAAGAGACAGTGACAGTGCCGCTGACCCACAATGAGCGCGGCTAACAATGGCTAACAACAGTTAACGGCCATTAGCCCTATCGGCTAACCGTTAGCCGCTAGGGCTAAACACGCAGTCACTTCCTGTTGTCACGTCCACCCAGTGTTCAACACTAGCACGTCACATCCGCTGCTCCTGCAGCTCCCACCTCTCTTCCCTGATTGGGCCGTTAAGAATTCGGCCGAGTGAATTCGTTGGACAACGGAGGCTGGCAAGACGGACCTGCAGGATTTCACAATCAGGCAGGTCTGTCTGCTCAGCAAGGCTACTTCTGATAGCCTCTACAGACTAAAATAACGAGTTTATTCTCATAAATGTATGACTTAATTCTCGTAACTTAAATTTTATTTTTTTACTTTTTTTTTTTTTTTTTTTTTTTTCTATGTGGCCCTAATCCTCCGTCATAGAAAATAACACTCACTTTGACTAGTCATATTTAATTGGCTTTAATTGTCTAAACTTGGAAACCTGGCACACCACATGGACTGTTGTGACATGCATGGCAGGTAACTGGATAATTCTTTCTTCAATCACATTTCTTATGGGACAATCAGATAATGCAGTAGGTGCTTCTACTTCAATGTGAGCCACTTCGTAAAACAAACTCATCAAACGTGTCGGAAGCGGATAGAAAATGTCCTTGCTATAGAGAAGTTATTAGTGTTGATATTGGTTTTTCATTTGATAAAGGACTCTAAATTGTAAAAATTATGGCAAAACTAAAGAAGTAGCTTGGCAGTGGAGAAGTAAGTGATTGTCAATGTGTTGAAAATGGTGCAATCACCAATTAGGGAGCCAACAAAGTGTCACTTTCTACATTAGTATGTCTAACATAAAGTAGCCTGTTGTTTTATATCTAATTCAGTATCTATACTTTTTAACAATGACGTTTAAATGAATCTGGGTCATTTCTTAGACTACATCAGAAGCTGATTTATTTCTTAACTGAACAATAAAAAGTTAAGTGTGCACTTAAGTGACTGTGATACAGGAGACTGCACAGTTCATTGCAGCAGCTGTGGTCACATCTTTTTCCCTCCTAGCTTAATTTGGGTGCACGTAACTGTTCCACTACATTTATACGAATTTTTTTTGCTATTTAAATGATATTAAAACATGAGGAAACTTATCATTTCCAGGTGTTTGTGCTACTAAAACCTTCAAGGGAATAAAAATTATAATCAAGACGGAGGTTTGGTTCATCAACATCTTGCTTTTACTACTCAGTGAGAATGTAATGCAGATGTTGCTGCTGGGAAACTCAAGCTGGTTAAGATTTGATATTACGTTAAATGAGGTAAAGTGAGGTTGTTAATGGCAAATACAAGCTTGTTTGACTTGACTGTCATATTCATGACTGTTGAGTGCAACAGACGTGTTTAAATTCACAATAAAATAATTCACAAATATATCATCTGTCAAGCTATGTGCATGCCTGTACACGTGCATGAAAAGAATCCTACTTTTTGAACATTAATAGTTGAATATTTCATCCTGTCTTGTTTGGGCTTTAAACAGTACTGAACCACATAGATTCAGCCCATGAAGCCCTCAAACTTGTATGTAAACAAATGACAGAGGGTAAATGCTACAAAACAAACACATAGCATTTGTAGTGTCTTACAGGAACAGCTGTTTGACAGTGTTTGCTCTAAAAACTTTAGGTGTAGGGATTCAGTAGAGGACCAATTCCAGTCAAAAATCGCTTACAACTACCTTTAGGAATCAACATCATCAGTGTTTAGGCTTAACAATTACTCTTATCAGTTTCTCTTACATTGCTCTGCAAGCTTTGGAAATCAAGGACGCCATGCTCTCATCAGAGGCAGTTTGCAAAAACCACCACAAAGAAGTCAAAGATATCATAGCTACCAAGACATGGAGGAGTTAAAATTGTGGCTTAATGTTACAAAATATGTCACTATCTGTACAACAACCAGAGCATGTCCATGTTTTTCAAACAATGGCGAAAACACCAGGTAATCGGAGAAGCATTTACTATCATAAGGGCCATGTGGTTGATGTTGTTGACACTGACCACCTGTGAAGGCAAACTGACAACAAAATCAACAGGAATTGATAAGAGAATCAATAAAGAATTGGATTGGCAGGTAGAATCAATAAACAACCTATCAATCTTTATTTGTACAGCAAAGAATCATGACAAATGTTATCTTGAGAGACTTTACAAAAGAGTAAAAGGTCAAAGCCATACTCTTCCTTTTCTTAATAAGACATTTTGGTCACCTTTTTTTATTATTCTTTTATTTATTTATTTATTTTTCAAACCCAACATGAATCCACCATGAGTGCAGTACTTTGCCACAATTTGCAACCGTTACAGTAGCAAGACCTAACATCTGTAAAGTAGCAAGAAATCTTGAGCAGAACCAGACTCGTGTTTAACAGCCATCCACTGATCCCATGTTGGGAACGTGAGTGAGTGAAGGTAGTGAGGTGGGCCGAGACAAAGGAGCTTTAAATGAGAAATCATGACAACTTGGACCACAAATTGGTACTTATCATTATTGTCGCTATTGAATTGAATTAGTTGATAATGGCATTGATATTAATAAAATCCTATCTGTTCCCATCTTTAGGCGCTTCCATATAAACAGTCAATCGAAGCAGTAAAAAATCAAATTCAGCACAAAAATAGTAATATTTACTTTAACAGAGGAAAAACCAAAGACAGGTTGCATCAACACTGCTAACATTAGCATTAGACACACTACGCAAACAAACTTTACACTGTTTACCTGCTGAAATTGTGATATAAACTAAAGATGTTTCATTGACTTCAGACTAATGAAGGGACAAATCATAAGCAACTTTGAAATAATATATGATATATAATTTAAAAAATAATTAGATCATCAATAGTTAAGTCGATTTTAAATGGAGTACTGGGCAGAGGCAGTTTATAATGCTTTAGTTTGTGTGATTAAGAGAAAATGACATAAAAACAGGGTCTTAGCTTTTTTCTAAAGTCTGATGAGGAAGAGCAATTTCTATAGCCTCTTCCAAGCTCTGAACCAATTGCTGATTTTATTATCTTACATTTCAGCTGTGTTTTTGTGTCTTTCCGGCCTTTTCGCCCTCACTGCCATGTTCTAGATGGCACGTAGTCTCTTGTCACTGCTTTGAATGGAATTCATAAAACCATTGTAACCATTCAAACAATAGTAATTTATCTAAAAAGGCCTCTGAATGGAAATGTCTTCATTCAATAAACAGCTAAACAATAAAGCACAGAGGAATTTCCCTAAATTCTGTTTCTGAAAAGTAAATATTTCTCTGTCTTTCCTCTGGGGAATAAATGGGTGTGCTGAACAAAAGAATATTTGATATATGTGTTTATTTACCCTGTTTCTTATTTTTAGCTTGCACTGTTTCTGAAGGACTCAGGGATTGCTATCCACTATTTGTATTGTTGTTTCAGTTTTTTTCTTGTCACAGTCCAACAATTAGATTTTTCCTTCATGTTGCTTTGTGCCACCCTTCTTGACCCCTTTCTTAAAGTCAGGGCTGCTTGGTTATTGCAAAACTATAAGCATTATTATTTTAATTCATCTTGAGAACAAAGTCATTAAATATGATAAATCAATAATTTTACATATTTTTACAATTTTACATATCTTAACATTTTAGAAATCTTAATATCATAATTCATCTGAATGATAGTTGTAGTGTTACATTTTTTTAGATATTTATTTTGTGCAGATGGTGCAATTTTATTTTGTTCTTCATCCATCCATCCATCCATTATCTATACCGCTTATCCCTGTCTGGGTCACGGGGGGCTGGAGCCTTTCCCAGCTGATATTGGGTGAGAGGTGGGGTACACCCTGAACCAGTTGCCAGCAGATCACATGGCCACATAGAGAGATGGACAACCATCCACACTCACACTCATACCAAAGGGCAATTTGGAGTCACCAGTCAATCTAATGAACATGTTTTTCATCTGCGGATGGAAACCAGAGTGCCCGGAGAGAATCCACTCATGCACAGTGAGAATATGCTAACTCCACACTGAAAGACCCTGACCGACATGGATTGGACGTGCAGTACCTGCTGTGCCACTGTGCCGCCCCTGTTCTAAGCAGAGAATAAAAGTAGGTAGACTACCTGAGCTCTGTAAAAGATCCTTTACTAAGAAGAGTCCTGACAACGTAACTGTAGTGACTGTAGAGTTGAGACAGGTTGTAACAAAAAAGGGTGACTCCCAGAAGGGGAAAGACTGCCCCTGCTGTTAGACCAAACCAGTAGAGACAGAGCTCCACTCCCTTACATCCCAGAGTTAAAGTGTAGAACAGGAACCCAAAAACTTTCATATTAATGGGGAGGAGTGCAAAATTTGTGAGATTATTGCAGCCAATTATATCGAAGCCTGGGGACACCCAACAAACATAAACACATAATTACACATTAATACACTGGAATACACAAATGCATATATTTTTTTTCTTCTATGTCATATCAGATCATATGAATATATGTTTTACATATGTTTTATTTGAGCCTTTAGTTATTGAGTATGATTATTACTTTTATTTAGTGCTGTCAGGAGATTTAAAAAATTGAGAGATAATTATGATCTGTAATTAATCAATGTAATTAATCTCTTTTTTAATCTCACTTAGAAATTGCTGAAAAAAGCCCTCAACTTGAGGTATTTTCATTGAAATTCATTAGATTATTGTGGCAGATCAAAAGATTGTTCTCCACCCACCAAAAACTCAAGCACAAGAAGCCCAATGCATAAAAACTCTCCAACTTTAACGACCCAATCAGGGCACAGAGGCGGGAGCTGTGGATGTGACGGCAGCAGGAAGTGACTGCATGTTTGAAAACAACGGCGGCGTGTAAAAGCGGTCTCTGTGGATGCAGCAAGATCTGTAGTTTTATCAGAAATGGACTTGATTTGTCCTTTAAAAGAGGAGTAAAAAACGTCACTTCAAGCTTTCTTATGGGAAATCATATCTTTGCTCTTCTCCGGACCAGGGATCACCGGTTTACCATTTACCGGGAGAACTTGGTGGGTCTTTGGCGAGATTCATGTCACATATAAGTGGCAAATGATACATCTGTGTGGTATAATTTAATGTAAGATAAAACGATGGTCTAAGGACTGAAGTACTCTTAGTTTGAGCTAACGGCTAACAACAGGGTCTGGCTGCTACGTCATACTGTGGCTTGAAATGGATTGGTCTGTGAAGAGTGTGACCAGTGGACCGATCATCCAATCAGCAGCTGCTCTGGTATTATGAGGTTCTGCCCTCTGAAAATACCGAAACAGTGAAATCAGATAAAAAACGAGATTAATGTGATTAGAAAACATAACACGCTAAATATGACTGTAATTAATTAATCGCAATTATTGTGATAATTTGGCACCTCTACTTCTAACATTATAATATGACTGATGTAAACCCTTCCTAAGCTTTAAAGACATATGTTTTTACTTTTCATTAAGGGCTTTGGCTATTCTGTTCTACAACATTCATACTAATTAACCTTATATTTTATTAAACAACATTTAAAGGGAAATAAGACACCCAGTAACAAATTTCAAACTAAAGGTTTTTAAAGTATACTGCATACAAAGTCTTAAGCTCATTTTGTTGTCCGCCTGTTGCATTTGGAAATCCAAATGCATGTAATGATGTCTGTTCCACTCCTAGCTAACTTCTGCTGTCCTACATAACTCGTTGGATATCTATGCTAAATAAGTATTATTGTCCTTGCAGTAGACTTTAATCCTCATATTCGCAGCTATCAAACCAAGCTTTAGATGTTAGTATGAGATCTCTGCTCATCATTTTATAAAATATTTTTCATTTGCAACAAAAATGATGTGCTAATGATGAGCTAATGCTTATGCTAGTGATCATTGGTGAGACAAATGAGCTGATGCAAACAAACTCCAGTATCTCTCTTTGCTTAGTTTTCTGTTAAATAAATTCCTTAAAATTATTTAAAGGATCACACAAATCACTAGAAAGGAAAGCTATGAGAATTTTATGTGTTTCATTTTAACTGCCTGCGTACCAACAATGCGAATTTAAGTTCAGTCTTAGATTGTTTCTTTGCTTGTGATTGTCCTTGAAGTGATCCAACCCATTTGACAGTCACTGACATTTGTGTTCATTCTCTAATTTATATATAGTTGCTTTTATGACTCTAAAATACACCTCTGATATAAATATCAGCTAAAATGCTCTGAAGCTTATTGACAACAGCCAGACTTTGACCATCTTCTGAACTTAAAGACATCACATTATTTGTGTTTAAATAAGGCTAATGGTGCTCATACTAATCCACATTCTCCCACATTCTAATTACATTCTCATATGGTGATGAATTTTGTTGACTTGTTTTATTGAGTGTTGATGCAAACAATTTTCATTAAAAAAAACTCTAGGTTCCTTACAGCCTCTGTACAAAAGTTGTTGTCAGTTCAGAAGGGCAGGTTTAAGATGTTTACTGTGGGAGAAGCTCAACGGAGGTTTCAAACAAGGAGTTGTTCCTCTATGGCTGAGGTATATATACTCAATAAAAGTTTGGAAAATTCATACCGGTCAGTTATTTATCCCCTTTTACAATACCAATTGGTATTGTATTTTATATCAATGGAAAGCCTAATAAGTCAACAAAGCCGAACATGTGGGTAGCGCTACCGAAAAATGTGCCAGAATCCCCTGAAACTGGAAGATGGTGTTCTGGTATGCAGTGGCAGGATAATTTGGTATCAGCCCTGGTACCACTTCAAAACTTAGAACCCAAGTTCTATGAGACTGGTGAAGTCAAAGACAGACTGTGAAGTGGGTGTTCCAGGGAAGATAACACCCTGAGAAGACGGGTTCCTCACTCTTGCTTCACTGAGGAACCACAGGCTTTCCTACAGAGGAAGAGGGGATTTTGGCACATTTTTTGAGAGCACCACCCACGCATTCAGCTGTGTTGTTCATTCCACAAATGCAGGATCCTTACAAGTTGTGCCTTGTTGTAAAGGTGACTAATCAGGCTTTCCAAAGATATAAAATACAATACCATTTGCTATTACTAAAGGGGGGAACAATCTACTGAAACAACATTTTAAAACTTTTTTAAGAGAGTAAATGTGTAATGATGTGTCAAGTGCTGATGATTTATTTGTTGTTTTTTCTTTTTTCTTCTGTAAGCCAGTATCTGAAATTGATAAGAAATAGGATTACAAGACACTTTTTGCTTTTGCTTGAACAGCTTCACTTTATACACGACTTCTGACTTTGTTTGAACTGTCCATACTTTTGTATTTTGTGTGATGACGGAAAAAAAATACTAACATTCAATTAAGAAAACCTGATAAATGACCCAGCACTAGGGCATCAACTGGGCTTCCCTTTTCTCTATTAGCTTCTAGTCTTTCAGTCCTTCCACTTGTTCTCTGTTAATCCCCACAACCCCCCTCTACCCTTCCCACAGGCCTACGCCCCCTCACCCCCACCCCAGACAGCTGTCTCACCGCAGCACAGAGCTACAATGTGACACCATGCTATAAATATGAGTTCACATAGACGCACACAAACACATCCAGTCACACTATAAATACCATCTCTGTGCAAAACACTCAGCTGCAGTATAAATATTTAAGTATAAATGTGTAATGAATTTATTGATATGTTGCCCATGCCAGCAGGCACTGTTTTGAACCGCAGCGTGGTGAACCAGTGTGGTGGGATTGAAGTGGTGCTGAGGGATTGTGGGAACGCATGTTCCGAGTTAGGCAGCTGACCAATCGGTGGGCTGGAAGCTGGAAGCCGCATCACAGAGAGAGCTACTGATCAGTACCAGTCCTCGAAGCCATCCATCTCTCTCTCTTTTGCTCTTTCTCGCCCTCTTTTTTTTTACTTTCTTAGGTCTTCCTTATTTCAACTCTTTAAGGCTCTTTTTCAATCAACTCCAGTTTTTTCTGTTCCATTCATCTTTCTCTTTTTTATTCAGATTATTATGCAATAAACTTACTGTCAATCTTTTTGTTGTTTTTTTTTACTCAAGTTTTTTCACCCAATTCATTTTTTTCTGTCAACTTCTTCGTGGTGCAATCCAGTAATTAGTAGTTGCACTGAAGCTCCCAAAGTATGTCTGATTCATGAATGATGATTCTCCTTTGGAGAGAAA
This sequence comes from Cetoscarus ocellatus, assembly GCA_037902135.1. Taxonomy (NCBI): domain Eukaryota; kingdom Metazoa; phylum Chordata; class Actinopteri; order Labriformes; family Labridae; genus Cetoscarus; species Cetoscarus ocellatus. The sequence continues at coordinate 2,289,878 of JBAMNC010000677.1, read as the reverse complement.
ATTTGCTCAAAATGCGGGAAAACATCCCACAGTTCTGCAAAAACATGCAATATAAACAGGCTTTCTGTGAAGGGATCAACATGTTTGCTAGTTTCTTTGCAAGCTTAAATGATAACTGAGCATTTTTTTCTTAATTTAATAAGTCAGCGCATTTCACTTGACTATTTTGTCCCACAAAACTGAGATTTGAATAAATAAATACATTTGTCAAACAGATAAATCCATAGAACCCTTGAAGTGCCTCATAAAATAACACTTTTGTCTTCAAAAGAGAATTTCTGATGGAGTGAAAATAATAAAAACAGTCTATTACTTATGTAACAATCGTCTCTAAATAATAAATCATACTAAAATAAGCAAAACCTGGTGAAAGAAGACTGGTTGCAAATCCTTACTCTCAAACACTGTAGCTATTGTAGTCATAGTTTAACTGGCGTCGCTAGTATCACTTCCTTTTGATAACAATCTTGATTGACCCTGATGTTCAATGAAATGGTTTCAGTGCCCTCATTTCCTTCCATGGCAGTAGCAGCTCTATTCTTATAGCTGTGAACGTCATGGTGAAATTGATCAAATGCAGATTTCTCTGGTTTATTTCTGAGCAGATGTGGAATGGTTTCATTTGTTTTTAAAATAATTGGCAAAGGAGCCAAAGCACAGCATACAGTCAGTGGTTAGATTAGTGTCACCAAATAAGAAAAAGATTTAGAGCAGAGATGGGCAACTGGATGCCCAGGGTCCACATGCGGCCCTCCTTGTCACTCAGTGCAGCCCAGTCAATTTCAACCTGGCAGTAAGTGCAACAATAAAGATGGGAAAAAATTGCCATGAAGTATTTTAGTCTGATTTGTTGTGAAATCATGAACATGATTAAAATGCATTACAACATGAAAAACTGAAAATATTTCCACAATAGTCTTACATACCTGGTACTCTTTACAAGCAACAAGTGGATATAGATTGTCCTAACATTTTCTGCAAAGGTCTTTTGTGAAGCATTATTAGTGCATTTGGGAGGAGTCAGATTACCTTAAAAATATTACTAAGCAAGATTTTTATAACTACTAATTTGGCCAGAGAAACTTTACTCTTTGTACGACTAACTGGTTAGGTAATGTTACGATAAACCAATAAGATAAACAACCAATAAGATCAATAAAAACAAAGTATATTGTCGTTCATTGCATTGAAAAAGTACCTTTAATTGCTGTTAATTTAATTTTTAGCTTATTAAACCTAGCTTTAATGTTTGGTTTTGTGCTTGAAAATGTGAATACAATTTTGATATTAAAAAAAGCAAGATATTTATTTTGTTAAATTACGGGATTCCTTGGTTGTCATTTTGATAGCATAATTTTATTTTAAACTATTTGCCCTCTGACACTTAGAGTAATGCTAATGTAGCGCCCATGGCTACCAAAGTTGCCCATCCTTGATTAAGACAATGATTCTTTAAAAAGAATAATACACTAATATTGATCAAGAATACATAATTGAAGATCTGTCAACTGGTTCAGGTTTTCTGTTGGTTCTAATATGATGTTGCTGATTCTTTCATACTTTGTTGAGGAACAAGGAGAGTGGCAGCCCACAGAGTAGCCACTTTCCTATTAGCACCCTGTCACTTCCACTTTTAACAGTAAACATGCGTGACAGTAGCTTCCTGTACTTCCTTTACTGATAACACTCTTTAACATTCTGACATATCTAAGAGCTCAAACATAAAAATGACTAGAATACATGAAAAATGCTAACAGCAGACTTAGCTAGCCTTGCAGAGCAGACGGACCTGCCTGATTCATTGTCTGAAATCCTGTATGTCCATCTTGCCAACATCCATTGTCCAACGACTTCACTCGACTAAATGTTTAACAGCCCAATCAGGGAAGAGAGGCGGGAGCTGCAGACATGACGACAACATGAAGTGACTGCATGTTTGAAAACAATGGCGGCTTCTGAAGCGGTCTCAATATCTGCGGTTTTTATCAGAAATGGACTCAATTTGTTCTTTGAAAGAGAAGCGAAAACGTCACTTGAAGCTTGTCTTACTAGAAATCATGTTTTTGCTCTTCTCCTGACTGGGGATCACTGTTGGGAAAGTGGGAGAGATGTGGAAATCCTCCATGGACGTGCCGGTTAGTCTATGGTGGTCATGGTTACTCAGTGATACTTGGCAAAATCTGCTCCCCTCAGAAGTTTATTGGGAGACCTTGGTGGGCATTGTCTTTGACGAGGTTCATGTCACATATAAGTGGTAAATGATTCATCTGTGTGGTATAATATAATGTAAGACGATAGTCTAAGGTAGTTTAAGCTAACGGCTAACAACAGCGGGAGGTTGCTTGATATGATTGGTCTGTGATGAGTGTGACGAGCCAAACAATTGTTCAATCACAAGCTGCAGTTGTTTTTGAAGGTTCTGCCTCTGAAAACATTTTCGAACGCCTCTTTCCCAGATGGACTAGTGAAATATTTCTGTGGATATATGAAACTGTCCGTCTGGCGTGTCAGGTTAGACTTTAGCAGTCGTGCACCATTTTTCACAGAGTTACTTATCAGTGGGAGAATGTGTGTGTTCTTTTTGTTTGTCTATTGATACCCTAAAAAAGAGAACACTGTTCTTTGTAAAAATAAATAAATAAATGAATAAATAATTCAATGACATTGTTGGGACATTGTATCTAAAAACCGATTACAATGATTTGCAAATCATTTTTGTGTGATTACACCACAAAGACAGGCTATCTAACGTTCAAACTGAAAAAACTTTGTTGTGTTTTTTTTTTTTTTGTTTTGTTTTTTTTCAGATATCCTCTAATTTTGATTTGATGCCTGCAACATTACCAAAAAAGCTGGGACAGGGTCATGTTTGCCACTGAGTTTATCGCCTTTCCTTTTAAGAACACTCAATAAAGCATTTGGAAACTGAGGATACTAATTGTTGACTTTTGTAGGTAGAATTCTTTCCTATTCTTGCCTGATGTGTGACTTAAGTTGTTCAACAGTCCTGGGTATGTGTTGTTGTATTTTGCGCTTTTGCACCACACATTTTCAATGGGAAATAGGTCAGGACAGCAGGCAGGCCAGTCTGGGACCTGCGCTCTTTCACTATGAAGACACACTGTTGTTACATGCGCAGAATGTGACTTGGCATTGTCTTGCTGAAATAAGGGACATCCCTGAAAAGATGATCGTGGATGGCACGTCATGCTTACATGGTGTGAAAATATAAAAAGTTGTTTTAGTTTTAGCTGCTGTCCCAAATATATAAAGTGAAGATTCTTGCAGCAAATCAATAGCCTGCAGCATCTTAAACTCCAATCTTTGGGGTCGGCTTGGTAAGCTCAAAGGGTGCCAAAACTGGGAATGCACTGATCAGTTATTTGGGTATCTTTCTCCTATTTTGGAAGTGGAAACACCTGTAATTGCACACTATCCTGAGTTGAGCTGAACCAGACTGCTTAGTGGAAATGCAGCTATAATACAGCACTATCATGGGTAGCCTGTGTATGAAAGGATGATGTCTTGAACATTTGTGACTGTGAACATACCTTAGCGGTTAACAAAATGAATATATACCTGATTTAAGGCCAATATGACCTCTTTTAAGTATCATGGCAAAAAATACTAATATATAGCCTTGTGCTACATTGTGGTTAGCTCTAACTTTTTCTTCTCACTGTTCAACATCCTCTCCCTTCAATCAACCAGTTTCTCCTGTCATCTCTTTTACCTCCCCTGACCTCATCTCCACTCATCTATGGACTTCTCCCCTTCCTCATCTCTCTTCAGCTCTCCCCATTTGTGTCCGTCCCTGTGTTCTCCCAAAGCCACATCCCTCTGTCCCTCTTCAGCTCCTCTCATCAGAGTTCACCGCAGCTTTTATCTGATTCAGGTAAGCGAGTCTTTGTGTGTGTGTCCATGCGAACGAATGTGTACTTCAGAGTCTGTGAGTGTACGTAACATTGTTTTCATAACCCAGCATCCCCTCATTTGCCCATTTCAGTGTTTACCTTCGGGCATCCACTGTAATCATTTTGTCACGGCTGATTTCTGGGTGCCCGCGCAACTTCACTATGTCCAGTATGCCTAACCTGCCCTTTCCATCACTCATATGCCTCTTTTTGCTTTATTTATCTCTACTTTTCTGAATTTACCTGTCTGTCGTTTCCCCTTTTCTGTTCTGTTTTGTCACTTGTGTGCCTCCCTCCAATTTCCTCCATCTTTAATTCCTTCCTCTTTTTCTCTCCCTCCTCCTACTTTCAGCCCAAAAGTTCTGCAGCCCAGCTGGCATGGTTTTCTAGTGGTGTAGTAAAATATAAATATAATAAGGACGTTTTTGAGCTGGTGAATCCATTCTGAGCAGAGAAACATCACCACAGAGCCCACAGATGTGGCACACACTCAGGAGAGAGAGAAAGAGGGGTGGAGGGAGGGAGGAGAAGAAATCCCTTATTTGACATGGAGAGAGTACAGCAGGAGGACTGAGTGCATTATTGTTGGCAATGCCTCGCTATGAGACTTGTTATTAGGACACTTTAGACAAATTTAACCCAAGTCTTTGTAAACAATCTTTAGACTGGATTAAGTATGGACTCAGCCTTTAATTATTATTTCAAAAATAGACTTAAAATACTTAAAACAACATGATCAACAAAAAATGAATACATATCAACAGGCTATAGAGAAAATCAAGAACACCTTCAGGCTAAAGACAGATTTTCAACTTAACCTAATTCAGATGTGGTCAAGGTCCAGCACTGTCTTCACATACAATACATGACTGAACAAAAATGTGGAAAACTACCTCACAATGTCAAAAAAAACCTTTAAAAGATCCCTTGATCTGCATCCAGATTTGTGTCATTACAGACCTACTACTCGACAAAAACACATAAACCAGGCCGTAGAGCCAAATCTTATTTGAATACACTGTGGCTAACAAAGCCATTAAATGTTTTTTTAAAGGTGTTTATGAGGAAACAGTGTCTAAATGACCCCTCTACACAGTTCACTCCATTTCAAGTCAAAAGTTTCTAGTTCTCGAGTTGTGAGACGTGAAATTGTGTTTTCAAAAATAATGGAGAAAAACGATCAAAAGGAGCCGTGGAATGTGTTAAACTAAATTTTTACCTTTTTTTTTTTATCTTATCTCATGTTCAACTGCACACCATTCAGACAAAAACTGATAGTCTAATGTTTCCATTTTTACCTCAGCCTAGGATGGGGTTTTTTTTGTCAGGGTCTCTGTGTGTGTTTGTTTGTTTGTTTGTCTGTCTGTTTGATTGTCTGTTAGCAAGACAACGAAAAAACTACAAGATGGATTTACATGAAAATTTTACCAGAGGTGTGGTTTTGTCGAAGGAAGAAGCCATTACATTTTGGTGGTGATCCGCATATTTGTCTGGATGCAAAAAATTCCCAAAATTTGCAAAAAATCCCATAATTTAACATTAGGCCGTATTTTAAAAAATCATATCTCTGAGATCACTTGATGGATTTGCTTCAAAATTTACACAATAATATACATAATATAATTCTTTCATCATGTTCAATTTCATCTGGCTCTGATCCAGCCTGACATCACAAGAAAACATTGAATTTTAGAATGGCAAATCCCATTCATTTCTCCTCAGCTGCTGTGAGGGTTCTGCCCCCTTTACGTCATTATGGGAATTTATTTATAGTTTATTTGCAAACTCACGTCAACATTTTTCAAGCCTAAGTTACCACATTACCCAGTTTCCTTGCAATGCCAGCAGAGGAGTTATCCACATGGACAGACATGAGCAGAGACTCGGCCGTCATATCAGAGTGCATGGTGATCCAGAATTGTATCTTGGCAGAGGTCTGCACTCTCCGAGTGCTTTTCTAGTTATGTATGTATTTCTCAAAAAAGTTTGGAAACTTTATTACTGTGGATTATATTTTTTCCCTTTAATAATACCAATTGGTATTGTACTTTATATTGTTAGACAGCCTGGTAATCAGCTTTCCAACAAAGTATAACTTGTAAGGATCATGCATTTATGGGATGAGCAACACAGCTAAATTTGTGGGTAAGGCCCCCCTAAAAAAGTGTTTATTCTCTTCTCCTCAAAGACAGCCTATGGTTCCTTAGTGAAGCAAGGGTGAGTAAGCGGTCTTCTTGGGGTGTTGTTTTACTGGGATTCCTACTTCAGGATCTGTATTCATATCCCTCACCTTTAGCTGTGTTGCTCATACTATGAATGCAGGACTCTTTGCACTTACTGTGTAGTTGTACCTCCTTGTAAAGATGACAAATCAGGCTTTACAGCAATATGAATTACAATACCATTTGGTACTTTCTAAAGAGGAAGAATAATAGACCAAAAGAAAATCTCCAAACTTTTTTGTGAGAAGTGTAGAAAGACAAGAGAAGAGCATCCTTTACACTAAATCAGTGTTTTCATGACTCCAATAGTCTCATTGAAAGGCAACATAGCACTGAACATAAGAATATTATAGGTATACTTTCAACAATCAAAATCGTAGAGCTAAAAAAATCTGTAAATTAGTCCTCTTGAGACATGTTGTGTAACCCAGTGTAAATCACATCCACCTGTCTGACAAAAGTAACAGGCAAATTAAACTTTTAACATGAAAAGTAAAATGAGGGTTTATTTTTGCCCTATGCCTTACCATCCCCTGATAGTTTTAATATGTTTAAAGTAACATAATTAATGTTATCATTTAGATCTCTCTCTCTCTCTCTCTCTCTTTATATATATAAATATATATATATATGTATTTGTGTGTGTGTGTGTGTGTGTGTGTGTGTATTTCTTTCCTCTACCTCTTTTAATGCTTCACCTTTCAGAAATATGTTCTCAAACTGTTAAAAATAAATCTTTTTAAAATGTAACCTGCATGTGTCATTAAGGGGGGCAAGCCAGTTTATGGGCATGCCAAATTCATTATTTGTGTGGATATTTAGGCTAAAACTTCAAAAATGCTGTCATGACATTTAGGACCAGTGCAAACTTGTTAAAAAGGAGTGAAATATGTGACCTCCTGTCATGGTCAGCAGCAATGCTGTTTCTCTTTGTGTGCACAAATATCATTACAAGGTCCTGACTTGGAAAGCAACTCATGGTAACTTTTCGTGTTTGCTGTGATCTTTTCCTTCTTAGTTCTGACATTGACAGAGGAGCAACTGTGAAATTCTGTCACCACAAATGGTTAACTCAAAGTTCTTTACATTACTGTACACTTAAATGACGTAAATGTAACCACATACGGCTATAGTTACATACCTGCATGCTTGTGTACTCCTCTGTGTTTCCCTCTCTCTGTGCTGAGTGTTAAATGTCAGAGCGCAGCCTACTTCAGTCCCCTGGGCAGCTCTTTTGTTTGCTTTAGCCATGTGGTGGCTAACCTAGCCGCTAACTCCGGGACACATTTAGCCTGTGCTCCACTTTTATATCATCCTGCCTTTATTTTTCCTTCTGTCTGAACAAACACGCTGCACTGAATCGGCCTTTAGTTAGACTAGCATTGATGCATCTCCCTTACATTGACAGACAGATTGGTCATTGTGGTTCCACTGGCTGGTGTGTTAGCTACGGGTTAGCTAGCCCCTAAATGCTCACATTAAACATACAGTGCTTGCTGCCAGTAATGTATAGCAAATTAAATGAGAGATGGAGTTAACAGGAGCACATCTACTTGTCTTGAAAGATTAAGTCTTACAAGGTTTAGACAGAGACAATTTTAAGCTAGGAAACTCAGGGTATAGAGACCTAGCGTTAGGTGTTTATTGTGGTTTGGGGTTGGACGCTGGAGTGTGTGGAGGAACAGAAGAAGGAGGAGGAGAAGGAGGAAGAGGGATGGCGGTTTTTGCCACCAGCTGTTGTTACCTTGAGCATAACGGCCTTTAACCCCCATTACAGCGAATCACCACAAGCCACAAACACGCTAGCTTCCACTGAATGCAAAACAACCAAAAACTGGCTTGTTTACCAGCTAATGTGCTGTGTACTCACTCACTCACTCTTACTCACTCAACCCCTTTCTTTCTTTTCTCTTTTATCAGCTCCTCAATCCACATCTTGCTCCTTAAATTTTCGGTCAAACCCTTTGTACCAATTTCTCACCCTCTCTCATTATCTCTCTGTCATTCTGTATCATCCTTTTTCACATATCCTCCCCATCTTTTTTCCATTCATCTTCCTCTTTAGCATTTCCTTTCATCTGTTTGCCCCACTCAGAGCCCTTTGTTGGTTAGGGCCCGGGGTATGCGTGGGTAACCCCGGTGCCCATGTAAAGGCCCAGTGCTGTGAACTCATAGAGCCTTAGTGCCAGTAGATGAAAGCAGGAGAGATTCTGGGGCTGGCACCCATCTCCTTCTGTCCTGCCACCGTGGCCTCTTATTTCACAGAGAAAATTAATAACTTTAACAAACATCAATGAGCCCGGGCCTGATGCTTGGTTGGCGTGCCTGCCGGCTGTGCACACATGGTTGGAAATGTGTAGTTTTGCTTGTGTGCCTGCATGTGTGTCATACCTTACACTATGTCAACCATTAAAGCTGTACAGAATTTGCTCACAGATTGAGTTAAAGAGCACAAAAGTGACAGGTTGATGAATATTAATGGCAACAGATGTTTTCACAAATGGTGTCTTTGTGTTAGGCTCCACTGCAGTTTGTTCTGATCAAATAGTTGTCTTCTTGAAGGCCACAGCGTCCTTTCTTGAGGCGAGGATGAACTGGGAGACGGATGGGTGAAGGGAGGGATCGATGGACGGATGTGACCACTTCTGAAGCATTGTCGACAGCCATGCTGAATAGGCAGCGGGCCTGCCTGCAGCCACTCCCGTATTTATGATCTTCAAAGGGAAGATGACACACACACAGACGTACACTCACGCATGACCACAAACTGCTGATACTTTCAGGAAAACATATGTTTGTGCAGCAGTGAGTAGTCGCCAATTTGCATATAGATTTTCATCCACTTTTGACACACAAACCTTTGTACACGTGTCAAAAAGCAAAATGAGGTACAGATAAGACAACCAAGATGTAGCTCAACAGCAGACTCTTGCCAAATAATGCTGCCTGCTTCAATGTTAAACACAAACCCCAATTCCAATGAAGTTGGGACATTGTGTATAAAAATAAGTAAAAAATACAATGATTTGCAAATCCTTTTAAAATTATTTCTAAATTAAATACACTACAAGACAAGATATTTAATATTCAATCTGATCAGCTTCATGTGTTTTTGCACATATTCATTCATTTTGAATTTGATGCCTGCAACACCATCCGAAAAAGCTGAAGCAGAGGCAACAAAAGACTGGAAAAGTTGGGGAATGGTCAAGAAAATCACCTGTTTGGAACATTCCAATGGTGAACAGGTTAGTAAGGGCGGGGCGAGGTTCACCACTTTGTTAACAACTGTATGAGCAATTAGTTGAACAGTCTGAGAACATACAGTCCATAATATCATCAAAAGAGAATTTAAAATATTTGCCAGTAATAATGAATGCCCATGACCTTTGATCCCTCAGATGGCACTACCTTGAAACCGACATCATTCTTTGAAGCAAGTTTTCTCAGGTACACTTCTGCAAACTATTGTCAGTTACCACAGTTTGTGGCTACATCTACAAGTGCAAGTCAAAACGCTACCATGCAAAAAGGACCATCCATATTGATATCAGCGCATTGCTCAAAAGTCAGCATCTATGATGGTATGAGGGTGTGTTAGTGCCCATGGCATGGGTTACTTGCACATCTGTGAAAGCAACAGGAATGCTGAAAGGTACATGTTTTGGACATACAGTGGGCTGCCAGACTGTTGAGCAGGAATGGGAAAGAATTCCACCCACAAAGCTTTAAGAGTTAGTGTCCTCTGCTGTTGAATGCTTACTGTCAACAGGAAAGGCGATGTAACACAGTGATAAACATGACCCTGCCCCAGATTTTTTAGACATGTGGCAGGCATCAAATTCAAAATAAGAGAATATTTGCAAAAAACAGCAACAAAGTTTTTCATTTGAACATTAAATACCTTGTCTTTGTATTGTATTCAATTAAAAACACTTGCAAATCATTGAATTCTGTTTTTCTTTTTACATTTACAAAATGTCCCAACTTCATTGGGGCTGTAGACAAAAGAACAGCAGCCTAATGTTGACTTTTGTCAAATGCTGCCTGCATGAATGTTAAATAATGTTTGCTGATTTTTTTAGTTACTCTTTGAATCCTGAGAGTGGAGCAAACTTATTGAAGTTCTTGTGACACATGGAGAGATTTAAGTGTCTGTCTCGCTGAGGCTGGCGACGCTGTTGAAAGTCTTCAGCACAATTTGCGTCCCTGGGGAGCAGAGGTGGAGGTTGTGGCCTGATTCAAAGCATGTTACCACCAATTGTTCATCTAAATGATCCTTAAATGTGTGGTGTCAGTGTGGTAACTTAACATCTTAGCGGATTTCCATGTGTAAATCACACATTTGGTTTAAGGGTTCAAGGGCAGTGAACATGCAAATAAGCTCCAAATGCTATTGCTGCAAAGTGTACCCAAGTATAAAAGTTATAGATGCATTTTAGCTGAGTTGTGGAAGCAGCGCATCTCAGCTCCAACATGATACATCATGGCTTTCATACCTGCGTCTGTGCAGCATATTGGCTGTGTGTTCCTGCTGCCATGGCCCTGTCTCTCTTTTGAATGTTAATTATACTGCAAAGGTCATGCCTTCAACACAGGAAATAGAGGTCAGTGGTTCTGGTGTGATGTGCACACTGATTTACCTTGAAGCAATCTACTGTAGGTTTGTCTTGGCAAGGTAAGATAATATATTATTACAACTGTACAGCAACTAATGTACAGGTTTTTGATATACTTTCAGTTTATCAGGTGCATTATTTCTATATCGAGCTGCAAATTCTGTAATTTAAAATTTATTGTCAAGTATTTAAGGAAATTCCATCTTTTGCAGTAAACAGAATTAATGACAGAAAGGAAATATCCTATTTTATCTCTCACAATAATAATTTCATCCAATTCTCGGATTTGTAAAATGTTAATCTCTAATGTGTCCTGCTTAATATATGAAGATGCAAAGTTGCAGACTGCTGAGATACTGTAACAGATGCTAAAGGCTATTTTGCTCAAATGTGAATATGGTGTCCCTTGAAATTTTGGCTTGCCTTGAGTGTACCTTGGGTAAAAAAAAGAGTTTGAAAGAAAGTGGACTAAGATTCATTGTTTTTCAGACCCGGACACCTCAGAACAAAAGCATCTGCACCAACATGTTGATGAGTCACCAACACTGGGATAGGCTCACGACTTACAGTAAAAAATATAGGCAGGCCCTCTAGCCTCTTAATTCTCAGTGCATGACGTGTGAATCATATGCGTTTGACATCCAAGATGATCAAGTGTCATTCAGCCACGACACATACCATCGGAAAAACTGAGATGTTGTAATTTTATGAAATACTGCCTACTTGAATTTAAAATCATTCAAAAATGTATCTGAGTACTTGTTATTTAACTCCTCACATTAAACTTATACCAAACCATCTATGTATATGTCTCAATGTGCCAGCTGTCCTGGTGACATGCTAAGTTTCTGGTTCAGTGTCTTGCTCACAAACTGTTTTGATTGCAAGCAGGAGAAGCTTTGAGGGATTGAACAACCTTCCAAAACAGCTTCAGTTCGTTTCATGTCTGTCATCAAGCAAATGTCTGCAAAACTTTACGATGTAATAATTATTGCTGGTCAGAAAATGACGTGGCTTATCAGCAATCTTTTGAAAACAAGACGCTGTGACTTTGAGTGTATGTTAGTCGTGCTTAAAGAAAAAAAAAAACCCTACTCCAGCTGGCAGAGGGTGAGAGGCAGAGTACACCCAGACTAGTTGGCAGCCAATCACATGGCATATATGGAGAGAAACAACCATTCCAACTCACACCTAAGTGCAATTTAAACCAATTCACCTTTAGAGCATGTTTTTGACCACAGCACACCAGCACATGCAAGAGGAGAATATGCAAACTCCACACAGAAAGACCCCAACCAAAATTCGAACCAACAACCCTTTAGCTCTGAGGCAGCAGCGCTACCTGCTGCACCAGAAATCCCCCAGTGCTATAAAAATGAAAACATAAATGAATGCTCAAATATTCTAAATTGTGACAAAAAGAAAGAGGAATGTGAATTTGTCCAACAATTTTTTTAAGCTTTTAGCAGCTTAGCCAAAAAAAATATATGAAGAGAATCAATACGCCTCTACCTCTTCTCATTGTGCCATCTTTGCAATCTAAGTCTAAATAGCCCTGTGATTGGCATGCAGACTATTTTATTGGAGCATTGATCATCACACATCTTACATCCTGAAGCTTTGCTAGGCACATACATTCCATGGATTTAGAGTCATGTATCAGTTTGAATCAGGCACTTTCTGTCACCGACTATTCAAGACCTCTTGTGTTTTAATTTGTAATGTTTATTAAACTCTGTCCTCTTCTCTGTTTATATTGTGCACATGATGCCGCATGAAACACATCAGTCAAAAGGGCTGTTAAATGTGGTATTTTATGTCTGTCCTTACTTTAAATGACTGACATCAAGAAACCCTCAACAAGAAAAAAGGTGTTGAACACAGTTTAACATGCTGATGTTGACAAAGAAAGAAGTTTGCTTCATTTATTTATTTTTTTTACTAAGTTCTCGTCAACATCGCATCTCATAACATCTCATAACTAGCTTCACTTTTAGGGAGCTGTTGTGTCGTCCATATTTTTTATACTCTTATGACATTAAACCTTAAAACGTAGTTGTTGAAACAGCAAAAGCAAGTCTATTTAAAGTCAATAAAAACAATGAGGTTGTGTTTTTCCTGACGTTTGTCCTTTTGTTTGTCTGTCTGTTAGGAGATCTCATAAAGTTCTCAATGGATTTTGATGGAAATTTCAGAGAATGTTGCTCATGGTACAAAGACGAGGTGATTCAGTTTTTAGAGGTGATCCAAATCTGGATGGGGATACAGATATTTAAAGGATTTTTTAAACATTGTGAGATTTGGCAGTTGCCCATATTTTTCACTAATGATACAAAAAGTTCTAAATTGACTTTGATTAATTTTTTGGACAATGTTGGTCATAGCAATAGAGAGATGGGATTTGACTTTGGTGGTGATCCCAATCTGGATGCAGATCCAGATGCAGTTTCGTTTTTCTTTCTAAGGATTAGTTCACATTTTTGTGCATTTAGGCAGTTTTCCCATTTTTCTACAATATCTCAGCCAGCAATGTCAGAAATACCTTGGTGGGGATTTGTGTTCTCTGAGCTCTTTTAGTTATGTTCTACTTTATTTTTTTTTATTAAAGTTTTAAATAGAGAAATTCTTCCTTTTTTTTAACAGTGGGTTGCTGTACTTGACCATGAGCCATAACCTGTGAAGTTCTGACATTACAGCTCAGCGAACAACTTGTACATATGGGTTTTTAGGATACACTCAAACACTTGTAAGCTTAAAATTGATAGAATTTTTGTTTGTTCATGTTAAAGGACCAAAATTTGGTATAATGTAACATTTAGGAACAAATTTTCATTAACTTTAAACAAGGCCTTGGTCCCCAATTTACATTAAATCTTAAAACTTTAGCTAAAGCTACTCTAAGCTAATGTTGCAAAGCTTAGCTACACTAAGCTAGGCTAAATGGCCTTTGCCTATGACTTTCAATACCACAGATTTGTGAGTGTGAACACCTCATTTGATGTATTAAAGCTCCTGTGAGCATCTTTTGGTTGATATTAATTCCAGCGCCCCTTTTGGCCAAAGCACTTCCCCCATTTATTTACCCTGTCCTGTAAATTCATTTCCAACTAACTCTTTTCAGCATCTTCACAGCAGGATAAAAGTTAAATGTAACCCTCATAAAGAGTGTTTGCAGAGGGAAATGTAAATAAAGGCTTTTTCTCTGCAATGGGATGTCAGTCACTTTTTTATTACACCTAAAAAAAAAAAAATAAAAGCCAGAATTCAAACTGATGTTCTTGTTTATTTTGTAGGTTATAAAGAAACATTAGAATTAGTTTGAATCTGTTCCACAACTATCTAATAGCATTAATAAAGCCATGAGAGCATTTTGACTAATTGCTTAATGTTTCACAAATGTGCAATAACCACTGACCTCACCGTACAACATACAATTCTTGTGTACACTAACGGGACAATTAATCATCAGATCATTTTCACCTTAGAAGTTTGATATAAATTGATAAAACACTGGCATCTCTGTACGATTTTCCCAAACTTGTGCGCTCCATACAGGGAAAACCCTAATGAATTTACTCAGGGGTTGGTTGACAGTCTATTTCAGCTTTAAGGTAAACACAGCTATACATGGCTGTTTACAGTGTGTGAATCCCTCTCTTTGCTTTCCTCTGTTCCATTAAGAAACATGAAAAGCGGCGGTGCAGCAGAAAATACATTACAGTGTTTACACTCACAAATAATAAAACATAAATTGTGGAAACCCTCGGTCCCTGTACAGTCCAGCTCATTCAAAAGAGGCTGCCCCGAGAAACAGGGGTTAGACCACTGATTTTCTGTGGGCAAATATTTGAAGAGCTAATTTGGAGAGGTTGGGGTTTTCTGGTGTTGAAAAGTTTGTGTGTGTGTGTGTGTGCCAGCCACAAGCAGCCAGGGAGCAAGAAAGTTGTAAGTTGTTAAATTAAAGGCATAATTCTACCATTTGAGGGAACTTGTAATAGTTATTGTTTTTGATGAAAACTCCTGTCAGGATTTTGTGGTTTGTATTCTTTTTGCTGCCCTCTGTTGACAAAGCAGCACCTCTCATCTCTTTTTTATTAAACAAAAATCTCAGACTGCTTTCTTTTAAGGGCTTTAGTCAATAGATAGGGAAGTATCTTTTCTGCGTGAAAGACATCATGGCACTAGCTGTATGCAAAACAAAACTGGAGGCAACTATACTTTCTATACAACTATACCATTGAAATACAAATGATATTGTATTTCATATCGTTGGAAAGCCTGATTAGTCACCTTTACAAGGAGGTACAACTTATAAGGATCCTGCATTCATAGTATTAGCATGACAGCTAAAGGTGTGGGTAGTGCCTCAAAAAATGTGCCAAACTTTCCTCTTCCCCTTGAGGAAAGCATACGGTTCCTCAGTGAAGCAATTGGGATGTTGTCTTCCTGAGACACCCACTTCGCGATCTGTCTTTGACTTCACCAGCCTCATGGGACTTGGTCCTAAGTTTGAGGACAAGTTTACAGAGTAATGCTGGGGGACCAGAACACCAGCTTCCAGCTGCAGGAGTGTGGCATGTTTTTTGGGGTGCTACCCACACATTAGGCTGTGTTGTTCATTCAATACTTACAAGCTGCAACTCCTTTTAAAGGTGACTAATAAGGCTTCGCAACAACATAAATTACAATTACAATTGGAATTATTAAAAGGGAGGAACTATCAACCAAAATAACGTTTCAAACCTTTTGAGGAGTATTTAAACTGCTATGAAGGCTAGCAGGCTCTAACTGTAATTGAATTATCCATTACTATGGATTAACAAGAAGAAAAACACCATCCCATCAGTTGATCTAATCCACCATTAACAAAAATAAGCCTGAAGATTAGCTTGTTTGTTGACATTTTCCACCCTTGTGCAGAATGATGGGAATTTCAGCATTTTTTTGAGATCTGAGTCATTTGAACCACTTCTATAAATGGAGTTGTCTTTTTCGCTGTCAAACAGCTCTTCAGTTGGACTTTTTTGGGGATCTTCTTCATGTCTACAACTCTATGGCACAAAAATGAAAAAGGGTCTCAGCCTTATGATTTGGAGCCAGCTTCTTCCCTTCACACAAAATTCAGCTCTAAAATATGTCAAATTCACAAACAATATATTGCTCATCACTTTTTGTTTTAATTGAGTTGAAATTTCCAAGTTTATTTGCTGAATTTGATCTTTGTAACTGCATGTAAACAGGGTTTAAAAAAGGAGTATAAGTAAAGGCACGAAGCTGATATTCAGCCTGGCTTCTCCCGTTCTTCAGTGTCAGTTATTTTCAAAATGACACTCTGTTCGTCAAGTAAATCCATTTGTCCTATCTACACAGTTTGGATAATGCAGGCTGTGATTTTCATTACAATAAAACTTTGACAGTGCCTTTTAGACTTAAGTGGGGTCATCAGAGCACTGCTGCAAGAAAACTTCTGTGACATCTTCACAACAGCAAAGGAGGAAATAGAACTGTCTGCATAGCTGGTTCTTGGTTTGTTGCTTTTTGTAGCTGAAAGAACAAAAACTTTTTGTTCCAAAGATGGTTGCAAGCAGCAAAACATCGTACCACTAAGAGCAGAGGAGAGTTTGGGAAGTCATTCAGCACTAAGACAATGGGAGGCATTTAATTTTTGTCTTATACCTCCATCTTGTTTTGGCAATACTCTCACCATTCAGGGGTCAGTACTGGCTCTAAATCATGGTGTAGTCTCAGCACAGCTCAGTTGGAACCTGAACATCTGTCACAAGGTACTATCACTAATGGTGAATGAGTTGAGTCAAGAAGAACTGAGCTGATACTACAGGGCAGAAAAGCCCCATTACTGACCTTACATGTCCAGAGAGACTTCCTGGCTAATGTGTCTGGAGGGTTGTTTTGCGTCCAGTTAAACCCTGCCCACTGAAAATCATCACACTGTTCACAAGCATGGGAAAAGGCTCAATTGAAAGAAGTGATGGTCTGTTTCAGCAGCATGGCATTTCACTTTTATTGGCACTTGCTCCATGGCAGCAGCCATGAACATTAAAAACTACAGTGAAGAGGATGTCAACGTTTAGTAGTCGTGTTAGCTAATGAAGCTCATACAAAGGCAGCAAATATTAACTACAGTCTGTTTTATGATCATGTAAAACCCCCTCATAGGAGCTTTAAGGGGCCCATAAAGAGAAAAAATTCAGTTTCACGTGTCTTTTTTACAGTAAGTGTGTCCATGGACTATCTACAAACCTTCAATTCCAGGAGATACATCCCCTAACCTTCTGTTACAATTCAAGCCCACAGATTACTTCGGTTACATTGAGATCAAAACAATAACATAAAGAAATCAAACTAATAGACTGAAGCTCAAGCTCATTTTTTCCACAGCTTTACTCAAAGACAACCGTTTATCGATTAACTTTTGGTTATACAATAACAAAACTGAATCTTGAACACTTTAATATAAAAAGTCAACTGATCTTCCCAAACATTCTATTAGTATTTACATGTAACCCCAAATGAAGAGTTCCAGTCTTCTTATAATTTTCTATTAGTTAACCCTATTTTTACGATTTATCACTTCATTTTAAACAGTTTCTTAAATGTGTGCAGTGAACTACATTTTTTTTTTATTTCATCACAGCTGTTCAACAGGTTAACTCCTCTGAGCCACATCATTGCTTTGGGTATATAAGCCCTAATACACTGTACATTATCTGTGCTGTGTTAAAATCAACTGAATCAAGGATCGAAAAGGTTGTTTACCAAGAGGGCCACTGTAATTTTGTCTTCATTGCAAGAAAATCCATTTTTGACTTTACAATCACAATCAATTACAATTGAACAAAAATGGAAAATATGTACAGTATTCAGTATTTATTAAATATTTATAAATTCAAACTTAAAGTAAAACGTTTAGCTAAACATAAAATTCAAGCCAATTTTATCTACTGTGATATTGTTTTAACTTGTCATTAATTTATATTTAACTCATATTTTTACGTAGTTCTTAAAATTCATTGGGTGATATATAAAAGGTGTTGTGTTAAAATGAACAATGACAGCAATTATAAGTATTTCCTTTAAAATGATGCCTTTTTAAATGTTGCCATGGCTTTTAAAAACCAAATAATCATCTAAATTCATTTATGTGATTTCTTTAAGTAAATGAGTGAGAAGGAGCCACATGTGGCCGCAGGGCTGCAGTTGCTCAACCCTGAACTAAATCATAGAATTCAGGTCATATACATGAATAAATCTTTTATTTTATTTTTTTGTTGTTCATGGTTATTTGATTGACTTACAATTCTTATTGCTATCCTCTGTGACTAACAGAATTGGTGTTGGTTTTATATGTGTTGCCTCATACCTCCACACAATAAGTCAGTTATGGGACCAGAGGAGAACAATTACAGAAAGAGTATATAGTGGCCTCTGTTGAGGATTTATTTGGTCTGACTGGTGGTGCAGCAGGTTGGGTCTTGTGCCTCAAACCAAGGAGGTTGGTGGTTAGACTCCCTGAGTTGGTAAATGGACTTCAGCTTATATGTTTTCATATACTCTTACTCAAAACACTTTTACACTTCAGGTCGCACCCATCCACTCTCACATTCACTCACTGACGGTATCATGCAAGTTTTTTTTTGTTTAAATCAGTAATTACACATAATACATGTATGCACTTTCATACCCATCTACACAACACTGACACAGCAGTGGAAGCAACTTGGGATTAAGTGTCTTGCCCATGAACACATTGGCATATGACAGTTGGCCTGACAGTAGTCTTGTCATTGATGGAGTGTGAGTGTATTTTGTTTTATCTCTGCATGTCAGCCCTATAATCAGCTGGAGAACAGACCAGGTAATGCCCCATTTCTCAACCAATGTCAGGTGGGATAGGCTCCAGCCCACTTCTAGCTCCAGTGTAGGAACATGTTTAGGCATGCCTTTGGAGCCACAGTAAACATTACAGCACAGCACTTGAAAGCTGTGGCTGCATCCACTTTTTGAGAGAGCCTTGATCGTCACACGTCATTGGGGATTACAGTAAAACAGCCTATTCTGAGCGGGGCTGAAACAGAGGTGTTTATACGCATCCAAAATCTCAAAATCTGATTGGATTTTTAAGCAAGAAACTTAAAAAATATGTTCTTGAGGACCACTTTAAACTTTTTGAAAAATATGTGACCTTTAATTACCTCTAAATACAGTCATTATCAGATTTAGTTTGCAGTTCAAATAATCTATCTAACTTTCAATCGATCTGTTATCTAGTCCTGCCAAAAATCCAGGCAAACATTCTCTCACACAGCTTGTAAATTACTCCATTATCTAGTCAGTCAACCAAACACAAGCCATCAAATCAGCCACTGACCCTTGCACTTATTTGAGATTGGAAAGCAGCCGAGAAACAGAAAACACCATTGGCTACTTACTCCGGGAAATAGATTGGTTTAATTGATTGTGATTGCTCGTTGTTTACATTCTGAAACAAACAAGCATGCAAACTTTCCAAGGGCACATGGAGACAAGGGCAACAGCTGGAGATTAGAGGTGGCAACAAATAAAAGGGGCAAAGCTGCTGTTTACTATCCGTGGACAGGACTCTCCAGTGCGCCCTGCATGTGCCCAGGGAGGGGCGGGGGTGGGTGGCAGAGCAGGGACAGCAGAAGAGAGGGAGAGGAGAGAGGAGGAAGGCAGGACTGGCAGGGTGCGGTCTGAGGTGGCAACAGATCGTTTGGGATCACTCAAATCCTTCCAATTCAACTGGAAAGCTGCAGCTTGTTGCGCGCTGGCCGCATCTGGAGAGAGGACGAGCTTTCAAGCGGAGCAGCGGGCTGACAGAGAGGCTGATGTTGTGACATGTTCCCAGCGCAGAAGAAAAGAGAGGGAGAGAAACCACAACACTGCAACTTGGATATCAGTAACCACTCTCTCTCTTTTACTCTCTCACCCACCAAATCGACTTTGAACCTGTTTGTTTAAATGCACGGACTTTACAGCCTGCACACTTACTGTTGATTCTGTTAGGGCGGAGGGAGCCAAGTTTCTCCTTTTGGCTCTATTTTCTTTGGAGCAGCTGAAAACTCTTTGGTGTCCTCATGGTGCCCGGTGCAGCCGAGGTGCTGAGCTTCTCAGATCACAGTTTTCCGGACGTGATACCGCGACTGTCACGGACGATGGAGTCGGGAGCAGAACCGGAGAGGTACTGAAGAGATCTCAATCTCTCTCCCCCGGGAGAGTCTTCCCTCCCCCGCGGGGCGATGCGGATCTCCTTTCCCCTGCTCACCGCCTCTCTGTGCGCCTTGGTCCTCCTCCTCGCACCTGCCTTGGAGGGCTGCGGACCGGGGAGGGGGTACGGCAAGAGGCGGCTCCCCAAGAAGCTCATCCCGCTCGCGTACAAGCAGTTCAGCCCCAACGTGGCTGAGAAGACACTGGGAGCCAGCGGGAGACCCGAGGGCAAAATTACGCGCAACTCCGAGCGCTTTAAGGAGCTGACGCCGAATTACAACACAGATATAATCTTTAAAGATGAGGAGGACACGGGGGCAGACAGGCTGATGACACAGGTAAGACGTAAGAATGAATGAAGAGGGAGCGCACGGGTGGACATCTGGCACTCATGCGTAAAGTGGATTAGCGTTCGCGAGGAAGACCATTACTGATACTTTTATAGTTTAGAAATAAATTGAAGACACCTCTTCTATCCGACCGCAGCAGACCAGTCCAACGAATCTGAAGGAACTGAACTACTTAAGACCAGATTAGCCACACTGTTGCATCTAATTATCAGCTAAATGTTTGCTTTAGTTAAATATTTAAACCAAACCGATTGATTTTATTGACTCTCAGCCCCTCGTTTCACCTCAGGATTTGCTTTCTGACAAACTTGGTCGCTGGTGCCATAAGGGGAGAAAAGTTAAGAGAGGTCTATGACTTTCAGGGCCCCCCCAAAAGTATTAGAAAATTATTTTTCCGTATCAAATAGGGATGCACAATATTATTGACACAGTACTGCTAATGGCAGATAAGTGTTCATAAAGTTAAGAACTGATATCAGCAGGAGTTCATATTTAAGATTTTTACTACCTACATGGGACGTGTATTGGCCATGTGTAAACAACATATCAGCAATAATATTAACAGAATGTGGAAAATCTACCAATCTACCATTATCTCATCATCACTGAATATTTTGTTTAAACCAAAACAGAATCATTAATTATGAACTGCATGATTTTCTCATTTTAGAGTTTCTAAAACAAACAGACTCACAAGAAGAAGAACAGGACAGTTCAACTGACATAAAAAATATTCGATTGAACACTAGGCAAGTGATCATTAACTGGAGGTCCTAAGGGGCTCATTCGGCCCCCACAACCTCTTATTCAGCCCTCAAAATATTATCAGTATCAGAAAAGGTGAGGATGAGAACATGCAAATACAACCACAAAAACAGTAATGATTGAAACACTTTAATCAGGAATGATGTCATGTTTGATCAGTTTTTGCCTAAATCCACCTGTCATCCATTATAAGCCATATTCAAGAATGCATCATATACGTATTAAACCCAGTGTTTGACAACGCAGTAGCCCCAGGACAAAGTAAGCACAGTATCTCAGTTGACCCCATGTGCTTGTAAGGGTCTGATCTCACTTATAAGGGCTAAGAAGCTGCACACATTAATCAATCAATCAATCAATCAATCAATCAGTCTTTATTTGTATAGCTAATTCATAACAAGTGTTAGCTCAAGACACTTTACTGTAAGATTTACCTGAAATACACATATACATATTTATACAAATATAAACATCCAACACCCAACATGAATCCATATAGCCAATCATGAATCCCTCCATCATGGCGGCAAGAAAAAACCTTCTGTTAAGTAGCAGGAAATCTACATTGAGACAGAAAATAGAAATATTCAAAAGTATTTTGTCAATTACACTAAAATTGTCAGGCCACTTTTATGTTAAATCTAGCCCCCAGTTTCTGTCCAGGAAAACTGTCCTTTATACAAATGTTGAGGATCCCTGGTTCAGGCAGTGTTTAGTCTGCAAATGGCATATCAGATATCTGCAATAATCTAGTGTCATGCAAGGCAGCTTTTGTGATGAGTGTGTGTTTGCAGAGTTTGAGTCAAATCTTTGTGTTACACTGATATTATCTGATTGACATCAGTGCATGACTCGAGTTTTAACTGAACAGCGATAGGCACATCCACTGAGGCTGACGCACCAAGACAGTTTTCACACTGATGGTGTCATTCTGATTAACTGAAATTATGCACATTTAAGACTAAATGTGACGTGACACATGCACAAACGTCAGAATTTACAGTTGAATTCACAGCTATAGTTAGACTAGCAATAAATGTTTTAAATGGAAAATCAACAGGGTTGGAAAGAGTAACAGATATATACTCAAACAGAAGACGTAGAAGTGACTTTGATAATATTTTACTAAATTAAAAATAAAAGTAGACCTTTAAGAATTGTCTCCAGTAAAAAAAAAAAAAGTGCATTTTGGGTCAACTGTGCTTGTGCTGTGTGAAGAGGACAAGAGCGAACAAATTCCTTGTCTGTTTGTTCTAGTTTATACAGTATTAAAACATTTAATACCAACAATTCATGATATAAACATAGAAGCTATTTACTTAGTATATATGAAGTTGTACATAACAAATGTAAGGAAAATATGTTGTGAACTCTGTGAGTCATAGTTTTATATCAGCACACTTTATTTGATCTAATGATTAAAAAATATCAAAAGTATGAATACAGATTTACAGTTTGCCTTGATAAATATCACGCTACTGAAACTCTGTGTAGTGATGGAAATTTAAAGCACTTCCAGTGGACAATCAATAAAAGCTAACTGAAGGAGTCAATACCATTAGTCTTTATGCTTAACAATTCCCTTATCAATTCCTTCATTTTATTCTATATGCCCTGAAATGATGCTAACTGCACATCTGTTTGTGTGATTATAGGCAGTGATAGAAACTGCTAGAAATGCACTGAAGTATTCAGCTGTGTGGTACAACATTTAACGTCAGGAGTGTCATGTGTTTGACGTTGTTAAAACTGAAAAGCAGGATTGGCCAAAAATTTACCTCACAGCAAATCCACATGAATCGAGAAGGGATTTGTGAAGAATCAGATCGATGGGCAGAATTGATAATGGTTTTGAAATCTTGTAATAATCACATATGTCTTCACTAAATCATTGAAATACACACAGTCATAAAATGTGACAATCTATTGTGGACTTCCTGTTTCCTGTTTCTAACGTGTCAAGTATTGAACTGGTATCATAAATGTTTTATGATATTTGGACATGTGCAGAAAGATTCGACCCCCTTCTTTTCATCATACAGGTGGATCATATTTAGTTTATTGTTTATTTATTGTATACACTGATGGCTACTGTATGTTTTGAGCCATGTATTGAGGCTTGTAAAAGTATCACTTTTAAAGCTGTTCGACGCTTATAAAGAACCTAGAGGTTGGAAAGACGCTCAGATAACATGTTTAAATTCATCATTTACGCATTTAAACTGCAATATAATACAATTTGATATCTTTTTACACACTTCTTCGACAGTGGCAGGTAGTGTACAGATGACTAGTAAATTATACGTATTTTATTTCTGTTTTTATTTAATGTTTGCATTATTATGTGTGGTTCAAGCCACTATGCAGAAGTCATTTTTGCAGTGGTGGTGGGCCCATGGTGTTACTCCTTCACAGGGCCCGCAATTCCTGGTGGCAACCCTGGCTGTTGTTGCCATACACTGTTTATTTGACAGCAAATCAGCCTATAGATTATGTATGGGCAACTGGCAGCCAAGGGGCCACACACAGCTACCATCCTTATTTTAAGTGGCCCCAAAATCTACTTGATAAATTGATCATTTGTAAACAGAGAAAAACTTTAAGAAAACATGCCGTGGAGGAATGTAACCAGTGCTGACAATAAAAAATACATGCATAAAATTAAATGCACTGAAATTAAAAAAATATAAATATTTCTATGATGAAACTTGATAAATGGCAGATAATTCATCATAAACAAAAATAAGTAGTTATATTAAGCTGTTTATTTTATGAAAAATGTTTATGAGGTGATGCATACTTTAAAAAAAAGATATACAAGTAAAATATGTTTAAATAATCAGTAAACACTGGGGCTGCAATTATTGTAAAAATCATAATCATGATTATTGAACACAATTACTAATCTGTTTTACAACTCCTGCAACACAAGCATATTTAAAATTAATTTAAATTTAATTTTTTGTGGTTTTAGTGCAATTTAATCCCAGAAGTACAACACTAGACGATGACTTATTTGCCACGTATAACAAGCCTAAAGGCAAATTGAGCAATATTATGTGCAGCCTGTGATAGTTTAATTGTGACTTTTCTTCATTTAATAGATGTGAGAGGCCATAATTATAATTGAAACTAAAACTTGATTAATTTCCCAGCCCCTGGAAACAGTTTTGTGAAATTTATTTGTATAACTCTGGGACTTTGGAAAGCTCTTCAATAACATGTTAAATTATGCATTCAACATTTTATGTGTGTTGTTATAATGAATTTTGATGAGAGAAATTTTTATAAATCAGTAAAGTCTTTTTTTTTTTTTTTTTTTAATTGGCCCTCGATATTGAGAATTCAATAATAGGGGCCAAACTTATCCATCTCTACTGTACATAACCCCTCTCAATATGTCAGTTCACTGATTTTCCACTTAGGTTGGCATGGGGGAAGTGTCCAAAACCTCAATTTAGTATTTCATTTAAGTCCGGAAAAGTCTTAATTTTATATCATAGTCCTCACTTTTAGTCATCAGGTCTAAAAAGGGGATCCATTACCTTTATTAAACTGCACCAGCCAGAGTAGAGGCTACATTACACACAATATCAGAGTTTTTTTTACACTTGGTGTACACTTTCTACTGTTGCAAAACCTTTCTACCACAACTGTCTTAAATCAAATTATTGCTAATTAATTCAAACATATCTCTTTTCCCTGGAGGCCACTTGACCTCAAACTTTATGTAAGTGACTGGAAAATTGCTAAATCATCCCAAGCAGGCCACATGAATGGTTGAACTTTGACCATTCACCTGACTGAATTCACCTGACACAAATGTAAGCGCTGTGATTTTCATGATTTGTTTTCATGTGTGTTGAGCGTGTTAGGTTAGAGATACCTCATGCCTTTGTCATTTTTGTGATTCAGAGGCATGTGGCATGTTTTAACTGTTTACTGTTTAATCATTTATCTGCCCTCCTTAACCGCATTTCCTCTGCCCTGTCTTCCTCGTCATAATGTAATGACTATGAATTCTCAACCTTCCCGCACCCACCACACTGAGACACAAAGTCCACCTTGTGTGGATCTGGTTTTTTTTTGTTTGTTTTTTTTAACTTGAGTGTCTCTTGACCACATGGCTGCAACCAAAACATTTGTCTCTGGTGGTTCTTTCTTCTTTTAGCTACTTTCATGGCATCTTTAGAGCAAAATGTTTCCATACATGCTTGGACTTGGTAAATGGGCTCGACCTTGTATTACACTTTTTTTTTTAACCATCTGATGACTCAAAGTGCTGTTTACATGGCATGTTACAATCTATAGCTTGATCCAGAATGAGCCACTGGACTTGGTCAAGATGCCCTGTGTCCACTCTCTGGACACCATAAAACTTATTTTAATGATATTGTTTTCTTGTCTTTGATACAGGTGTGTATTTTTACTCATTTTCTGAATTTGAAGAATAAAAGTATTGTGAGATCTATGATGCTTGTCAAACAAAAAAGTTTGTGACCCTGAGTTCACTTTTTGGACCTATTTGAAACCCATAAACACAAATTTTGAACTTGGTTGTTGCTCCCCAAAACATCTAGTGTACAACTTTAAGCATTCAATCAGTAAATCAGGGTTCAAATTTGTACCTCATGCCATTTATATTTAAAGCATATCACCATTTTCTTATTGTAGCCCAACTCAGGACTGTGTGGAGGCTTCACTAAAATGATATGTGAATGTTGCCACGTTTTTTTGAGAATAATTACACATGTAAAAATAAAATGACTGTGAGAACTGAAGAAGCCTTTTGGAAGAGAGGTGACACATCTTCAAGAACCTCTAACGAGTCCAGTTGCCTCTTTTAACAAAGAATTTGAAAAATGAGCATGTGTGTGTGGTCTTTTTCAGATTTGGATGTTATGTTCTAACATGCAGCTGCTCAGTAGTATGGGTACTATCTAACTGCAGCAAAAAAGGGTTAAAAGGAAGTTAATTCATTTTTGAAATGATAATAAAGAACAAGACTTAAAGGGCCCATATTTTATCTTAACTCTTACTGGTATATTAGTTTTTAATGACAGAGTATGTTTACAATCACTTATGTTCAAAAATCTTTTAAATTTTATACACCTGATCCTGATGTATTCTCTTTTTGTCTGAGACACTCTTACAGAGTTCAATCAGTCAATCAATCAAACTTTATTTGTATAGCACTTCTCATACAAAATTTTGTAGCACAAAGTGCTTCACATAGAAATGAAAGAAAGTTTTTCATTTAAAAGAAATTTAAATGAAAAACTAGAAAATTGAATACAATGAAAAATACAACCCCCCACCCTCACAATACACATACAGCACACGCACTCACTTACACACATACAAAGACATGAGGAAGAGATCCTAACAGAAAACATAATAAGAGGAAACGCCATCTTTAATAAAAAATGAGGGATCACTGGAGCTAAGACTAAAATAACAATAAAAAATCCTGAAAAGAAATTAGATTAAAATAAATAAATAAGCATACTATAGGAAAATTAATAGGTAAATAAAATACAGTTTTAAATAATAATATGGTAAAATGAGATAAAATGTACTGAAGTAAGATAGTGGAAAGAAAATCATACTTAAAATCTTACTCCACATCTTACTCCACTTTTTGGACACCAGTCTTATGAGTTAGCACTTAAATCAATAATACTGGTTATAACTGACACGTCTCAGACCATGACTCTGGAAGAAACAAAAAACATTCCCCACTGAATATTATATTTTAAAATAATATAGGGGAAAAAAACATTTTAAGGAAACTTTTCTATTTTCTTCCTTTTCCATCTAAAAATTGTGGGTTTTGTACATTCAAATTGATATGGAAAGGGTTAAAAATGTAACATTGAAAAGAGATTTTCATTTCATGGACAGGAATGAAATTGATTAACCATATTAAATCACTTTTATATGAAATTCATGTAAATTTCTTTCTAAAAATAACAGCCACCCTCTTAAGTGTATGAACACTGGGTTTTATTAGTCACTTTTTAAAGGTGAGTTTAAGAGTAAAAGGCATTTTGTTTTATTTTATTTTATTTTTTTTTTTTACAAATAGCATCTTGAGTTCAAAAATTAGAGCACCACAGGCCACACACACCCTTTTACCCCACATATACTCACTGATACTGAGATTTATTTTATTTTATGTGTCAGTCAGTCTCACATTCATAAACTCTCAGACACATTAACTACCACTGGCACAACAGTAGAAGCAGTGCTGTCTGAATCACCAACCTGCGATTGAAAGACATGACCACTGAAGCACCGTTGCATTTTTAATTGCATTTTTGATTTCTAACTGCCTGTCTCTCCTTCCTCCCCTCCCTCACAGCGTTGCAAAGACAAGTTAAACTCTCTGGCTATCTCAGTGATGAACATGTGGCCCGGTGTGAAGTTGAGGGTGACGGAGGGCTGGGATGAGGACGGTCATCATTCTGAGGACTCGCTGCATTATGAGGGACGGGCTGTGGACATCACCACCTCTGACAGGTAGGTGTCTCACCAAGGACATTGTGTAGGTTAGATATGCAGGATTTCCCTTAAAGCCCAAAGGTGTGCTCAATCAATCAGTAACTTTATGAGTCAGTAAAGTAGCAAATTAACTCTGTACTCAGGTGACTTGAATTTTAATTTAAAGATCCAATGACAAAACTTTGATGTGCAGTAATTTTGTTACCTCTTATTAGTTCTCTTTTATGCCTGAAGATGACCACACACAATATGATTTTAAGCCTGAACCTACACCCTACAACAATTAGGGGATGGTACCGGATTTATTGATTATTTGTCTTAACAATCCTTAGCTATGTGGTGCTAACATATATTCTTCTACTGCTTCTAATCAGATCAGAGGCTCCCTGTTCTAAAAAAGTAAATGTCAAACATGCTTTATACATACAACAACAGGTCAAGCTGCCTATAAGGGAATACTGGATTTTCAGCTCAGGCCACACCCACTGGCTTAGGACATCATTGGTCAGGGTACCACAGCATAATTCGCTGTTGGATTACATTGATTAATGAAAAAAAATGATCTTATTCAAACCAAAGACTAAGCAGAATTATGAAAGGATTTCCTGAAACAGATTTTTTTCTTTCATCACTGTACCATAAATCATACTTTGGCACCCTGGCTGTTGATCTACCTCTGAAATGTTTATGCCATGTTCGTTTTTTTTTTCTTTTATCAAAAACTTATGCTTTCTGGTCTCTGATTCTGTCTGAATACTTGAGTATATGCGTTTAGAGGATAATTATACAAAAAAAAAGCTCTTTAAGTCCTTATGTCTGTGGTCTTCTACATTTTTAGAGTTAGTTATAGAGCCCAATTGTACTTTTTGAGTTTTACATGCAGGTTGGTGTGTTTTACATCTCCTCTGCATGAAAAAGTACTTCTATGCACAGTGCAAGAAGTCTTTGGCATCAGGACTCACCCAACCCCTGTTTACCAAACTTGTATAGTGGCCTGAAATGGCCTCCAGTAGACCAACCAGTTTGACCTCCTACAGTTGTTTGTACACTATTTTAAGCTCATTGGCTCAGAGTGGCAAGGCCATGGCAGAGCAGTGACTGTCGAATGAGTAAGAGTTGTTGGCAACATGGAGCTGAGCAGAGCTGAACTTATCAGTTACCTCTAAGTAGACAAGTCAACCAGAGTGGACTGGACCCACGTGGGGATGGAGTGTCTCAGACAGAGAGGGAAAGGAGGTGGATCAGGGTTACTGAGTATATGGTAACAAGTGATTGTGAACATATTCTGGCAGTCATCAAAATCAAATATATAAACCTGAGTTTAGACTAAATACGGGCTCTTTAAGACTTGAAAATCAAAACGTTTGTTGTAGGCATAAGGCTGACTTTCCTCCAGATGGTTTAAAGCCAGATTTTTTTATCCAATTTGACCTGATTTAAAGCAATAATATGTCCAAATAATACAGTGTGTACCATCAATGTGACTATTTGCTGCTTCAAAAAAGACCCTGCCTCCCTAATCTTGATTAGTTTGATACTGACCACTTCAGGTCAGGCTGCCTATTGTGTAATACATATCTCAGCTGATTAGAGTGAGCAGACCACATTCACCAAGCATGTGTTACCTTCTTCCATAACTCACAAACTTGAAAGCAAAAATAAAATTAATTTTGTTGTCTTTTTAGTCAGGGTCTCTCTTTTACTGTTAA
The DNA here is from genome assembly GCA_037902135.1 of Cetoscarus ocellatus. Classification (NCBI taxonomy): domain Eukaryota; kingdom Metazoa; phylum Chordata; class Actinopteri; order Labriformes; family Labridae; genus Cetoscarus; species Cetoscarus ocellatus. The sequence continues at coordinate 2,260,549 of JBAMNC010000677.1, read as the reverse complement.
TGCCGCAAATCAGAACTCACCCAAGGACAGCTAGCTAAAGATGTTGATGGTCAGGATATCACAGTGACATTTACCTTTTGTCCATATTTGATACAAGAAAAATGCTCACATGGACTATATACTCAATATGATCCATGTCTGCTTTGAAGAAAATGTAGTCCAAGAGTGAATTAAACTTAGGCATGTTGACCTTTGATTTTTCTCCTTTGGTAGAAAACTCCTTTTTCAGTCTGTTTTCGTAAGGCGAGTTTCCCTAAGGTCCTGTGTTTGTCAAGTCTTCCCCTGTGGAAATGTTTCTACAGACAGCAGGTGTGAATCATCTAGTGTGTTTTTTTTGAGGCGTAAACAAAAAGAAAAAACTTAAAAACATTTACAATTTTTTTATTTTTTGCAAAGGAAAATGTATAGAAAAGCAGTTGTACAGTTTGTGGGAATCCCATCTTACATGACACCTACAAGTGATAATAATAACTACAGTAATGAACAATATTATCACAGTTGGTCTTGTTTGACTTTATAAGTCATATGAAGGCATCAGTATGAACTTCTTGTCCCATCATGTTGATAAATGTTTGAATATCAGCAGGAAATTGGTGTGTTTGAAAAAATGTTGGGACTCATGAAAAATTCTAATTCTCTCCATAGGGACAGAAATAAGTATGCCATGTTGGCTCGGCTGGCCGTAGAAGCTGGATTTGACTGGGTCTACTACGAGTCCAAAGCTCACATTCACTGTAGTGTCAAATCAGGTAAGAAATGGGTGTGTTGGTGTGTGTGTTTTACCTGCATGCATGTTGATGGCCAGCTGCAATAACCCCAAATGAGGATGATCTTAGGCACTCTTTTGGGAGATTCCCAACTGATTTTTGTGTGCATGTACCTGTCTGTGACTGTGGCCTATTGGGAGCCAATCAAAGTGGGGTCCACACCTGAGCTCCTTGCAGTGTGTAGTCTCACTTCTTGAAACAACGTCACTGTAAATGTAAATTAGGATGTACAATGTGGAATTAAAGCCGTAGTGTATTTACCAGTTTTGATATCGGTGAAAAAAGAAAAGACTCAAAAATCATTTAACTTTCCTGGATGTGTGATCACACTGAGATATTACTAATTATTTTTTTAGTTTTTCTCAATATAAAAGATTCAAGTGTTACACACAGATACTTACACTCTGTGAATCCTCTGAACATGTATTTGTGTAAGACAAAAAAAAACCTTTAAAAAACAATATGTGGGGTTAAGAACAGATTATATTTTATTGGTATTGTGCGATATTTTAAGGGTGAAAGGGAACTAAGATGAATATTTTAAAAAGTTGGTTTAACTGAACAATAAAAAACCGCATTACCTGCACAGAGATCAATGTACAGGCATGGATATGATACTTTACAAGCACTGGGAGAGTATATACATAGAGAAAAAGAAAAAGAAACCTAAAGAAAGGCTCTGTCCCATTATCCACACTTCTGGCCTCAGGTCTTCCTGAAAGTGCACATTTGTTAAAAGTGCACTTCAGTATGTAAAGTGTACAAGGGGACTAAACTGTTCAGAGCAGAACTGGGATGGTTTTGTAATCATCATTTACTGCGTAATTTCTGTTCTATGTCCTCAAGAAAACAAAATAAAACAAACAAAAAATGAGGTAATTCATATTGATGGCCGTACTAGTAGATTTGTTCACAGGTCTGGTGCTAAAAGTGTATTACGAGGGAAAATAATTTCCCAACACCTTTTCACACGCATTCATCCTTAGATAAGTTTATTATTATAAGGAACTTAAAAATGATACACTTGTCTGCTCCTGTTATGGTTATAACAGTGAATAGCTGCTTATCTCTATCCATAATATCACTGAATCAAATCTCATCTTCTCCGTCCCTCCATGGAAACAACAAAGAAAGTGAAATTCGTCACATATTACATTGTTTTAAATGGCCAAAAGCTTCATTTCACCCCATGATTTGATGTGTGTATATATATCTATCTACCTATCTATATATTGCAAAAAAAATCTAGAAAAAATTGCAAAGCACATTATTAAACGACCAAAATGTCAAATTACAGTTATTCACTTGCATTCCTGAACAGAAAAATTTGATTTAAATGTTTTAAATTTGGTGATTGAATGTAATGCTTGATTAATTTATATTTATTTTAACATAAATGTCTTGTTAATCTTTCCACTCACATTTAAAAGGAAGTTGCTTATCTCAGCTTTATTCAGCTTCCTTGTCAGTCAGACCTTGAGAGTAACAACTGGTCTATTCCCCATTGGTCAGCTGCTTGAAACATCGCAACAGTTCAGGGAATTCTGGGTAATAGTCTTAACTGAAGTGTGGTCTGATGTGAAAGAGGCATATTAGGGTTACAAGAGGGCACCTTTGTCCAACAACGTTAGAGAATTGGGACACCCCTTCAGTCTTGCGCTCCTCAGAGGGGGTGTGTTCAGGGGCAGGAGTGTGGATGGCTCCACTAAATGGACCTCATTTCCAAGGCAGCTTTATTTTTGTAAGACCATAGCTGGTAATACATTGGAAAGTTATTCCTAGCCGTTAGTCATGCAAAACGTGTGATTCTGACTGCTGTTTTTAATTATCATTTCCCAAGTAAAAAGCATTATAAAGACAACAGCTACGTAATATCCTGAGAGACATAATCAGACCACATTTAAAAAAAGGATTTGATAAAAGTGACTTTAACTTCTTTGACTATTTGTTCGAATATTTTTCCTCATTATATTGTAATTCACATAAAGGCAGGCATCAGGGCTTTGTAATTAATCACAATTTTATCTTTATGGAATATAAGACTGCAAATAAACTAATCAAGAAAGTCTCAACTGTACCTGAAATTTATTTTCTTCCACTTTTTAGTAGTAATTTTATTTTGCTTCTATAGTCATTTCCAGGTCCCTCATTCTGACTTTGTGGTACACAAATGAAACCAATCCATTTTTATAACAGTTATTGGCCAAATTCCACCTTCTCAAATATTTTAGAAATGCATTTTCCTCTGCCTGTCCGGTACTACCAGCTGTTTAGTGCCAAACTCACTCTCTGGCCCTGTGCTGAGGTTAGTGGGCTGTGAGATGATTAACTCACTCTTTGTTTTGCTGTTGCTTTTCCCTCAGTATGTTTCTCTCAGATCTCTTATCTCCTTCTTATCACCTCTCGGTCACAGCCCTCCTCTTTCTCCAGCCCTCAGGCTCACAGACACACACCTTGTACAAATATTTAGCTGCCTTAAGATTGCTTTAAGACAACCCTCCCTCTAATACACACATTTCATTGGTGCATTTGTCCTTTAAAACTGATTTTTACCTTGATGCAGCTCTTCCTTGACTCCACTCGTCAATTTCACTTACAGTTTCTTTTTAGGATATCTAAAATCATTGTCAGATGGCTAGGATACAGTACCAATGTTCCTCTTTGTTGGAACAAATACAAATGTTCATGTGAGTCAGTTACAATCCAAACAAAATCCAGACCCAGGTCTGAGTCTGTGTGCTTTCCTGTCTCCCTGACCCCAGGGCCGTGCTTCGACTGTGGTGATACAATCAGCTGGTTATCCATTAGCCCTCACTGACTGCCTCTTCTTGCCACCTCGTCTCTCTGCGTCTTAAAGGGCTAACTCTGGAAATTCAGCTTTGTCAAATACATGTACTGTGGTGTATTTTTAAGCCTGAATGACAACAAACATAAATTGTGCATACAGACTTTCTTCTTTCATGACAAGTGTGAAAGTACTCCCCAGAATTTGATGAAACCATGTTGAGGATCAAAAATCAAGTTCAGTCAGATGAGAGTTGTGCAGGGCAGAGCTGGCAGATGTAAATCAGAGAAAATGGACTGTTATTGGTGGGATGTTTGTCAGTAGTGACTGGCACTGACTGACTGTGGAATAAAACTGTAAATCAAGCTGCAGTTTTCATTCAGTTTTAAAAGTTACACCACAGGAGCCAGCAAGAAAAATTTTCGTGTGTGTGAAAATTAACATTGAGGAAGAGAGCAAGTGAGAAAAATGTGTGAAAAACATGTAAAAAATGTCAGAGAAAGCCCTGCAGACGAGTTTCCTTCTCAGTGACAGCAGGGCAATAAGCATCGTCTCATGCTCAGCGTTCCACTTAATAGTTAAAGTTACAATGACAAGTTGTCAAAACACTCGGTTTAATAACAAATCACTGTGCATGTAAGTTGGAGGGATGTAAAGTAATTTTGTATTTATGAAGTTTGACTGGGGTGACTTGAGATTTATGACATTTATGACACCACCAATGCAGGATCAGAACGACCCAACACAGAAAGAAAGCGTTCCTTTTTGGATCAGGTTTTAGAAAAGAAAAGAAATCTCATCAGCAGACTCCAGGGAAAATTAAGTAAGTAAGAACATTCTTCATGAATTTTGTGGAGTCAAAAGTCTGATATTTGTCTTTCAAATGTAGTACCTTTAAACATCAGATGGACTGTTTCACATATCCGTTGGATATATTTCCTGTCAATGTGGGCAACATCCCATAGACAGTGGTTGTGGAGGGTAGAACCTTTGGTGGAAAAAGGTGGTTGAAGAAATGTTCGTCCATCACAAAACATTTGGGTCAATCAAAGGTTTCAGTAACGTCTTGCTTTTGGCACAACTAACTTGTAGCTTCTTTAAAAGGAGACAAAGGTCAGGAAGAATGTATTAGCTTGGATCTTGTTGAGATTGATCTGATATGACAGATGTGGAATCTGGGAACCCAGCTGCTTTTCAAGGATGCTAACGTATTGGGATAAAGTTTCCCCAAAAATAAAACTCAGGTATAATATGCATACTCTACAAATAACTTAAGATGTCTCTAAATATGTAAGTGCTAACAGCTCCAAATCATCACAGCAAGTGGCATCAGCATGCCACAACAAGCAGAGACAGATGCTTTTCCTTTTATTTTCTCAATAAGGTTTTTTTTTTAAATACTTGTAACTTGTTATGTGTCTTTGGAATACCTTTATTGCTTTACAAAAACAAAACAAACAAAAAAAAGGAATCAGAAAATTATCAATTTGCATAAGCATTTCCCTAACAAGAGAATAGAAAAATGAGTTCTGTTTTTCTGAATTAAAGTGATCATTATTTAGGAATTCTGTGGTATATTTTTTATTAGATTTCTTATTTCATTTGTTCCAGTTAAGGTGGTAATCACAGTTTTTTGTCATTTTTCTATGAAAAATTTTTTTTTTTAGAGTTTTTCTGAAGTAACAAGGAAATATCGAGAATGAAGAGGTACATTTTTGAGAGAGAAAAAATAGAAAAACAGCAACGTCCAACAGATTAAACTAAGTTTTGTATCAGGAGTCATGTTAAGTCTTATGGTTTCATGAGAAAATAATACTACCAACATTACCATCAATGATACATGAACACACTAGCATCTGCAATGTCTCAAACCCAAAGAAACAAACAAAAAAAAACTGGATTAAACTGACTTCTGCTGGCATCTAAGGTTATTAAACAGAGAACAGAGCATTTTTCAGAAAAATATGTCTCATGGTCCCTGTGAATGCAAAACACTTCTGTGGAACTCCTTCAATAAACTTTATCTTGACTTTATGGCTGATATCACTGCTGTTTATCTCAGGTGTTTTTCTGTGGTGTGAATGAGGTCAAAGAATAAGAAGTCTGGATGCAATGTCATTATATACATATGTTAACAATCTACTGCAGATCCACTGAGATAAAGTTGTCCTTGAGTAAGTGTCAAGGTGTCACTAGTTTTATAGACGACTTAACTGTTATTCAACAAACTGTGGGAGTCCAGGTGCAGCAGCTCTGGTGCTTCAAAATCAAACTGTCATGAAAAAGTAAAATTTAAACAGACTACCCCGTTTTTTTTTTTTTTTAGAGCATTCTGTGGCGGCCAAAACCGGTGGATGTTTCCCCGGTGATGCTCAGGTTACCCTCGAAGGCGGAGCTTCCAAACACATGCATGACCTCCAACCCGGCGACCGTGTCCTGGCTTCCTCAGCATCAGATGGTCACGGCCCACTGCTCTACAGCCCGGTTTTATCCTTCCTGGACCGCCAACCTAACGTCACAAAGACCTTTTACATCATCGGCACCAGCACAGGACTAAACATCACTCTCACAGCAGCTCACCTTATCTTTGTAACAGACTGCATGGGTGATCCAAAGGGAGAACAGACGATATGGGACACAAGGCCTAGATGGGAGGCAGGTCTGAGGACAGTTTTTGCCAGTGACGTCATCCCTGGAAAGTGTGTACTCACCTCACAAGCAACTCTTTCTGTCGTTGCCTTCGTAGAGGAACAGAGGAGCACAGGGCTATATGCTCCACTAACCCAGCATGGGTCCATAGTGGTGAATGGTGTTTTAGCTTCCTGCTATGCTGCTGTGGACAATCACCACCTTGCCCACTGGGTCCTGGCTCCATTGAGATTCTTCTACAGTCTGATGGGGCCCTCAGAGGTGCAGACTGAGGGCCTGCACTGGTACTCCTGGATCCTTCAAAGGCTGGGACAAATACTGCTGGATGATGGACACTTCCACCCCTGGGGGATTGAGCAAGGATTCAGAGATGAGCATCAGAAACACGTCTCACACTGATGATGTCCTTCACATATTTGTAAACTAAAGGACCAAAGCACAACAAAAGACATTTTTTATAGTGGGAATGTGTTTTAATAAACTCTGCTTGCCTGTATTTGCTGTAAAGACTCGATCTTGTAGGGAGTAGGCTGAGACATCTTACCATATACTTAAGTTAAATTAACTAAAGAAGTTTTGGGCTATGTCCACACATAGTTGGGTATTTTTGAAAACCGAGATTTTCTTCTGCAGTTAAAAAAATAAAAAAACCCATCAACCTGAGCAAAGTTTTCAAAAACATCTTCATTCTCTTGAAAATGCATAAACACAGATGCACTGTTAATGCAGCCAGTAGCATGCAGCAATGCCCACGTCATGCAAACATTTTGCCACACTTTTTCAACAAAAACCTTTTCAGTTTTAAATTATTCCACCAACTTGGAGTCTGATCAGAGTTATTATTTAACTTGTAACCATGTGAACTGGTGATAGCAAGCCTTTTTTTTTGTTAAAGTGTCTTTGTTTAGATCTCAAATCAAGACATAGCTTATGAGTTAGATGAGGTAATGAATAAAAATGCTTTTAAAAGTCCTCCTGGTGTTTGAACTTAAATATTTCAGGTAGATAATTTAAATCCAGATTTACTAGGGTTACACACTGTTGGGTTTTTTTTCTGATATTAGATATCCTGATATTTCTAAACTATTTATAGACAATAACCAATACGGACACCAAAAATGTTACTTTTTGTCAAGAGCACAAAGACTCCATTTTACTAAAACTAACATTTTCCCTTCGTGGTGATGGATATTTGTATAAGAAACAGATGTGAAGCAAGAAAAACATTATTCTTTCCTGAATTAAGTTATACTTATGATCAGTAGAAATGGATTTTCACTGATGATGATGAAACAGTTACGCTACATTTTTCATTCTGCCAATATGGCAGCTAATATATGGGATATATGCAGCATATAGCCAATATGAATGGCCAAAATATCAGGCATTAGTACTGTCAAAAATGTTCAGATCTGCCGATACTGACAATCAACTTTTTAGGCAATTATCTACTGATAATATTATTACAGTAATATGATAATATTGTGCATCCCCAAAACTTAATCAACTATTCCAATATCAACAAAGCACTGCAAAAAAATGTTAAACTTGGGCACTCTTTGATTATCCTGAGATCATGGTTTTATTGAATTAACAATGTGTAGATGTTTAGTGGTGTGTGGCTAATGCTAATGTTCATCACGAGCCTATGGTCCTGTGCTGACTGTTGTTACTTGCTGCTTTGGATGAGCTGTAATATCTGTGAGTAAAATCCAGAACAGCTTCTTTTAACTTAATCTCAAGTCTTTAGTTCACAACACTACTAAACTGCTCTGCCCCTACCAAACGCTACAAGTATTATCCGTGCTACATAAGTGTGCTGCGTTCACATGATCTGAGGGCATTTGGGCAGCAGCCATTATCTGAAGCTGCAGTGGTTACTCGTGGCAAATGGCTTCTGTGCACTGACAGAGATTTTTTAACTGCTTTCAGGTCTGTATCAATGGAAAATATAATGAATGAGTTTAACAGAACTTTAAATATGGTACCAGCTACTTTGTTACTTTGATCTTGGGGCATCCCAATATGTTGTGACCAACAAAAAGAGAGAATTTGTTAGCACAAGCATTTAATTAATCCAGTTTGCAATGCTGAAATCTGCAAAAGTTTAACAACATCTGAAACAGCACAATGCTGACATGAACAGAGGGGGTAATTTCACCCCTGAGAAGCCATTGGACAGTTTGCTGTCCTTCACCCACACATAAGTTATTTTTCTGAAACATGCATTTTCACCAACCTAAAATTTGCATTTGTACAAAAAGGCCAAAACACACAATAATATGCCTATAGGTTTTTAGAAATACCCTCCTACATGTGGACATTGACTTAGTAGATTGGAAAAACAAGGATGTGACATAAAAACCAAGACAGTTTTATAGGGATGGGAATTGATAAGATTTTATCGATACTAGTGCCATTAACGATCCTGCTAATTGATCCAATTCTTTAACGATTCCCTTATTGATTCCTGCAGATTTTCCATGTGGGCAAATGTTGGCCTGTTGATTTTCAGTGGCAACAATGTCAAACACACGTCACAGCATAGATAACTGCTTCTGCAAGTTGCTGGTGTTTCCACTCACTGAAGGTTGTGCAGTAGGCTCCTTTTGTAAAAAATTAAGTAACAATTCTGACTGCTTCTGAACCCTGTCAGTGGAAGGAATTGATAAGGGAATTGATTAGAAAAAAGACTCATGGTATCAATACTTTGATGGAGCTGTTAACGATTCTCAACTGGAACTGGTTTTCGATTCCCATCCCTACAGTTTTATAAGCTCATGATGAGAATGAACTTGAATACCAACAGAAATGCTGTTGTCATTTTGCTCATCCATCCTACTCTTGCCTGTCCTTTTATTGATTCTTGTAGATTTTCTGTGTGGAAAAAAGCCTACACAGGTTTACTGTGTGAACAATGTCAAACACATGGCAGTCCTACTACCAAATGCCATACTGCAATGATAGATGCTTTAGTATGCTGCTGTGCTCCCTTTAAAGAAGTCACACAGCCACAGACACGCATCTCAAACTCCATAAATTCCCCTTGAATCACCTCAGACAGATCACAGCACCAAGTAAGCAGGTGATAAAGCAGACAATGAGGTTATGTAATTCTTTTGTGATGAGTTTACACAATAATTAATCTTCAGAACATTTTGTGGCTCTGATAGAGTCAGATGAAATGAAGCATACTGCTGCATGCTTATGAGACTGAAAAATTTTTCTCTTGACTACATGAGAAAAAAATCCAGGAGATACACAATAGTATAAAAGAATAATAAGTAACCAAACATTGTGTGATTTATATGTACATTTAGTATTTATATAGTTGTTATTTACTGACTGAGTCATCACCAACTTATCTGATTCCCATATGGTGTATATTCACTAACTAAAAACCATTCAATATTCAGATTTATGGAAGCAAAGCTGTAATTTGATGGTGTTGCATTTTGATGTTGGCTCTTTAAATAAACATCTAATAGCAAGGAATAAAGGTAAAGTTAATAACTGTGTTGCAGCGTGTAGGCTGCACTGCAGCTTTACAACGTGAATTACTGATAAAGAGTAAGATTCATGGATATGCTGTCAGTCTTTTTCATTTATGGCATCTGCTGTCAGTCAAATGTTTTTCCTCTAACTGGTTTACTTGTGCTTTAATTTAAATGCTTTATTTGTTAAGTGTCTTATTTTAATTATTACAGGCTGTTAATTCAGGTCAGTTGTATTTAGTTAAGCCATACAAAGACTCAGGCTGTATTTATCTACTGTATCAAGTGACAGGTATTAATTATTTGCCATATTCAATCAGCAGCCATTCTCCTTTGCCATCATGCTCACGGGAAATCAAAATCTAAAATCTGTTGTAATGTGTCATAGTAGCTTCAAGGTTTTGTTGTTAAAACCTGATGTTGAACAGTAGCTACTTAGAATGCATCAATGTAATAACTTTACTTGTGAGTAATTTGTAAAAAAAAAAAGCTAACAGGAATAATATTACAAGTATAAAATTAATGCTAAGTAACTTAGTCTGCTATTTGCCCTAAAGGGCTTCTTACAAGATGATGTATTTTAGTGACTTAAAGTTCTATAGGATGAGGGCAAAAGTGCACTTTTATTTAATTACTTAAAGTATTAAATAACCCTTATTTCAAACCTATTGCAAACCAGTCTTTTGAAGACATAAGTTTACGATCTTAACAGAAAAGTAGGCTACCTTTCATTCTTAGTAATAAGTAAAGTAACTGTATTACTTTTTTAAAGAGTGATAAGTCAAAAGTTGTAAACAAGATTTCTCTTTTTAAGTACATTTTCCAACATTATTGGAAATTATTTTTTCCCAAAAAATAAGATAATATAGCAAGATTTGCTAGGTAGGGTTGATTCAAGCTAAACCTTAGCTGAATGCTAACACCAGCTGTTGTGTCTCTGCTTCTATTAGCTTTTTATTCTGAGTTGATCTGATATTTACCCTTAAATCTATCTATGTTTTTAAGCTCCTCGTACTTAAAGTTAAACTCATTGTGTACAAAAGATTTTTTAAAATCTATGAAGTGCAGCAAGTGATAACAGCATGCTACAGCAGCAAATTTGAACATAATACTTGTTGAATTTACTAGCTAGCATAAGCTTGTAAACATAAATGGTGCCTTTAAAGCTTAAGTTTCAAAGAGTGGGCCATGTAAACTAGGAAGGTCCAATGCTGACCATCTGTTTAGTTGTTGGTAAAGAGTATGGGAAAATTAGATTTACTGTTTAGATTTTCAACATAAAAAACATTATTTATAACATAGTAGCTTACAGTAGGAACCCATAACAACAGAATTCGAGCTCAGTAGAGGAAAACGGCTGCTTGTTGAACATCTGAATTAGTGGATAGAAAATATCTTCAATCGTAAATAGCTGGTTATTTAATAGCTCTCATTTGCATGCATTCTTTGTTCATTTGTTTATTTTCATCAGTTATCAAAAACATCCATTGTAGGAGGCTCTGTAAAGCGGATTTGATAGCTGGCACAATAAGTATGGAAGAAGTTTGTTCATATTTAGTTTCCTCATGGTTGACACTTACTGAGTATTTAGAAACATGAGTCATTGATTTGTATGCCTATTAAAAGATTTGTCATGTGTATATTAAGCTATTGTTGAAGAGACTATTTAAAGATATATTTTTAGAAAATATTGTAAACTATTATTATTTTTCAACTGTTTGCATACAATGTGTACTTGGAACATAAAGTTATTTGAACCAAAACTAGTCTGGAAAATTTACTTTGGATATTTTAAAAACATTTATTCATCAACATAAAAAAATATACCAAATAACTGCTGCCACTGTCTAATGAAGTCTCTTTGTTATTTACAAAATGCTTGTTCTTATTAAGAATTTCAGTCTTTTGTGATATCAAGTACCAATGAGAAACCTAATGAGCATTATCTGATCATATTTAGCATGTGTATTGATACACAGCCACAGACTGATGGCTGTAAGTGGTTTGTAGTAGTAACAGCTGGAACAATGAGGCTGCATCAGGAGCTGTGGTTACAGGGTGGGCCGCTGCTTGGTTTCAGTACCACGGACAGCAGCACCCAGCAACACTTCTGTTTCATCCACATGATGCCTCAATGTTTTCTTTTCCCTTCATCTTGGATGAACAACAAATCTTTGAGCACAGCGCAACCTGCTGGAGGATTTGATATATGCAGGAAAGGCAAAGGGTAGCAGAATGCAATAATACAAAAATGTTCCTCAGGCTTAAGAAAAAGTTGGACTCCAAAACTCTTCCCGGGTCAAGAAACAAGTTCTTAATTTATTGTGTAGTTGAAGTATTCTGAGTACAACCAGTTTTTTTTTCCTGTATAGAATACTATAGAACATGAGTCTATCTAAACCAAAAAGTTTAATAATGGATGAAATTTCTTTTGATATTTATGAATCTACACAGCAATTGTGTTCATAAGAATGTATTTTGCTCAATCTCTGAGAAATAGTTTTGTAAAACCACACTGTATTTAACCAAGATAAAGGATGGATAAAGTCTGAAAATTTAAGACTGTAATTTTTACACTTAATGTTGTTAATAATCAGGTCCATAAAGTGAACAGCTCTTGTTGACTTAATGTTTATGATTCTTTCATCAAACCAGTTTTTTCAGTTTCCAAGATTGCTACAGTATCAAGGTTTGTTATTTTAAATATGGTAACTGTACTACAGCAAAATTTGTGCTTTTTTGAAAACGCAATCAGATGAACAAAGTCAGCTGATTTACGTGGTTATTCTTGATCGCACAGCAATGCTATGAAACAAACTGTTCATGGACTCACAGACTATTGTGCGTTCACACCGAGACCGCGTCCCGTGTCCCTTAAGCAGCTCATTTTGTCACCGTCGCGTGACAGTGACGTCACGTCCGCTCGAATTTCACCGCGATCATATCATATCACATTATATTATATATTTGTATGTATTAGCTGCCATTATTCCAACTGTATCATTTTCACTCATTTACCAACCGTAAAACACTGCAGCTGATGCTGATGAAGGAGGACCGGATCGCAGAGAACCGCCACTTCTGTTGAATAACACGGAACTAACGCACTCACTAATATTCCCACACGGACGTGAATTATCGACACCCACAGCTATGATCCGGAACAAAAACAGTTGTGGATGTCGTCACCAGGGCTACACAGTAACCAGAAATAGATTTACTTGAGTACTGTACTTAAGTACATTTTTTGAGAATCTGTGCTTTACTTGTTAAAAAAAAACAACTTATTACTCCACTACATTGGAAAGGCAAATATTGTACTTTAAACTCCACAACATTTCTATGAAGGGTCTCATTACTTGTTACTTTTAAGTATAGCTGTGAAGTCAGTGGATGAAATTTCTTTTCTCTTCTAAAATGCGATCTGCATGTGATTTGTTGGTGATGATGCCGCACCTGTACCTTGTGCATGGGCTACTCAGACCAGGCAGGTAAACCTGAGCTAATGTTGGTCAGACAACGGTTCATCTTGGCAGTAATGATGGCTACGGCAAATATAGACAATGATTCCACACCAGAGCACCCATGGCCATATCTGAAGGCAGGGTGTTAAATAAAAAAATGAAAACAGCAGTGGTTGTCCTTTTGTGGATTTAATTGTGTTTCAGTAGGCATTTCTATAGGCTTCGTAACATATTTCACAAGCTTTTAATGCTGCAGGTTCTATAAGCAGGTAAATGCATTCAGTTGGTTGTTTCAGTCATTAGGTTCTGTAAATTCATTGTTGCAACTGCACAATAACATTGACATTAAAACGAAAATGTACTTTCAATACTTAAGTATTTCCAAAAGCAAGCACTCCAGTACTTTAACTTAAGTAATAAAACAATTGACTGAACAACTTTCACTTGTATTGGATATTTGACCAGGAGTATCTATACTTTCACTCAAGTACTGGAGTTGAGGACTTTGTCCACCATTGTCCATCACACACCCACACAACGCTGATTGGCTGTTGCGGCACAGCCACATGCGATGTCGTCTGAAAAGTTTCAACTTTGGCGACCGAGGGATATAATCAAAGTGACCTGGTAGTGCGCCTGATCGCGGCTGTACATCGACTCTGCACGGACAATGGTCGCCCAGGTCGTGCTCGGTGTGAACGCACCTTCCTTGTGACAGACCAGTCTTACTACAGCCTAACTAAATGTCCCTGAACACAAAGGGCATGTTGGGTCCTTGCCTCCCATTTTCTTGTTAAGGTATCAAAAGCCTTAAATGTAATTTTTTAAATATTAGATGCAGTCATCCTAGGACGAGCCACATAAACATTTAGCACATAAAAGATCAGGAAACATCTGAGATTCTAATTAATCTTTATTATTATTGGTCAGTTAGGTACAGGAAAAACATTTTGTCATATCCTATAGCTCAATGTAGGAGACTGATCCATAAGGACAGATAGAGAACCAGACCCAGGTGGAGGACACAAAGTTACATCAAACTGAAAATAAAACTATGAAGGTGATTAATGTCTGAAAGTGATGAGACTTTTGCACACTCAGGAAAAATCATGCACTTCTCAAGTGATTAGAACATTTGAAATAATTACAAAAACCCATCCACCTGGGTCTGGGGGGTTCAAAATGATCCTCTACATGTCCCGTCTCCATAGCGACCATGTTGATCTCTGTTTAGACCATGATACCCTAGAAACATTTTGAGGCAACTGGCAATTATAATCAGGACTGATTTGAGAGGGGATGGTGGAGTAATAATCAATATGTAACAGCCCACCAACCTCCCTCACTAAGATGAACAAAAAATACAAACAAAACAGAATAAAAAGAAAGGTTGCCTGTTTTCACTGCCCCAAAAGTATCCCAAGTATCATCGTCATATAACTTAAGGGTGTTCACACAACAACACGTGGGGGAGTCAGCATGCTCACAGTAACTCACATACAGATATGAATGTCTTTTATAGAATATGTATCTGTCATCACAGCTTGGCAAAAATTACACTTATACACAACAAATGCACAAGAACACCTGGAACCATAATACCAGCCAGTGGAAAAAGACCAAAACAGAGCAACCTCTGTCCTGTTGGAAAGAAATGTCCTGTAAAACGGACAACCTCATCGCCTGGTAGGTCAGTGGTGATGTCATCCATGTAACAATAGTCTATAGATAAAGATTTATGTCTCCAAACAACCCACAAACACACACGCACACATTTCTCTCACACTCGTTAAAATCATGAGAACTGTGACTATCTTCTGAGTAGTGACTGAATAAATGTCTGAATGTTAAACTTTCGCACATTCAGTCACTGACTGAGTGTGAGACAGTTTGAACTGCCTACAGCGAGAGGCTATATTGAGAGCAGTAAACCTGACAGAAGTACAAAACACTCCATTATATCATAAGTTGGCAATTATGTCCACATAGTTACATTAGGCTATATGTAATCATTGCTTGGCAGCATAGAAAAATAAAAGAAGTTGCTCTGGTGCATATTTCTGAATCATCTGCATCTGAGTGAAGTTGTCTCTCTGCAAACGGAAGGTATTTTTTATCGGCACTCTTTTAAAAAAAAAAAGGAAGAAAAAGGCTGGCTCAGATATTTTATATTAGCATTAGGGGTGTAACTACGGAAGCCCTATGGGAACATACATCCACACATTTGACACAGTTTTCTGTATAACAAGTACATTTGGGCAATTTTCTTGAGATCTCAACTTAATTTCCTCCATTGCAGGATACCAGTGCCCTTTTCATTGGGACTGTAAATCTGGATCTGCAGGACATATTTGTTTTTACTGATAATTCACATTTCAAGAAAACCAGGAGTAAAAAAAGATGAAACCATAAAATAATCAGTATTTTTCTGATGGTCTTTGTTGCTTCAAATAAAGACATTGACATTAATTCCAGTCTGTTTCTTCTGCAGACAAAAACCTTCAGACCCTGAGTGCTCAAGTAACAACTCCCCCTCTCCTGGATCATTATAGCGCACTTTCCAGGACAACTTTACCATTTCAGTTTTAGCTTTGAAGCCATATTCCACCAGCCCTACCATCTGACTACACTTTTGGTGTTCTGCGAACTGGAAATTGTGCATTAGTTAAATAGTTATATCTTAACAAAGAAGCATTTGTGAGGACCCCATCTATTTAAACATGATCTTAACTGTAACTGGATGTCCACAGCACTGGCACAAGTCAAGTTAAAGATATGTCATGATAAAAAAAATCCCCATGAGCACTGTCTTTAGGTAGGTTAAGAGATCAGTTTGGTGAAAATGGCTGATGATATGGGTCATTAGTAACTCTATCGCAAACTCAAAGTCAGAGCTTCAGTTTGAGGACTGGACCCAATGAATAATTTAAGTAATAGGGGTATTAAAATCAGCAATCAGCAAAAAATCTAAATACCAACATATAGTTGTTTAGTCCAAGTTCTCATTGATGTACATAAAAACACTGCAATAATCCGACAGAACCCCCCTTAAATCAAAACAGACTGTTTATCGCAGGAGGGAAAGTATTGCAATATTTTTCAAGTACTGTTCAGCCCTAAAATTTGATCTTATTAAATAAAACTATCAAGGTTTATAAGTTGAGATCTCCAAAAAGCAGCTGAGATTCACAAGTTACCAAGAGAAAAAGGCAGAACAAATGTGAGGATACATGTCCGCTAAGGGCCTCTGTAGTAATCATACATCTCTAACTATCATTGTACCAGTGGCAGCTCTAGTTGTTGTACTTTATTGGCTAGCTTGTTAGCATGCCTTACTAATATATGTTAGAAAACTATTGTGAGAAAAATAAATTACGAGGGCTGATTGATAAGTTGTGAGCCTCACATTTAAGGGTTTGACTTTTGGCAGACATATTGCATTATTTTTCAACATAATCCCCTTCAGTATCTATACACTTTTGCCAGCGATGTTTAAGGGCCTCAATGCCACTTTTAAAGAAGTCCTTTTCTTGATCGTTCAGAAAGTCCTCCACTGCATGTATGACGTCATCATCTGACCGAAAGTGGGTACCGGAAATGGCCTTTTTCAATTTTGGAAATAGATGAAAGTCTGATGCAGCGAGATCAGGCGAATAAGGCGGATGCTCAATCAATTCAAAGCCACAATCTTTAATGGCAGCCATGGCAATGACAGACTTGTGAACAGGGGCATTTTGTCCATTTTGCAAAAGCCACTTGCCTTGTTTACTTTAGAGTGCTACCTCTTGACATAAACTGACCAAAGTCTTCGGGTACACAGCCTTAATAGTCGGGGAATAGTAGAACTGAAAAAGGACACCCCTGCTTATTTTCTTCAATACAAGGCTCACAACTTATCAATCAGCCCTCGTAGGATCCTCTTCATGCTCACTCTACCAAAATTCACACGAGGAATAAAATAATGAATGTCATAAAATTTGAGCCATTCATGTTTCATCTACACTACAGGCTTGGACCAAAACTTCTGATGAGATCTACAAACATTTCTTTTTTCAGCTTTTTCTGTCTTTGACAAAGTTAAGGTCAGATGACCAGTAAACTGCATATTTATTTGTTTGGACTGATTTTGAGATCATACAGAAAAGACCGATTTTAACAAATACAACAAAGGGCCAAGGTGTTCCAGTAAATCAAAAGGGAAGATTTAGAGGGTGGATATGTTTTAAATGAGTTTACAGGAAATTTTAAGGAGTTTATGTGTAAAAAAATGTCCTTGTGTTGGTCAGAACTGGAGTTAGCCATCAAACAAACAAAAACCAAATAAACAGAAAAGTAAATGGGCATGTGTGGAAACAACAGAAGCCCTAAGGGGACATACAACCTTCCGTTTACTGCATTTTTTATGTTATTATAAGTAATTTCATATTTTTTTCATGTTGTTCTTTTAAGTGCTGTCAGCATCTGGTAGCAACACTTGTTTCTTTTCAATAACAGGTTAATTTTTCAAGAAAATACACAATATTAACTTTTCATTGTAAGGAAACAAGCATTTTTATACTGAGAAAGTTCAACGGTATGAGATCTTATAAAACAGAACAAAATACAATGAGTAAAAAAATGCATTTACTTGTACTCACAGGCACACAAAGTCAAATAGAATAAATGTCTATATGTCCACTTTGGGCTTCTGTAGAAACAAACCTCAATGCTCAAGACAAATAAAACATTTGATGGCTACAAATGTGGCTGCACTGTCTGCATCATGTGTATTTGACTGGGGTAAACTGCTTTATACATTTACTTTGCTGTTGATTTAGCAATTACACAATCACACCCGTTATAAAAAACAACAGATTTAAGGACTGACACTACACTGCTACACTTGGCTTTATCTTCTTCATTTCACACTTTGATAAATTTCTCAGTATCAGAAGACGAAAGTAATTCTCATCAGTTGATTCTCTTTGTACTGACGGTGCCTTGGAGACTTTATAATGAGCCATGAGCTTGATTTAAACAGTGGTAGCCATTACAAAAGTACCCTTCCCTGCATATGTTCCTATAGGATCAAAAATCCTGCAGTAAGGGTTGCAATAAGGAGTGGGACGTGTGAAATGGCTACATCTGTATTGTATTATGTCGGCAGAAATCCACAGATCCACTTTGAGCACAGTGTAGCAGACCTTAGAAATGCACGATTTCAGCCAGAACTGTGATAGCTCTGTGTCTATGGCCGAAGTCCTTTTGGAGATACAGTATCAGGGTGAGAGGAAGGAAGGAAGGATCAAGGCGAGAGAAAGAGAGAGAGAAACTTAAAGAGGGAAGCTGAGATGATGCCCTCCTCTCTCACAGCCTTTGGGTGAAGTTTTCAGGGAATACTCCTTTGGTGGCGTTTTCTTTGTTCTGCTGCCAGTCGTCCTGTTTCATCCCCATCAACCAGCCGTCATCCTAAACAAAAGCAAGAATTACAGTTCATACATGTGTGTTAGGGTCATGCTTGAGGAGATTCCTTTGGGTCTGTGTCCTTTAGTGGCCAGTGTGGCTCACTGGAAAGAAACTGATTTTGTGCAGCTGGAGTAACATTGTGTTTGATTCATTGGAGGGCGGCATGGTGGTGCAGCAGGTTAGTGCACGTGCCTCACAGCGGGAAGATTGCTGGTTAGACTCCCTGTGTCGATCAGGGTCTTTCTGAGGAGTTTACATGGTCCCCCCGTGCCTGTGTGGGTTTCCCCTGGACACTCTGGTTTCTTCCCACTGACCAAAAACATACTTGTTAGGTTAACTAGTGACTCTATTGCCCTTAGAAGTAAGTGTGAATGTGAATGGTTGTCTGTCTCTCTTTGTGGCCCTGTGATCGGCAGGGGATCAGGGTGTTCTGTGCCTCTAGCCCTATGTCAGAGGGGGTGGGCCCCAGCCCCCAAGACCCCATGAAGATTCCATAAAATGAGAATGCGAAAGACACAAGAGACAATAAAAATTAGTTTATGTAATAATTCATGATAATTGTTTTTAATTGAGATCATTTTTAAGTTTCTCAAATCAAAATTTAAAACTTTAAAAACTGTCCCTCTTGTATTTTTTATCATGATATATTATCATGTACATATAATATACAGCCTCACTGGCATTTCTGTTGACATATTTTATGTTTCTTTTCTGTTTATATTTTCAAAAATATGAAACAAGAAGTATCAAAAAGCCCATACAGTCTCAAGATTTTCTTTTTCTTTTGGGAAATTACATTTTTTAATTTTTTATTTGAGATGGGCCCTGATACAATGGCATGGTATCTTCATCTTCATTAAATAAATATCTTTTTTGTCACCTTTTTCGTGGGGTGACAAGCCACATAAACTAGCTTTAAGAATCAGCCTGTGCCATAAAATAAAGGTGGGCTGTCAGTTCCAAACATTTATCATTGTTATCGATCTTACTGTGATGGGATATGGTAACTCTAACTCTGATGGAAAGGCAGTTGGGAGATGCTGTGGGAAGAACAAAAAAATGGCTTCTCTGTGTTTTTATCCGTGCTTTTCTGTAGAACTAGATGACCCTTTTTTACTTTTCTGGCAAATTGCTTAATTAGTTCATGAAAGATTCAAATTACAGACACCTCTTAACCACCTTACCCATCTGACACAACCCTATTTTTGAAACAGGAGACAAACCTTTAGTCAACACTGGGTGGCAGAGTTACATTATTATTTGCTTGGTAGGGATAATTAAGGATGGGAGAAAAACTTTAAGTGATGATCTGTCCTTCATGAATTAGGTTTGTTTCATAATTAAAGCTAAGACTCATAAAGGACTGCAAGAGCCACATAGAAAAGTATAAATGACAAATTAAGGGAGGTTGTTGCCAAAAGAGAATCTAAAGAGTTTATAGATATGTTCAGGATGGAACAAGCTGTCACAACATTAAAGCATTTGGTCAGGGTCTAGAGGGATTGTGGGATACATTTAGGTCTTTTTTTTTACTTACTACATGTGTGAAAGTGATCGTTTAATGACTAACCTTATTATTATTGTGTTTAATATTCTGATTATTGGCCATAATGATCTGATGGACACACAAACCCCCACAGAAAGGTTGTCTTTGCATCCATGTCGGGCAGCTTATGTTAAACTTTCACATTTAATGCATCATGTAGGGCAGGCTTTCATCAGTTTTATGTAAGACAATATTGTCATGGATTGTCCCTTTGAGACAGAGAGGGATCAAATATGCATTAATTCATGCAAAAGGCCCCCTGACCAAGTATAAGGAGTGTAACTGAACATCCTTTTCAGAGGGCTGGTGGTCCAATAGAATTTTTTTTTTTGGCTGGTCTTCTTAAAATTTTGAGATACTGCGCTTCTGCTTTCACGATCTTTAAGCTACGATCACCATGATAAAAACATATATTTTACATTACAAATAATGAGTCTAGAAAATGTCAAATGTACTCTTGAAATCATTACAGAAAAAATGAACCTTCAACCATATTCAGATTTTTTTAACATTCATTTTTTTCTGCAGCAGCCCAGCAGATGTGTGTCTTTGTGTGAGTATGTGTGTGTGTGTACCTGTTCCTCTGGGTTGTCAAAGGGTACCACTAGCACCACGTCGCCGGCCTTCATCTCTAGTTCATCTGTGTCGTTGGCAGCATAATCGTGCATCACTTGGACCTGTCACACAAACAAACACATGAGGTATCTTCATTCTGATATATTTGGGTCACTACTGATTTTTTTCAGTACTCTGTTTATTTTACTTTGAACAAGAAGCCAGGTGGCATTTCTGCTTCCTCTGATGCTGCTTCTGCTGCTGGTTCTGCTGCTGCTGCCTCTGCTGTCGTGGCTGCTTCAGGTGTCTGGAAAGAAGAGGTTCAGTTTTGTGTCATGTAGCACACACTCACAAATTGCAGGCAAAAGGACAAATCATTATACAACGCCCTGAAACCCCCAAAAAAAGGGTGAACAAGTACCAGCTAACTTCAGCACACAACATGAAATAATGTTTTAACTCTTCTGGGCTTCTGAGGGATCAGTATGTTTGATTGATTGATTAATTAAAATAAATCTAAAATATACAAATTGCAGAAAACATTATTTAAATCTATTAATACTAACATATTTGTAAAGGGTTTACAAATTATCATGCATGAGAAAAGTACAAATTCATGCATGTATTCATGATGAAATATCAGTACTACACATGAATTAATACATTTCCCTGCCTGCCTGTCATTATGACTCATGGGTCATTGGAGACCTAATATTATGCAAAATACACTGTCTCATGGTTAGTATACAACAAATATGCTCATGGCCTGTCAATACAAGAGAAATCAGTCCTCGTCCTCTGTTGCTTTCAGTCTGTTTGAATTTTTCCTCTCATGATGTCATATCATGTCAAATCATATCAGGATATGCCACCTCCCCCAGGTGGGAGACAGTCCTAAAGCCAGGTGTTTGTTCACCTACAAGTGACCCCAGTGAAAGGAAAATGTCTGGGCATGTCTGAGAATACAAAGTAAACAGTAGAGTGTTGGAAAGCTGAAGCCACATACACTTCCCATATGCCTATTGAAAGATTTAAAGACACCAGTTACCCTCGCCCCAAATCTTTGTTTTTGCAAGAGCAGCTCCCTGCACTTTGACATCAATGTAATGACACATATTAGTGAGGGAAACAGGTTCAGTTTAGATCTGATCTGATCAGATTTCTTATTTTATTGGGCTCAGTTAAGATTTCAGACTCATTAAGATTCTGTGATTATATTTAACATTACTGAAGTCAGACTGTAGGCTTTACTTGAGGGTTCATTAACATGAAGTCATTATGACTACAACTCTTGCACATTTAGCAAAATTGTCATTTTCTGTCTCAAACTTCTAGCTAAAGAAGACATCACATGAAGAAATCATGGACATCATCATGTCTCATATTCTGCTCATTTTCAACATGTCAACATTGGTCCCAGATGTTACCAGTACTTATTTTTGAAGACCTACCAAATAATCACTTGGTCACAGAGCAGGCAGTTTAAAGTGTAATTCCTCATGAGCTGTGTCATGTCTGATAACACCCCTCTCAAAAAGAGGATGTGGCTTCAGCTTTCCAGTGATGGGCTCTAATGTTTACTGTGGCTACATCAACATGCACAGACCTGTTCCTTTCACTGGAGCTGTCCTTTCTGGGGGGGGGCAAATCCACACGTGACTCATTAGGGAAAATTTTCAGCAAGCTGTTTTGATCAAGCAACAGATAGAGAGCAGGTATTTTTCTCACGTTCAGGGGTTGTAAACAGGCCATGGACACATTTCTACATTCAAAAAAAAAAAAACATGAAAGGTGTATATGCTTGACACGTGACCTTGAAATAAGAATGATAAATGAATATCCAGCGTTTAAGCAAACAATCATTTTTGATTAAACCAGAATGACTGCATAAGTTGCTAAAAAATATACTGCCAAATGCATAAATTTATATATGACATATTACAAACCACAATTTCAATGAAGTTGGGTCATTGACTTAAATGTTAATAAAACAGAACACAATGATTTGTAAATACTTTTTGACCTATATTCAATTTAATACACTACAAAGACAAGATTTATAATGGTCAAACTGATAAACTTCATTATTTTATTGCAAATATTCACTTATTTTGTATTTGATGCCTGCAAATCTCCCAAAAAGGCTGGGACATGGGCAACAAAAGACTGAGGAAGTTGAGGAATGCTCAAAAAACACCTGATTTGAAAAATTCCACTGGAGAACACGTTGATTTGAAATAGGTGAGTGTCATGATTGGGTTTGCAAATGGTCCAACCTTTTAAGAACAACATTTCTCAATAGAGAATTGTAAGGAATTTATGTATTTAATCATCTACAGTCCATAACATCATCAAAAGATTCCTAGAATCTAGAGAAATCTGCCTGTAAGAGACGAGGCCAAAAACCAACACTAAATGCCCTTCATTCCCTCAGGCGGCACTGCATTAAAAACTAACATCAATCTGTATAGGACATTACCATTTGGGCTCAGGAAAAATTTGGAAAACCATTGTCAGTTAACACAGTACACTGCTACATATACAAGTGTGAGTTGAAACTCAATCATGCAAAGTGAAAGCCATAAATATCGAGCTATATCAACAATTAGTGTCCTCAGTTCCCATGTGATTACTGTGTGTTGTTAAAAGAACAGGTGATATAACAAGACGGTAAACATGCCCCTGTCCCATCTTTTCTGGAAGGTGTTGCAGGCATCAAATTCAAAATGAGTGAATATTTGCAAAAAATTAAATGAAAAAAAATATCAGTCTGAGCATTAAAAATCTTCTCTGTAGTGTATTCAATTGGGTAAAGGTTGAAAAGGCTTAGCAAACCATTGCATTCTGTTTTATGACGGATTTACACAATGTCCCAACTTAACTGGGTTCAGGGTTTGTACATTAAAAGATTATTAAGATGTACAAAAGCAAGTTAATAAAATCAGATTAAAACAGCTCTTGCATGTGACAGTGGTTCTCCTTATACTCACCTCCTCTGCTGTTGTCTCTTCCTCTGTTGCTGCAGCAGCTGCTGCAGACTCGCCCTGTGAGCACAGAGACAAAATCACAGAAGGAGGTCAGAGAGTAAGACTAATGGATGATTACATAAGGAGGGAGGAAGAAAAACACAGACAGAGAGACAGACAAAACATAGACAAAGACGTGCCACAGTCTTAACAGCAAAGCTATGGTTGATTAACGTGTGCTGAATGGACACAAAGCTTTGACATTAATGCAGCTGACATGTTTTTTGCAGAAAGGTATGTGTGTGGTCATGTTATTAGCAGTGACTGAGATGTGTAGTGTGCACTGAGGAGCTTTTGTTTTAATTTTCTTTCCCTAAGTAGTTAGTTTCAGACTTGATGCATCCATTCTTCTGGTCCAGATGCATCCTAAATCATTCAGTCAGCTTTTTTTGCACAATTTATCCTTATATCACTTTTTGCTTTTCCCATGCTCAAACCTCCACTTTAGGAACCGATGCATCCACGATGTTCATCCAGATGCATCTCTCTGTTTTTCTTTCCATGGTTACCTGACCCTCTTCATCCTCCAGTGCAGCAGCAGCAGCTGGTGTTTCCTCTCCCTCTTCTGGTTCCTCAGCTGCAGCTTCTTCTGTGACTGGCTGGCTCCCCTCATCATCCCAGTCCTTCTGAGATTCAGCCACGGGGTCATAGTGACTCCCATCATCCACCTCCTCCTCCTCCTGATCATAACGCACCGGTTGGGTCCCGTCATCCCCCCAGCCCTCTGTAGCAGCTGCTATGGGGTCATAGCGGACGGGCTGCGAGCCGTCATCCCCCCAGGCATCTGCTGCAGCAGCCACAGGGTCATAGTGCTGCTGGGTGTCCACCTCTTCCTCCTCACCACCGTCATCATGCTGAGGGGCAAGGGTCAGGTTTCAGGGGATCAAAAGTCAGAGGAGACATTTTACGTTTTATGTTTTGTAAGGGGCTCACAAATCAAGTGAAAAAGGGGAATTTTAAGGGAGAAATGGAAAAGGTACAGATTATTTAAGGGAAAACTAAATTCAATGGGCAAATGTTTGGGTACCAGAATAAGGATAGAGAATCTTAGAGGGGTATTTGGCTATTGAGTGGGCAGGAGATTAAAACCAGAAATAAGGAACAAAATAAGTATTACATGGACAAAAAATCTGGGAAATTAAAGAGATACTAAGAGGCACAAAAGGCTTGCAATACGAAGGTGCTTATCATCATGGCAGACAATGAATTGGGAAAAAGGGGTAGAAAATAGAAGTAATTTGAAAACAATGCTTAATATAGCTTCTACTTTCCTCCCTTATACCCCAGTCACACATTCCTGTTTCTCACGGCGATTGTACACGATTGTCATAATTCTGTTGAAATGTGCTTTGGTCGTGGTGCATGCACTACTTGATCTGAATCAGCGTTGTATAGTCGTGGACGAACACCGGGGAATGGGGAAGGGTCCCGATTGTTTTGAACTGTTCAAAACTGTTGTTGAGAATCGCCGCTCTCAGTATAGCGGGGTGGAATCCTAATTCAGTCCTAAGGCGAACAGTATTGGTGTGGCATGTACGGGGCTCAATCAGGCTGATCGTGGCTCAATCCAGAAAGCTTTCTGAGAACGACTGACAAGGACGTATCCGATTGTGCCCCGACTGTAATCACAATGCCTGTGTTCGTGACTTGTATTTATAGACCCTCGGAATGCATCAGGTGATCCTTTCTGAACGTTGTTCTTATGAATCTCGTACGGGAAGTGAACGTGACAAAAACGCAAGTGACTGGGCTCCAACGGGGCTGACATCGTGTCAGCGGGATGGAAATTCATGGAATCCTCGTCGTATTGTTGTATTGACCTAATTGAAGCGGGAAGAACACCCCTGAAGCGCCGTAGAAGCGCCGTAGAAGCGCCGTAGAAGCGTTACCGATAGTGTATGTACGGGGTGTATCCGGGGGAAACAGTCATTTCTTCCATATCATGCCGATCAAACCAGCCTTGCCAATCGTGTACAGTTGCGCACAATCGCCAGAAGAAACGGGAATGCATTTTATTTTAAAGTAGGTGTCATTTAGAGTAAGTTGGATTAACCTAAGTTGGTCAGAGGTTATAATGCTTCAAGCAGGTTTCAGTTTGAAAACACTGACTTGAAGTAGACTTGGGTTTAAAAAAATGTGATACAATATGTGTAAAAATGTTGATGTTTTCTGATATGTATTGCAACTGCTATTATGTCCTTCACTGTTTCTGTTTAGTACTAGCTAATGTAAGCATAACACACTAAATCAAGACTTGAAATTTTAGAGACAACAAGCTCATTGTTAGGTTTCTGGCTTTGCTTTGATAAGACATGAGCATGTTAGCAAGGCTTTGTAATCTAACTTAAATGCTAGCTCCAGCTAATTAAATCTTAGCCATGATGTGAAAAATGTACAATTAGCAAAAGAGCTAAGCCTGAAAAACTTTACGACATCTCTAGAGCAGCCTTTGTTGGGCATGGGGGATGTGCAAGGGCATTGTTGCAATGATTTGTCATACCAATGAAAAAATGGAACATTATAAAAAGGTTTAAAACTGAAGAGGAAAGACTCCAGTTTAAAGAGGTCAGAGAAAGTTATCAGCATGTCATCATCACCATCATCATCACCATCATGAAAACCAAGAAAGGAGAGGAAGACGGATAAACCTTTGCAGAAAAGATCTGCTTTAAAGTAAAAGACAGATGAAGACAGGGAAGGGTGGCAGCAGAAGGAAGAAATGGCAAAACTGTCAGCCTTTTCCCGTCACAAAAAAAAGATGCTGGATCTTCTGCAAGCATGGTTTGATTTTCCACTGTTATGTTCGGAAAAAGAAAGGAGGAAGCTTTGTAAGAGTAGAGGTGTTCTTTCTCTTGGTTACAGCCCAACTGTATGTTTGTTTTGACACATCACTCTTACAGCAGTAAGGATGAACAAAAGGGTTAGTTAATGGTCAGAGAGCCAAGTTGTAAGAAAGTTGCCCACGAGCTTGTTGGTGAACCACTCAGCATCATTTCAATGAAACAATCTACTGAGAAAATGAGCAACTTCAATCAACTTCTACAACAAAACTGTTCCCTGAATGTCACATGAAGCTAACATGAACTGACTACATGTGTCAGTGCAACATGTAAACAAACAGGGATACAAGGACAAACACAAACAAATTAGGTCAATTCAGTTACAAATATCACAAATATTATATTTCCAATAATACTTTCTTACTTGAAATTGAATTGACCTTTGTAAAATCCCAAGTTCTATTTGCGCTTAAGTGTTAGGTGTGTTTGTACATGAAGCACCGCTGACACACAGACAACGCACAAACAGATCTGGGACACACAAATGACAGAAGACCACAGAAAAAGAAAAAATTCTACCCAGCATGCGCTGCAGGTATCATGCAAACTCTGGAGGTGAAGCAGCGTGCATAATAAGAGAGAGGCTGCATAGAGTACTGCAGTAATGAGTCCTGAAATCCTGAAGCAAACAAACATTTTAGCATTTCCTGTCTCAACGTCTCAAAGTCAAGGGCATTTTAAGTTTTCAGTTAGATTAAAACATAAGGTTGAAAAGCCTCAGATATTTACACGTTTTTCTACATCAAAAACACATCTAGAAATGCCACACTCGTGAATTTGCGTCTTACAAAAGGCTGTTTTTCACGTGAGAATGGCTAGAACTAGAGCAGAGTTCCCTAAACACCAGGCGGCGAACTGATGGGCTATGGAACATTCAAAACAGAAAAACAAAACTACCTCATGTCTGTCCTTTGACAAATTGAGTTTGGATGGTCTTAAATCTTGAAAAAATCAGACTCTTTCATACATGTCACTGTGTCTAACTGTAAAGTCTTGCCACAGGCTCCCTGTTTCTGTCACAGACAAGATGACAAAAAAGTTAGACCTGACATAAACTCGCTTTTTATCTAAGGTCTTGGATGTAGTTGTGCATTTATTTGAAGATACATAACCCATGTCAACGGGGGAAGCCCAGGGCAAAAAAAGGGCCCAGGCTGTGCATAGCTACCTGATGTGTTGGACTGAAACTACAAAACATGGAAATAATTCAGAGATGAGGATAGTCAGAAACACTATTAGTTAGCAAAAGTAAAATCAAACCAGCTCAACATTTCCCTCCATGCTGCAATAAAACAATCTGTGTGCTTAGCATCTGTGGTGATTACTGGCTTTAATCCAAATATGTTCCTAGATGACATTAATGCTTCTTTTTAAGAACAAGCAGAGTCCTCATGAATGTCTCTTAGTTTAGTTTACTAAAATGTCTTGGACAGATATGCATTTAATTATAAGCTAGACAGCACTTGGAGAGGGCAAACCTCCGCCAAAGTAGCTCACATATTGCTGTTACACCTATAAGCAATAGTTTCATGATGAAGTAACCATCATAATCTCATTCCTTTACCCAGAAAACCTACCACTGCTACTTGGAATCATATCGATATCATTACTAGTTTGACAATTACAGGGTGAAAATGATCATTTACTAATAATAATAATAATAATAATAATAATAAATTTTATTTATAAAGCGCTTTTCTAGGCACTCAAAGACGCTGTACAGAGGTTAAGAGCATCATAGAAAACAACATCACTAACTTATCTTGATTATCACAATGTTATCACTTGTCCCTTGTGTCATGACCAACATTCATTGAAAATGTCTTCCAAAACCACTGAGTAGCCACTGAGTTATTAGTGAAACTGTGGAAAACTGCCCTATCACTGTTGAGAAATCCTTGAAAAAATTCCTTGATTCACATCCACATCCAGATCACCACCAAATCGACATCTCCTGAAAATTTAAGCAAACACAGGCCTCCTTGGCAGAGGTAAACAAGACACCATGGGCAAGCTAAACTGACAGTCAGCAATACACTGATACTTTTTAATCCTGTGCCGTTTATAAGGCAAACAAGCTCACTGTTTCACCCAAGCCCGTGTTACAGGGAGTTGTATTAATAATCCAAATGATAGCCAGGAAAATACTGTCCTATATAGAACCGGTCTGTGGTGCTTAAAGGTTTGGGCCAACTAGATTTTATTTTTTTATTTTTCTAAAATACAAAAAAACAAAAAGGGCATAAGATTCATAATAATTACCACTGACATGTTTAAGTTGCAAAAAAATATTTTATAGAAAAGACAATAAATTTAAGAAATTTAAGAAATTTAAAATAAAAGTTAGGGGCGTCATGATGTTGAAAGTCTGTCAACTGTGTTGTTCCTTAATAGCCTGACGTTAGCTTTTTACTTTAGATGATCATGGATACAGTTAAAAAATTATGAGAACACTGTTCAATCAAGAATAGCTTATTTTCAGTATAATACCAAATACCAATTGAACAAATCCAAAAGCTTTTTGATTGAATCAAAGAGGTGCTAACTTCAGGGTGGCCTACAAACTGATATCATCCCTCGTTAAAAAGTCCATCTCCTCCTGTTTTATTCTGTAGCTACTCTTTGTGTATTCTTTTTTTTTATTTAGAACCCACACAAACACAATCACACTTATTCACAAACATACAAATAGTAAAGTATATGGAAGTTTGCACCCTGTTGGTCAAGAACTTGGAATAAAGTGAAGAAACTCAAATCTTGGACTTGTGATTTAATCAGTCACACCGGTGGTGGGTGGTGATTTCTGAATACACGTTTTAAGAGTAGCCCATGTCAGCTGATCTCTCTTTCATACCTGTAGTACTCTATGAGTCGTAAATGTAAACATAAAAAGGTGAGTTGATAATTACTGTGAGCACCAACAATTTTTCTTCTGAAGACGATGGTGATCATAATGATGATTATGTTTAATTCCATTGTGTATTACAAACTTGATTAGATTGGAGTGATTCACTTACCCATGAGTCCCAGTTTGCAGGCTGTGGAGAACAGATAAACAGAATGAGAAGAGTTTATATAGCTACAGCTAATGGACGCTGCATTCGGTAAGAAATAACCAGTGCATGTTCCATGCCATAAAACTACAAGCCCATTGCAGGAGATCTCCAGCAGAACAAGAGAACAGGCAGTTTCAAGAGGCTTTAAAAGGCAAAGAAGTTAAATACTGACTTGAGATGTTTTCTGAGTATGTCATCAACTTTTTAGTCTCTAAATATTTCAAAGAGCCTAAACCTGAGCTTGACCAACCCTTTCCTGACTCCCTTTTATGTCAGCTTTTTCACCAAACATGAGGCCCCTCCCATAGCAACCATAACTGAGGCTGATAAACTTTCACCCAGGCAAATTCTTCTCAGTTCATTAGGGAATAATTGTTCCTCAGAGATTTTTAAAGGTATGCTTGGGCTCTGAGATAAGTGTAGTTATTCACAACATGCCTTGGGAGTTTTTTTCATCCTGTTTCTCAAACCTTAGATTTATTAAGAAAAATATCTTCTGTGTGGCACAGTGGGATAATCATAAAAGAATACTTGGATATACTTGAAGGTGATGACTTTAACTGAGATAATCAGTGTTGGCCAAGTTCCCTAAAAATAATATATAAATAAAAATGTTAATTCTAAAAAGTATAGCCCACTCTCTCCCTCTCATCATTGCTGAGTCACTTCAAAAGGTCACATTATTATAGAAATACATTCTAAGTCACTTACTGCCCAACACTGCGTATCAATAAGCGCTGTTTTGATAATGCCAAATAGTGATGACCTCGTTTTCTATCAGTCTTGTTCTTCTGTATCAGTCTTGTGGCCCTATCCCCCACCTCATCCCTTTTAAAGAACAACACTTTTCACATACTCCTGTCTACCCACCAAAGTCACTAAAAAGGCTAAATTGAGATTAGTCTAAATACATTCACAACTGTGAAGATCAATTATCGTTTCATGTCCATTTTTGTATCCACTTACATATGTATTTACTTTATATCCATTATTATCATGTATTTTCCCACCCTAAACCCATCCTTAAAGAACAGCATATCAGAACGGGAACATTACAATCATCAATGACTATTTAAAAATTAAAAAATAAAACTCAGAGAAAAGGTTTTTCAAATGTCATTCTCTAATGTCCTCCTAAAATAACTAAAGAAAGCCAACCACAGTTAAAATTTTTGGATGGGAACTTGGGTGGCCATTAGTACTTCAAGAAGCCACCCATTTAGCTATTGCTGTGTTTTGCGTTCATTTTCAATACAGCAGTGGCTGCACGGTTTGATTCCAAAGTTTCCAATTTGCTGAATTGTTAAATAGTGCCAAACATAGACACATCCTGGAGGAAAAATTTGACAAATTGCACATTTGCTGAACATATTATTGTGGCTCATTATTAAAGCTCACACAGTTACGCAAAATAACTGTACCAACCAACATCAGAGTACCTTTTGGGTAGCCTGAGTTCACTCTCTTTAGAGGTAAAGCTGGGAGCTCTTTTAGCAGCTTCACTGATCATCAAGTACTTAATTCAACCTGACTTCAAAAATACTGAAATATCCCTTTAACAACACTATTAGGTAATGTTAGCTTAATTGCATTACATGAAATTGAAACTACTAAGTACATATGTGCAAAAAACTGTTTTGCATTGAAATCAAATCATATGTTTAGAAAGACTCAGAATAGATTCATGACATTCATGAATTAATTTTGAATACCTTTTCTTTTTAACACATTTCATACAGCAGTGTATCTAAATTATTGCTGTAGACAAGCTAATAAACCATACAAAAATCACATTATCCAGACTCTTATTGCACTGCAGGAAGAAGCAGATGCTAGGATAAACACCTTTTTTAGCAAACAGGGCTTGTATTGCAAATCATGGATTGGTTTGAATAGAAAACTGATTTTGAAACGGATAGTGACCCCTTGAATCACAATTGAATTGAAAGGTAATCTTGCAGGTTAAAATGTATCGACTTTGTTGATATACCACAGTGGTGACAGCCAACACTGGCCACCATCTGGAGCATCAAACACTAGTTATCAGACATCAGTAATGCCATATACCTCCACTAACTGAATGTGTTATGTTGTATGAATGCAAAGTTTCAATCAAATCACCCGTATCCCAAACTTCATTCTCCAAAACAGTTTAAATAAGAAAGAGGTCAGAGCACAGCAGGGCTTTCTTCATGCCATGAGTGATCTGTGGACAGAGCTGAAGCAGGAAAAAGTGATCTCTAAAAGCAAGTTTCTACAGATCATCATGCCATCATCCATCTCTTGTTTTGGTAATTAGAAAGAAGCAGAGCAGGAAACACCTCAAACGATGCCAAGCTTTGCAAGTGATTTTATATTTTTCCAGGCTGTTTAAGGCTTACATAAGCATTTTGAATACAAAATAACTATACAAGACATTACCTCACATCTAATAAGCTCCTACAAGGTTCTTATTAAGCTCCCTATCCCAGCATGAACTTAACCTCTCAGTCTAAAACATAAAACCCCTTGTAAAACTTGGCATTTCTTGCAGTGAAGGTCTCTAAGTCTATGTTTTCATGCTGTGAATTGTCCACCTGTGTGACCTCGGGGGCTTTGGTTGCTGCACTGAAAGAGTCCAGGTCCATATCCAACAGGTTGCTCACTGCTGGACTGTCAAACTGACAACAACAGGAATACGTAAGCTCAATGGCTGACTCGTAGTTATAAAGGGGGTCAGGAAAAATGCTTGAGTGCAGATTGGTTATAGGGTAGAACAGAATAAAGGTTAGGAATAGAATAGATACTAAAGAGACAGAGCACACAATTGGAAAAAGTAGACAAATAAGGGTAGAGTAGAACACAAATAATAAAACAGGACAGAACATAGACTTCAGTGGATTAGAATGGGATGAAACTGGATGGAAAAGAATCGAGGAGACAATTGGACAAAGCATGGACCAATACAAGCCTTTATCACATTTTAAAAAGAGCGCAGACTTTTAGTGGGCGGGGCTTAGCTCAAGGCATAAATATTCACATTAGCCAGCACTAGCTGAGAAGTTGCTATTAACTTGTTCTCTGAATTTGTAAGGTTACATACTTTTGGGGACTTTCAATGTTACTTAATAAAGATAGCAATTATAAGGAATAAATTATCAAGACAACAGCTCTGAGCCTGTACTGCTACCCTTTATTTTGGATCCTGTGCGTTAACACATGCGTGATTTGAGGTCCGCGGGCCAGCTCCAGCTTGTGGTGCCTAGGGCGAGACTTAAAACCAGGGGGGACAGGGCCTTATCTGTGGTCGGCCCCAGACTTTGGAACACCCTCCCCCTCCACGTCCGAACAGCCCCCACGGTGGAGTGTTTTAAGTCTCGTCTTAAGACCCATTTTTATTCCCTGGTGTTTTAATCTTGCATGAGTTTTGTGATCCTCTGTGTCTTTTATTTGTTTTACTAGATCTTTTTTTTTTTTTACTATGTTTATCCGCTTGATTTTATTATTTTATTTATAGCATCGTTTTAGGTTTATTCTTCCATTTGATTATTTATTGCTTATTGTTATTTGGAAATGTTTGTTTTATTGATTCTATGTACAGCACTTTGGAGACGTTTTTTGTTGTTTAAATGTGCTATACAAATAAAGTGGATTGGATTGGATTGGATTAACACAGGTTAGCATCTGATTTGAGCATTTTTTATACCAAGTTGACCACACACACAAGTACATCAAATCTCACGGGTTCCAACAAAAACATCTTCAGATGTGTGTTATTTAGGTTTGTCTACTCTCCAATTGTTGAGTAATAAGGCGCATGCACACTTCATAAGTCGTGTAGGGGCAACACTGATGTTCATCTGTGTCGATGTATCACACAGACACAGTTTGCATCCTTTGCCTAACAGCCTCTGGTTGAAGGTTATATTTGCCTTCAGTTTTGCTATGTTTTGCCTCCTGCAAGTGCTACAACTTCACGCTGACAGTGTTCTGAAAAAGGGTCTATAGAATTCAAAAGAGTGTCAAATAGTTAAAATTAACAACTGTGATTATGATTTTTTTTTTTAGATTAACAGCAACCAGTCACATTTTTATTAATCTATATTTACTATGTATTTCTTATCAGTTAAAAAAAAAAAAATGATATCACATGGTGCAGATTACTTCCATCTGGTCTCCTGAGCTGTGTTCAAGCCTTTGAACTATAGCTAAGTGATTAATAATGGGGATAATTAAAGGAAAAGCATTGTCATTATTGTCTCAGTAAATCAGGGAAATGTAAAAGTGAGTTGAAGCCAGAATCTAGCCCCCTGCTGTATGTGAACATTGATGTGCATAACAACAAATTAGACTAAATTATCGCAATTTTAAAAAAACTGAACAATAATTTTGGACCTTAAAATGTTTAACACATTCACACTGACAGCCATATTCACAATACAAAGCACAAGAATAGGATAGACAGGATAAACCAAAAATATTTTTAAAAAATATATTTCAAAGTATGTAACAAACAAATTAAATATAGGAAGAAAGAAGAAGTAGAATAGAGCAAATAAAATAGACCAGCATAACAGAACAGAATTCTGCATAATGAACGAGAACAGAAAGAATGAGAGGGTTGACAGGATTGAAATCTTCAAGTCTTAGACCTGTTCAAGAGAGTAAAACGTGTAAATTAATGCTGTGTAGTTGTATTGTATAAAACATTTGCAAACTAACCTCTGTTGGGGAGGTGACACTGATATCAGGAGCGGCTGCAGCATCGAACAGGTTGACGATATTTTCTGTTTTCATCTCCTTGGATGGGGTCACCTTGGGTGGAGGAGGCACTGCTGGCTTTAGCTATGGTAAAGAAAATGATATAGTAATTAAGTTGTGGAAAAAATAGAAACAAGAACTATTATTGATAAACCCCAGCATGAAATTCAGTCATAATTACATTATGTGAAACAGATCCAAAGATTTTCATGGACAACTTGTTTTTTTTTACCTTAGATGGAGATTTGGGAATTGGTGGAGGTCCTCCTGGCCTCAGGCTGTGGTTAGAAGCATCCCTCCCACTGAGAAAATGAGGGCAAGAGAGGAATAGGCAAGACAGAGAAAACAGATAAATTACAGGGAGATAACAAGTATTACCAAGATTGTGACAGACAGATCTAGGAGAGGTTAAAAAGAGCAGCTAGAAGCTAACACAGCTCAAGAGGCTAAAAAGCATGCTCTACAAAAGTCCAGGCTGAAGATGCTGCAAGAGCTGTCATGCAAGAAAAGTGAGCATCCTATCTTCACATCCTCCCTTTTTCTGCTATCTCATGCATTCAGGCATCTTCTGTGCCTCATCTAGATTATCAAAAGCGAGCAGTGATAGAGCATTCGAAAGCAACCTCAGATCTGTAGGTATTTAAATGCTCGAAAACCACCAGCTTACTGCTGAACCAGGTATTATGCATCGAGCAGGGCATTAAGAGATTCATGTAAATGGCTAATGTCTAATAAGTGAAAGTTTGCCGTAACTTTATTTAAAAATTTAAGATATTTGCAACTAGATCTGGAGAATGTTGCCAACAGCCTCATTTTCACTTACATATATGCAGAGTCAACTGTAAGTCCATTAATTCCTTGGGGAATCTCTGTGATATTCTGTGATAAGCCTGCATATCTCCTCTCTTGATGATGTTTTTGTCAAGAATGGGCCTCAAAACATTTTTGTGGTACATTTTGGAAAGACTGATAGAAAGTGTGCCGTTTAAGCTGAAGGCTGCTAACAAGTCAAAAAGGTACTTAATTCAATTTATCTGCCCATGGCGATTGTCAAGTGAGTTTGCAATAATGAAAAAAAATACTTATTGATTAGGTCTAAACAAGAATCTCAGTCATGTTATTCTGTGAAACTATGATAATGCATTTTATGACATCCAATCCTAATTATTACTTTGATATAAACACAGTCAGTTTTAGCAGTGATCACTTGCAGACATGACTGATATGATGTCTCTCACTACACATTCCAGTCAATATTTTAAGTTACAGAGAGTGACACAGCAAAACAGGGCTGAATAATATTAAAATAACATTGCAATAAATTGTTCTTTTGCAATATTTATTGCAATTTTTATTGCTTAACAGAAAAGGAAGAAAAGGAAACATCATAAAAAATATGTAACTTAATTTCAATGTTAATCTAAGTATATTCAATTTATTGATGTTTTTTTTTTTCCTTTTGTCGGTCCTTGTATTCTAAGTCCTGTCCACCATATGTGAGGCCAAAGGTTTCAGCTCTAAACACTTTTGATTTTCTATCTGTACATTAAATTTGTAGTCTTACTGCCCACTTGACTCTTTTTGTTAACCATTTCCTTTACTCCTATAATCAGTTATAAAATAAATATCTATAAAAAAAATCCCTGTGATCCACTGTTTTTTTCCTTCAATCTTAAAGAATGTATAATTCATACCGTGTTTCTGTAATAATTTTCAGCAATATAATTTCAGTTTAATTTCTGACCCACAATGCTTTCATATTCTGTCTTTTAAATAGTTTGAACATTTTTGTGTATGATTTTTTAAAAGCAAATATTTGTAATATAATACTGACGTTAGAAGAAATAAGCTTTAACATTGATATGTTGGCTAGATGGACCTCCAAAATGTCTTAAACTGATAAAAGTCAAGTCTTATGTGGAGACTTAAAAACTATTTACTGCAATAGAGGCCCTCTTTATGTCATGGCATTTATCATATAATTATTTAAAAATTCAATTGAGTAACAGAGTAACACCGCTTACACTACCAAAACTTAGAATGAAATTTGTATCTTTGATGTCTGAGCTGCCAGTTAATGTTTCAGTTCCCACATTTATTGAATATTTAACAGAAAGTTGTAAAATTAATTAATTAATTCTTTTAAGTTTTGATGGCCAAAATGTCCTCCAACTCTGGAATGACCATTTTACAAACTCTTTCTGTTTTTCCTTTTTATCCAGAAAAACAGGGTTTGCTAGCATTAGCATTAGCCCAATCTGGTTTGGGGCTGCAAATGCAACATTGCTGTGGAACATCCAATATGTTATGCTTTATAAAATGGTTAGCAGGCATCTAATGCTGACTTAAAGCACTGTTAAAACACTCCACTGCAAGACAGGAAACATGACCATGGGTAAATATATGAACTACATATGACCTTCAGGACAATTGTATTTTTCACCTTAGACATCAAGGATGTTAAATGTCTATGGTGTTGTATCGGAAATATAGATGTGTGGTGTCAGATGCAAGATATGAATGACCAAAACATCTTGACAGTTTTATAACTATTTATATATGTAAGAAAAGAGATAAAGAAAGCAATTGGCAAAAACAGGCTGACACAGGATCCTAGAGTGTAAGAGTTTGACTCATTCAGCTGTCTCTTTCAATTCTAACAAACATTTATGTCAGGCTGTCATCTTCACTTTAGTTGGCACGCACTCCTATTTTTGTCCAGCGAATGCATATTCTGAATTATAATCTAAAACTACAAACTGGGGGAAATGGCCTCTTCCCAAGGCTTTTTGTAGTTTCCATTCATAGAAAAGTGTCATTCATTGAGGTGGACATTAAGAGACATCTTCCAAATATTTATGGATTTACAGACACCAGTCATGTAAAGAGGAAATGAGGTGTTAAAGCAATTAGCAAGCATGACACCCCTACATCCAGCCATGTAGAGTTCTTAAAATCCTGTTAATTGTGTGTTTACTGCCTGGTTCAGCTTTGCACTTGCAAGTCTAATGTACTTTAAATATCTGCAGATCTAGGTGCACAGTTCTCTGATTAGTGTGTCTAGGATTTCACTTGCATATCCAAGCACTACTTTTCTCTAAAGTCTCCCAAGCCTGCAGACTGACTGATAGACAGCTAGACAGACAGATCAGATGGACAGACAAACAAGTTTTCTTGTGTCACCATGGTTACCACGATTGCAGCTGGTTACCTCCTATTTGCTCCTGACGATGAGGCACCTCGACCTGTCTTTCTGTAAGGGGGGTTCAGGGGTGGCTCCAGGTTAATGCATGCTATTTGCTTTATTTCCTTTACCTTACAATTATATTGTAGCTTCTAATTAAAAAACTCTTTCCTTTTTTCTTAGTGGACCTTTCTGAGATGAGTTTACCAAAGTTTTTATATTATGCTGGCAGTGAAAGAGGCTGCTCTTGTGAAGATAAGTTCATCTGCAGGCCTTTAAAATGTTTTAAGCATAATAAACCACTTCGTTTAATGCAAACTGCAAAGCTGTGGAGCATGCTAAACACAAGTCTACCACACGGAGGTCTGAGGCATTAAGGGATAAAAATGAATTAAATAAACATTTCAGAAAATCTGATGTAGTCCAAGCAGGGGTGGGCAGCTGTCAGCCCAGGGCGCACATGCGGCCCTCTGTCTAACTAACTGCAGCCTGCCAGTGAATTTCAAATTTCCAAAAAATTGTAAAAATGAAGCTACCATATGCCAAAACAATCTGCATTACAACATAAAAAGCAGCAACATTTCTGCAATAATCTTTAGTGACTGGCAAATGTTTTGTTATTAACAAGAAATTTGTAGACATTATTTGTCTAATGGTTTCTGTGAAGGCTTTTTATAAAGCGTCACAGAAAGCATTTGGAAAATAAGACAATCAAATAAACTTAAATGACCAGTAGTTCACTAAATTGTGAAAAATACCTTTCACTGGCTTTAGTTCCATGTTCAGCACACATAATAGAGCATTACTTATTGCTTTTAGGCTCAAAATAATGATAGCGGATTCACAAAATATCATGACAACTATACACAAATCTCTGCTGTCAGGTAGAACCATTAAATCTCTAAAATGACTACTTTTCAGGACATTAAAAAAATATATTTTTAAATGAAATAACACTTCATTGTGCTAAATTGCAGATGCTGTTGATTCACTTTGATCAGTTTGAAATTTGTTAGAAAAAAACCACTAACTTGATAACCTTGTAAACTATTTCAAGTAGACTAATAGATATTTTTTATGGGTTTAAAACCTGTTATGCTTGGGTTTATTGGGTAGGCAAAATATCAACACAAAAATGGCAAAACAAAAACAAAATATCACAAAACAATTCAGAGTCACTTGTATGTGTCAAACAAAAATATACTTAATACTCTGCAAATTCTTCTTGATGTTTTTAGGCTCTTGACTCAAAGCACTGACTGAATATTAAAAGGCCATGGAAACCCATACAGGTGTTAGTAAAAAAGACCCTGATTGGATCTTTCCTCAAGATTGTGTTGGTGTAGAAAAATATGTTTGACTGACAGCACAAAAACATTGGGGAATATGTAGAACCTGTAAAAGTAAAGGTCTTGTTGGCCTGCTATCAATTCAAACTTAAGACATAAACTTTAACCAAAGCCCCACCTATTTTTGACCTCCCCTAGTCTAATCAACCAGAGTGATTGAAAACACCCGTTTGAGTGTCCAAGGCCTTCAAAAAAAAGGACAACAACTCCATTGTCATCAACTGCAAGAAAGTGAAGCCAAAATACTCATTTCGTGGGTGTTAATGGCTTAACTTGAAGTCAAAACAAGCAGAGATTAAAAATGGCAGGCCATATGAAAGCATACACTTAGCTGTCCTTGGCTAATTTGAAGCACCAGCCTTTTATTATGCATGAGAAGCACTTACTCAAAACATAAATACAATAAAGTTAAGCATTTTCAGTGCGCTGCACCAAACTGTTGTTTTTTTGTCATTGTGCACACAGCCCTTCTCAGTTGGAACAGTTCATCTCATCCATCCATCCATTATCTATACCACTTATCCCCTCCAGGGTCACGGGGGCTGGAGCCTTTCCCAGCTGACATTGGGAGAGAGGCGGGGTACACCCTGAATTGGTGGCCAACCAATCACAGGGCCACATAGACAGGCAATCAACCATTCAAGCTAGTACATACCTAAGGGCAATTTAGAGTCACCAGTTTGCCTAATGAGCATGTTTTTGATCTGTGGGAGGAAGCTGGAGTTTCTGGAGAGAACCCATGCATGCACAAGGAGAACATGCAAACTCCACACAGAAAGGCCCTGACCGACACGGGGATCTAACCAGCAATCTTCTTGCTGTGAGGCACATGCACTACCAGCTGTGCCACTGTGCTGCCCATCTTTTGGAATAGTACAATGCAAATCCGTGTAATTTCTCCCTCACTGACCAATCAAGGAGGGACTTCTTCTGACCTCTATGTGAGGAGAAATGCTTTTGATCCAATATTTTCTTAAAGCAAATTACTTCCAGGCTTTCATCACAGCTAAAGCCTGGATATTATTACTATTCTTTATTTCACATTTTTTGGGGAAATTTCTTTAAATTGAGGAAACTATTAAGCCCACAGAGCAATAGAGTAGTGCAGGAATTAGTCCAAAAGTGCATAGGTTAATTTAAAATGCATCTGATATTGCCCAGCTAAAGTGTTAATACGTTTTTAAAAGGATGGTTAATAACCAACTGCTAACAAGGACAACAAAAATGGCCACGGATCCTTATGCATTAATTTCTGATTGCTTTTTATGAACACTATTACATACACCATAGCTGTAGTGATGGGCACAAACTTGCTCGATTCATTAGATTTAGAGACAATCTTAAACAAACGTGGTGATACTCATTGGAGGTACGGTAGCTGCTCCAGTCAAACCACCATTTGTAGTGACATAATAGCTTAATAGTAGCATCTTACTCTTACTGGTTTTGCTAAAGCCTAAAAACCTGTAAAAGTCAAGTTTGTTCATGAGCAAGTTTCATGACTTTTCGTTCGCAACATACCTTAATAAGCAATGACTTCAGAACACAGTGAAAAATCCCATAGGCTTTTACTCGAGGGAATTAGCGCAATGCTAACTTCCTGGATAGCCTAGAAAAATATGTCATCCCTGCACCACTCAATTTCAAATCTTCTTAGGGATACTATCAAAGGCATCTAAAGACATATTTTATAACTTTGCAACAATAAGTGCTAGTGAGTAAGTGTTGCCAGCACAAAAAGAGGCAACTGTTGAAACAGGCTCTGACCTACTACAAAACCTGATTCCTTGGGTTGTTACAGTCTACGGCAGAACAGTTTTTTTCCAACCAGCTTTTTCAAGCAGACACTTGTTGCTGTGGAAAGTTCAAAGACTGTTGTACGGTTGAAAACACAATATTAGGTGACATGTTAGAGCAGAGAATCATGACGTTATGGCTGGTCAGTTGTTGACCTTTAATACAAATTATAGCAGATTTAGTCAGGAAATTAAATACTTGAACATATATTAGCTTAATAACTGCCTTTCACAGCACAATCCAGTTAAGGCAGAACTGTATCAAATATGTATTCTAACCCTTAAAGATTGACCCTTGTTGTATCTGTTAAAGTGGAATCAAAGGAAGTCTCAACACATTTTCTCGTCACTCCATGACAGCATTTGCCCTGTCCATCTTTATGAGTAGTCTATGATCCAAAACTTCATCTGAGAAGAATATTACATAATAATTTTAACTACTAGGTAGTTTCAAAGTTCTAGAGAGAAGTCCCATAAGGTAGCAGACTGCCATTATGTGTATTTCTATGATAGAGTGGTGAGTATAGCTCACTTACCTGGTTGTGTCTGTCGTCTCCAGTTTTTCCAAAATATCATACAAATCCTGATCCAACTGCAAAAGAGGAAATAGCATGTTGGATTATACATAAAAGCAAAAGGATAACATCATCATCTTTCACTGGGATGATCTATTACATAATCATGACAGGTTTTTTTGGTTTGTTTTGGGTTTTCAGGAAGAGTTTACATTGCAAAACTTATCTCAGGCAGATAATTTAGGGCTGTCCATTTGAGGTAGTGGTACAGGGGATCATCTAAGTGCACTCAGTTATAATCCTTCCTCTTTTTTTGTCTTAAAAACCACAGACTTCCTTTAAAACTTGGAAAAGAACTTCAGTATAAGTCAACATAGTTATCATTTTTGGGCAAGAAATGTAAATATATATCTTTGTTTTGTAATAGTGTGTTTGAAGGTGTTTGCACAGCCTGAATTTTCCTTCAAGATTTTAACAATGAGTACCCTACAACATGCAATATGTTCATATAAGTTACAGTGCAGTATGTTGCTAATGGTTGCTTACTGTCGCTGTTGGCAAAACGCTTTCTATCTCTATCATTCATGATTTCCTTTTTGTTCATATACTGTGCACATCTGTCAATGGGCTTTTAGTTTAACCAATATAAAGTATCAAAACAAGACACCATAACTCGATTAGGTCCTATAACTATTGAAAATACCTCCTAGTTCCCTCACCAATATCAATAATAAGTAGGGATGCACGATATTGGATTTTTGCTGATATACGATATGCCGGTATTTCTGAACACAGTATTGCCGATATTAATACCAATATCAATATTTTTGGTCAAGAACAGAAAGTCTTAACACTACCAAAATTGACTTGTTGGTTACATTGTGACAGCCTATTTGTGTAAGGAACAATTGTAAAACAAGAAAAACAACATTTCCATCTTGAAAAACTGAAACCCTTGCTTTTGAATTGAAACCATACAGTGATGTATGGGGTGACGTACAAAGTAAATATATATACAGTGTGATCAAACAGCCTCTCTAAACATTTTGGTCATTAAGAAGGTTGCTTGTTTGGACTTATCTTTATACACCACTGACCCTGTTGCTTCTTTTTCTCACAAGATCTGGCAACACTAGTGACAATCACTTTTGTCTTTTATCTTAATCATGTTGATGACGAAGTCTTACCCGGCTTATTTCCTTGTGAAATTTCTCCTCAAAACCAGCCAGACTCTGGAAGGTGCTCACGTAAAAACCAACACGACTACAGAAAACACAAAGAGATTATTGATTTTGTCACTGCTTTGACTTAATTAACGTCTTTTACAGGTACATGTAGCGCAAAGGGGGGTTAAAGTTAATTATAGCAGCAATCCATTAAGAGGAAGACCAGCCTCCACACAGATGTAACCACACATTCACATGGACAGACCTGTTCCACAGTGAAGGCAACTCCTCTTGCAAGTCAATATTAATCTCTTCAAACACCTTCTGGGCTCTCTCCAACTCTTCTTCAGCCTAAAACACACACACACAAACACACATAACAGGCTATCAGCTTTTCGTCTTGGTAGATTAAGTGTTGTTTGTGAGTGGGGACATGTTGGTATGATTTTCTTGTACTTGGCTCTTGGACAGGCTGCTTTGGGCGACATTGTGTGCAGATAAGATACCCTGAGCCCAACCTGGAGTGGCCCTCTCCAACAATGTGGAAGGCTGCAAGAGCAAAGAAAAGGAAATGTTTCATACTCTACCTTACATAAGTGATATAGTAAGTGATCCAACATCCAGCTGACAAGTTTGGCGTTACCTTAGTGAGTTTAATGCCCCCGTCCTTTTTCTTAGTCTTGTGTGTGATGGCATAGTTGTGTCTGGCACTGTCATAATCCACCAGCTTCCTGTCTCTTTTTGCAATGCGTGCCTAAAAAAAGAGAAGATAGGTCCTGTGTATTTCAGAGTTAAACAAGGAGAATGTGACAACAAGTGCATTCATCTTAGCAAATATTACTGTGGCCTTTGCATTTTTATGCAACAATTTCATTATTAAGTTTACAAACATTTCTACTATCAAATTATTATTTTGTATTTCATACCATGTATACTCTGTGGCTGCACTTTTTCTAATGAATTTAACACTGAAAACTTCTGTTTGGATATAATTCGCACGTCATTAAATGTACTAAGATTATAACTGATGTTGCTATATGACCTGCCTTCACTGCATGATTAAGCCATCATTGCTGTTGACCACCAGATTGTTTTAAGATACATAAAGTGATAATGCAGGCTTATCTA
The DNA here is from genome assembly GCA_037902135.1 of Cetoscarus ocellatus. NCBI lineage: Eukaryota > Metazoa > Chordata > Actinopteri > Labriformes > Labridae > Cetoscarus > Cetoscarus ocellatus. The sequence goes on along the minus strand of JBAMNC010000677.1, from coordinate 2,217,044 downwards.
GAAATATTTTTTTCTCAAAGATGTTTGTTAATTTAACAGTCTTCCACATTTTGGCGAATAACTCAATAAGTTCCCAAAAAATCTGAATTAAAATTTCAGGTAATGTTGGCTATGAAACAAGGGATTAGATTTAAGTGTTGATCAGAATTAATTAATTTGTTACTATTGCACAACAGAGAAATTTTCCACGTTTGATAATAACCAACATTGTTGGAAATGCCTTGGCAGGATTTAGCGCTTTTTGAGCACTTTTTGTTTTAACTGTTTTGTTATTCCTTATAAAATATTTTGTCATTTATAAATAAAGTAATTTATCTTGATTTTATTGTCATTCTTATTAAATTTATACTGGTGTGCATTCCTCTCAAAATCCTTCTTGGCACCCTACCTTTTTATGCTTTAGTCCATAAGTTTTTTTGCTCTCCTACTAGGCCCTGCAATTGTATTTGAATGAAATGTATTGTGTAAAAAGCTGGATGGATTTATTGATGTGGTTGATTTTAAAAGAAAGCTGTTTAAAAGTGGCTAACTGAGACAACAGAGTTTGTTGACAACATAAACATGATTGTTTTTTACCCTCTTTGAACACAATGTCAGAAATGAGAGGAGGGGCTGGAGCCTATCCCAGCTGTTTTTTGGCGAGAGGCAGGGTACACGCTGAACCAGCTGCCAGCCGATTGCACGGGTGACATAGAGCGACGGGCAACCATTTACTCTCACTCTCATACCTAAGGGCAATTTGGAGCATGTTTTTGGTCTGTGGGAGGAAGCTGGAGTGCCTGGGAGGAACCCACACATGCACAGGAAGAACATGCAGACTCCACACAGAAAGGCCCTGACTGACCCCTGGATCAAGGGAGCGGCCTTCTTGCTGTGAGGCATGTGCACTACCTGTTGCACCACCTTGCTGCCCATACAAGCCTTATGTCTTAGTCTAATATTTATCAAACTTACACTCACTAAGCACAAAAATATGCTTGTTGCAAGCTATAAAATATTATAAATTCATTATATTCTGCCACCGTTGAGCTATTATTTTCACCTACATCTGACCTAATTATTAATATCAAATACTTATCAACTTTTACATATATTAACCCTTTAAATGCCAGGTTTTTGTCATGACTCCACATTGTTTACAGATGAAAAAAAGAGAAAAAAAAATTGGTCTTTTTCATTTAACTACAAAGTAGATTTTTTGGTTTTGGATTTTTTGGTTTTGGATTATTACAGCCTGTGTTATGTCAGTGATTAGGAGCAAGATTGATTTTTATGCATGATTATTTTTTGTGCATTATCAAATACTTACACATATACCAATAAGCACAAAAATTTGCTTTGTTTATAGTAACTATGATAAATATGTTACATTACTATCATTGTCAACTTTTTTTAGGTTTAATTTTTAAACCAACATAAGTCCTGATACACATGAAGATTTTTTTAATATTTTGAGCCTTTAAATGCCAGGCTTTTGTCATGATGCCACCATGTTTTTAGATTGAAAAAACTGAATTATTTACTCCTTTTTATATGGTTTAAATGATGCTATCTGGTGGAGAGTAGTAAAAATGATCAACTCACAGGTAAAAGGTCAGATTGACACCAAGATATAATAAAATGCATGTGCTATTCATTAATGGAAGTGAGGTCAAAAATTGGAGTTTTACTGGGTTTAAATGGCGCATTTTTTGCGCCTAACAGTATGAGTGTAACACTTGTTTGTACTGTGTATATAAACCCTACTGTAGAAGTTGAGCAGGAAAGATCAAGATCAAATAAAAATACACATTAAGTCAAAGTCTGTGCATATGTGTGAACTCAGCCAAAATAATTAAAAAAAACAAAGATTGAAAAAATGAGTAAAAAGCGCACAACAGTCCCTAAGGGTTAAGGACCAACAGAAATGATAATAGGTCGACAAGTCCTCTTATCAGTGCAGGTTATACAAATTTCACAATTTTGTGGAGGTGTCTAGGGCTTTAAAGAACACTTAAAAAAAGTAGTATTCAGGGAGCACCCACCTTGATGTCAGGGAACTGGCCCAGGTAAGTGTCCATGGAGATGAGAGCATGATCAACCAACTTTTGGTGGTAGTCTTCCCACAGCACGTCACAATCCTGCAGCATGAATGGAGACAGAAAATCATAAACCTATAATGTCCCAGAATGAAAGGGGTCCATTCTGAGCATGTAGTCTTACATCTAAGAAGGTATAAACTCTGAACCTCTTTTAGCTGATTGTGGTTCTTTCTTGAATCCAGCCCAGAGGTCATTGCCAGATGATAACCATCAAACAAAAATATATTCATACAGTCATACAAATGAAGCTGGAGCAAGATTTAGCAGCACATTTTGCCTTTCAATAGCCCTATAGATCCAGAAAGCAGAGTCTCACACAGCTGTTTATCCTTGAAAAAAGCTAATGGGATGTGAAGCTAACAAGAGCCAAACACACCCTGCACTCATGAATCAATACACAGTATAACAAAGTGATTATGCCCTTCAGCTCATCTTTATACTCTCACACCTGCAGGCACTCTCTGGGTATGAAAAGAGCATCTGACCTCTACAATGGAGTCCACTTCTCTTGCACCATACCAGTCGGGCTCGTACATGTCAGCCAAACACGCCTGGACGTTCTTGGAGGACTCATGCATGGCTTAAAACAAACACACATACAGTATGTTGAATCAGTGGAAAATTTGCAGGAACACATATTTAAAAGGTGCATTTTATTGGATGTGATTCTCTGGCCTGGTAAATATAGGTATGTGAGTGCGTTTGTGTATGCAGCAGTCTGGATTTGTTTTGTGTGTCACCTTTCACTGCCTCCAGGTACGCCCTGAGGTCCCTCTGCAGTTTGCTACCTTCAGCCTGGGGGTGAGACACAAACAGGAGGCTTACAAAACAAAACAAAATGGTGTGCAGAGACATGTTCAGCCTGTTGATGCAGTGCCATTACAGTCTGAACAAATATAAATCTTTTCCAGCTAGTGAAAAATTCAGTGAGTTTGCACTGAGAGCACAGGACTGAGTAGCAAGCCTGTCAACTATATTGTTTTTAAATGTGCACTGTTATGCCATCAGTGGTCGATAACACATTGATTTTTGTAGAATTTAGAGCATGACTCAGTGCCTTTCTCTCTGCACTCACATATTGTTTGTTGAAGTTGATCACTCCTTCCTCAAATGCCACATCTTTGGTCTCATCGGCTTTACCAAGCTTCTGAAGGACCTGTATACAGAAAACACAAACAGTCAGGTCAAACTTATTTGCTGCACACATGATACACAGAAAAACACAATATGATTCATATTCAATCAGGTGAACAATTTTTCTTCTTGTTAAGCACCCATTCATACCAATGGGCAGATGTGAACTGTTTCTGTTACTTACAAAGACCCACAATTAGTCATAAGGAGGGCACAGCATTATCAGCATAACAAAGATAATGACAGATAATAACTAAAATGGGCAATAACCAACACAGGCAGAGAAAATTTCTGCCAAAATATCAGCTTCTCTTGCTTTTTCTTGTAGCCTGCTATGGACCATTGGTGTAGGTGGCCTGCTGCTGTGGACCTGCATGACTACAATTGCTACAACTACTTATATTAAGTCTTTCAATCTTTCATTTTAAATGCTATTGTAATTTGATCATGTTAATATTAGAATAAGCTGTCTATTATCATACATTTTCCCTGCAAATATGGCACAGAATTTTGTTACCATTTTACCAGCATGAATGTCCTGCCACTCTGGACCCAAGTGACTCCAACTGCTGCAACTACAAATGTTCAGCCCTCTTATCATAATTATATGAATGACCTTTCTATTGTTATGCATGGTTGTTTCTGCAAAGACCACAATAACTACTGTTACCATAATTGCAGGCATGGGTGGGCTGGCCTGCTGCTGTGGACCTGCATGACTACAACTACTACAGCTACTTATATTAATATTAAGCTTTTCATTCTTTAATTTTCTAATGCTTTTGTAATTTGCGAATGTTGGAATAAGAATAAGCAGTCTATTATTGCACATGTTTTGTCCTGAAAATATGGCAAAAACTTCTGTTACCATTTTACTAGCATGAGTGGCCTGCTGGTCTGGACCCACATGACTCCAACTGCTACAACTTCAATTATTTACCCCTCTTTTTCATTATTATTCATGTTAAATGATGCATATTTGTCTCTGCAAAAATCAAAAAACTGTTACAGTTATTACAGGCATGGTTGAGCTGACCTGTTGCTGTGGACCTCCAATTTCTTCATCCAAAATCTGTGACATTTTTATTAACACCTGTCACTATTCAGTTTAACTTAAGAGCTGCTTATATTCTGCTGCTTTAATCACTAATATGCGTCCTCTCTCATAATCATTGTAATGCTAATATTAGACAGGTCTCTCTGTTTATGGTTGTTGCTGCTGGCACAATACATGATTCTGCCATTAAAGCTGTCTTTCCATACATGTAGGAGAAAACCTAAAAAGACAAATTGATGGCCTGGACAGCCATATATTCATCTTCTTCAGTGTCGTTTCTTTCAGTGTTTGTCTCTGCCTGCATCTTCCTCTCTCTTCTCACACATCCAACACAGTTTTGGCAAAAAGGTTGTTTTAACAGGTTTTAACTCAAGATTTCTGCCTGCCAAGCAGAGTTTTTTTATTCACTATAACTCTGCTAAACGCTGCTCAGTTGTATGCTCATGGTGGACTCATGTCTGCTCTCTGTAAAATCAGATTAATAAAAACATTAATATTAATAATAAAAGTATAAATAAAGAGAATGGTCCAGAAGTGCCTATTTTAGAGTCCCGAGGTTAAATTTGCTATGACACTATGCAGAAAAAAAGATTAATACACATCAGGAAATGTAACAAATGTAATGGTACAACTGAGCTTTACAGATGTCTTCTCAAGGTTCCTACACAGTTTTCATAATAATTTCAAGAATTTTTAAGAGAAGAAGAAGAAGTGAGCCTTAAAAACTCACTGGCTTTCACATATCTTCGTTTAGAATGCCATCCTGCGAAAGATTGTGGACTACCTTTCTTCTCTTTTAATCCCAAAGGGTGGTATGCACAACTTTCACTCCTTCCTTCCCAAAATCCTAATTGGGGTGGGAAAGGCTTTTAAGGTTTATGGCTGCTTTTGCTTGGACTTGTCTTCAGACTGATTTTAAAATGCAAAGCTTAGTTACCCAGAATGTTTTTAAATCTTTGGTTAAAATAATGGAATCCAGGCTTTCAGTGTCCAGTTGTTTAAACTGATGATTTATTATTATTTATTATTATTGTACTGTATAAGTGTGCATAAATAAAAATACATCAATAAATCCAGTTTCTAGAAGATCAAATATAAACATCCTGAAAAGTTTTCAACCCAGCCATGAAGTGAGTTTTATTTCCAGAAACATTATACAAGTGGATCAATAACTTTAAAGCTGCAGTAAGTGTTTTTTTTTAAATCCCATTATGTTTTCAATGAAAAACATAGCAGTCATGTTTTTACATTAGTCAAGTATAACATAAGACCCCCTGTCACACTGACTGGTCTTTAGCTACACAGTCCCATACACACGACAGAATGTAAAGCTCTTATTCTGACACCTCTATCAGAGCCAGCATTAACTTCTTCAGCAATTACAGCAACAGTAGCTGGTCTGTTGTATCGAAACACATGAGCCAGCCTTCATTACATCAATGAGCCTTGGCTGCCCAGGACCCTGTCGCAGGTTCACCACTGGTCCTTCCTCGACCACTTCTGATAGATACTGACCACTGCAGACCTGACCCAGTTGTCTAGCTATCATAATTTGGCCCTTGTCAACCTCACTTAAATCCTCACGCTTGCCCATTTTTCCTGCTTCTATCATCAGCTTAACCAACCAAATGGTCACAGCTTCTTCTCGTGTTTCCTTCAGGTCCAATCAGCAGCAGTCAAAGGTGAATCAAAGGTTTATCAGTTACCTGATTAGCTCCACCAAGGAGGTTTTTTGCTTGCTTTTGTTTGTTTGTCTGTTTGTTTGTTTGACTGTTTGTTAGCAAGAATACACAAGAACTAACGGACAGATTCTGCTGAAATTTTCAGGAGATGCTGGTAATGGTCAAACTTAAAAATGATTAGATTTTGGTGGTGATCCAGATGACTGCTGATCGTTTTTGCTCTAGGTTTTGTTTTTCAGGGTCAAGGAATCATATGACGATGGTAACTTTATCATGGAACTATTGTTTATAGATGTAACAGCAATATGTGAGCTACCTTGTCGGAGGATTGTGCTCTCTGAGTGCTTTCTAGTTATTTAATGTGTACTGAATAAGTCGGAGTGTTTGTTGAAATTGTGTGTTGTTGCCATCTTCGGTGATGTCTCCCTTGAAGAAGAGGTCCCTGATCTCAATAAAACTAATGTGGCTAAATAAAGGTGAAATAAAATGTCTATGGTGACCACAGACAAGAGCACGTTTGCCTAAGTGCACTGGAAATATTAGAAATGAATAACCCCTTAATTTAGTAAATATCTCTAATTTTTACCAAACAATATAGTTACATTCATCAGCATGAGTTGCAATAACAATTTACTGAATGAAAACACAGTGGGCATTCATTTATTGTTATAAACTGAGCCACTGTAACAGTACATCATCATATACAGCTCTGCATTATAACCACATGATGCCAGTGCTAAGATGAAGCTCACAGAATTCACAGAATTCTCGCTGGACAGCACAGGCAATATTACGAGGGTAATAAAGTCTGCCTGTGCTCATTCTCTTGAGGACTTCAAGTCATAATGCATCGTGATAGACGATTAGCGCCCCCTATCATTTATGTAGAGCCAAACGCGCAGGTGCACAGACGCATAAACTATAGGCCTCACATCTACCAATGATACATACAACATGGATGAAAGGTACCATCATGTTCCCTTATTATTAAATTAAGGGGGTGCTACTGAGATCACCTTTAGTGGGACAGATACACACACACATAGAGATACACATTGTGAGCTCACGTGCCAGTATTGCACGCGGGATAAACAGTGAGTAGGCCTATAGTAACGTTAATGTCTCTGCATTATGAGCGTGCCCGCTGCGTGACATTGACATGACAGACGATGTTCGTAAAGTAAACACCTCCATCTCCAAATGAAGCATCCCTGCCATGATTATTATCATGTCGTGATGCGACACTGCGCCTCAGTGGGGGATGCGGCACTGCATGCACCGAGTCTCCCAGGCCCCAGGTGCCCCTTTCCCCTCCTCTACACATTATCGTGTCCCTGAAACATCTCTTACCTTCTCCTGGGCTCTCGTTAGTCTTTTCTGAACGTTGCTGGCCACTTTCCCTGCAGTCAGACCCTTCCCCAAATTCAACTCAGCCATCTTGGAGCGCAGAATCAGTCTTTAGATGCGGAGAGGATGGAAATAAAAGCAAAAACGATCGGATGGACCGCTACGGCGACCGATGAGGCAAATACATCAATGTCCGGTGTGGAAAATGATGGCGGTGGATGTAATGTTGTGATATCAGGATGTTTCTACCAAGAGATGTGTGTGCAGATAGCTAAGCTGTATTCTCAAATGTTGAGCTGCTGTGTGCGCGTCCGTGTCAGAGGAGGATGCTGTCAGTGATGCTCTTAAAGGGACAGATGCTGCAACGCGTCCACACATTAAACACAAGTATTACAATATATTTGACAGCAGGGTAAACGCCACAAATTTATCTTTTAGCATACATCCTTTCAAATAATCTTTTATGTTTCATCGTGTAAACCAATTATTAATGTATTTTCATCCACAAATTAGCGTCGACCAATGCCTCAAGTCATTGTCAAGCCATTAAATAGCCTCACGATAATAATAAGTAAAATATGCATGATGACGGTAAAAATAAAACCTAGAAAATGATGAAAATAGCCTGAAATACGTCCACGCATGCGCAGTGCACCCACGCCTTGAAGACACATCTGCTCAGTGTGATACTAAGATGTTACGTAACACGTAAACTGACATGGAATACGAGTCATCACGAGGGAGACCAGGGGCCGGAAGGGGGGAGGAGGAAGGAAGACTCTGAGGGCCCATGGATGCAAGGGGCCCCCAGAATAGTACAGTCACAGCAACATTTACCAAAGGTGTTCTAACTCTTTGCTTACAAAATTAGTTCATCTTGTTTTCATACAAAAAATTTGGCATCTTTTGCATTGCTAAACTCAACTAAAATGAAAATTACTATACAAAAAAAGAAGCCATTTCCTCCTGATTTTTTTTTTTACTTGCAGTTAAATTTTTAAACTCATTCACCATCCAGTCAGGTCTCACTGTTTGATAAAAAGAATAACTTAAAACAAATCCTAAAGATAAAGGTAAGAGTTTTTGGCCCAAATGCAATGTAATTTTGATGTATTACAGAATATCTGAATTGCTTATCAAAAAATTTGGACAACATATAGAGAGAGACAAAATTGTTAACTTACAAAATAGAAAATATATATATATATCATTGTTATGGTTATAAGTAATGAGTTGGTTTAGGACTGATTATACTTTGAATGTAGTAAATAAAACATGATGGATGCTTAAAATGGTCTAAATGCCAGGGTGTTTCTTATACTGCATAGTTAAATTTAAAATTTATTGCATTTTCTGAGTGACTTCTCTTTTGAAGCTTATTTGTGTTTATTTGTTGTTTTTTCGACAAAAAACAAAAGAACATATGGAATAATTATGAGCAGTCAATACTTTGAATTTTATTGAATATTTCTAACTTAATTTGCTTGAATGATACGGGGTTTGAGAAACTGTGCAGAGCTGGTTTTGGATAGAGTCGTATGTGATATTTTTTCATGGAGTCAAAAATTTCTGGCAGTGTCCCTGTGGAGAACTGAGGAGCAGCAAGCAGGGAGTTGAAGAAATGTACACAAACAGGAAGAAGGGAATGTTTTTCAGCAAATTTGTAAATAAATTTAATTGATTTTTAAACATTTGTCAAGATGGATATGTTGCCAATTGCTTTTGTCATCACTGTAAATCATGATGTTAATAGTTTGTCGTGATAATATGATGTACAAATAGGCAGAAATAGGCCACAAACTTCAGTCTACAGCTTTTTTTCAATTATTGACAAGTTTGTGTTAAATTATTGTATTCTATGTTTATTCTTAACATTTATGTGACCAAAATAATAAAAAAAAGTATTCATTCATTCATACTCAGAACTGCATTTCACTTTCTCTCAGTAAAGCAGGTTTAATCCGGTTCCTCAAGGTGTGAAGTTACCATCCTGCGCTGCTGGAAGGACCTTGTTTGCTGTCCAGTAGATGGCACCATTGCTCCATATCATATCAACATAACACCACGTACAGGACTTTTTCAGTGAGTCCATAATGTTTAAAAATGAAACTGCTCTTTGCCCAAACTGTGCAAAACCCTGATGGATGAGGCCATCTATAGGTAGAGGTGAAACTGTAAACATTACACAGTAGAGGCTGATATATCATATGGACCTGCTCTCAGAGTACAGTCAGAAGAAGAGGATGTACTTTATCAGCCTCGTGAATGGAAGTCTGATTTTTGAACCACATTTTTGAAACATTCAGGGCTATTTTAGGGTCAGTAATTTCAGGCAGGGGTTCCCAAAGATTTTAAGCCTGTGACCCCCAATATAACTGTGCAGGAGACTAGGATCAGGTGCAGCATTTAGTGCTGGTGCCTCACAACAATAAAGTTGCTAAATTGGGCAAGGGCCTCTCTATGTGCAGTTTGCAAGATCTCCATGTTCGTGTGAAGGTTTTCTCTTGATACTCCAGTCTCCCCCAACAGACCAGAGGCATGCATGTTAGGTTAAATGGTGTTTCTGAATTGCCCTCTACGTGTCTGTGTGTTTGAGTGTGAGTGGTTGACTATCTCTATGTCTGCACTGTGATTGGTTGGCAACCAATCCAGGATGTGCCCTGCCTCTCACCCAAGGTCAAATGAGATTGGCTCCTGGCCCTGCCTGAAGGCACACCAGTGTGCCACTATTTGAGAAGCAGTGGTATAGATGGATAATAAATAAATAAATGGATGGATGGATGGATGGATGGTTGGTTGATTAGTTTCTTCCACATTGATGTCTCCACTTGGGTATTGCAACTTTTACAGGTGCTCCTGCCAGAAGTACTCAGGTAGTGATCTGGCACCTGTTAGTTACCTGGCTAGTTTCCAAATATAATCTGAATACCTCTGTCAAGGGGGCTGTGTTTTTTTTTTCTGGCATTTGTTTGTTAGTTTGTGACCAGGGTGACTGAAAAAGCTAAGAAGAGATTTTGAATACAATTTTCAGGAGATGTTAGTCATGTCACAAGGAGGAAGTGAGTGGATGATGGTGGTGGTCCAAATCAGGATGCAAATCCAGGACTTTTTTAAAGGATTTCTTAACCATGTGAGACAGGGTAGTTTTCCACACTTTAGACAATAACTTGATTGACATTGTTGGAAATGCCTTGGCAGAGGGTTATGCTCTTGGAGCACTTCTAGATGGCATTTCAGTTTGACCTTTGACCCTCTGTTTGTGCTCATAGCTCTTTCCAAACAGAGCATCCACCTCCCCCAAGCATGGGTACAATTTGACTTTACCTTCATTCAAATCTTTAAACATTAATGTAATGTTTAATTTAATTTGTTTAAAGAGAGGGCTATATTATCACAGTGGATGAGCAACAGTACAGCTCTTTGTTGACACAGGTGGCTTCTGACTGTGAAGCTCTCCAAGGTCCTGAACTAAAACTGAACTGCTGCTGCTGCTGCTGCTGCTGCTGAGGGACATGACAGACAGCAGAACAATAAGCTCTCCGAAGACCAGACCGGCTGTATTTCTGTTTTGTGTTGCCCCTTCTATTTCACCAGATGTAATTATATCTCTGTTACATAATCTGGCATGAGTAAGTACTTAACCAGAAATCCTTCTTGCACGTGAGAAGCAGGCTATAATGGCTCGTTTGGGTGGCGTTTCAACAGTTTTCAGAATCAGACTCTGCCAAAGCTTTTACTGTTATGTCCTCTCTGTTGTCTCCTACTTTTCTCTTTCACCCTCACTTTCTCCCTCACCCTCTTCCTCCTCTTCCCTTTCTATCCTCCCGTCTCCCCCGTCTCTTTATCCCCGACAATAACAACATTTGGCCACGAGTCACCAAGCCTCCTCGTTCCCATACTCTCACCCCCCTCTCTTTCTGCGGGAATGGTTTAACCCGTTCTCCACACGGCCACAGAGACACAGGGAGCACAAAGGGAGCGCACACACTTCTCGTTCAGTGGGGATATAATAGGACAGCATGATGTAAACATGGAATAATAAGAAAACCGCAAGGCACCATTTCCATTTCCCGTCTCACTGGTCCATTATCTGCCTTCAATATTACATGAGGTACCGGCTAACAACAGCGTCTCTGTCTGGACAGAAAGCGAGGCAGTGAGTGAGGAATTGAAGCCAAGAGTTGAGCTTTGTTTCGTCTTTGCTTGGAGTTCCTGATTTTTGGACCGAACCTGCTGATAATGTTGGGTTATTTGAGCTTGACCGGAAAAACAAGTGGATTCTCTCTTCTTCTTCTTTAATCCTGACTCTTCTTCTGTGCCCGAGGGGGACAAAGGAAAGCGAGCTAATATGTTGCGTTTTTTGAGGTGAGTGACTTTTCTTTGTTCGTCTCATATTTAATTGGCCTTTTTGACGTTAGTGTGGCGCAAACATTAAAATCTAACGCGCGTTTCCTTCAGCTTTAAACAAATACCGATCAAATTAGAGAAAGAAGTGAATGGTTAAAATGGTTCCCATGTTGCCAGCAGCCTTATGCCCGTCACTGTAATTGCCTTTGAAAACTAGACACATGGAGGAGTAGCTGAGCTCTCCCATTGTTTTCCCTCTATTGTTTTCAAAGCCCTGTTTTATGGACACGAGACATAAGCACTCAGAGACCCTCCAACGGTCGCACACATATCAGTGGACGCCAGATGAATCGTTTATGATGTGTGGGAGTGAATAATTCAAAGGACTAAAACTCTGAATTTGATACCAGGGTTTATAATTGGGTTGGACTGCGTGTAAACACTGGGTGGCAAATTGATTTTTCTGTCGTCACGTGCGCACATAATCCGTCCACATCTTCCTGCCTATCTGTCAGACCCTCTGAGGCAACAACACAGGGATGGGCAACTGTGGTCATCCAGGGGGTCAAAATAATGTTACCCTCACTGCCACAGGGACAAATTGAAACAAGGTTTTTGGTATTCTCAACTTCACTGACAGAATATAAATGTGTTATCCAAGCATTTCAGTTTTCAAACTTATACAAATAGATATGATGGTTACGTGTATGAGCTAAACTGAAATCAAGTACTGTATTTACTTATTATTGGTTGTAATTTTTTAACAACAATCTTTTATGTCATGACCAAAAGAGACAGTACCTAGTTAAACAAAAAATAGGGGTGCACAATATTATCAGTATAATAATGGTATCGGCAGATACTGGCCTAAAAAGTTGACCATTGATTACTGCCGAAGTTGAAATTTTTGCAGATGTTTACAGCTGACATATTGGCCATACATATCGGCAAGAATATTGTCAGAGTACACAAAGGTACCACATTGCTTTATCCAATCATCACTGTATGCGTACATTTGAAGAGCAAAATGTTCATTTTTTGGGTTAAATGTTTTTCTTCTTTAGCGTCTGTTCCTTCCACAAATAGACTCTCACACGGAAAGCAACAAGTCAATTTTCGCAAGTTAAAGACTCTCTGCCCCCCAAAAAATAGATGTATCTGCAATAATGCATTTGGGAATATCGGCATATGGGATATTGGCAAAAATCCAATCCAGTGCATCGCTAAAGAAAGCATCTTTGATTTAAAAAAAATAAAAGACTCCAAAAAAATTTATATAGAGGGCTTTCCACAAACACCAGCTGCCAGCTAAACAGAGAACTACTCACTCAGTTACAGCTGGCTACGATTTCCTATTTTTGTCTTGACCCTTACAAGTGCAAATATATTAATATTTTGGAAAAAGTAATCATTTTTCATTTTTCCACCAAAAACCCACACAGTCTTTATTTGAAGCGTTACATTTGTTTAAAATTAAGACTTTGTTTATAGTCTGTATCTCCCAGGATACAACTGACCAATTATGCCAAACTTTTAAAAAGTTATGAATAATCCTTGACCTCTTTAATTCATGGTTTGTTTATATGTTAAAAAAAAGTGAAAACTTAACAGTACTAATTTTAAAAATCTGTGATGTTGAGTTCAAAAATGTATTTATTTTATCCTCTTAGTTGTAAATGTCAACGATTGTAGACAGGGAAGTGTGAGAAGTTGTGTTCAACAGTAAGGCCCTGTCTATACGGAGACAAAAATATTTTCGTATTGAAAACGTGCTCTGTATAGACCACATTGTTTCAAGAAATGTTTCTGTCTACAGGAAAGCACTGGAAAGGCTGTAGTACACATGTCAGGCCTGTAAGTGGCACTGTAATAATGCTGCACTCGTACACCAAAACCAGAGAAGAAGACATGAAGCATGCACATACATCAAGAGAAATGTCAACAAACACTGGCGTATGTTGTTGTTTATGTCCACTTGTTGCTCACAGTGGTCGTAGAGGAGCAGAAGAATTAGCTGTAAAGGCCATAACAAGCTCAGTAGCTTCTGCAGCACGAACACACCCCGTATTCGGCCATTGTTGTCAGGGTGTGCACATCACAGTCAGTATCCCAAGTCAAGTGACTTGATTCATAACTGACCTCAGAAAAATCACAAATCAAAACCTCCTGAATGTGCTCAGGGAGCCCCAGAGATGCCAAACAGGGTTTTTCATTTTGAAAACATCAACAGGAAGTGTATCTGCATCGTGTTGGTCTCATATGTGGCATATTCAACCAATGTGGACATATGAAACAAGGTAAATATAGATTTATACTTTACATTTTCTGCATGTCTTGGCTGAGAATAGAGGCTTTGTAGTTTAAATAAGCCTCCATCATTAACATTCTCTGACTGTGAGACACACGTGGGGCATGTTGCTCTTTCTGGCTGTCTGAAAGCTCTGGCTTGATTATAGGTGTAATGTCGTGCGGAGCTGGGAGAAAGGAGAGCTATAACAATTTTCCAAAGCTACAGGAAAATTGCAGTGATTTGACAAAGTTGTGAGGTCACGCTGAATTTACAAGGATTGTCTGAATTTGTGGTAACTGTTGCGATCCTGAAATCGTGATTTCTTAGAGGGACTGAGTAAAGTAACTTCTTATGAACGGCGACATATATATATATATATATATATATATATATATATATATATATATATATATATATATATATATATATATACATATACATATATATATGTACATATAACACACACACACACACGCACACGTATATATATATATATATATATATATATATATATGTATGTATACAAATTGAAGTACCCTTCAGATTGCAAAAAAGTGGCCTGCTGACAAAGACAATAACTGTAATGTGGCCCTCTTGGTAACCAAAGTTGCCCACCCCCCCAAAGTGTGTGACTGTAAAAAATATCAGCGAAATAGTCTTGGAGTACAGAGGTCCCAAATGGACTTGTACCTATTTATTTTATTTTTCTGTATTTTGCTATGACATGTATGTTTACTCATTTTCATGAATTAATACTAATACTTACATATTTTATCATCTTTAGATCACAAAGATAGGTTTCTGAAGAGATGTGTTTAGAATGGGAGGTTTTTGGGAAACAACTTAATTTTACCTGTTCATGTTATTGTGAGAAACTGAGTAAAATAAAATGCATAAGTGCCAGTGGTTGAAAATATTTTGGAAATTTGGTTGCTGTGCTTATTGAGTGGGTGGTAGTGGATTCTGAAAAAAGACCAGTTGAGAAACACTGATGAGTTTAACCATAAAATAAAACACTGTTAGAAAAACTATCAAATAATTTGTGTCTCTGAGGTGGCGTCTCTTCATCTGCTCTCCTCTTCAGGGCACAGTAATAGCACATGAAACATCGTCATAATTAGTACTTTGCCTTAGCAAAGGAGAAGTAATTATAGGCAGCAATAACCCTGCAGAGCCGAGCATACAGGCATTTCTCTTTTTGTCGCCTTTGTTAAACATGAACATTTGTGTCTTTCTACCACATGCTGTCCCACTTCTGCAGTTTGAATTATTCTGAAAACATTAAAATGAAAAGAGGGTGGTTATCATCTTCAATTCTCATGTTGTTTTTGTGTCTAAGATTTGTGTATATATTCAGATATACCCACTGTGGTTGCATTTGTGAAGGGCTGGGATGAAAAGATCATTTCTGTTCATCAGTGGAGTTTATACTGGTCTAAAGATGATGCTCAGGGCTGTTTACAATATGAATCCTAAGCAGTAATATGTTTTTGCTTTTTTTTTTTTACCAAGAAATGATCCACATGCACTTTCAAGAGCACACTAGGCAACTGTTAATGTAAGTAGCTTATCAGCCAATCACATGGCTGCAGCAAAGTGCATCTATGCATATTGACCACCTGTTAAAGTTCAAACTGAGCGTCAGAATGGTGACTTTGAATGTGGCATTGCTAACAATGGCTGGCTAGTCACAAAACCCTCTCTATGGCTTACAGAGAATGATCCATTCTGTGGGCTACAACAGCAGAAGACCACACCAGATGCCAATCCTGTCAGCTAAGAACAGAAAACCGAGGCTACAATTGTCAGGGGCTCACTAAAGTTGGACAATATAAGATGGAAAAATGATCTCTTGTCTGATGAGTCTGGCTTTCTGCCGGTAGGGTCAAATTTAGACATAGACAACATATAAAGGTGGATCCATCGTGCCTTGTAGTGACAGCTAGGCTGGTGTTATGGTGTGAGGGATATTTACTCTGCACATTTTGGGCCCCTTAGTACCAACCAAGCATGGTGTAAATGCCACAGCATACGGACCATGCCCATCCCTTTCTAACAATAACCCTTAACAGACCATGTTGCGTTGAACAGATTATCTCAATCTTCAGTATGTCAATACCTTCTGTGTAGTTCAGCAGCCTCCACATTCACCAGATCTCAGTCCATTAGAGCACCTCTGCGATGTGCTGGAACGAGAGACTTGTATCACAGATGAGCAGCTGCCAAATCTGCAACTACTGCATGATGCTGTCAGGTCAACAGAATGTTTTCAGCACCTCGTTGAATCTATGCCTTGAAAAAAAGGAAAAAAATGTCCAACATGGTATTGGCACGGTGTACCTAATAATGTGGCCAGTGAGTGTATTTTGGATTTTCAGTCTAAATGAAGAATCATTTTTTGTTTGTTAAACATTATTAAAAGGAAACTCTATTTTATATTTTTTTCAAGTCCCATAAGCAAGTAGTTTATTTTGATGCTGTTATAAGAGTCTGAGTGGACATGTGTTTGAACAGGTACATATGAAGGTACTATATATTTATCATGCATAACAGCTGAGATAAATAAACAAAGATAAGGTTTTGTCCATATTTCCCAACCCTGAATTGTGCACAGATGTTCATGCAATGCAAAAAAGGGAAGTGTTAATACTGTCAGCACCTCCTTTGACAGCACAGAGAGGAGAAAATAAACAAGGGAAGGAAACAGGCAGTTGGATTATTCTGTTATTTGGTCTTCTTACATGTCTGAATAGTAAGAATCATATTGGACTTCTAATAGGATGAAAAATGACCATGAAGAGCCAATTAAAACACGTAAAATTACACCTCTGAGCGAGCGATCTTTTGAGAAATAACATTGCTTTGATGGGCTTACAGCCTGAGAGCAATGGGTGCAGAGGGAAAGAAGCATGAATAAGACTTGAGTGCAGGAGAAACCGCTGCTGAGCTAGAGTGCCCTGGTGTCAATCCACAGAGTTTCTTACTTTGCAGAGCTGAAATATCTTTTAATAAGCCTGCCCTGCAGTTTGTGAGTCATTTCGCGGGATAACCTTTGAAGACGTGGCTGCAGTTATGGGAAATGAGAAGCTTAATGAACCTTAGTTGATCTTATCCTGCAAAAAATGGAATCAGTTTTTTTTTTTTTAGAAACGTCCAGTTATACAGCTGGACATAAACATGAATCTCAGAGTGAATGAAGTCAGAGTGAATTACATGACATATGACAACTTTTGTTCACCAGACTAGACAAGACCAGTATTTTTGGTGTGTGCTGTTAAACATTCAAATCCATGATGCATCAGTTATTAGAGAGAAATGTATTCATTTTTCTGGTATTATAATAACACAACCTCTGTTAGAATTGCAGCCTCTTTTCACCAAATATTAGAACAGTTTAGCTAGTGTTATCAATAAACATTCATCTGACGATCATATCGTTAATGTCTGTAATCAGTCAAATCCATCTTGCCAAACTCCAATCTACAACTATAGTGGTACGACCCAAAGCTTCCTTTAGAGCAGGAAGAGGTGGGAGCTACGAGCAAGACGACAGCAGGAAGTGACAGCTCAGACAGAGATTAGCATGGACGCTAACAGCTTTAGTCGCAGTTTTATCACATGTATACAGCATTTACTTATTAGATGAAAAACAAATAACACTATAAACTTCCCTATAGAAAGGATATTTTAGCTCCACTTCTGACATATTTTGCCGAGAGTTTAAGTGGCTCAAGTTCTGTCCTCCAGCAGTAGCACCTGCCTACTACGTTACCTGACTGGCCCGTAATGAATGTGATTTACAGAACAATCACCAAATCATATGTCAGTAGGTTATTAAGAGGTTCTGCCCGTTCCAAAACACTTTCTATGGACTCTTTCTAAGATGGACTAGTGAAACGTGTTGAATGTTCCATCTGGTGTGTGAGGTTAGTCTATACTGTTATCATTGAAGCCTAATTTACAAACAAATAGTCAACTGTAAGTGAGCCCCTCACTTAAGGTATGTCAGTGTTTGTTTTGGTTTATTTAAATCAGTTTCAGTATCAGATGTGTATACACGTCGGAGAAATACTAACACTTTATTTAAGCTATCTGAGCAGTAAAGTGAGTCCAGACTATTTACTAAAACTGCATAAAGTATTTTTGAGTTTTAGTTAGTTAGAATTTAACTTCTAGTTAAAGGCACAGTATGAAAAGTTCACCTGCTCGGGGGCTCTCAACTGAACAAAACAACTGCCAGTGAGTCAAGACTGAAGTGTGGAGTGACCCACAGTCATCCCCACCCGCCTTCATTGTTTACTGCTGTTTAAACTGATGATTCTACTCAATAAAAATGATATTCTGACATATGTGTACCAAACAGAAAATGAGCTTTTCCCTTTTGTGAAAATCTTTGCATAATGTGAGAGAGAAAGTCTAAAGGAGGACATTTTAGTTCATGCTGTCAGCTCATGCTGTGCTCTTGGCCTGAATCAGGAAGTCCACTTTTAGAGGCATTTTATCTCTTTATGTGAAATTTATTCATGAAGCAAACTGTGCTTTGCTGTGCTGTGAATTCACATCATGTAGTGATGTTTTTTTTAGACCAGAGTGCTTAATGCTAAAACAAAGGTAACACTGAAGGTGAACCAAGGAGACAGTGGATTTCTACTCAACTTGTAAATGTCTATTTATGGGGATGGGGGATGGACTTACAGGTAGAAGTTTGGGTGACAGAACAGTCAACAGGCAGAGAAGAAAGGTGGTTCATCACAGTTGAACAGCCCAAAATAGAAGCAGATGTAGCAGGTCCTGCTTACCTGTCCAGCAGCCTTTCACGCATTACCATGTGTTTTTAAAGATAAGAAAGCAGTGGGCATGAAAAGGCTGTGTCATCTCTAAAAAGTTAAGAATTTCTCTGCCTTTGAAAACTTGGGAAGTTATTTGAGGTGATGTTAGCTTTCAACTAGAAAATGAATTAAACTTAAATCAGTCAATTTAGAAATAGAGAGAAATACATTCCATTTTAAATAAAGTATATTCAGTACAATGCAAGAACAGGTGAAATACAACTTATCCCTCTTACTAACTAAAATAAAGGCAAACTTTCCTTTGTCTCACTTTCTTCTCAAAGCAACAATTTTATCCTTTTACTTTGCTTTTTGTTTAAGTTTTTGAGCAGCCATGACAGCCTACATTGGATGAATGCTGCCAGTTTTAAGGGCAGAGAGGCCCTGAAGCCCTTAGACTGTTGAATACTGCTATACTTGTGTTTAAATGGCACAGTCTGAGCCCACCATGAATCTAAAATAGCTGCAAAAATGAATACTGTATTGACCTACCTTGACGCCTTTGCTACTGGAGAGGTTAAAGTTTGATCACCCAAGCAACAATTGCTTTCGTATTTGGTTATTTCCCAGGATGAATATGTCCCAATTCAGTTAGACATATTTCTGTTCAGGCTCCATTACTCTAAAAGGCCAAAGATTTAAAACTTTGCCTTTTACCATCTCCTCACTTCAGTCTCTTTGCCATGTCTTAATGGGTTAGACTGGTGTTTGGATAAGATTAGGAGGAGGATGTGAACAGAAAGAGAGACAGTTTGAGGATGGAAATGTGACAAGTTTGTGGGATTCATTCCCACACCTTCAAAAAAATCAATGAAAGCATTTTGAATGATATCCCCATATGGTGCTTTCTGCTAGTTATGTAAACATAACCAGAGCCAAGCAGTCCCCAGACTTAGGACTGCAGCCAAAGGAACAGGTTTAGAGCTGATGACAAGTTTGGATGGAAATCAGACAATTTTGTCTCCTAATACTTTTTCAGTTTTTCCATCACTGATGAAGTGTGAACGATCTTGTGCTATAAAAATATCATATTTGTTTTTTATCTGAGCTTCCTGAAAATATCTCCTAAAGTAGTTTGACACACAGGGTTTTCTGGCTCAAAATGAGACAGTCGTTGTGTCTTATATATGACCCTTCTGTACATACTAGGGATGCATCACTACACACAACCCACAGTTCAGTATGTACCTAGTTTTTTTTGGTTTTTTTGCTCATGGTTTTCATTTCAGTTCAGTCTGCCCTTTGACATCTTTGTATCTTTTCCATTCTGAGGTGTTTTAGGCATTTTTTCCAGAACAGCAAGGAGTTATTGTGAAGAAAAAAAATGTTTTTTTCATTCCTAAAAATGTCTTCATTTTACTTTTGTGCAAATAGGACATTTTCATAAACATCCTTCATGCAGTTTATGACGATTTCAAAAAGTTATCACTTTGAAATAAATGACCTTTCAATTAAGTGTTATCGCTAAGAAACATCTATTACATGTATTTTTTTTATAATGCAGGAGAAACAAACAGTTTAGACCTGCAAAGTACTGTAATAACCCTAACCCTTTTCTTGATGTTTTTAAACACATCATAAAGATATTTTGATTATTCCTCTTTCTTTTCATTTTCCATGCTGTCATTTAAAACCTAATACAACCATCAATGTAAGCTTGTTAAGGTCCAATAAGGATTGTTACACTTGTTTATAGCTGTCATCAAGCCGACTTCAGCAGGGATTTAAAAATTGATTACACTTTATAACTAACGGGGCTGGACGTGCTTTTCACAAGTTTGAGTAGATGTGGATATCATTTCTATTCTATTATGAGTTTGTTGTGGAGGTACCAGGTGAAAAAGTAAGACATGTTGTGCCTGATTAAATGCACAATGCTGATGTTCTTGGAGTTTATGTTCCCCCTTGCAAAACCTGATGAGTGTCTGAGAGTCAGTGGTTAAAAAAAATGAGACTATGTACACATGGACAGAATTGTTGGTGACCTTTATACCAAGCGGTTCAATATTTTACTGAAAATTGTTGCATCTTAGTATACGGTATTGTGAGAGTTTACCGAATATTTTTAATGTTAGGATTTCTTGCAGTTGTGAAAATAAAGAATGGATATTTCTTATGATAACATTGTTTAGTTACACAAACAAAATTGCTCAAATTTTAGATATTCACAAAAACAAAGCTAACATGGGACCCCCCTAGGAAATTTTGAGCATCAAGTTTATATACTAACAGTTTTGTGCGCAGCAGTTCAAATCAGATGTAATGATGCAATTTCAATCCAAGCCAATGTCATGATAATGTGCATGTGGATAGAGGGGAGGCATTTTTAGCTGTGTTCAGTAGGGTCTCAGGATAATGATTAGCCAGACTTATTAGTCTCACAGTTGCTACAGGTGGCAGAACAGGACTTTGCTCCTCACTCTGAACACGTGTTGCAGCTGAGATATGAGAACATTCAACCAATATAACAAAACTGCATTTAGACAACATTACCAACCCAGCTCTTAATGTTGAATTGCAAGGGTTAGTTTAATTGTTAAAATATAGTCAAATGGTGCCCATTTAAGACTGAAAGAGGCTTTTTTCTTCCCCTAAGCTGTTCCCTCAAATTACAAGGTAAGATATTTTTTTTTACAAATCTCAGTCAAAAAACTTTTATTTGTGTTTTTTATTTAATGTGTTGCAGCATCGGAGCATGGTTTGTAATGAGTCAAGGCCTCCAACCTCGTCCTCTGCTCTTTGCAGATTTATTTTACATGCAGCATTTGAGGAGCAGAATGATTGATCCTCAAAGCCTCTGTTGGATCTTACAAGTTGACTGGTGGCGGGTTGACAGCATGAGTGCTGTGCTGATGCAGGGTTGAGCTGGCAAAGTAGATAAATTTTGCTGAAGTCTCAAAGATTAAATAAACTCCTGATTGGGTTGATGATGTGATTGAATAATGGTGCATGACATAAATGTTTTTAGCTAGATTGTCCTTTACCAACCTGTGCCTTTTTCAAATTATTCCTTGTCTAAAGATTTGCTTTTAAGATGTCAAGCTTTTTTTGTTGCATTTTCACCAAATCACTGTTTACTTCTCTCCATAACTGGTAGTTTTGAAGTGTGTTATGACTGTGGGTCATTCAGTTATTGTAGGCTATTGTTGTGTTTATTGTGAAGAGGAGCGTTTTTGTTTCTTTTCCTCCTCCCTCCCTTTGTGTCCCTTCCAATTTATGCTGCAGGTGTGGAGTGTCGGGATTGGACAGCAGCGGACAGGCGCACCCGAAGCTGACTGGAGGAGTTCGGGCGAGTGAGGCCGTCTGATTGGCTGTGAGCTGATGGCCGGCGTTTTAAAATGACTGCAGGAGAGGAAACGCCGACCCTCCTCCTTCCTCACTCCCAACTGACGCCACCAAACCGCTTGTTAAAAATCGTGTCTTGTGTTAACTCTGGTTGTGAGAACTTCTGAGTATTTTTCGTTCAAATTAAGAAAGAAAGAATTTAAGTTTAGAATATTTGGTAAAGTAGGTGAGAGTAAAGCTTGGTTTTTCGTTTTCTCCTGTTTTTTTTTAGGGAGTCACTTTAGGTTTGTACATTTTCTTTTCCTTTAGAAGTTAGGTAAGGTTTTTTTTTAATTTATAAGAGTGTTTTGTTGTTTTATTCTTTTGCTTACTCTCTCCGAGGTAATTTTGATTTAGTTTGTAAAAAGAAAAAAAGAAGAATATTAAATTTAATTGTTTGGACTAAAAAAATCTTGTGTTTTTTTGTGCTTTTGCATTGGTGACAACTTGAGAGTGACAAAGGAGTGGTCATTTTTATGTTTCCTCCAGTATCCCCTAGGCTGGTCGTAACATAAATTGGGGGCTCGTCTAATTTAACGTGTTTTGTCGGGTGAGTATTCGTCGTTGTTTTTTGTACTCTGTGTACGTCTGATTGACACTTTTGCTGAAATAAAACTGGCACTATGGAGTTCGACTTAAAGAGTTTTGTTAAACATCCCACCTTACAAGATCTTGAGAAATGTAAAAAAGTTGAACTGATTCTTGTGGCTGATTTCTTTGAGGTGCATGTGCCGCTGACTGCCAGGAAAGCTGAAATTCGTCAGCTTGTGGTGGACAAACTGCGAGAGAAAGGCTTCCTGTCAGAGCTTCCTTCTCTGGAAGGAGCTGCTGCTAAGGCTGACGTGGACAAGGCTGATACGGTGCCGCCTGTCACACCCACTCCCACAATATCTCCTGTTACGCACGGTGCGTCAGCGGAGGAGCTCCGGCTAACTCTCCGGATTAAGGAGATGGAGGTACGTAACCGGGAGTTAGAGGTTCAGGCAATGCACTTACGTGTGAGAGCCTTAGAGCAGGAGCGCCAGCCTGGTGCCATTGAGTCACCCACTCAGCGAGCCCCACACTCTCCCCGTGACACCTTTGATGTCAGCAGGCACATTGCGCTGGTGCCACCTTTCCGAGAGTCGGAGGTGGACTCGTATTTCAGTGCGTTTGAGCGCATTGCAGCCACTTTGAATTGGCCCAGGGATGTGTGGTCTTTGTTGCTACAGTGTAAATTAGTTGGTAAAGCCCAGGAGGTGTGTGCCAGCCTCACCATTGAGCAAAGTTTAAATTATGACATTGTTAAAACCACTGTGCTGCGTGCATATGAGCTTGTGCCTGAGGCATACAGGCAAAAATTCAGAAATTGTTCAAAAAGTGCCAATCAGACTTATGTGGAGTTTGCGCGCGAGAAGGGGGTCCTTTTTGATAAATGGTGTCAGGCCAGTAAAGTTACTGATTTTGCACAGTTGCGTGAACTTGTCCTATTAGAGGAGTTTAAGAAGTGTTTGCATGAGCGCATCGTTGTGTATATTAACGAGCAAAAAGTTGCATCTCTTTCGGATGCCGCTGTTCTGGCTGATGAGTTTGCTTTAACTCACAAAAATGTGTTTTTGTCTGTTGCGCCCCGCGAGTCACCTGCATCTGTTGAAAAAAAGAGTAGGTCGCCAAATTTCTCTCGGCGCAGTAATTCGGCCACAGGTGACAAGCGTGAATGTTTTTACTGCCATGATTCGGGTCACCTCATTGCTGCTTGTCCTGTCTTAAAACAAAAAGACCAAGCTAAAGTTAAAAAGCCCTCTGCTATAGGCTTGATCCAATGCCAACCTGTAATTTGTGAGCCTGAAATTGTTTGTGAAAATTCTAAAATAGATGACGAGTTCAAGCCTTTCATTTCTCAAGGTTTTTTCTCGCTGAGTGGCAGTGAGGTGGACAGAGTCCCAATCACTATTTTGAGAGACACCGGCGCAAAACATTCCATTGCTCGGCGCGGAGTTGTGCAGTTTTCTGCTGATTCGTACTGCGGTACAGATTTGTTGGTGTGGGGAGTTAAAATGAGTGTTTTGCGTGTTCCGCTCCACACCGTTCATCTTTCGTCCTCTTTTGTGTCTGGCCCTGTGCGCGTGGGTGTGAGAGACCTACTGCCCGTTGCAGGAGTTGATCTCATTCTCGGTAATGATTTGGCCGGAAATAAAGTGTTTCCCACCTTGCCCGAGGTGACTGATAATCCTTGCGCGGATGTAAGTATTTCAGCCCCCGCCACTGCGCTCGATCTGCGGCCTGTTTTTCCTGCGTGCGTCGTTACGCGTGCTCAAGCTCGCAAGTTTGGTGATTTTCCAGACCTTTCTGATTCGTTTTTGTGCGCGTCTGATGATTCTGTCAGCCCCTCTGTTAAAAATGAAAAATGTGAAACTGTAACTGTTGATGTGCTGCCTGATGTAGCAGATTTGTGTTTGGCAGTAGATAAAAAAAAGCTTATCCAGGCTCAGAAAAATGATCCTACTTTAGCCACTTGTTTTTCTGCTGCTTCTGAGAGCAAAAACAATTCACAGTGTGGGACATACCTTTTTGATGATGATGTTCTTATGCGTAAATGGTCCCCATTGTCCGGTATGGAGTGTGACACAGTGACACAGGTAGTTGTGCCAAAAGAGTTCCGTGTCCAAGTTTTAAGTTTGGCCCATGATCACAATTTGTCCGGCCATTTGGGTGTTAAAAAGACATACCACCGGGTTCTCAGGTACTTTTTCTGGCCAGGCTTGAAGTCCGACGTTGTAAAATATGGTCGCTCTTGTCATGTTTGCCAGGTAGCAGGGAAACCTAACCAGGTTATTCCTCCGGCTCCTTTAAATCCAATCCCGGTTATCGGTGAACCATTTGAGCATCTGATTTTGGATTGTGTCGGCCCCTTGCCAAAAACAAAATCTGGTAACCAGTATGTCCTCACCATGATGTGCGCTGCCACACGTTTCCCCGAGGCCGTCCCTTTGCGCACAATAAAGGCCAAAGCTGTGGTGAAGGCTTTAACCAAGTTCTTTTCCACTTTCGGGTTGCCCAAACGCATCCAAACCGATCAGGGTTCTAACTTTATGTCAAGGATTTTTGCTCAAGTCATGTCTATTTTGTCTGTGAAGCATCAGGTCTCTAGCGCATTTCACCCTGAGAGCCAGGGCGCTGGAGCGTTTTCATCAGACTTTAAAATCTATGCTTCGTAAATTTTGTGTCGAGTCTAACAGAGAGTGGGATGAGGGTCTGCCACTTTTATTGTTTGCCATTCGTGAAACTACTCAGGAGTCACTTGGTTTCAGTCCGGCTGAGTTAGTGTTTGGACACACTGTCCGCGGTCCCCTGCGTTTGCTTCAGGAGAGCTGGCTTGCAGATAAGCGCAGCCCCGTGCACAACGTGCTGGACTATGTCAGTACATTCAGGGAGAGGTTACACACTGCTTGTGAGCTGGCCCGGAACTCTCTCTGCGCTGCACAGTCTAAAATGAAAACACATTTTGATAAGAAAACTGTCAGTCGCACATTTACACCAGGTGACCGTGTGTTAATTTTGTTACCTGTTGTTGGTTCCAGTCTCGAGTCCAAATTCAGTGGTCCTTATGAGGTGGAGCGCAAGATCAGTGACACTGATTATGTTGTTAAAACTCCAGATAGAAGAAAAAAGTCCCGTGTGTGTCATGTCAACATGTTGAAAAGATATGTTGAACGTGCTCAAACTGTTGTGCCATCAGAGAGCGTTGTGCAGAGCACCTCTCCGGTGATGTCTGTGGCTTCTCCCTCCTACAGCCCCGTGGAGGATGAGCTGAGAGAGCCACCTGTTACTGTCCCGTGTGCGCGCTTAGAAAACTCAAAAATTCTGGGTAATCTTGATGAACACTTGTCATATTTGTCTGAGCCCGCTAAGAGTGATATTTGTGATTTACTTTGTTCTCATGCTGCTCTCTTTAAGGATAAGCCCACACAGACGACAGTGCTACAGCATGATGTTGATGTCGGTGATCACAAACCCATTAAACAACACGCTTACCGAGTGAACCCCGCTAAGCGTGCTGCCATGCAGAAGGAGGTAGAGTATCTTTTAGAGAATGGTTTGGCTGTGCCCAGCTCCAGTCCATGGAGTTCTCCTTGCCTCCTGGTCCCAAAATCTGACCAAACTCCTCGATTTTGCACTGATTTCCGTAAGGTTAACTCTGTGACCAAACCTGATTCCTTTCCTCTTCCACGTATGGATGATTGTGTGGATCGAGTGGGCTCAGCCAAATATGTCACCAAACTTGATCTTCTCAAAGGGTACTGGCAGGTTCCTTTAACACCACGTGCGTCCGAAGTCTCTGCCTTTGTCACACCGGACCATTTCCTCCAGTACACCGTGATGCCCTTTGGTCTGAGA
Source organism: Cetoscarus ocellatus (assembly GCA_037902135.1). Classification (NCBI taxonomy): domain Eukaryota; kingdom Metazoa; phylum Chordata; class Actinopteri; order Labriformes; family Labridae; genus Cetoscarus; species Cetoscarus ocellatus. Next base: position 2,190,576 of record JBAMNC010000677.1, on the reverse strand, counting down.
AATGCCCCTGCTACGTTTCAGAGGTTGATGAACACTGTCCTTAGTGGTGTTAAAAACTGTGAGGCTTATCTTGATGACATTGTATGTTTTTCCTCCTCTTGGCCTGAGCATGTGGAAACTCTGAGAGAAATCTTCAGCCGTTTGATGACTGCCTCTCTGACTCTGAATCTGGCCAAGTGTGAGTTTGGTAAAGCGGTAATAACGTACCTAGGTAAGCAGGTCGGCCAGGGTACGGTGCGCCCTCTGTCGGCCAAAATCCAGGCCATTCTGGAATTTCCAGAGCCAAAAACCAGGCGGCAGCTCCGCAGGTTTCTGGGAATGTGTGGCTACTATCGTGGCTTCTGTAAGAATTTTGCCAGTGTTGTTTCACCCCTCACTAGTTTGCTGAGTCCGAGTGTCCAGTTTGTGTGGTCTCCCGTCTGCCAGGAGTCATTTGAGTCCGCCAAGGCCCTTATGTGTAGTGCCCCTGTGCTCACCGCACCTGATTTCGAGCGTCCATTTAAAGTGGAGGTGGATGCCAGCGCTACTGGTGCGGGCGCTGTCCTCTTGCAGGAGGATGACCATGGTATCGACCATCCGGTCTGTTACTTCTCCAAGAAGTTCAACAGACACCAGGTGAACTACAGCACCATAGAGAAGGAGGCTCTTGCGTTGCTGTGGTCCTTGCAAAATTTTGAGGTCTATGTTGGTTCTAGCTCCGAACCAGTTGTCGTCTTTTCAGATCACAATCCGCTGGTGTTTCTGTCGCGCATGCGCAACAACAACCAGCGCCTTATGCGCTGGTCCTTGTTGTTGCAGGACTTTAATGTCGAGGTCCGTCACATTAAAGGTATAAATAATATTGTCGCGGACGCCTTGTCAAGAGTGGGGTCTTAATTTGATCAAACATTTCTATTAGGGGAAGAAATGGTTGATCTTAGGTGGGGGGGTGTTATGACTGTGGGTCATTCAGTTATTGTAGGCTATTGTTGTGTTTATTGTGAAGAGGAGCGTTTTTGTTTCTTTTCCTCCTCCCTCCCTTTGTGTCCCTTCCAATTTATGCTGCAGGTGTGGAGTGTCGGGATTGGACAGCAGCGGACAGGCGCACCCGAAGCTGACTGGAGGAGTTCGGGCGAGTGAGGCCGTCTGATTGGCTGTGAGCTGATGGCCGGCGTTTTAAAATGACTGCAGGAGAGGAAACGCCGACCCTCCTCCTTCCTCACTCCCAACTGATGCCACCAAACCGCTTGTTAAAAATCGTGTCTTGTGTTAACTCTGGTTGTGAGAACTTCTGAGTATTTTTCGTTCAAATTAAGAAAGAAAGAATTTAAGTTTAGAATATTTGGTAAAGTAGGTGAGAGTAAAGCTTGGTTTTTCGTTTTCTCCTGTTTTTTTTTAGGGAGTCACTTTAGGTTTGTACATTTTCTTTTCCTTTAGAAGTTAGGTAAGGTTTTTTTTTTAATTTATAAGAGTGTTTTGTTGTTTTATTCTTTTGCTTACTCTCTCCGAGGTAATTTTGATTTAGTTTGTAAAAAGAAAAAAAGAAGAATATTAAATTTAATTGTTTGGACTAAAAAAATCTTGTGTTTTTTTGTGCTTTTGCATTGGTGACAACTTGAGAGTGACAAAGGAGTGGTCATTTTTATGTTTCCTCCAGTATCCCCTAGGCTGGTCGTAACAAGTGCAATGGACTTAACTCCCTCCATTGAACACACATCCAACTCTGACAAGGCCCGGTGGTGATATGATATTAGTCTGTGGTGGCACCACATTTTAAGTATATAAAATAACTCTCAATACTTTGCAATACTCAGTGAACAAAGGAGATTTTCAGTTTAAGGAGGAAAGCTTTCACCCTATACTGAAGCTTCAAGTAGCTTTAAAAAATGTCCTCTCCATCTGGTGCTTAATCTGTATTAAGAAAGATCTAAGAAGAGATGTTTTAATAGATCCCAGTGAGGACGCGATGAAGGGCACTGGGGAGAATTTCATTCATACATTTGTTCAATTCAAGGATTACCTTTGTTGCCATGCACTGACTGCACAGCAGTTTGACAATGGGTTATGTAAGTTCAGTGTACATCAGCCAAAAAAGACTTCAGACCAAGCACAAAATGTCTACAGGGGTTTCTCTGTCTGACAGAGCTCGTCTGCAACTGCTTCAGTGTTTTGTTCTATGCAAAAGAGAGATGAGCAGTGAAAGAAGGCGGACAAAGAGAGAGTTAAGAGGGGCTGTGAGTGGAAATGGGAGTTATTAGAGTAATAAATATTTAGAGAGAAGGGAGAGTTGTTAGGGCAGGAGGAATATTGAAGAGGATAAAAGATTATGACTTATTCAAAGTGAGAAAAAAGGGAAAATAGACGCTAAACAGTGGGTAGAGAGGGAGGGTGAGAGAAGGGAAAGGGTGAGGGTAAAAGATGGAGAGGAGAATAGGCAACGTCAATCCTAATCCCATTAATACACACCCGTGCTGCCCTTCCCACTGGCAGTTTTTACATGCACACATACCACACAGACGTACTGGCTCATACAGATCACATACATTCCTGTTTGTAATGCATCTCACCATGATGCTGTTGAGAGATCCATTTAATGATTAGAGCACTTTAAGCAGATGATGTATGGCGGTCAGGGCACCATCCATGTATGAAGGACAGCGTCACGTTTAGAGCCACTTGCTTCCACCACATCTGACTTACAGCCCCAAAGCCCCCCTAGCTGTGTGTGTACTTGCTGTCATGTTGGTTTGTAGCTGGAGGACTCCCCCTTTAACCTCTGATCAGACACATCTGCTGCATCAGACAATGTTTACATCGTGATTCAGGCAATATCGAAAAAACGTGCCATTAGAAACGTATACTACATGTGTCGTGTGTGCAGCACAAATAATAAAGAGCTGAGTGTGCTTTCTTGCAAAAACATCGACTCAGCACTAATATTTTCTGGAATACTTAATCATTTTCTTGAGGGCTGTGAGTGACTGGCATTTAATCTAAATACCGATATCATCTGTTGGACATTGATCATTTGCGATGTAAACCAATAATGTGTGTTTGCGGATGAGTTTGCCGACACAGGCAAATACAACCAAAGAAATCAAACAAAGCGAGCAGAGCTACAAAAGAAAAAAATAATTCAGGACAAGTCTGAAGAGAGATGCAGAGCTGTGAGCTGCTCTGATGGAAACACTAGAAGAGTGAAGAGGTTCTGTACAGAGATACTGTGCATTTGTGTTGTCGGGCAGAGCTGACCCAATTATTAGAATTATTTTATAACACCAAAGAGAACAGGTAACACTTATTTTAGCCTTTTAAGCTTAAATATACAGTTTTTATTCAAGACTAACTCTTGAAATCAGGAAAGCCAAAGGCTGACTCCAAAAATGAGAACTAAACTTTCTCATCACTAAGTGGTTTGAGATGTGAAATGTGCCTTTATGTGTCAGTAATGTGATTTGTGGTGTGGTTTGCTGAAGCTTACCTCTCGGGGTCAAGCTACATTGTCTGGAGAGTTCCCCAAAGTTGTGTGGAGTGTCTTTGTCTGGAAAAATTAAATAACTATACAAGTGTCTAAAAGTTTAAAGACAAAGTTCACTTAAAAAAAACTCTCTCCCAATGTTATAAAACATTTTGAAAAAGAAAATTTAACATTAAATTCAAAAATCAGATTTGCACGTTGAAAATATAAAATCCAAGACAAAAATAAGAATAAAATCTGTAAAAACCCAACGTAGGCATGTCCTTACAGGTCTTTCAAAAGTTTCAGGATAGACCCAAATGGCCTTTTTTCGAAGTCAAAATGTTGGGAGAAATGCTTTAAGAATATAAGAAGCTTGTCTGGTTGTTTTTGCCATGCTTTTTAACACCTGCCAGTTTCAAAAGTTAAAGATGGTGCCTCTAACCCTCTAACAACCTCTGCCAGACCTCTTATGGTCCATCCACACTCGAGTAAACATCCTTTCAATAGCAAAACCACAACACTTGTTTTTGCAAGGTCAACCGGCAGTTCAAGCTGTCTGCACATTATCCACTTAACAAGTGCTAAACCACAACATATTCACTCACAGTTAAGTTCTCAAAGAGTCACATATGAGCTCAAACATCACTAATACAATCTATATGATAAATAAATATGGTATGGATAACATTGATACAAAATGTTATAAATGCATATAGCATGAAAATGTAAAAAAATAAATATGTAGAACAAATTCAACAGCTGCGAAAATGTTAAATTCTTTTAGCAGTGTGTTTGTGTGTCCCTTGACCTGCAACCACGTTATAAGAAATGAGTACAAAATAACATATTTGCACAAGTCCAGCAGTGTCTTAAATTGGCACGCATTAAGCACACAAATGGGGTGTTGTCGTTAAGTCTGGTAGTGCACTCCATCATCATTCAGTAAGTTGAGAGTTTCAAGCCCAGCTCCAGCTTTCATGTAATGATGTGTCCTTAGACAAGACACTTAATAAATTACATTTTTCAATCTTTTCTCTTTTCTCCTTAGCTCTTGCTATTATTTCAGTTTAAAGCCACCTGATGGTGGATTTTTACACACTGTGGACCTGAACTACTAAGATCCAAAATAACGAGTGTTAAATTGCATGTGCAAACTAAAGAATTGCATGTCTTATTAGTGGGCGTGTTGCGGTTGATCTACTATCAATATGTGCGCAATTGATAACAGGCACAAAAGTGGTGTGGACCGCCCTCTTTAAAGGAGGATTTTGCGTGTACTACCGGCTGTCACCATGGAGAGTTTGGGAGGGCAGAGTGGCCGAAAATAAAAAACGAGGTTTGAAGCCATGGAGTTTGAAGCAAATAAACAGACTTGCAGTAACCTTTTTGTTTTCTGTCATTTTGTCGGACAAGGTCGTCACTTTTCCCTCATGCATCCATCATTTTTAATTTTCCTTTTCTGATTCCAATTCAACATAATCTAAATGACAGCATTCACACAGTTACACAGCTTCATCATCAATAACCTCTCATGTGAAGAACAGTCTTATATTTACGCACACACAGTCTGCACGGGTTCTCTTGCCTTTTACGCACTGGCAGCATCACTCTCCACACACTGACTGCTCCTAAACTCGCTGTCAGTGCATGGAAAGTGTGATGCAGTCAGCTCTGAGTGACGAACAGAGTGATTATGACTATGAAGGCTTTTTTTTTTTACATAGATTAAATGACCTTCATGATGTAGAGGGCAAGACAGAGAGGGTTTACTCTACGCTTGTGTCTGCATGAGTATGATGGCACACTGGATCGTCCCTCTTTTTTCATAATGACAGACGGCCTCCAAATCTATCCGTCAAAAAATTAAGTCAATGATGGAAAATATTCCTTCAATGCGACCCGTGTTTCTCACCACAATGATCGCAGCCCTCTAACGCTGTGCCTGTTTTGCACCTGCCTTTCAAACGTGCTAAATATAGACGCAAAAACACCGCACGCAATCAGTTGCGGGTTTGATAGGTCACATTGCGGGTGCTAAATGATTACATTCGCATCTCCTCCTCCCAGTATTTTGCACATTCTGATAATCTGCATGTATTCTGCATATTCATGAAGGCAAACAGGCTAAATGGATTGCGTGTGCTATTTTGCTCATTTGACAGACGCAATTCTAGCAGCACCTTGTTAGTAGATCAGTTTTTGCATGCTATCAAATTTGCGTGTTGTGTACACACAAGCCTTTAGTAGACCAGGCCCTGTGTGTTTAACAATTTCAAGATTTCTTCGTTAAAAATTAATTTATACAAGTAGTGATCAAGTTGGCACATGTTACTAGTTTTTTTCAAAGGGGTTTCTTAAATCTACACTAACAAAAGTTTCTCACAGGAGGAATAAATATATACTGTATAGATAAATACAAGGTATGGGTATTAAAAAAAACAAGACTAATGCTGTTATTCAATTTTATTGAACATCAGCATTTTTCAAGAACGTGTTTGTAATAGTGTTGATTGACCTTTGACCCTTCTGTAACCCACTTCTCTAACTTTTTACCAGTAATGTCAAAGAAAATATTCAATGTGGCCTTGAATTTGGACTTGCTTATCAAAATGTGCATTGGCTGCCATTTTGTCTCAGGATCTTATTGGAAGATTTAATTGCATGCAATCACTCCTAAAGAATGTGTGTTTCCTCCAGTTTGTTCCAAAATGTCTTCACAAAAGTTCTTGCTTTTTTCCTTTGATCAGGAGTCTGAAGATTTGGGACAACTTTGATACACACTTTTGTCATGTTCAAGTATTCACATATGCACTACACTATACTGTCTCTTTAAGAATGTAGACTGTGCCAACAATGATTCTTATACTGGGTCGCCAATCATTTCAAAGATTTATTATTATTATTTTTATGTTTTGCATGAGTACCCAACTGTTAATATATAGCACTCTGTGTGACTGTAAGCCACGTGATTTATCCTCCTGAGCACAGTCTCATTATTTATTAGCCATACTTTATATATGTCCCTTAATCATTTTACTTATCATTATTCAGAAGCAAATTTAGAAATTTCACTCCAGTACATCTGTCTGTTTGACAGCTTTGGCTGGCATCTACTTTTAAAATTGAGATTTTCATAGCTTATAGTGGGGAAAGAGGGTAAAACTGAGTTGTATGCAGTCCACAGAGCTATTGTAGATGTATAATTTATTGCTCTAGCTCACTGCTGTTTCTGAATGCATCATTCAAAACAATTCGGCTGTGTGGAAGAGTAGCCGTGATACTTGTCTTTTTTCATTTTACAATTTGGCATGTAAAGGTGTGTTTCAGTGGGATTACACTACTAAGATTTAACAATATGTAATGATTTCCCTTTTTTCCTGCATGGTGATGATCATACACTTCTTTTATCACAGATCTTTCTGTTTTTGAAAATTGATTCAATAAATTTATTTGTTTATTTTGTTGATTAAGCAGCAAACAAATGGCCCATATAACTTAGGGTTGTTATTAATTAAACAACTAATAGGATAGTGGTTCCAGCGTTAATTTTGGCAGCACTCTTTAATTTAGTTTTAGTTACAGTCATTCGCCTTAAATATCTTTTAGTTTTAGTCGTAATTTAGTCATCTAAATTGTTTTAATTTAAGTCGACGAAATCTACTGTAAATTTAGTCGACTAAATTATGAAGTGTAAATTGTAAGGCATTATCTATGTTTCCTTGAATTTCTGAAGTCATGTTTTACACTTCAATAAAATTAGACATCTATTAACCCTTTATTTGAATGATAGTAAAGTTTGAATGTATAAATGAACAGAAACAAATTTCACTTTTGTGTTAATGCAATTACCTTTATTTAGACTACCTGGCAGAGCAGTTACAATGTCAGAATTGACAATCAACAGTGAACCTGCTCTACATGAATATATCAGTTTGTGAAGAGAGTAGCTCTGATTGGATCGCTCCCAAACTTATCCCACCAACCACAAAGCTGAGGTAGTCGTGATTGGAGAACTCATCCAACCTTTCCACAAAACCAAAGTAGCTGTGATTGGATAGATTCCTAACTTCTCCCTACTTTCTACATGACCAAATTAGGTCTTGGATTAAGTCTGTCAAACATTTTGTGTAGTTTTTATTGACGACGAAAATGCCAGTTATTTAGTTTTAGTTTTATGTCAACAAAATTAGCACTGAGTGGATCACAGTATTATGAATGTGACAGATTAAGCAGCATGAACACAATATTGTAGTCAGCTGTCTCAAATGTTTACTCTGAAAGTTGCTCATTCTGTGCGTTCTGAATGGGAGATTTAACACTCAGGTGGTCATGAAAAGGTGCTATCAACTCATGGTGGACATTTAAAGAGACATGAGGAGCTGAAAATGTCATTTACACTGTTGCTCTAAGTAGATAAAATGTTCGACAGAGAAAGACAAAGAAAGAGCAAAGTGGTTAAGAGCAGCGAAGAGATAAATGATGCTAGCAAGGAGCGCTGAAAGACAGAGAATGAGCTGTAATCTGATGAAAGCCTCTTTACTCCCCTGTCACCTCACCTTCAAGCCACAAGCAATGACCAGGGCTTACAGGCGGATCAATGCTCAGGCCACCAACATACAGGCACATACGAGCACATAAACTCCATTACACTCTGGAGATCACTTTAGTGTAACAGCTCTGATGCTGCCCAAACATGCTCAGGGTTTCTTTTAAACTCTGCTTATCAAAAATCGTGAGCCAAATAGTCTTTAGCACGCTTTGCCCTGTTGATGTGTTTTTTTGTATTTTTGCATGCATGTCAGTCTGTGTGGGCCTATAGGTCACTCAGACATCTCAATAAACTCTGAGCTCAAAAGGAGGGAGCGAGAGTGTGAGGAGGAAGTCAAAGCACCCATACTAATCACCCTCCCACATTTAAACTTAATGACCCGGGCAACTAAATGACCCAGAGAGAGGTTGGTTCAAAGTGAGTGTCCTTGAGTTTTATGTTACTGGGCACAAAAGGCAAATAAAGAAAATGTAAGCATAAAGGAGAGAGCTGAGGATTCTAAAGATTACCCTGAAGCAGATGAGATGGAGGGCGAACAATAAAGAATTTGAATGGTAAGAAATAAAGTGCTCGGATACCATTTTCTACTCCTAACACTGGTCAGTATATATGAATGGGCTTATCAGCCGCTGTCAAGAAAAGACCAAATTACAGAGCAACAGTTTAAGAAAATAGAAGTGTACTTACTATGACCTGGGTCATTTCCACACCTAGAGTTTTTAAGAGTTGCCCTGATGCAACTGGGCATTCTGTGCTGTACACAGTTCTTTTGCATATACATGAAAATGGCAGACAATCCCTGTTTCAGTAAAGCTGATCTCATAAGCGATTGCTGTTTGTCTCCTAATTGATTTGAGAAAAATGTTGGTTCTGTTTCAGTTGAACTTCTGCAATTTAATTCTTCCATTGTGCTTTTACTTACTTCCATTTTGCCTTTACTTCCATTGTCCCTGAGAGGGCAAGGTTTTGCCTCTCAGCCCTGAAGGCTGATGGTCTGAGGGACACATAAATACGCTGAAAGAAGCACAAACTGATCTGTGTAAACATGGTGCTGAGAACAACAAGACTAGAGGGATTAGTACCTCTTTATTAACAAATTAATACTCCATAGTTAATTTACTAGGGGTATATTTAATGTCTATATAAATGTTTTTTTGTCTCATATAATGCCTTTAAGCTAAACACTTAAATAGAGATAAGCAGTGTGGCTCTCATCCTCTCTGCACACCTGTCTGTTGAAACTTTGACTGCCATCTCAGCCTCTGCCAACGTAGATCTGTTGCAGTTTTCTGTTGCCATTTGAAAAATTCCTAAAAAATAAAAGATTTTGAACTTAAGTCATATTTTTATCATCCACTTTCTATCTGCTTTTGTAAGTAGAGCTTGCAAATATTTTACGCTTGACACAGAGTGGGATGTGACCACCAAATGATTAAATCTTGAGCAGAAGGAAATGGACGGAGAGGAAATTGGATGGAAATAGAAAGTAAAAAGTAATCAAGAGAAGCCAGGGCAATCCCGACTTAGACTTGGGAGCTTGTAAAATGAAATCACAGGAAGATGAATGAATGTTTTAAAAAAAATTCCCAAATGAAAAAGTTGTAGCTTTCTAATATCTGTGCAAATAAGAATGAATCATTCAGATAAACTATTTCTGGGATTCTTGTGTTTACCCTTCCAGCAGCTTCTATGCAACAGGTTCAGTATTTTGTATGCTGTCAGTTAGTCAAACATGTTCAAGTGTTGACATTTCCCACACAGTAAAAAAAAGTCTTTAAGCGCTTTACCTGTTACCATGCCAACTGAGCAGGGAGCGCATCCAGTGACTGTGTATTGCACAGAAATAAGCCAATCAGTGCATTTGTCAATGGGTGAATTCGTCATTTTGTGTATGAGTATTACACAACCATGCTTAGTTCAACTTATGCTAGGAAATTAAAGAAAAGCACCCAGCCCTTTATTTGGAAGATTAGGCGACTAATATATCAGCCTCGTAAAACTGTATTCTTCTGTTGTGATGTCTCATAAAGCATTTCAAACTTTCTAATGACCATCTAATACATATCTGTGCAGTAGGGGTTTGTTATAATTGGTAGCTATGCCTTACACAACTGCACAACTGTCATACCTATTATAATAACTATCCTCCTGTGTTTATGACAAAGGTCAGCAGCAAACCTGTACTTATTTTTTCTTAAACAGAGCTTCATGATATCAAGTTACCATCAAGCCCCCTACGGAAATAGAAAACTTTTGTCTTATAGTAATTAAGGGAACCAGGTTTCATCTGTCATCTCACACTCACAGAACACTTCCCAGGGGGCTGCAAACACCTCCCCTTACGTTTAGAGGTGGACAGAGTCAGCTGCCAACTTTGCATTTTCACCAATTCCTTTTTTTTGTATGAAAGACAATTATTTGTTAGTTGGATAAAGAAACAGTTGTGGAGACAAGCCTAAATTATATTTCTGTAGACCCCCATCTTTATTAGATAAGACAGAGAGAGCAGCAAATAGCAGACTACAGCTCCTAGAAGATCCTCTGTGACTGACTGCACGTACAGGGGACAGTAGTGCCAGAGAGACTTCTAAAACTGACAGCAATTTGTGTGTTAACTTCATCAGAACTTTACTTCCTGTGGCGAAAATACTGCCCTAAAACACCTGATACTATCCACATATTACTCGCAGAAGTTTGATAAGAAAGGAATTTCTGTTACTTCCCAAACAGCAAAAATTATTGAAACACATCAAAAGTACATAAAATTCATGTATCTGTGGATTTTTATTCTTGGTAGTGGTGTAAGTGGAATGATTATCTATTTGTATAAAAGTGAAATTCTGATAAAAGTGTATCAGATACTGTTTATGGCACAAAGTAGTTCTGGGCAATGTGGACAAAAATTGTGTCTTGAAAGTTTTTAGCTGAATGCCAATTATAATGATATGTTGATAATTTTTTCTGTGATAAATAATTTAAAAACAGGTTATTTAAGCTTAAAGATGGATTTTTTTTTATGCAGAGGACAACAAAAGCTTGTGGTTTGGGCCTGCAGCTCACTAGTTATTATATGCAAGTACATGGTAAAATTGAAATTTGGAAAATTGCTACAATCTTGAACACAATTCATCAAGCTGTATGTCTTTGTTGTCAGATCGATCTTGAATCCTGAGCAGGCTCTAACTCTAAGTTTCCATCCAGTGAGTTCATCTCCTCTCACAACACACACATGCACACACACAGTAGTTGCCCCGCCAGTGACAGATGGGCTTGATGGAAACACAGTCATCCTGTTAGTAACCATGACATTAGCAACACTGTTACTCACTGTCTCATGCTCATAAATGCTCTCCGTCTATCCTCCTCCTCCTGAATTGGAAACTGAGCAGAGGAGCGAAGGTGCCAACAGACAGACAGACAAATACCACGACAGGGCCATTGCAGACTGTTCAGAATCAAAATCCTGAATTGTATTTGCATAAGAGCCTTCACTGAAGACAACGAAGAATGAGCTTTGGATTGGCTGGACGGAGCAACATAATCAGTGGCTAAAAGACAGCAGAGATGCCCCATGCACGCAGTATATTGTAGTCATGAATCACATTGAGGACATGGAGCACATGTCCTGAAGTAGTATATCATTCAACCCTAGTTAGATTCCTCATATCTCATGGATATTAATCTTTCCATGCCATGCTAACTGAGACATAAAATGTGAAGCTGAGGCTGACTGATGTTTAGTTTCTCTTGCTACACAAAAGGTCATGCCAATTAGTGGTGTGAGGTCAGAAACCAGAGCACAGGACCCATTAAAATGTTCTGATTTGAAATATGAGCTGGATGGAGAGTTGGGGGCAAAGTTTTCATAAATTTCTCCAAGGACTTAATTTATTTAATGGTAAATGGTAAATGGACTTGGGCTTATATAGCACCTTTCTAGTCTTTTGACTACTCAAAGCTGCTTTACACCGCAGGTCACACTTACTCATTCACTTACGCTCTCACATTCACTCACTGATGGTTATGAGTTTCTATGTTAGTTACCCATCAGTATCAGCTAACACTTTCACGCCCTTTCATGCCCATTTACACGCCACTGACGCAGCAGTGGGAGCAACCTGGGGTTAAGTGTCTTGCCCAAGGACACATCTCCATGTGTCGCCCGGAGCTGGGCTTGAACCTGCAACCTCCTTATCAATGACCAAGCGCACTATCCAGCTGCGCCACCAACGCCCCATAAGAGACGAGATATTTTGTTGTACTTGTGTATAGTTCAGGAAGACAGCTTGAGCTGTGCTAATTCACAACATGAAAAGCATCATCATTCAGTTGCTTTACAAACATTATAATCAGCAGCTTTTCTATCCTGCCAGATTTACACTCTAATTTCCCCGCTTTGCCTCTGCCAGCTCTGCTCTTCATTAGTACTACACTTTTGCTTTCAACCCTCCACCAGCATACACCTGAATGCTCTTTAAATGCACTTTAAAATACATCCTAATGACCTCAAAATTGGATGAGGTTGGAATGACCAAATTCACACTATGTTCTGCTGTTGCTATAGCTAAACAAATACAAGCACATGTTTTCTGATTGAAATACACACAAGTGAATCTCCTATTCAGTTCAGTGCAATTCAACACAAGCACTTTATTTGTCCCCAGTGGGCAATTAAATAGGCAAAGAGAGCAGCAACGTGGAAAGATACACAAGACATTAACACATTATATGATTAGTACAAAGGAAAAAGACAAGTGCATATTGCTAGCACCGCTTATTCTTTAGTCAAAGTAATGCATCACAGACGTTGGTGTTGAGAATTCTTCCTCTATGGACCATAAATACCACAACTTAAGGTTACTTTGCCAGCCATCCTGTGATGCTTCCTGTAGTATCTTGTTAACCTAACCAGGGGAGAAGGATTGATATCTCAGTAGCGGCTTTAGTGGTATTAGAAAGGTTTACCGCTCAAACATTTCACCTTACTCTAACTATGCTAAATCTCTATCCCACTTTAGCCTACTAACCTCCATAACCCACTGAACTCCATGCCATAGGGGCTGTATAGTCCAGAAACTGAACATGAGTCAACAGGAAAAATGTTTTAAATCGTTATTTACAGCTAAGATATCCCGTCTGCTAGGATAAACTGAGTGCACTTAGACACATTTAAAAATCAATATCACCTCTTTCTACTAGTCAGGAGAGACGGCAGTCTATCTGCTAACTGACAGGGTGCCAAAGACAATAATAATTGGTTTCCCTAATGCCTACCATAAACTAAAAGACTTTTTGAAGACATTAAAAGACTTTTTAAGACTGTAGTCTTTTTAGGTTTTAGTCCCAAACTGAGATTTGACACACTGGGAATCTTAAAAGGTCACTAACAACAAGACTAAAACTTGGTTTAAAATAGTCATATTTGGTAAAAACTTGGTTAAATGTTTTTGATTTTGAGAACTGCTAGACTATATTCACAATTTCTAATGTTACAAAACCTGCTAGTTTTCACACACTAAGTACATGGCTCTGTTCTTAGCCTATCTGGGATGCTCTGTTGGAGCTCATCACTTTAAGCCCCCTGCTTCACATGGGCCTAAGGCTGTTGATTGGTTGACCCGTATTTTCTGTGGTAATTGCTCAGTTCAGCCCAATTTCCTACAGCTCTGCATTCTTTCTACTGTCCATATTCTGTGTGCGGACTTCCATCCTGAACCAATGGGCTTGAACTACTATAGTAACAGTTGAGGCACAGACCTGGGTCTGTTCAGGGGGCAGGGAAATTTTGGGACTTTTTTGGGTCTTTTGTGTTGGTCACTTGTATTACATGTGTCACTTGTAACACCCTCAAAAATGAGTTTTACTCTAGAGACTGAGTATTAATCAATTCAGTGAATTTATTTCTCTGTGTCCTCCTTTAAAGCCACAGTTGTATGAAGAGGTAAGAGGAAAGCACTGAAACTGTTAAGTATGCTATAACTAGCAAGTCAATGAGCTAAGCATTGTCTGAAACAGTGCTTACTGTTTAGCATATTAGTTAACTAGGGGTGTGTATCGGCCAAAATCTTGGGATATAGTATGTATTGTGGTACATGGGTGTCAGGGGTCTTAGGCCATCTTACACCAAACAACCGACATCATAAGGGGTGTACCCTAGGGATGGGAGTATAGATTTTGGGTATCAAAGTATTGATACTTTCACAAGTACTCTTTTGACATCAATTACTCCTCTACAATGATACCAAATGAGTACTCTGACAAAATGTTTATTTGTGAAGTTCGATGGACTGTTTTCAGTTTTTCTCTCTGACTTGCAGCGCCACCTCAGTGTTATGTGACTGTGGAGATCAGTCAGACTTCACCTGCAAGCTCACACACAGAAGCATAACAGTTTTTATGGCAAACTGATGCAGGAATGACGGACAGAAAACACAATTTTATGCAATGCTGTTCTCCCCAATTTATTTTGATGTCACTTTTTATTTAACACTGAACTGATTGCTTAGTTTAAAAAGATTTATAAATCAGTGCATTATAGATCTCGTTATTAAAGTTGTTTTATTTTTTATCTTTATTTATGGAAATTAATACCAAGTCTTCCATAAAATGTATGTCACTTCATTCTCTAATGATGGAGTATCTGCTAATTGTATAAGGATTAAAATTAAACTCACTTCAAGATGCCATTGTCTAGAGTCAAGACAACATGATTTCACAGCATTGAGTGGATGGCTGTTCATCATGAGACTGGGATCCACAATCAAGATTTCCAACTGCTTAACAGAGTTTTTTTTCTTGCCGCAATGATGGAGGGATTCATGATTGCCTATATGGATTCATGTTGGGTGTTGGATGTATATATTTGTATATATATACGTATATTATATGTATATACAGTGCCCAGCATAAATGAGTACACACCCTATTAAAATTAATGTATTAATCAATATCTAAATGAACAATTCCCAAAGTTTTGACAAAGCTGAGTTTAACATAACTTTTTTTTTTTTTTTACCATAAGATGAAAATAACGGTAATATGATAACTAAAATGTAGCTTTGCTCCCACCCCTTTGATTGGGGTGTAATCATTTTTACATCCTGATCTTTCAAATACTCAAATACTTTTTTGTGTGCAACTTAAAAAATCTTGCTTGCAATCAATGGCCCACATTTGGGGGAGTATTTTGTGGTATGGTATGCCATAGAAAATGATGATTTAGAAAGGAAACTAAAGGTTTTCTGAAAAATCTGAAGGGGTCTACTCATTTATGCTGAGCACTATATGCATATATGCATATTTGTGTATCCATAAAGTGAAGACTTTGTCTTCAGCCTGTTCTATTGTAAAGAGTCTTGAGATAATACTTGTTATGAATTGGCGCTATACAAATAAAGATTGATCGATTGATTGATGTATTCTTTAATGCTTTCGGTCAATGAAAAATGTCAAATTCATGAACATAATGTTGCATTGTAGGAGATAATGGGTGTCAGTATTGAAAAAGTACATCAAAAAGTATTGGTACCGTATTGATTTGGAAAAATCTGGCATGGCCCATACCTAGCGCACCCCTACTAGGACTCTTGGTATTTTACCTGGACTTTGTAAATTTGTCTTCAACTATTTAACAGCTTGAAAAATCTTTCAGTGTACTTGCATTATCTAGCTTTGGGAATTGTTTTGCTTTGTTGTTGGAAGTTTTAGATGTACAATGTTTTTGCTGCCAGGCCCATTTAAAAGTGCGTACAGATTTTTCATTTTGGACCTCTCGTATTGGAAAACTTCTTTTAAAAAGAAAATAACACTCATCACAAACACACAGTTCCCATTCGTCAGGACAACCCCCAGAACACCCTGTCAAGACAAGTCTGGAAACCTTATCTCCAATGTAAAGTAGTTCCAGGGAAACTGCTTCGAGCAAGGTCTGTTTATTTTCCCCAGCAGTGACACCAGGCTCTCTATGAAAGCATACAGATGTTGAGAATTCAATTTGAAGTCTTTGTGTCTGAGCTGAGGCAGAGATCTCTTAGACAAATACCTCAGAACCCCAGAACAAATGAACGTAAACCCTGCTGCCTGATGGATTTCACCAGAACTCTGCTCTCTCTTGTATTCAAGCTTTGTATGAATCAAAGTCAGATTTTTTACTTCGACAAAACAACTCGTAATAGGAGCCAACAAAATGTCTCTGTATTGATTTTTTGATGTTGAAAGAAACAACATGTGGAAGACTTTAGAAAGACTCCTTTGGTTGATGCAGTATACACTCCAAACAAAGAAAGGTGCTCTTCCTTTGAATGAATTATACCTTAGCATCCTGAACTTAAACTCACCTTCACTTCTGTTTTCTTGTAACAGGATGTAGAGTTTACTTCAGGTTTTTTTAGTACTGAAGATTGCAGCATGACTTGCAAACATTGAACGACAGGAAGCTGACCCCAAACTGAGAGGAAAAAATCCCTTTGATTGTTTTATTTTTTTTAGGTCAGACTCTCTTTCTTGGGGAGAACATTCATTTCTTTGTATTTCTAGGCAGAGCCTTTCTCATTATGTGGAATCTCATCTTTGTGTTTAGTTTTTCAGTTTTTGGTAAACGGTGCTATTCTTTCGGTCTCCGTTTTCCCGTCACGCTGTTTGCCAAACCCCTCCAATCCTCACCCTGGAGAGCAGAGTGTCCTCATTCTGATGATGCTCTGCCGCCACCACTCAGCGTGGGGCCTCTGAAATATTTATACCCACACACACACACACAGACACCTAGAGAAACACTGGCACTAACCCATCCTGTCTTTTTCTTCTTCTGAGTTTTCTCATATCAATTGAATTAGAAAATGTCATTTATTTCACAGCAGGTTTGGGGAGAAAAACTCTGCACATGTAAAGGCACAAACACACACACGCAATAGCAGCAAATGCTGAGAGGACTCCCCTCCGGGAAACCTAGATCATGGAAAATATCATGATTGCAAATATTTGAGTGATCATGATTCTGAAACACAAAATTTCACATTGATTTTTTATTTACATTGCTTGTTTTTATTAAACGTACACAATGTTAAATGTCACATGTTTTTTTTCTGTACAAAGTTAAGACAGATGTCCCTGTTTTTCCTTAACTTCATACGGTTACTGAATTTTGGCATGTCAATAAACTCCTTTGTTTCACCCCTACTCAGAACAGGCTGTTTTGGGGTATCCCTCAGGAGCATTCTCAAGAATGGGAAAAAAATCAACAGCAACATAATTTTATGTGTTTAGATGCAGATACAATAGAGAATCCTTTCCCCCCCTTGGCTGCAATGATCAAAATCTTCAGACCTGTGGTTTTGTTTGTGACAAAGTGTTTGGTTCAATAATTCTGCTGTTTGTGAAAAGAGTAACAAAAAATTCTACATTGTCAAAACACTAGAGAGTAGCAAGCTAATATAAATTCATAAATGTTAGTTCTCCAGATTCAGATTGAGACAACTTTATACATCCCAAAAGAGTTATTCAGTTCACAGCTACTGACTCTTATAAGACTTTAAGACAAATGAAACACACACTCTCATTCACTTGTCAGTAGCAGCAGATTCTGCAAACCAACTGGGTCACCCATGTATTCAAAAGCATCACCATTTATCAATTAATAATAAGTACATAATGACTTTATATGTTTTCAGATGTGCAACAAGCTCAAATCAAAAACTGAATTGAACAGTCTGATAGCTAAATGAGTGTGAATATTGATTTATTCTTCTTGGTTGGGCGAGTTGGCATCACCCAAAGGGCGCCCAGTGATCCTGGAGCAGATTTTCACGATATGATTCAGACTGACTGTCCCTCACATACAACTCATTAAACCAACAGATAAAAGAAAATGTTTACAAGACTTTGAGTAAGGGTATAACAAACTACATACCGTAAAATGCTCCTGGAGACATTGAAGGAGTCCAGCCTCTGCGATAAATTAATTATCTGATGACCATGTTTAACAATGACTCTCTGTTCTCAGCAAGCTTAAGTTCAGGATAAAATGCAGTTTCAATTTATTTGTATGTGTCAACCATTTCCACATTTCCACCGTGTGGATAGTATAAGAAGGGTCACTATCATCTGTCTCTGTCAGTTGTATTTTGGGTGAGTAATTGTATTGAAGGACATAATATTCTGATCAAGTTAACAAAAAACCAACTGATGTCTGGATTAGAAGTTGCCACCATCCATGAAACCCACACAGTGGAGCGTCTGACAACAGTGATCCACTATTTGCTCTGCTCAAGACTAATTACAAGAACAAAAGTAACTCATGCTCATCTCTTCATCTGTTAATGCATCCACTTAAAATGTGAAATTAAAATTAAATGTTTAAAACACATAGTTAGCATGCAAGACAGCCAACTTTTACATGGTATTAAGCAGAGGGAAGCATATCTTGGCCACCAGGGTATTGTTTCATGAATGACATCACAGCTCTTGAGTTAGACAGTGGACTGAAGCTCATGACTTGAACTAAAATCAGGTCCATGATGACCATGTGCAGAAGGAAGTGTAATCATCACTCGCTTTAGTTTATGTGATGTCACGATTGATTACTATACTTACATTGTTTGTTATTCCATCCTGGAATTAACATAGTAGTTTACAATCCACACAATAGTGTGAGCTTTTGGGTGTGCTTTTTGTCTACAGTAACATGTTTTGCATCAAGGAAAAGAATATATACTAAAGGTAGAGGTAGAGATGTATGCAAACCTAGCTGCACATAAATCTGTGGCAATGCATTTTTATTTTCCTGCAAAGGAACAAAAAAGCTGAGTAAAGACTTAAAAGTGGAATATATGTAAGTCAAAAATAATTAAAATATTTAATAAAAGTACATACAAAATTATCTTTTGTGTCATCTAGTGGCCCTGATATAGCAACAGAAACTAAAGCATTTTCCCAATAAAGGGGATTTAATTTTGATTATATCCTCTCCAATATCAGGAGAAGCCAAATTGTATTTGAAATTTGAACTCAATTTATTACCCACCACTTCACTGCTTCCATTGATATTTAATCACTTAAATTTAATATACTGGTTATTGTTTCTTCATATTCTTCAGGTTATGAATTGAATAAAAAAATCTGGTGCCTCTGTATGTGTTGTCGTTTAGTAATAGCAGCATCTCTCAAGTTCTTTTTCCATTTAAAGGGCATCATCCTCCACAGTGGATATAGATCAGAGATGTTATAATCATAGATCTGTGCTTATCGCAGCACAGCTGTAGAGGTCAAGGTGAAGTCAAAGCACACTGTGTCAAACACACTTTCAGAGACCTGAGATATGAGCTGGCATAGAGCAGAACAAATCATAAAAGCCTTATTACAGTGCTAGCAGAGTCGCGATTTGATCTGCGACCTCAGACTGTCAACTCATTTTGAGGAGAGAACCGAGGCAAAGCGGAGCACATCAACACGCAAAAAGGTTATTACGCTGCCACCTGCTTTGATATGTAACCTAACATTTTTTGCCTGTTGGGCTGACGGAGGCATATAAGCATGGATACCGCTGTGATTTGTGTCAGAGATGCTGCGCTGTGATTCAGTGCTCCCAGTTTGTCAGCAGGGAGACGAGGCAAGACTGAGAAACGGCAATTGGATGGTGGCTCGGTTGTCATGTTAAATTCTTAAAGAGTAACTAAACTAGAGTTTCAGCTGAGTTTACACCCACCCTGGGATTCACAGAATGCCTTCAGAACACCATGAACAGGGCTGTGAGGGGGATAAAGCTGTTAACATAATTAGGCATGATTATTTCACTCCAAGCATAACAGTTTCCCGCTCTGGTCTGCTTCACATTACAAACCACACATTTAGAAGCAATTAGTGGCAGTATGTGTGAAGTTGATGAGCAAATCTGTCAGGAAGGTGAAAGAAGAAGCAACCATGGCAATGACTCAATGATGTTCCATGCAGATGGACAATGTTAATTTTAATGTTTATTATTTTTAACTGTATACCTCACTTCTTACCTTTGACATCTACCATGCAGGTCTAATGTAGACTGTAAGGAGACAGGAGACTACTTTACTCACTTATGAGCAGTGTTTAGGCCCACTGCTTATAAAAGTATCTTATTACTTATAGTTGGGATTTTGCCTTACATTTGGTTCATATATTTGATTTTAAGGACTGGTAGATAATGTTTACAATGGCTAATGTTAAAAAAATACTGTCTAGTTTTCACATTGCATTCTGTTTACAGTCAATGCTCTGCACTGAGCTTTCCTAAGGATGTCACACTGGTAGGTTCATTTAGGGGTTGAAGGAACTAACTGTTTTAGGCAGCTATTTTCACTATGACTAGGGGAAGGGGGAGAAGTTCAGATCCTGCAGGCTTTTTGTCTTGTGCACAGAAGTACACAGAAAGGGCTTATAAATCTCAAAATAGCATAATATGCTCTTTAAATGTGAGTTTCAAGCTTAAAAATTGACACAGATATATTTTTCCTTTTATATAAACCCCGCTGTTTCAGGCTGGCTCTGAACAGGCTGTTAAAGTGAAAATCACTATAAATGTGTTTTATCATAGCTCAAGAAGTGGATATGGCTGCAGCTTTCTAGAGCTGTGTTTTAAAGTTTTACTGTGGCTGCACAGACATGCCTCATCCTGTTCCTGCCACTGGAGCCCACTGTGGGTGAAACAAACTCATGGCCCAATCAGAGGAAAGTAGTATATCCCCTAAAGGCATCATTGGGAGATTTTTTCAGATGGACTGTTTGACACATTTTCTGGAAGGTATAGCAAGCAACAAAACAAAGGGAAGGAGCATTGTTTTTTCTCATTTCAGGGGAGAGGTGGTTGTAAATAGGACATGGACACAAAGAAAAAAGAAAATTAAAAGGTAAATAATATCTGACAAGTTAAGAGAAGATAAATCCTCTTAAGGGGATCTGCACAGTGAATCTGTGTTAAAATAATTATGTACTGACTGTAGTAGTCTCCTAGTAGACTAACAAACATCATCACACGTGCCTGCTTGACACCATTCTCTATGAACATGCAGGTACCACGCACTGAAATAATTAGTGATGTACTGTTTAGTTTCAATGGGAACTGTTGCCACAGAAAAGCTAATCATGTTTTGTGCCTAACAGAAGCCTTTAGGTGAATGTGTCACACAGAGAAACCAACAGTAACAGCTTTTCTCAGTGTTGATTTTAATTTGCAGTGTGATTTCTTCCCCTGCATGCTGTAGAGGCAGAGCACACTTTAAAATTCCCATGAGGATTTTGGCTGCTTTTGAACTAAACATGCAAAAAATGAGCACACGGCATATCTGACAGTCTCACCTTTAAGGGAAGCTGCTGATTTATTTTCCATCCATAGGGTGACTGCCTCAAAATCCCTTTTCTCAGATTTTAAGTTGTGGCTCGCTCCGATGTTGTAAAATAGTTAAAGTTGTGAAGTCCAGATTCATTTTATTATTTATTTTTATAGCACAGTCACCAAGTTGCACTTGTGAAAAGTGCAGAAACACCCAAGATGGTCCTGTTTTTCTGCAGTAATAAGCTCAGTTCACTCATTTCATTAGATACCCTGATGTTGGTGAATCACAAAAAGGAATTAGCTTAATGGGGTCATAGGTCAGGCTGACAGGGGCCTCAAAGAAACCATCCAAGACTGGTTCTCAGCTTGCATGTTCCCATGATGACGAGCACCCCTTTTATTTGCAGGGGTCCTTGTAGCGCTGCTGGTTGTCATAGCAACAGACAGGACGTGCCATTGTTGCATAACATGCTGTTTTTTTATCTTTGTTGTTTTGATGTTGTTGGTGGACTTTTTCTAACCATGTCATCTCCTTGTGGAATCAGCAGTCTAACAGAGGTAACATCAGGTCACAACACAATACAATTCAGGAAGTGTTTACACAGAGATTTGGAGAGTAAGATTGAAAAGCCTGGAGGTGTGAAGTGAGGATTATTGTTTTTGTCAATTGTTTTCAAGTTGGTGATTTTAAAAAATCTCACATTGTTTTATTGTGACTTGTTTTCACATCCCACTTAAGCCAAAATACTTTTGCAATGCTTAAAGTGGCTAAAATTAGCAGATCAGCTTGTGGCTTTCTTGTCATCAACCACTATGTGACCCTTGACTGTAAAAAAATATTGTATGAAGTATGAGGGATGTTTGCTATTTGGTTCCTAAGGGCAGTTATGAGTTTGATTAGTGCCTTTTCACACTCTCACACACCACACCTGGTATTTCTAATGAAAATTTATAATGTAATGCCCATCGAGTTACACCGCTATATGCATTGGAACATTTAACAAGATGCTCTGGGCATTGTAGAGCTCAGCAGGAGCCTGACACGCCCCAGTCAATAAGGTCAACTACCCATCAGCCAATCAAAAAATAACATACAGCTACATATCAGCCAATCAGAAAAAAGCGCTGCTGTATCCGGATAAGATTCGGTTGATCTGACAGCAGCAGTGTTACTGAGAATAGGATGTGGGAGTGCCTTATCGCATGTTTTGGTTTAGGCATTGTATCTGAACATTTTGTTTGTCTTTAAATAGACTTTTCATTAAAAAAAAAAACACCCTTTTAGATTCTTTGCACATACATTTGGTTATCTGTTGTATTTACTGGCTGACAATATGTGAAAAATGAACTTTGTCCTTTGCTAGTGGTCCAACTATGTCTGAAAACATGAAATCAGGCACACACACCCACACACACACACTCAGCTTGCACACGCCCCTGAAGAGAAGGACCGTCTAAGAAGTTGTATAAAAGGAATAAGTTCATTTCCATTTAAAGAGAAACACACCAAAATGATCGGTTCTGTTAAAGGCTGTTTAGTGCTGGTTTATAAAGCCAAGACTTTCTTGTGAATGATTCATATTATAACTTTGGAGACCATTTTTGAACCTTTACAAGACCCATATACTAAACTGAATCCAAATGAACCCAGCTCATGCAGAGCAGATAAAGTACCTCTTATCATTTCCTTATCCAAACAGCAGATAAAGAGCAAACTGTGGAGACCTGCACTTTCTCATAATCCTTTTGAGTGTCTGAAACATTCAATGATTTCACTTTTTCTGCAGCACTTTGTAATGAGACTGTCTGCAGGGCAGGATGCTGTGATGTGGATGTGGATCGTTCAGTGAAGCAGACAGCTGAGTTCCACCTGTCAATAAGTACTTAGCTGAAGTTTCCGGCTGTTGGAGTGCTGCTCAGTACTTTGGTCTTAGAGTTAACTCCAGGACATCAATAAAGCATCACATCACATCCTCAGGACAGATACTATTGTTGTGTTCTTGGCCAAGTCCTTACCTGACAGCATGGATGAGAGACTTCTTAACCAATGTGTTGCAGTTTGGGGTTTTTTCAGCAAGCTCTCCTCTTCCTCCAGTTCTCCTCAAGGTTGCTGTCTATCGCATCCTCTGTAAATGTTATACTCAGCCGAGTGCCATAGAAATTGTAGTAACAGGCACATCCTGAACTTTGCTAAAGATTGTTATTGGACCTCATAAAAGGGAAATCAGGGTCATAGGCCTGCTGGAGAATCCTTTGTGGTTTGATGGGATGAGTCTTTACTTAAACAGTTGGTGCATATGGTAAGTTGGCTCAACCGTTAAAGTTTGATAACTGAAGAGCCAGCACCAGATATAAAAGCCAGCTTAACCAATTCTTTATATCTTAACAATTACAGACCATTTAAACATAATTGAAGCCAGTCACCACTAGTAACAACTTTGTCACGGCTTAATAGCTGCTGCCTGGCAATCAAAATGCCCTCCAGCCAGGATGTAAACAAAGGGTGTATAATAAATGCTATGGAACAAACGGATAGCATTGGCAGTTTCTCATTAGGACAATATTTTAAACAGAATATGGAGATTCAGGGCCCCTCTTGGAGTGTAGTCATTCACCTTTTGCCGTCTGGAAGATGCACAGTCCCAGTACAAAGCCAGGCACACAACACAAAGAAGATGGGTTATGAACTCTAATTATGCAATGACGTGTTTTGAGCATAACATGTATCAAACTGGAGTGTCAGCTCTCAACTTCTGTAAAGGCAGTGCATGTCCACCAACATGCATGCTGTTAGTCTTACAGTGGGATTTCTTGTTGACTCAGGACTCTAGCTAAGTGGTTTGATTTTTGTTCTTGTATAATGCCACTGAACAAACAGAGCAAACATGAGACATTGTATGAAAAGTGCTGATAGTCAGATTCAAACCATATTTCACTGAAGCTTTCCCACAAAATCAGAAAGGATCAAAAATATCCACGACACTTCTTCATTAATCTCATAAAACCTCAAACTCATACTTTATAATTATAATGCCCAGATAAAACCAACAGGATCAGAAAAGTTTATGTATTAATTGACTCACATAGGGACAAAATAATTGAGACTTAAACTTTTTTCTTTATTTTCTCTGCTGAAGTCATATTAATGATCACGAATGTGTACATCATGTAATGGTGCTAGCTCTGCTACAACTATCATCAGACTTTGCATAACAATTTAACTTTGGTTATCCGCTGATGCTATAATCCTGAGATGGAGGAATAGTGCTACATTTTGGCAGTTTTCTTGGTGATTTGTTCAGTTTAGACAGCGAAGTATAAATCTGATTTGCATTTGATTTGAAATCATCCACCTAGAAACATCCCTGAGAAATAAGACATGATTGGTGATTTTAGAAAGTCTTGTAATTAAAGCAACTTAAATCGAGACTGTGAAGGGCAACAAGCATTTTGGTGTTGTTCTTGGTCACTCACATTAATGCTCCAAAGCCAATACTATTATTTTTAAAGGTCCAGTGTCCTCACACCAGGACATCATGTCTTGGGTGCCTATCAAACAAGTATTTGATTAAAGTTTAAGTTAAAAAAAATGAAAAATGTTGCCTCTGTAGAGGGTCAGATGCAACCCTTTTCCCCTCCCCTTTGGATATGCTCAGATCTGAGGTGGTGGGAAATCTATAAGAGGCTATGGTAATAAACTCTGCGCTGATTGGCCACCTAAACAACATCTGACGGGAAGGGGTTGGAGGGTCACAGGCGGCTTACCAGGCTTTCAAAATAGTCTTGGTGTCTGCATGTAATGAGCAGAAAACACGCAGGTAGGTGGAGGCTGTACAGCTCATACATAATAAACCCCAGAATGTAAAAAAACATTAAGAGGAATTTTCCTTAAAGAGGCAAAACACATTTCTCTGTGAACTAAAAGTTTAGCTAAAAGTGTTATGTTTTTCTGCTTCACATGCCCGTTCTAACGTTAAAAGGAAAGAAAATTGGTTTTACAGAACATGGGACCTTTAAGGAAAATTAACAGTTTTCATGTTTCTTCTGAATTCATTCTGTTTTGAGCTTTTGTAGTGCAGCATGGTTTGAAAACCTCAATGTGATCAATACAATTGGAGTTAAAAGTCGTGTTGAATCAACCAGTAAATTCTCCCATGGATCAGCAGACCAACAACAGGTCATTCAGAACAGGCAGGTCCTAAAGGGTGATAATGCCTCACTGGACTTTCCAAGTGATCCACCTCTGAGAGAGTTCAAGTTTTTTGACCTGAGGCTGTTGTTTCAAGGCTCCTGTAGGACTTTAAAAGTCCACTTCTAATTAATTCAAGATAAAGTTTATATACTCAATAACAGTTAGCCTTTAAGTTTCTCTACCTGCACTGTTATTGGTATGTTTCACCTCATTGTGCTTTGCATAAAGATTTTCATTTTGGTAAGATGTCTTGAAAGGTTATTCTTTTCCTTTTTTGTATGTTTTCAAAATTGTTCCTGTTTTACTGGGTTATTTTTTACTTGTTTATTTTTTATATATTCAAGAGGCCTCTTTAATTTGTGTCTTCTTTTATTGTTGCTGTGCATGTCATTGTGCTCCTGCTGCAAACCTTTTCTAACAAATAAGGTAATCTGATCTGAGCTGATCTAATAAATGTGTTATGAAGCTCATAGTAAAACCAAAGAGTTCTACATCTAAGTATCTATAGTAGTGCTAGTCCACCGGGAGCATCACTTACAACACATCACTGACATGTTTAATACAAGCTCATTATAATCTCTGTGAATGCTTTTAATTCCATAGTAGTAATGACAGGGAGGCCCAGAGGTGAGGCAGAGACTGGTGTTGCTGACATACAGAAATTCATGAGATGAAAGGTAGTGTGGTGAGACCTCAAAGTAATTAACCACTGCTGCTGACATTTAGATGTCTTAATTGTACCTGGAAATTTAAAGCAATTAATTATGAGACACCAGCTATTACTTAGCAGCACGCATCCGTATTATCACTCACTGATTAACTTTAACATTAGACTTCTTTATCATACAGTACAGAGTGTTGCATTCAACTTCATTTCTCTGTGTCATTAAATCATTTTTAACTGATCTGTTTTTCACGTGGAGATTATGTTTTCAGGTCTGCTTGTGAATGTTCAACACCAGATTCAGGGTGCTTTAACACCTGCATCATTGAAGGCTTCTCTAAAAAGCGTGTCTTTATTTGGATTGTTTGGAGTGGGAACACTATTGACCAAGAAACCTTGAATGGCTGAAGAATGATTTTTCATTAGACACGTGATCAGTGATAGCCACAGCTGTGTTTCTCTATATTTTGGTGTGTGTATTATTAAGTCAGAGCTTTCAAATTTTTGGTGATAGACTAATTCATAGGAAAAAAAAGCCTACATCTTGGCCAAATTAATCAGGAATATGAAAAACTAGAGCCATGTTTATCTAAGATATGGTTTCAAAAAGGTAAAATACAGCACAGATAAACACAGTACGGTGACACTTCCTGTTTGTGCTGTCCAAGTAAAAGCCTGGCTTTGCATATCTGTAGAAAGACTCTCCAAGTTTGTACAGAATGCCCTTGGTCAGTTATTCAATAAATCTGAACATTTGTAAGAAGATTTACTGTTGGAAACCATCCATTCTTTAATTTTCTGCTTGACTCTTCACACATTACTCTTTGCCCTGTCATGTATACAATTTTTGCCATTGACAGCCAAAAAAATCAAAACTAAATACCTTTTAAGGCTCTCGCCGATGTAAAAACTCAGAGAGAGAGACAGAGCTTTGACACTAGAGAGATGCAGCTGACACGTAGCTCTCAGATGCCTGGTCAAGATGCCATAATGTTGTGAGCCGGAAAAGTCATGCCACAACCCTGGAGCATCCAGTGTGTTACCTTAACTGGCTCACTAGTGGGCTAGAGGCAGCAGTAGTAATACAACTGTTAAGGCAATTTTGATTGCATCTTTTAGTAAAACACAACAAATAGAAAAACATTAGGGATTGAAAAAGGTTTTTGAAAATCTTAAAGTGTTTGGGTCAAATTAGCTTAAAACCAGCTACAGGTCAATGCAGGTCTTACCATCTCCTCAGCAGAACATTACAGCACTCAGCAACACTGCACAGCCTGTTAAAACATCACTTAAACCTCCACTTTTACAAAGCTTTTCGATATTTTTCTGACCAGACTTTCAACAAGTGTTGTGTTGAATATAAATGGGTTGCCATATAAAGCAGTAATCTTGGCTGCCAATGTCTGTGATACATCATATGAGAGGTTCACCAACAAATGTTGAGAAAATTGACTTAAAAGTACATTTTTGAAAAGACAGGTTTGCTGGAGTAAAAAAAATACTAATGGTGAAGGAGGGTAGGACAGAAACGTTTCAAGAACCGATCTCTTACTGCTCTGTGCATCCAGCATCAGTGGTTCAACTGCATGGTAGGAAAAACAGGCTGTAATGTGTTATTTTGCCCTCTTTACGAGGTGAATATAAAACAACCCAAAAATGAAATGCACCGTTTCATCACTGAAATCAGAAGATGTAAATGTAAATATCCCAAAGTATACCTCGGAAAATTAGACCAATTACATTTATTTTCTTAATCCTCACTCAGATGCTGTATTGATTTCTCACTGGCACACAACATGTTGTGCTGTAAAAATAGATTTTGAGTGTGACTCTTGAGGTATGAAGTAGAGATACATCGATAAAATAAACTAAGATGGCTTGTGCGTGCAGGTGTGTGTCTGTGTGTATGTGCACTACAGTGCATCAACATCTGAATCAATACCTCTCCTGTGCAATCAGCCAGGTGAGTGAGTGTGTGAGTGTTCAGTTGCTTGTGTGCGCAGGAGCTAACAACGCAGGGAAAGAGAGAGGACAAAAGATAAAGGGATGTGAGTTAGTCGTTTACTGTATTCACAGAAAATTGCATGACCTGAGGGGGAGAAACAGCTGTGTTCTTCTGGATCAATTACTTTGGTCAAAGTTTAAGAGACAACATGAAGCTCACAGAAACTGTAAAAGGACAGTGTAACAACCTCACATCATAAAAAGTGTAACAGACAACATCATTCAGGGAAGGTCTTGATTACTTCTTCCAACGATGTCAGATTTCTTACTTGTATCACATCAGTTGGGGTGTTTACCTGGCCTGCAGTTTTGACCTGTCACTGTAGTAAATATTGCTTGGTGCCTGAATGCATCCTTTTAGTTACTGGAGCTGTCTATTGAATCACTCTGTGGCAGTTTGTCTCAAACAAACTTCTACAAACAGACTCAAATGTGAAGCTGGAGCAGATTTGAGGCCCTCTGTCATTAATTTTCCTTTGTTAGCAACCTATTATCTGTGGAGTTTACAAACAGCACTGGGCAGCTAGAGCCAGTTAGATGGATAACAACCTGGTCATTTCCTATGAGGAGCATTACAATAATATTTGCCTTGGCTCTGTTTCTGCAAAGTTTGTTCATGACTGTGTTCAAATTATTTGTGAAGGAAAAATTAACCCACAGGTCAGGCTTTGACTCTGGCCTTTTAAGTTGATAATGTGCTTTTTTAGATAAGGACAAAGAATTCAAGTGAATTCTATTTTTGTGGTTTAGATATCCTTTAAAAAATTAAGCTTGCAGAATGTTTTTTATCACTGATATTTAAAGTTCACATTCAAAAAATGTTTAAATTATTCAAGTGCTCTACTGATTTTCACATTTGTATGGATGTTATAACTTAAAAACTGACTTCCAGAGATGCTGGGTCCAGGGCCAGGAAGGAGCAAAATTTTTCTCATTACTCCCATCTCAATGGAGAAGTAACAGACAACTTGTTTCTTTAGATTTTTGAGCAATAAAATGATCATGGTAAAGGTTAACTGGTAGGAGAAATTAACATTTTCTCACTCTTTTAACTCTTGAAATTAAAACAAACTAGAACTGCTGCATAGCAGATGTGAGGTATACAGTTTAAGTACAGTGGTGGGTCACTTGGCTTCTGACAGTATATCTAGTACATTTAATCAGTTCACCATCAAACCAGAAAGGACATTTGTGCTGAGTTTGACAGAAATTCCTACAAAGAACTCTCATCAATTTCACTTGCAATGGATAATCATGACGCTCAAGGACCAATGATGCTGTCCCTCGTACCTACTGTATTTGTCTGGGTCAAAGTGAACATTTCTAAAATTTTTCTAAAATCCTGGAAAGCAGTTTTGGGAAATTGTTCATAAGCAGTCAATGAGCATGAAGCCTTGTAAACCTTTGACCCATGATCTATCTTATCCAATCAAAAGTTTGTCAGTAATTCTGGGGGCATTCTTGAGAAATTGCATTCACAAACCAAAGATGACACAAAAACCCCGTGACCTTGATCTTTGTCTTATGATATGGGAAATGAACTGTACTCAAACTTGTGCTAGGTTGGATGTTTTTGTTTGAAAGAAATCTCTTGGGGAGTTTTTGTGATTTGGGGTTTCAAATGTTTGCATTCACATTGAGATATTGATCATGGCTCCATGACCTTCAACTTTAACAAAAGGCCTGGAAATCTAAGTGATCAATTCAAATTAGTCTGATTTTAATCATAGAAAAAGGAATATACTGAAATTAACAATATCAAAACATATTTTTGAAAGCTTGGTAAGAGAAATAAGTCCTTGGCACCCACTTTTGCATAAATTAGTTGTAGTTTTATGACAAAAAAATACATTTTAAGGCAACATACATAAGCAGTGAACACACTTTAAAAAAAAATTAGCTGGAAGACACTGAGTTGTAGCTTTTCAAAATGCCTGGGATTGAAAAATATTACAGGGAATTCATTTCAATGACCTTAATTTAAAGGGTTTTTTTATTGGGTCATTTGTGTAATCGCTGTGTGGCAACTGAAACACTGCTTGCTGATTCAAATCCTAGAATGGAGCAGTAAAACTCACAGGGCATGGGGTTTAGATAAAAACTGGTGTGAAACTAATTATTGAATACACCCTCAGCTATTTTCCAGAGTGATTATAAAATTTTAACAAAGCCAACTTTGATCACTTCTACTGGCTGGTGGCATGGATGCAACACAAAGAGGACAAAGTATAAGCCCACCGAGCCTCCATCAAAGGTCCTTGACTTAAAAGCGAGTGATTGGATTCTCAGAGCAGCAGCTGCAGCTTACACCACTCTCCTAATTGATCTCTGATGACCCGAAGGACCTGTGGAGATCAATTAAAAGAAGAGATATCAATAGTGGCCAACATTAGGGGACAGTAAAACTCTGCACAATATCTCATTAGGGGAAAAGTAAGAGTGTTTGGTTACAGATGGAGCCAAGGGAATTAGTTATGAGAAATGCTGTTGCTTAACATTTGGGAACATTCACAAAAAAAACAAAAAAACATTGTATTAAAGAGTAACGTCAGGTTATCACTTAGAATAATTATTATAATTTAGTGATGTTTTTAGATTAATTTAGAATGATTAAGCTAATAAATGTGTTCATTTTTTTAATGAATGTAAAAAGTTAATTAAAATACATGCAGCACAGAATTAGTTTTGTTCTGCAGAGGCTCTTGGCACATTGGTTTTGGCTCCTGTGCTACAAAATTAAGATTTTATTATTTAATTTGTTTAGAGAAGCTCTAGCTTGAACGTCACACCCACAGACCTTTTTTTCAAGACTGTTTTGTTACTTGAAATAAAGTGAATTTAAAGTGTGGCTTTTACAGCTTAGGTTTCATAACTTTCTCCACCATATTGAAAATGCTCCATTAAAGTTCTGATTTCATCCCACCCTATTGGTACAATCAGAGACTCACTCATGTAAAGGTGCCTTATTGACACCTTAGGCCCTGGACTACGGACATGGAGCCTTTCAGCTAAATAAATCAACAATAAAGAAGGCAAAAGAAACATTACCACATAAGACAGTAATGGGCAACTGGGAGCCCAGGTGCCACAAACTCATAAAAACTTGTAGATGCATGAAGAAAAATTTACATAATTTGCCATTAAAGCATTAAAACAGAAATTCAAATAAGAAAACAACTGGTTTTAATTACTTCTGTAAATGCTGTTATGCATTATGAATCCCAGTTGTAAAAAAATTGCAATGTAAGTGAAATATACAGTAAGACATATTGTAGCTGTTACTTTCATTGGAAATGTTGCTTAAACTGACTTCATTAAGTGTTAAGCTTGTAATATTAAGATTTTCTGTTTGCATTTACAACTAAATATGTAAGTTTTGATTTCAAGATTTAGATGCTGTAGACACAGGACAGCATGAAAACTCCCATTAGGATCAGTGGTCAAGGTACCAAAGTATAATTTAATGCTGCTGCTGGACCACATTTGATCAATAAAAAATATATCAATGGACTGAGTTCTCTCTGTCACTTTTTAAGTTCCCCTTTACTGTTTTCTTGTTTTTGTGTTGGAAAAAAAAAACAATATGATCCATTCAGACATTTCTTTTCTCTAATCAAATGTGACGAAGCAATAAAATTATACTGTGGTTTTCTGTGGTACCTTGACTATCAACATCCTTAGCTGGCTGTCCTGGCACAAATTCTGTTTTGCTACGAAAACAATATAATACAGATGATCCTTGGGGGGTCTTTTCTGAAAAGAAGAGGAGAAGATGTGTTATATTGCTTGTATCATTGTGAGTTGTAAAACAAAATATGTGGTTGTTTGCGTTTCTCTGTCTGCTCGCTCTGATTGGCCCTTCTGAGTATTCTTTCATAGGCAATTTAGTTGTTCAGATGTGTTCCCTGTTTTAATATTCAAAGGCCTTGGCTTGGTCGTCCTAAAGCATTATTGACCACACGCTTGAGGATTATTCGTATAAAAAATCAGTAGCAACAAGTGTCATATTGGGTAATTCCCCCTGATCATTCAGGGGGTCTAACCAGGCCAAAAATCTGGCTTAAGATCTTCTGGCATGTCGCCAGCCAAAGCAGAGGCCTGGGGGTGAGGATCATGCATGCCCTCTCATTAAGGCACCTCTGCTCATGATGTTTTTCCCCTGCAACATCGTTGACTTTTTGTACCTCATTTGCATTTAGTGCCAGCCATTTTCATTACAAGTATGTAATGCTGTAAGGAAAACACTATGTTAGGTATATACAGCAGCTCTTCCTTGCAGCATACAAAAGGTTTGGCCCTGTGGTGTCTCAGCAGTAAGTCAGTAAATTAGATTTCAAGTAAATGACTCAAGCGGCAATTTACCAGAAAAAAAAGCAGAACTGAACATTCAGGGGAGAGTTTATTTCTTCAGTTCTGTGACGCAAATAAAAATCTCACACTCTTTAACTAGTGCCATGACTCGCTATCACATGCAAATTTATGTAAATGCTTCTGTTGATCTTGCCATGGTAACGGGCATGTATGTGCAACAGATCTACAGCTACCAGTCCAGCACTTTCAAAGTGTTGGCAGCAAATCATTGGAGCCTCTTAACTGTAAATCTAAGTGAATCACAGCTTCTAAACTGCAGTTTTTCTTCATGCAGTCATTTCATCTGCAGCAGGAGTTGTTGGACGGCTTTGCAGAGCTCACGTTTCTTTTTAAGATTTGTAATGCATGCTTACTGCTCAGTCAGCACTTATAGCTGAGGACTTAAAGTGAGTAATCAATAATCAGCCCCTCCTCTGCCTTTTCTCTCGTTTTAATCATTCACACTTCTGTTTTCTCTCACTGTAACTCTTTCCCTGTCTCTCTTTTGCAGGTAGGAAGACTCCATGGGTGAGGCCCACTGATCCAGTCATCCCTACACTACCCCTCCCCCCTGTCTTCCTCTTTTCTCCGTAACATCCACACCTTCACTTCAGTCAACATGACCACCACCAGTAAACTCCTGGGCCTGGCTGAGATGGGGCTGAAGTGTGACCAGGAGATAGAGAGGAGATATGAGATTGTGCCCTCTGTGGTCTGCTCCATGTGCTGCCTCTTCGGGATCATCTACTGCTTCTTTGGTGAGCGATGATGTGATCAGAGTTTGTCTCATTAGGTCTGAGCCACTACTCTCTAAATTCTTTCTAAAGTTTTCATACATGAAATGAAATCACTCAAAAAATTGTTAAAGCTTTGAACAGAAGTAAAATTTCAGTTTAATGTCTCTAAGTACAGCTTGCTAGTTGTGCCTTTCAGTGCTGTATAGAGCTATGCTGCCACACTAAGCTAAGACATGATGCAAAACACAAAAGTGAACCTATGCTGTTTTGCAGGAGTGCAAAGCCATCTTGTCTGTGGGGGTTTGTATATGTTTGACTCACTGCCATGCTGTTTCACTTTGCCAAAACTAGCCCGTTTTTCTATAGCCTAGCAATAGCGGTCATGCTAAACCAGCTCCTGCTTGGTTGTTGGTTGTTTAAGTGAAAAGGGTTCAGTGTAAATAAGTGGCATAGTGATGTCTTTTAAAACCCCAAAAGATCTCACTCAGTTGTCTTCATTGTGTTTGCTTTGGCATTGATGTCCCAGTATGTCTCTCTTCCATATACTGACTCTTCCCAGGTTTAGCTAATAAAAGCTACACCCACAGTCATTGTTAACCCGACATCTTCTGCCTGCTTAAAGGGATAGTATAATGCTTTTTGAGTTTTGTATGCCCTTTAGTGTGTTTTACAGTGCTCTTCAGCATGGTAGAGTGCCTCTGTGCTCAAAACAACAAATATTGCCATCTGGATTTCTCCCTCTCTTCCTGTAAACAGCGCCAGTAGCTGCCCAAAACAGCTGATACCCTTTGCCCCCAAAAATTGCCCTACCAACATGATGTCCTACCACTGTTTCATCTGTAATAAAACACAGTAGCTGGGATGGCAAGCCAAGTGCTGAGCATAGGTTGTAGAAAGGATGCAGAGCCACGCAAAACATGGGATTGGCCAACCAATTAGAGCCGACTGGGGCAACATGGTGAGGGAGACCTCAGAATGATGGGAGCTCCATTAGCGTGTCTAAGACAGAATGAGAATACATGTGGACCAGGGGTGCCCTATATGTTAACATCAGAAGGTTTTTTTTAACACAAGAGATAGTGAATAGTCTAGTATTCATTGAATTCATGCAACCCCAATAAGGTAGACATTTACTCTCTCACTAAATCAGTAACTGTATCAACAATAAGCTGTATAATGCAGTAGTGATATGAAAAACAGTCATGAC
This sequence comes from Cetoscarus ocellatus, assembly GCA_037902135.1. NCBI lineage: Eukaryota > Metazoa > Chordata > Actinopteri > Labriformes > Labridae > Cetoscarus > Cetoscarus ocellatus. The sequence continues at coordinate 2,156,137 of JBAMNC010000677.1, read as the reverse complement.
AGACTACACGGTGAACCTATGTTAGCTGACATGATGACATGATAGTACAAGAAGAGGGACAACCCTAAAGACATGACAACCTGAGATAGTACTTCAAAAACACTGTGTTTACAGTCATACTCTGTAATTGATTGTCTCAGATTTTATGATTAATGCTACATTCCCTTGATGCTATATGCTAATAGCAGTTACGCACTGGGTAAGATTGGTAAATGTATCTCTTTAACAATCTCATTCTGTCGGTCCCCTATGAAACATAATAGAAGCAAGGATTTTTTTAAAGCTCTTCAACTTTATCCTCTGTCGCATTGTTCAATCTCAAAGCAACAGATTCATCCTTCCTTAGCTTGCTGTTTGGTCTGTTTACATGTGTAACTATTGAGCGTGCAGAGTGTTCTGTGCTTTCATTGATTATTGTCTCCAATGTGACGTAGGGCAGAACAAAAATCGTTTGTTGTTAGGCATCCTAGATAGGGTTTTAAATGTTATTATAACAATCTATACCAGACAAATGTCCATTTTTTTGGTACCAAGGGTCCAGAACCCCACAGTTTTAGGATCATGCTATAATTGTGGTGAAATTGTCTGATCTGACCTCAGCATAAGCCTAACGATCTTGCCTAGAGCTTAAAGCCTCTGACCCCAAATACATATCTGTGCATTCTCATAAGAGCATCATCAGTCAAGACATGAAGCTTCACCATGACATAAGACATACATGAGTCTAGAGAGGCAGTTACTGGTTATGTTTCCATTTTTACTATTTGACAATTTCTGATCCTCTCCGCTTTTTAACTTTTTCCTTTACTAAAAACTAAAAGTATGTTCCAAACGAAGAAAATGAAAATGCCCAAATAGTTCATACAAAGGCCTCTATTTAAAAATCCTTTTGTTTTTCCTGCCCAAATACTAAATTTTGAGTCTAAGAGAGGGTAAACATATTAACACTGGCTGTAAACATATTAGACTTATTATCACTGTTATTAACAGAAAACTTTGATACTACATGCAAGCTCTGGGATAGAAATCCAAAGAATGTAGCATACAGTATAACTTAGGCCTTTCATGGTTTTTCATTGTTAACAGTAAAATAAGCAATCAAGCTATTCAGGGATTATCAACATATTCTTATGTTCCATGTTAGAAAACAGTTCCTTCAACCCTGGCTGTCGCTGGCACAGAGGCATTAAAACAGATGACATGTAAATATGTCTGTTCTGTAGAAGACCATTTTCCCTCCTTTGAGGCTTCATGGTAAGATTAACTCTCTCTTAGTGTGCAGGAAGTGGAAACTTCTTACTGTAACTTTAAAAAATATGCAAATTAAAATCGAACATCTGGCAGAATACTGTCAGTGTGTGTTAAATTATCTCCCATGAGCTTATTTGAAGGTTTTTTTTGCCTCCTGTTAATGATTCAAATGCTGCTTGGCATATATTTCTGTATGTACAGTACATTTATAAAAGCAGAAAAGCTGGATCCAGGCAGAAGTTCTAATAATCAAAAGAAAAAAATGGACGCCTGCCAGAAATAAATGACAAACATGATGGAAACACCAAAGGAGAGACATGTAGCTGTGATATATTTCTGGGATGTGTCAGAGCCAGGAAATAATTGAAAGTGCCGAAACATGCAGCCAAAGAGCCCTGAAATCTCCACTGTTTATCATTTTTCTGTCATTTCTATTTCACTCTGCTCTGCAGCTGTATGAGGGTATTGATTTAGGAGGGTCCAGAGAGGCTGCCTTATTCCTGGCTCTGTGAAACAACATTGAAATCTCAGTCCTGCTAACAAAACTACTGCATCACAGCATTTACTTCGATAAATAACTTGGAGTGCACAAGTGTTAACTCGGGATCTGTAAATGTTTTCTTAGAATGATATCAAATCCTTCAATCTACATTGCACGCCTCATCCCTAACAGCTGTCAGACTTATTAAAAGAGCAGACTGCCCGCTGACTTTTAAAGAAGAAAAACATGTCAGATTCAGCAGCTTATTAAAAGGCATGTCCCCATTTCTTTCAGATTAATCTTGCAGCAGTATCAAAGAAGAGGCAGAGATTTTAATCAAGATGGCCCCCTGCTGTCTTTATCTTTTTGCCCCAGTGACTCATACTGTCTGCGTGGGTTCATCCACGGGTTAAGACACAGGTTACTTGGGGCTTTACTCCTCACCCCATGAGTGACTGCGTTTGATTGCATCAGTAGTATTAAAGCTTCATCCTAATGAGTGTGGGTGTAATGTCATTACAGGACCCTGTAATCAATAAATAATTACACTGAGGAAGATCCACCTCAGGGAACAGGCACTGAACGGTTTTATATTGGTGTTTGTCTTTTAAGAGACAGTTTGTTAGGTTGGAGCCCCTTTTGTCTTAATTCTTTGTGGCAAGTTGCTGGAAAATATTCCTCAGAGATTCTGGTACATATTGACATGATCGCATCCCACAGATGCTGCAGATATTTTGGCTGCATATCACAAAGCAAACCCTTCTTTTCCTCCACAACCCAAAGGTGCTCTATTGGATTGAAATCTGGTACCTGCAGAGGCCACTGCAGTACAGGGAACTCACTGTCATGTTCAAGAAACCAGTTTGAAATAATCTGAGCTTTGTGCCATGGCACATTGTTGCGCTGGAAGTACCTATCAGAGGACGGGTACACTATGGTCTATAAGGTGTGGACATACTCAGCAACCATATTCAGATAGACTGTGGTTGTTGGTGAGGGAATTGCTTGGCTTGCTATATGTCTGTAATAGTGACACACCACATGCTACAAAAACAAGACTATTAAATTTGCCATTATTTGTCTCCATGTGTGGATTTTTAAATCTTAATGTGCGTACCAGGCCTTGGTTGCAGTCCCAGAAGATGAATTTTGGCTATGCCTCCTTCCTAATAGGAGAACAAACCAATGTTTACTTTTTCTTATACCTTGTTCTTTTCTTTTTATAACATTTACAATACTAAGAAAACCTTTGTTTAACCACTATTTAATTGACACATGCAAATAAAGACTGCTGAATGCACAGTGCAAAAATGGTCAGCCCTAGTGGTATAGACCTGTACATACATTTTATATTGGAAAAAGTAAAACAAAGAAAAATAGATGAAACACATAAGCCATCATAGTCTAGCTAAGGTTTAACAAGCCCCTAAAATACTGCAGACCGAGGCACCTCAAAGTTAATCAATACTAAAATCACTAATGATTATATGAGAGAGTGAAAATTAACAACAAAATGGCAACGAGCTAAAAAGCAAAAGCTCCTGATTCTGATAAACTAGGGAAAGTGTAAACTAAACCAAACTCTCAGGCCGTATGCATGTTTGATGTGATTTCTTTTACTCACATCAGATTTTGTGTTTCTTTTATAGATCTGATTTTAGCCACTTTCATAAAGGATTAATTTCATTTCAAGTCAGATTGTTTGCCATGTGCATTCAAGTCAAATCTACCATTAGCAGATCATTATATGGTTTACAAGTGATGTTTGAAAAATATTTAGTTAAACACATGCTGGACTAAAATAGACATAGTTGCAGCAACTAATGCAGGATGACCTGACAAAACTCAGACTGCAAGTACATGATTTTTAGCATTTTTAGTGCACAGTGCTTCAGATCATTCACAAATTAGTTCATGAAATTAATCATCAAATCATGTGAAGCATGTCAAACAGTTTTAGGGTTCATATTTTATGTAGCTTTAATGGTGTGTAAAGCAGCACAGGAATTTTAGAAACTAACATTAATGCTCAAAAAATGCAACTGGAAGGAAAAAGAAAATTTAATTCTGTAGCTTATGGATGCACTGTTTAAGAGCCAGGGCCTTTGTTTGGTCTCTGCATTAGAGTGACCTTAGTGAAGTGTTTTTGTGTAGTTCACAGTGTGCTGTGTTTCAAATAAAAATGGGAAACAGTGTTTTTTGCACCCTCTCTCTTTTTTTGCAAGCAGCCCGCAGCGCTGTGTAATTAGAGATCTGATTGATCAGTGGACTGAGTTTTATACAGGGGGATTTCTAATCTCAAACACCTGCTCCAGAGCAGGCCAGGCCCTCCTTGTAACTTGAAACTGTGAGCAGTCCAGTATGGAGTCTAATACAGACGATGTTTTCAAAAGTATTGTGAACAGCTAATAAAAAAAGTTCTGAGCTTTTTGGGTTTTTGTGTGAATGCAGCCACAGTGAGACTTTGAAAAGTCTCCTTTCATGAAACATGGGGGCCATAAGATTTGGGTCAGGACTATCAGCACTCACAAACTACAATATTAGCAAGACAGAGAAAAACCCTGGAAAAGAATTCTGGAGTGCTGATGTGGACTGATACATTCAACTACAACTCCAAGAAAGACACTACAAACACAACAATAAACTCGACACACCAGGACCGAATCAGCCAATCAGTGACACACACCCAGGCTTGCTCTTAAATGATTACCTACACACCCAGGCCATGTCCACAAGTGAGCAGACATTTTTGAAAACACAGCTCTCTCTATGCATCTGGCCTTCTGCCCACACGTAAACAGCATTTTTAGTAACTTAAATGCACATTTTGGAAAACTACTGCCAAGGTGACGGTTTTAAAAGACTCTTTTAGGGTGTGTTTGTGTGGACAGGGAAAAATAAGACCAATCTTCTATGGTTAATGTCACTCTATGCAAAACTATAGATGTTTTAAGTGATGCTGGCTTGACTATTTAGTTACATGATCACACATATTTTCAGCTGCTCCCTCACTTATGCTGCTTTAAAAAGACTCCTGCGATACAAACGCTGCTGATGTTTTGGATGAGGCCCGGTGTTATTGTTTCCCAAGTGACCATGTTGACTGGTGACTCATGGCTGAAAGTGTCTGTGGTTGCCCTGGTTACAGCAGTTGTTAAAAGTAACAAGAGTAACCATGAAACTTTAAACTGTAGCACCTGTCAGACTCATGGTTGGAATAGACATGAAAATAAAACAGCTTTTGCATAAGACAATTTGCATCCCAGAGACATCATTACTGATGCAAAAAAGGGTTTTTGCGTTGGCATGTGGAAGAACATGTTTTAAAAAGCTGCACACATGTAGGCAGGATTTTTTTCTTTAATGGAGGAGGTAAACCTCAATTTTCAAAACATCTGTGGACATAGCCTGAGAGTGACCTCTTCATTAAGTCAGACTGACATGTGAAAATAAACAGACATTTAGGTTGTGATTTCTTTTTAGGACGTGTGGTGCGTGGCTCCTGAGGCTGGACCACTTCAGAATCACTGTTAGAAACACAGAAGAGTGTTGCTGACATAACAGGAAAATTCTACACAATAAAAGTCCCTGGTGTTTTGGATGAATTATGATGCATGTTAAAGCTCTGGGCAGAAATATCTAATACAAATATGCAGAGGGATTCACTGAAGAAGACAGGCGACATTAACAATTGCTGAATATGTTCTTGTAAGCTATCAGCAGGCTCAGTCCCTGCATTACAAACAAGTTAACCAACAAATTTATTTTACAGGGCTGCTGACAGCAGTCACCAAGGGCATAGACAGATTGGATCAAAAAGCGAATAACCCATTGCTCTTTTAGAAATGGGAGAATAACAATCAGCCTGGAACAAAATGCTTTTAACCTTCCTACGAATCTCCATTCCTTTAAGAAAGCAAGTTGAGCAAGAAAGCTAAACTTGTCTGTAAAAAACCAAATAACCTCAACTCTGAAAGTCTCCAGCTGTCAAAATGTGGTAATAAAAAAATGTTTAGACTTCTTAAAAGTCACAGCTATAAAACAAAGCAAGACAAATGCACCCATTAAACTTCAAGTACTTTAGATTTTGTTTAAATCGTTCTGCAAATAAGACACAATACACATTGATGACACTTCTCTGATGCCCTGTAGTCACATTTGAATACAAAAGGGAGAATCTGTTTGTTTGTTTTCAGTAGTTTGATTGTCTCTCCTGTCACCTACTGAAGCAGGTTTGGTTTAGTCAAATGGTTTTGAGAAGAAAGTTAAGCTGTCACTTACACAGAGATTTGACTTCTTCTTACTGCATATATGTAAACATACTGACTAACAAGATGGAGGGGAAAGAGGATGGAGGAAAAGGGAGGGAGATGGGAGCTGGATCAGCCACAGTGAACAGATGGGATGGAGGGTTTGAGGGCTGGGGAAAAAGTAAGGGGAGCAATGAGGAACAAAAGAGGGAATAGAAGGGTTAGGAGAGGAATGGAGATGTGGAACAATGGGTGAGAAGAAGAAAAGGGGAAGATTTATGGGAAGAAACGAACAAGGGACCGCCTGGGATGAATGTACTTCAAGACAGTCTTATTTATTGATCAAGTTTGTGGAAGGACAGGGTTGGGAATTTGTGATGGCTGTTGACAAATCAATGTTCCAGGCTTGGTGTAGTCACTTTACACAGACTTGTATTCACTTGTGCTAGCTGAAAGATATCTACAAAGAGGTGTAGTCAGGAGGGAGGTGCATGAGTGTGGGTCTGGATGAGAGGAGGAGTATTGTGTGGCTCGGCTGTGCAACGCCTGATTACACAAAGATAACAATCTGATGTTGGTTTCCCTCGAGACATAGTCCAGTCAGATGGAGAAAGAAGGAGAATATGGAGCAACAAAAATAAGAGAGGACACAAACATTAGTAAACAGGGAAGTGAGGGTGAATGTGATTTGAAGTGCTTACTATTTGAGCTTCTTTCGCCTTGGCTACTTTGTTTTTACTTTTTGCAGCAGTGGAAAACCCAAAAATGGAAATAAAGTGGTGAGAGGGGAAGCCAAGGACGGGAGGGAGGACACAAAGGAGGGAGAAGGGGAGCAGCTGTTCTATTCAGCCGGCCTGTTGACTTATGAATGTGGATGACCTTTTGTGATTCAATGATTATCATACTTTAAAGCACCATCCTCGTGGTTCATACACACTGTTTACTCCCTTTAACACTCAAACTACAAGGATTAACCACAGAGGATATTTTGTCTGCTCATACATTACATACATATAAAGTTATTTTTAAGAACACATTTAAGGCTTTATTGATCTAAAATGGTGTTATAGTTCATGTCCATTACTAGGGTAAAATACAGTTTTGATATCAATGTGAACGCATTACTTCATGAACAACTGAATCTGATGTTGTAACTCTACACATCTTAAATAGTCATTTGGCATTAATTGGTTGGTCTATTCTTTTATTTTCTCAGTAAAATAAATTAATAAATATATTCCTTCTAAAATAACTCATAGAAAGATCAATTTCATCATCAAGTTGAACCGTGAATGATCATTTATAATATATGCTTTAACAATATGCCTTAAAACACTTGATAGAAAAATAATATGAGAATCAGCAAAGCCTCAGCAAGGAATTAGTAAAGTGATCATTCATTTTGATGTGTATTTCTGTCATCCCTATGAATTATAATAAAAATCTTGTTAAAATAGTCAAAGTATTCTTGTCATTTTAACGAAGGCGTCAGAATGTGGGGTCCACGCAGTACCTATCAGTTTTACTGTTGGATAAACCCATGTCAATGTATTCTCCTCCTCATTTTGCTATGATGCTATTTACCTTTAGCTTGAAGCTGATGTTAATCTGTGGTTTGACATACTTAATGACATTCAACAAAGGGGTAGGGGGGGAGGGTAATGTCCCTCATAAGGTAAAAATCATAACTTATTAAATCCATTAACTGTATATGAATAATTACATTTGTTTTAGTTTGAGGTACAAATACACACAAATGGAGGAGGATCTGAGCGAACGGGCTGGAGTGGCAATGTGGAGGAGGTCGGACAGATATGGAGGGGCGAGGTTGTGGATGGTTTTGAAGATGGGGAGGAGGAGTTTGAATTGAAATCTATGCCTGACCAGGAGCCAGTGGTGGTGCTGTAGGATGGGGATGGTGTGATGGTGCGAAGGGGTCTTAGTGATGAGTTCTGGACAAGTTGGAGTTTATGGAGGGACTTTTGGGGGAGGCCGAAGAGGAGAGAGTTGAAGTAGTCAATACGGGAGGTGACGAGGCTGTGAACAAGAATGAAGGCACTGTGGGGCTGAGGGAGGGGTGGAGACGGTTGATGTTACGGAGGTGGAAGTAGGCAGACCGGGTGATGTTATTGATGTGTGATTGGAAGGAGGCTGTGCCGTCGAGGATGACACCCAGACTCTTAACCTGAGGGGAGGGGGAGACTGAGGAGCTGTCAATGGTGAGGGAGAAGCTGTCAACTTTAGAGAGTGTGGATTTGGTGTCGATGAGGAGGAGTTCTGTTTTGTCACTGTTTAACTTCAGGAAATTTGAGGTGAACCAGGATTTTATGTCAGAAAAGCAGGAGATGAGGGAGGGGAGGGGGGGTGGGAGTGTGGAATTAGGTTTGCAAGAAAGGTAGAGCTGGGTGTCATCCACGAAGCCGTGGAAATGAATACTGAATTTGTGGAAGATATGGCCAAGGGGGAGGAGGTAGGTGATGAAGAGGAGCAGTCTCAGGATGGAGCCCTGGGGCCGTATCCAGTAATGGCACACTTTTGTTGTTGTACTCTATATCAGCACACTAGTGTCATAAGACTCTATATCAGCACACCAGTGTTGTTGTACTCAGTGTCATCACACTAATGACATTGAACTATGTTAGCACTCTAGTGATGTACTCTTTATCAGCACATTAGTGATCTTGCACTTTTGTTTGGTCTTTCTTTACGTACCTCTTTCCAACATGTACTTGGTGTGGATTGGATTAAAATTTTTATCCTTCCTTTAATCTGATTAGTTTCAAATAGATGTTGGTTATTATATTTATATTTAAATTAATTAATCAATTAAACAATCACTCTTTATTTCAATAGCGCCATATCAATGCTAATTCTTTTTTTCCATGTTTTAGTTATTCAACAAGTTATTTCTTTATCAATCATATTTTTCAGAAGTCACAAAAACTTACAACAAACTTCTAGGTGTTCAGTTTTCAAATTCTTGTATGATATGCAGATTTAAAAGTTGATGTTTTAATCAATAGACTTTAGTTGAGATACATTTCAGTGATGTAGGTTGAAAAGGATCAGTTATATTATTTTTACCAACACTACTTAGAATTATTTCAAAGAATTTGCTGCTCATCTTGTACCAACATTTGTGTGCTCGTGTCAATCTAACACTGGTCTGTGTTTCGTCTCTCCCGCAGGCTACCGATGCTTCAAGGCCGTGTTGTTCCTCACAGGCCTCATGTTTGGCTCTGTGGTCATCTTCATGCTGTGCTACAAGGAGAGGGTGATGGACACGCAGCTCAGCGTCGAGGCTTCAGTAGGGATCGGCCTGGGCATTGGGACCCTCTGTGGCCTTGTGACCATGTTGGTCCGCAGCGTGGGGCTGTTTATGGTGGGCCTCCTGCTGGGCCTGCTGGTCGGAGTAGCTTCACTTGTGGTGAGGAAACATTTTACTGTCTTATTGACTTTTAATTTTTAACCTTACCTTTCTCATAAAATTTAGTGTGTCCAGCAGATCCTACAAAAGAAGTTGAGATATAGGATGTTAAGTTCCATGAAATGACTGAGAGCTCTAAAAAGCAGAAAATACTACTCACATACTAAGGCAGAAATACTTACTTCCTCTCTCTCTTTTAAAGGTGATGGAGGAATTCTACCACCCAAAAACCGTGTGGGTTCCCCTGGGTATCCTTCTGGGCTCTGGGACATTATTCGCTGTCTTAACTCTCCAATGGCAGCGCTGCTTTGTCACATTCTCCACCGCCACATTCGGCTCTGCCATCATCACCGTCACAGTGGATTACTTTATAGAGCTGTTTGCTTTGGTACACTATGTCTATGAGAGACTCAGGGTATGCTCATTTGTCTTTTTTATTTTCTTTGCTGTTGCTGTTTGCAAAATCTTGTAGAAAGTGATGGTCAGGCTGTTCAGAGGTTTGCAGTCACTTCTCCTTTTCAGCACAACCAACCCACTCCTGTAGCTACTGCCCCTTTGTCCTTAAAAGGAGACTGAACAGCTACAATCATTTCAGCTTGAAGCTTTGCAAGATGGATCAGCCTGATTACAGACATGGAATCTGACAAATGTATTTGTCCTGCAGGGTTAGTGACCACCACCGCCAAAACAAGCATCAGGTTGTCTTTGTCAGATGGGCTGCCAGTTGTACTTTTTTATTGCCTCAGTTGAACTTCAAAATGTGATTTCAGTTCTCTGCTGATCATTGTTTTGTCAGATTACACTTGAACAAAACACAGCTCCTTACTTTGACAAAAACCACAGACTGGGAACCTGGTATACTGTTGCTACAATGTCCTCCATAGTTGTTTGATTTGATGTAATATTAGTTTCGTGAAGGTATGCTATGATTATCCCTCCTTAATTATCAAGGAACAATCAAAGTATTTACTTTAATTGAAATCAGTGTGCCTGTACCAAAACCAGATGGTTGTCAGCCAGTGTTAGCCAGTGCTTTATGAGGAAAAGTACCAATGAAACTTCTCTAATATTAGATTACACTAGCTATAAAGCTGATAAAAACAGGGGTTTTCAAAACATATCCTTAGGTCTCTCTACAGGTTGAAAATAATTTCTGGTAATTTACCGACACCCCTTTTGCAACCCTACCACTTTTACATAATAATTATCCTTGGTGTCATGGCAACAGGTACCTTACAAGATATCACCCCCATACAGTGTTGACTAGAAAAAGAGGTCAGCCAAATTATTGTTTTTTTCTGCCAGGCTGTGGGCATGTTTGATTCTGCCTTAAACAGTATCAATAAAATATTGGCTTTTATGCCTTGTTTTCACCCTATCATCTCACTGATGTTCAAAGATCACAAAACAAATGAATGATGCCTCATAATGTCCAACATGAAGAAATGCATCTCTGTATATATTAAACCTGATAAAACTACTGGTAGCCATTGGTAGAGTTTCATCTTGTCCATTTTTAGCTTCAGGTAGTTGGAAAATGTGTTTGGAGAACTACAAAGACTAAACAATCAGCATTGCAAGACAACACATTGTCAAGAAGTGGCTCAGAACAAATGACTCAAATGCAGACACTCAGCTCCGTTAGGCAAAAAATCAGGTTTATTACACAGTCCAAGGTCTGGTTCACAGTATGGCAAAAACACACATGCAGAGGTATCAAAAACAAAAAGGCTGAAGCAGGCTCAGTACATGTAAAGGCAAAAACTCACAGGCACAGGTATCCAAAAAACACAAAGGCTGAGGCAGGGTCGAGACAAAAAAAAGGGGCCGAGAACAACAGGCATGAACAAGGGATCGAGTGCTGGTACAAGACATGAAGACAATTGGACTCGCGACGAGACAGCGAGAGACAGAGAGTTAAATACATGAGGTGATTGGGAGTGATCAGACACAGGTGCAGGAGGAACAATCAGGAAGCAGCTGAGACAGGGAGGGAAGAGCAGACAGGGAACACCTATGACAGAGACAAGGGTTAGTGATTTCAAAATAACACCGGAAACACAAGACAAGACATGAGAATGAATAAAAAATAAAAGAAACTTCACAGACAGAAGAGTGATCATGACACAAATAGGCAAAAATGTTGGCCTGCATGGAAAGTAGCATGTTTTGTTAAATATTTTTTGAAACATGAAAGTGAAATGAATAAAATCTGAGCAAGCTATAGGCCGGTTTTCTCCTGTCTTTAGTTAGCTACCCTGTTTTCAGTTCATTTTGCCCTCTAGTATTTGACTAAAATTATGACATTCATAGAAAACTGTTAAGAGAACCGGACTTTTCTATGTATCACACAAATTGATCAAACTATCTTATGATAAAAACAGATCACCAAGATATTTTATGAGGAAAGCACAATATTATCAGTATGATATCGGTATTGGCAGGTAATTGCTTTAAAATCTAAATATCGATATGGGCCGACAATATCATTTCTGCCAATATATCCAGTAGATATTTTACCCTTATCTATTTGCATCAAGATTATGGACTTATTTGCATATTTATCTTATATTGATAGTATAAGCCTCCCAAATAGATTGGGTTTTCTGTAAACAGATTAATAAATCGTTGTTTTAACTCCTATAAGAGCATAGGTAGCTGGATTTTACTGTTACTGTCAACATGCGTTTTGCATTATGACACAGGTGTAATCCAAAATTACTTATTTTCAGTCAAATAAATATATTGATATCAGCCAAAATAAGTTTTGAACAATCAGCATATTAGATATCAGCAAAAATCAAATATCTTGCATCCCTAATTTTGATTCATATAAACTCTCTTGCAATTAACAGTGGCTACTAAATCACAGGATTTAGCCTCTCTTGTAGCTAGTTAGCTAAGCTACCACTAAAGCATTTTCAAACTCAAAGCAAATTCCACAGAAAAAGACTCTGAAGGAAAGGAAAGGGGTTATGAAGGCGTATAAGACACCATGTGTCCTCAAAAGGGACACACAAAAACCTGCAGTTGACTGTTTGTTAAACTGCAAAGGTGACCACTTGCTCTTCCTTGACAGACGCAGTAATAATTTCTTTGATCAAATTCATGTCTTCCTGTCTTATAACAGTGGATCATATAGAACAAATATGGGCTCATTACATACAGGTACATGCAGTTCCAGACTATGACTCAGAAATGGTAACCAGACAGTCGGTATCCTGCAGTCACCTCTGCCTTTGATTCACTGAGGGTTTTTTCTCTTAAATCCACAGGGTAATCAGTCAGTCAGTCAGGAAAAAACATTTCCTTACTGATGTGGTCACCGTGACGTTCTCCCACAAGGGACACAGTTATACAGATGGTGACAGCTTTTAGGAATTGAGATATGGAATAAGCTTCAAGTTGCATGATTTAATACTTTATTTTATAGTTTCTATTAAAAAAAAGGGGATGAAAAGTCGAGGCCAAAATCCAGGAAAGAACATTCCCCCCAGCACATCATTAAAATCAATCACATTTTTTTTTAGTGACCCTGTGTGCCTTTTGTTCACAGGACTGTCAAACTTCTTTTCAGTATTTGAATGAAAAACTTTGAATTTTCAGTCCATTTCAGCAACACCTGTATTTGTCTCAAATTTAATCTCTTTCAAATAATTGACGCATTTTCATCATACTGATCAAACTTTTCATGGACTGAGCAGGAAATGGGTGATGAAATTAGATGGAAAATTCATGCTTAAACTCTAAATGTGATCTCTGCAGGTTGCACCTAAGAGGCCGGTGTGCTGGTTCACTTGGGTCATCTTGGGTGTTTGGCCTGTCCTGGCTTTACTCGGTGTGCTGATCCAGTGGAAAGTCACTGCAGAGGGATTTTCTCACACCGAAGGTAAGTTATGTTACTTCAAACATTTGACTAGGCTCCTCTTTATCAAGTGTTTTTCTGTGGTATTTAATTTGGTTATTTGTGGCAGAAGGCAACACTTAAATCTTTGAAAATGTAGGATGTTAACATCAGATATGTCAATGGTCTCTCAGCTACATGTTGGTGGGAGGGGCATAGAATTAAAGGGCAAAACCTAAGCACACAATAAGACTACATAACTCAGTAGAGTTCCCAACAGTTTATAAAAAAAAATAGATGATTACTTAACTCTTCTCTGCGCTAAATATCTTAGGTGTTGAATAAAAATGCACATTTTTCTGCCATTTCATATATATCAAAAGGACTGAGGATTCAATTTCAAAAACCAGAATATATTCTGCATATGGATGTTGATTTCATGAAATACTAATGAGTGCATCTATGCCACAATGAAAGGTTTTAAAAGTCCATAAAAATGTAAGACCGTTTTGGTGTATAACCACAAACAGACACTATGTCCTGATGACAAGTTGTTAAAAGACGACAGCTCTTTGGTCTGAAATTTGTTTTATTAGATTTTTAAATGATCAAAGTTTCTTAAATAATATAATCACATTAGATGTAGAACCTAAAAATACGTCCACCCACTCCTTCAGAATGTCCTATTTTACCGCTTTCACACTAAAATCAGTTTGTCCCTCTTTAAAAATGTACAAACTCGGCGCTGATGATACAAAGTGGATGGAATTTGTTGCTGAGATGGCAAAGAGTCACGTAAGTTACAGACAGAGGGGAAGGGCGTGATGTTATGCCGTGAGCACGCAACGCAGACGTCATCCGTAACTTAGCGGGTTTACCCAGGTGTGATGTTATCACCGAAGCCGACCGGAGATGAGCCGATAAAAACCTGTGTCGTTTGCAGGGTAAGTCGACCCGGGTCGAACTACCAATTAGACCCTTTCAAACTGCGGACAGGAGCTGATTGCTGGCAGATTTACACGGGTTTTTTGGCCGGTCTAAAGGGGTATTAGTTTGCTTTTAGCACTGAGTAAGTTTGGCAGTGAGTTGCTGTTGTCACTCAGAAAAATGCACACTGCTACAGAGCATGCGATCACACTCAGGAAGCTAATAAGTCAAGAGAAGAAACAATTTACCTGCCTCCATACTGTTTCCAAAATGGCGGAGGCCTCAAAACAAAAGAAGATGGTGACAGATGAGGTGAGGAAAAAGAAGAAGAGAGTGATTGTGCAAGAAGTTGGGCAAAAGGAAAGACTGAACAGGCTACTACTATGTCCTTTAATGCCCATTTGCACACCACTGATGCAGCAGTGGGAGCAACTTGGGGTTAAATGTTTTGCCCAAGGACACATCACCAGGTGACAGTCAGAGGTGGGCTCAAACCTGAAACCTTTGGATTACCGACCAAGCACACTATCAGACTTAGCCGCTGATGCTAGCTGTGTAGCAGCTGGTCTAGAGGGTACAGTGCTCATTTCTAGTTTTTTGTTTTTCTATTCTTTTTTTATTTTAAACACATTCAACTTGCTACCTTGTTGGACTTTCAGCCATATACTATTGACATCATGGTATGTAAAAATGTTTGTGAACAGTGGATAGTTGACTCAAGCATAGACATATTTTCACATATGAAAATAATACCAGTTCTTACTGGCCAGTATAGTTTACTTGTTTCTCTCAGCATCTGTGTATGTCATCACATGCACTTTTTCTGTGAGGAGGTGGCAGTGCTGTGTATTTTACTGCACTCCAGTTGCACTGAGGTAAATCTGCTTAAGTTAAATGACTTTTGAGACTAAATTATTTGCTTTGGCCAACAGTAAAATGGTCCATGTTAAAGTACCTTGTATTTTTGAGGAACTTTATCTCAACCTAACAGTCAAGGCTTTTGCCATTGTTAAACCGCCATCCATTCTCCTCTGAAATAAAGCCACAGTCAGACAGAGCCTCTGCTCCAACCTGTAACTCTGAGCGATGGATGTGCTCTTAAAGAGCTAAATCAAGAGAGGCAGTGCTCACCCTTCCATGTCTGCTCTAACTTTATGGTAATGTGAGCCACAGCCACAGGCTGCAGTCGAAGCTGGAGCAGACCTGTTACTAAACTTTTGAAAATGTGTTTGATCAAGCCCAAATCACAAAGTTGTTCAAGCGGGGTGGGATAATGTGCAAGCTCTACTTTACAGCCTCAGTTTGTGGTTGAGTCATAGATATGTTTCAGCTTTCATAGGAGCATCTTTTACGTCATCGCCTAAGACAAGGAGATAAGGGATTTTGGTGATGATCTAAATCGAGATGCAGATCCAGGAATTTTTTAAAGACTTGGTAACATTTCAAGATGAGGAGTTTTCCAGATTTTTGCTAATACCCTAAAAAGTTCTCAGCAGATTTCCATGGAATGGCATGAGGAGGAAGAAGTGGCATTTTATTGGTGATCTTAAGCTTGATGTGGATCCAGAAATTTTCTAAAGCATTTCTTAATAATGCAAGATAGGGCAGTGTCCCACATTTTTGACAATAACTCAACAGACAGTGTTGGTAATGCCTTGGCAAGGGTTTGTGCTCTTGGAGCACTTTTAGTTTTAAAGTGTTTTCCACAAGTTATCATGAGAGCAAATGTGCTGCTGCATTTCATGTACTGAACTGAAGACATAAAAGGGTAATTGAGTCGCCTTTTATGTTATCAAATCGCAACTGTGAGGCAAATGTAATGTTTTTTATCCAGAGTTAAATCTTCTATATTTATACACGTCAGTACAGAAATAATGAGGAGGCTATTTGCATAAAGGACACTTAAGCAGGCATCATTTAATCAAGACTGACAAATCTGTCTAGCTTCAATTAATGCGCAACTTAATAATAGCTTTAAGGGTTACAACCACAACAAGAGCAGGGAGAAGTGAATGTGTGCAAGTGTTGCTTAGGGCTTGTGTGGGAGAGTATGCATACACTAACATGAGTGTTGTCAGCAGAATGTGATATTGATGGAAACAGCCTTTCTGAAAGCAGCCACAACACAGATGGCTAGATTGCACACACATCCAAGAACACAGTGTAAATGCAGCGCACACATACACAAAACACCCACAACCACACACATACACAGGGACAGAAATATACTGGGCCAAAGTCGCTCCCTCACACCCTGACTGCAGCGAAATTAAAACACCTACGATGTCTTTATTTATTTATTTTTCATACAGACACACGTGAATTCTTACATTTGATCTTTGCTGGCATATGACGTGCCAAGTTATAGTGTCTTGGAAGAAGTCACACACGGCCTCAAATAATGGGATTTAACAGCCAGCTGCCATGGCTTCCAGTCAGAGGGTGTAGGCAAAGAGATAGAGGAAGCTTTTTAGTGCTATTTTGAAAAATGTACAAATGTCTGTGGGGGAGAGAAGCCTAGAAAGGGATAGAGACATGAAGGAAGGACGTGTAGGCGAAAAGCTGCTTTTTAATAGAGAAAATTCAAACATCCAAAGATTTAGGAGACATTTCTGTGTCAAAGCTAAAACAGCTTCTAAAACCACCATCCTCTATATGGTGGCCATTTTATTACAGACTGGACCAACATACAAAGACCCAATGTCAGCCTTTGGGCCCTATTGTGTGCATGATGCAGTGTTGTGACATGTAGCTCAGTTGTCTTTCCTATTTTTCACCTGACACAGGTGTCTTTTTTTAGCCTTTGTCACGTTTTTTAAACAGCAAATGGACTTGCATCCTCATTTGTGCCAAGAGGGAATGTTTGTCTAAAAGTGGAGAGTGGTCAGGGATTACGCTGGTGTGTTTCTTTCTTGAAAAACTGTTCTAAGGTCTAAAGAGTCTGTGGGGCTGTTTGTCCCCAGGCATCTTTCTCCATACGCTCTCGAGGGTGTTTATAACACTCAGGTACAAGCAAAGACACACACACACACACACACACACACACACTGAAAGGCTTGAATGTAGCTTGGGCCTTATGTTACGTTGATTTTTTATTCATAATTACAAATGCCAGCAGGAATTGTATGCACAGGTACTAATAGCAAACACTATAGAGTGCCTACACAAATATTAGAGAATAAAGTGGAGGATTACAGGAGCGAAAATCAGTGAAAAAAAGTTGATAGCCTACCATTTTTTTATTTTTTTTGTTAAACAAATGGTGCATTAAAAACTTTAGGCTGTCTGATTATGTCCATTTTTTTGGAGATGGCGATAATAAATAAGGTTGAATTATTTTCCTTTTTTTTTTTCTTAGGTCCTGATGTTACGGGAATGCTTCAGTGAAAACAGCATTAATCTAAGCATCATCTAATTTCAGACAGTACCCTGTGTGTTCTGTGTGTTCAGTGGCACAATAAAAGAAGAGGAGTCAAAGGATCCAACCAGAATTTGAACTAAACACCATAATTCTCTGTTTAATCAACAAAGCACCAGCTGCTAGGAACACACATCCATTGAATAGGAGTGACACTTGGTTTGACCTGATTAACGTGACCCCCCCAGAACACACCTTTGTTGAATCAAGGCACAAAATCCATCTTCACTGAATTCTGTATCTAGCATTGTGTTGGGATTATGTGCCCTCATGATAGCAAAAATTAGATCCCATTTGGAGATACTTTGTTTTTTTTTTTCACCTTTAGCTTGCATTGCCAGTCTTTGTTATACAAATAGTAACAAATTGTTGATGCCCTGTCTCTATTTTCCTCTTAATCACATGTGACGACGCAGAGGAAGATTGAGGAGATGCTGGAGGGATTTTCTTGTTTTTCTTTGACTTTTCACACTCAGCAGAGTTTATTCATCAATCTAGCAAAGCAGAGATTAGGAGCATTTATCTGTGTTTGTGAGGGAGATGCTTCACTTTCAACAACAAGAAAGAAACTTTCAGAAACTTCTTTTTTTTAATTCACAGAGAGCTGTGAATTGACAATCCTATAAGTCTACTTCTTGTCTAAATAAGGCACTGCACGTCCATTTCTCCACCTATACAATGAAAACACTTGATTTGCAAAGGAGGAAATGGGGTATAGAATACTTTTTTTGACGGATGGAGTGTGGACTGCGCATTGAGTTAGGACATGAACACTGGCAATGTAGCAAGTATAAGGATCACCAACATAAAGAAAGACATGGGTAAATGAATGAGAAACAACATTCAGGATTAAAAAAGTGGGAGAAAGTTTGAAGAAGAGACAAAAACCTTTTATTCCCCTATTTACAATATAGCTCTATGTGCTTGTTGCTGCAGTTTGTGCCTGTGATCTGGAAAATAGATGAGAAGGAGCACTAGCAAGAGAGCTTTGAATGTTACTGCACTTCCTGCTGCTTTGCGATAAGAGCTGGGTCAGTAAGGGTCATTACTGCCTCTCTCAAAAACCAATTTAAATGTACCTTAACAGCATTAGATTTAAATGTAGCTGTAAAAACCTTATTTCCTGCTGTCAAAGATAGTCTGTAACCTTTAATTGCTAAACGTGTGCTTTGTTGCCACATGTGTGTTATTGGCAGAGAGCGGTGGATGGGGAAAGGGAAAAGAGAAAAAGAGGGAGATGGGGAACTGGGGGAAGGGTGATTAACTGGGGCAGCTTGGGAAGCGGGGCATCTGAGTGGAGCAGTGAGGAAAATCTGTCAGCTAACTCAATAACTTGCAGGACAGGGGCATGAATGAAGGAGCTTGTACATGTTTGCTTTGATTTGTCTCTTTTTGGAGGTGCCAGTCAGGGGGTCCTTAAATGTGGATACACACATATATTAGTGCTTTTACAATGGTAAACCCTTAAAAGAACCATCACACAATAACTCTTAGTTGTTTTGTCTACCAACCACCCTCAAAAAAGCCTTAAACAAAAGAGGGGACACAGTCTTCACTCCAGTGATCTCAACCTGATAGTGGTCCCCACAAAGATGGAAAACAAGAACACATACACAGTAGCTTGTAGCCATGGTGGTCTGCAGCAGGGTAAACTGAGGAACAGAAAAAGGGGAGTATCATTAAGCAGTTTTCCTGGCAGATGGTGCCTCGTTAGCTGTCTGCCTGCACAAAGAAACAACAATAGACCTTATAACACTTCCACACCCAAACCCACACACCGTAAATGTGACGCATGTTGTACACTGTGGTTCTGGGAGATCAAGCTTGTGGCAACATTTTGATCAGGCATTAGCAAAACAAAACAAATCCGCAACACTGCTGGATCTAAAACCAGCGAATCAAGGTACTTTAGGTCAAACATAATCTGCATAATTAATGTACAAGCAGACAGGATGGATTTTGGACATTCTTTGCTGAGGTGGGTGTGAATATACCATGAACACAGGCACCCACTCACAATATGTTTGAAGACCAAGCAGCTCGGTACGAACACGGCCATCTGACTGAATAGAGGGAAGAAACTGAGGAAATGGACATAAACAGTGTTTCCTTCCGTCTTTCCTTTAGTAGCCAGTACTTCCATGAAACTCATAGTACGATATTACCTCAATTATTTAGATGCTTAACAAATTTTAAAAAGAAATCAGGGTGGTAATTTCTCTTATTTAATTGAAAGCCTGATGATTTTAAATGCTTTCATCCCAGGGGACTAAATCAGTGACTTTCATTCTCCATGACAGCTGTATTTTTTTTTTGTCTTTTTCCACTCTCAGTCCCCCATGGTTATCCGCAGTGCCTTCTCTCTCTCTTACTTATTTCTTTCTCTCCACACATTATCACATCTCCACCCTCTCTGTCTCTCCCCTCCAGTGGTTCTGAGCCGACAGCAGCGCAGGGTACAGCTCATGCGGATCCGACAGCGGGAAGAGAGGCTGAAAAAGGAAAAGGAGAACAAGAAGAAGAAGAAACGACAGACCCCGAAGACCAGCCACAAGCAGAAAGCCCACACCCATCATCACCACCACCACCACCAGCAGTACCATCACCCAGCTGCATCTCACCCTCATCACCAAACTCAGAGTTCTCAGCCTCCCAAAGTCCCCCCTCCACAGACGGAGCCCGGTTACCACCGCAAGTCCAACCCCAAGAGACGCTTTGATGGAGATGTGCTCTCACCGGTGAGATAAAGCAGTCTCCTATTTCTTAGAGGAAAAGAAGTTGAGATTCTTGAACTCAAATCCATTTGAAAAGAATTGGACTGAACGGTGTCCAAACTTTTGAACCACATACAGAAAAATATGGAGATGTCCCCCATTGTTACCTCACACCTTTGCTACACCTCACACTCGGTGTTTTTAAGTCAGCATATTTTTCTGTGAAAGTAAAGATATGCTAAGTAACTGAACATTCTCAAAGACAAAAAAACAGTTTTTGTCACAACTTAGGATCAATGACTTGCCAATAATAGTGAAGGATTTTGGTTGGCCAATCAGAATTCACGTAGCTCTGGCTTGCTCTTGGTGGAAAGGGAATGATGCTTGGTGCAGCAGAGATTGAAGATGCTGACAGCTCAAGGTTCACATTCAGACTCAAAACAAGAGCAACTTGCACAAAGATGCCAAACATTCAAGAAGTTTTGGTGCCTGAAGATGATTAATCACACATAAATGGCATCTCAAGACAAAGCCAATTACAAGGCTATTTGATATGATTTACAATAGTTTCCTGAATAATCTGCTAGTCTTTAATCATTAGTTAGGAAAAAGCTTTGTCCTGTGATATGAACCACCTACTAATTTTATGAATTTTGCCAAGAGCCTATTATAAACAGCCCAAATGGCTGCATTTTGCCCACAGACCATAATATTGACATCCTTGTTCTAAATAATTGATTGAACAAACTTTCTTAAATGTTTGAATTTCATATTTTATTCGCCTCTTTACTTAAAACAAGCCATTAGAAATGTTTAATTGTCTAATTTCTGAATATCACTCTCATATTAGTTTTTATAGTATGTGACTGGACCCAGCTGCTGTTTTACTACAGCTTAGCTTGATGGTATGAAGAGCTAGCCTAGCCACTTATTGATAACATGGTATTCCAAATGAAGTTCAGTGTTGTGCTGCATTATTGGGAATTAAGAGGGGACATCAGTGAGCCACTGTTCCCTGACAAGAAATATTTTCTCAAACAACTGCTGGTCAAATTAAATTTTAAAATCAAAGTCAAATCTCTCCTTTTTGAACTAATATGCAACATAAAAAAAAGAGATTCAATTTATATTAAATACGTCCTCACCAACTCACTAAATGCGTCATTTTGTATCATTTTCCCTAAAAATTAGTGAAATAAAACTACCAGTGGGTTTGTTGTTCACAGTTCTTTGCTCACACTTACTGAATAGTTCTTCCATCAGCTTGGTAATGTAGTTCAAAAGCTCGAACATGTTTCGTATGTTTCCTTTATTTCTGTGTTTATCAAAGTCTTTTGCTCCAGGTGCACCTAAGATCAAGTTAAAATCTCAAGGCACACCATGCTCATTCTATGAAAAACAGCCCCTTAACATTTGTTACTGTACTGTTTATTTCTATCTAGTCATGCTCATTAAAAATTATCTGACAACTGTACTACTCTAGGATTTTTAACCAGGAAGAATTGTTTGAACATTTCATCATATTTAATTCTGACACATTTAATCGCAACAGGTCACAAATTCAAAATTAGGTCAACTTGTGACTAAGATAACACAAAAGTAAAACTTCTTCCCACCTGCAATTCTGTTAACTGCAGACTTCTTTAAGTTTTTTGATTAAAACAAAATTTGCAGTTGTATAACTAAAACAATGTACTCGTATAACTGGTGGAGTACATTTAAAACTCATCCAGTGGGTGTTATTTTGTTGTAAGTAATGATTGCACCAATTTCCAAGGCACACCTGGACTTGCCTCAGAGCACATCAGTGTGCCGTGCCATTCCATTTGAGACACACCACCTTATTGTAAACATTAGCTCTGCCAAAACAAGTGTAAAAAGGGACAGATTCTCTTGAAATCCCAGGGCCCTTGTCCGCGGCTTGTTTTTTTTCCAACTGAAGAGCCTTCAGCTGCAGTTTTAGAGGGCTTCTCACCAGCACTCAGTACTACCAGGTCAAGAAAGTTCATTTCTGTTTCCCTCTCTACTATCTGTAGGGCTGTTTAAAATGGCTCTATGCACTTTCTGTTGCCTTCAGTCATGTAAATATCACAGTGAAATGTATTATGTATTTCTCTAATTGTAACTAATCTTAAAGTGAAGGTGAAGCCTAGTCATAAAATGTATAAAGACAGTCTTTAAAAGGTCTTTACAGGTATTTTATTGAATTTCCGATATCCTAAAATTAATTGTATATGTGATAATAATATTATTTGAAAGTGCCTTTTGTGACACTCAAGGACA
This sequence comes from Cetoscarus ocellatus, assembly GCA_037902135.1. Taxonomy (NCBI): domain Eukaryota; kingdom Metazoa; phylum Chordata; class Actinopteri; order Labriformes; family Labridae; genus Cetoscarus; species Cetoscarus ocellatus. The sequence continues at coordinate 2,133,542 of JBAMNC010000677.1, read as the reverse complement.
CCATTTTTTAAAAATAATAACATTTCTACAAGATTTGTATTTAAAGTTGTAGAATTTTAGAATTACAACTGTTCCCTTCATGTGCTGAGCACCACTTTATTTCATGTTCATAGGAGAAGTCCTTATGTTCAGTAAAGGATGTAAGGCAGGTTTGACTGACGCTGCACTTTTCTGTGATGCATGTCGTTAATTTTTCATTATCGATCAAGTGCTTCATGGTACATTTTAATAATAGACATCAGAGTCTTCTCGTCCTCTTTGAGAGCCAAGTTACATCAAGAAAATACAAAACAGTTAAGGTTAAGGTGAAACTGCATTAAACATCAAACCATCTTCTACAATGAATTGAGTGGACATGAACGTGTTATGACATGAACAGTAGCCAAACACTTCTCAAGAACAACTTACAAAATAAATCAGAGTGGCATATTTTGTTTTTTATCTGTCTTATAGCAAACTGTTCATCCTGGTTTGTGAAACATAAACTCATCATCAGCAATCAGCAAATGACTCTAATCTCTCACAACATAATATGTGATCATTCAATCCGGCAAGTCAACGTAAAAGCTTGATGTTCATCTCTATCATATCAAAATCAAGAATGTTAGTATTTGATCTTTAACAACAAAAAAAATATAGATAAGCACCAGTCAAAATATTTGAAAAAACAGCTTCCCTGAAATGATATGTCAGCCTTTGCATACACTTAGAGAGAAGTCAAAGAACTATCAGACCCTCCAGACCGAAGAAATGTCTGAGATTGGCTTAAAGTTCAGTCAAAATTAAGAATTAAATAACATTTTTGTTACACTTAGAAAGAGTTGTCCTCAAATCAGATAGGACGTGGTTTGATGGGGGAGTTTTGCTTTTAACCTTCATCCTCTTGATCAAAGAGAGAAGATCTTCATCTCTGAATTAAATGTCAGCCGGGGAGCTTAGGAGGTGCTGGGTTTTGGAGGTTGTTACCTTTGAACTGAGCCTGGCTGTTTTTCTTCCTTTTTACCCATGTTTGTGCTGCTTAAGAAAATGTCAGCAGTATTCATTCTGAAATCAACAGCAGCAAATAAGTATTAACCTTGCTGTGTTGATGCATCTGCCTGTTTCAATGTCTGAAATCAGACAGATCGATCTTACCAAACTCCAATCTACAAGGATAATGATCTGCCAAAGTGGGACGGATCAGCCAATGTCCTGTGGGGCAGGAAGAGGCGGGAGCTATGAGCGAGATGACAGGAAGTGACTGTCCGCACAGAGGGTAGCGTGGATGCTAACAGCTTCAGTAGCAGTTTTATCAGATCTTGAAAAAATTTCTTTATTAAATGAAAAACAAATATCAACACCACAAACATCTCTGTAGTAAAGATATTGTCCCTCCACTTCTGACATGTTTTTACCAAAAGTTTGTTCAACGCAGTGGCTCACATTCTGTCCTTTACTCCGCAGCAGTATAGTGCCCACCTACCATACTCTCTGATCAGCCTGTGAAAACTGTGATTAAAAGAGTGATCTTCCAAACACTGACAGATATAGTTCTGAAAGATTCTGCCCATTCCCAAACATTACTATAGGCGGTCAATCTGGTGTGTCAGGTTGAATAGGTATTAGTATAAAGAATATCCAGCACACAAAAGATTGTCCTTAAATGCCAGCTTGCTGTGTTTATGTTGAATGACATAAAGCCTGTGGGCCTTGAATAATGATCTGGTCTAAACTGTGTGATCTCTCCATTCACAGAGCTACATCAGGAACTTCAGGGACAGACAAACAGACAGAAGAGCATACTCACACAGTCGAATGATGAGCCGCACCCGGATGGGGGAACTCGACTACGACTGCGGCTCTCAAGTGCCCCTCACAGCCCAAAGTGGCCCCCCAGTTCGCATCTGAGCCAGCCCAGCGCTCAAGGACCCAGCAGCACACAAACACACACATAGAGGCTCTTTTAAGCTCTTTGTCACAGATGTGAGTCAGAAACGTTAGCCTGCCGTGCCAATGATGGACTGCTTATAAACAGACAGTGCCTGAGTCCTGCACAGTTTAGTCCCAGTCTGTTATCTATGAATGTCAAGACTCACGAAAAGGGGTCTCTTCTTTATTGGAATCAGCTCTGGTTGCTGTTGGACTGTAAGTGATCATCGTGAGTCATTGCAGACTGCGTTTGACGTCAAACTTCTTTTTTAATTGCTCATAGGCCCGTCCTTTTGGGAGTCCAGTGAAATATGTCTTTGAACATTTTTGTGTTGAAGAAATTTCGTTTTGCTCTGAGCCACGAGAAGCAATTTTCAGAGAGATTGCTGTGGGGGAGCAATCAAGACATTCCACGCCATTTTGAAATGCGACTTATACAGAGTCAGGGTAGCACTGCCTTCAATCAACCTTCACCACTATTACTACCTAATCTGGACAGTTTTCCTCAAGGGGTCTATTAAAACAACGAGACAATATAAAACTGCAAACACTGAGACAGAAGGGCAGCTCTGCCTCTTTATTTCATCTTCAAAAAGTCTCTGCATCAAGTCAAACTGCTGTCTTAACTGTCTTTTGAGTGAATCAAGACATGCAGCACAAGTTCTGTGATGCTTAAAGATTCCTGACAGACTTTTTGAAGGTTTGAAGCAAATCAATCACAATGAGGATAATTCTCCAGCTTCAAACCTGCCGCATGTCTTTGCAACAGTTTTGTCGTTCTCCAATGTGAATGCGCTTACATCTCATAAACCTCCTCTGCACTCAGGCGGCAAATGTCTTTACCAAGAAGCTGAGCAAAAGAAACATCTTTACCTCCCCTCTTCTCTCCTCTTTCTCCTGAATTTAAAACAGGTACTGTTTTTAATCCAACGTGCTGACATTCCTTGTCCTCCTTTTATCAGAGAAACAATCTATATTTGCATTATTTGTTGAAACAAGAAAACAGCTGTGCCATGAAGTTTGTCAGGAGAAATCTTTTTAAGGGTTTGATGGGGACCATAAACAGCAGAAGAAAAGGTCAAATTTATTGTGTTTGCGTGCTTGTGTGGACATACTAGCCCTCTGGCAAGTGATGGATTGTTCCAAATGTGGACCAGGGAGAGGGGGGATCCTTGTGATGTATGTAAACATGCTGTATCTCTCTCTGTCTCACTGACCTGGTTCCAAAATGTGAATCTTTGTGTGGATGAAGTGTTAGCTAATGAAGAAGGAAGGGATTAGTTTGAAGATCATTTTGTGTAAATGAGCAGAGTGGGAAGATGGAGGCATTTGCAGATGGCACCTTCTAATGTTTACAGCTGGACCTTCTTTTTTTCTGGAATTACTGTTGATGTTTGCTTTTGTTTGTGTGTTCTCGCATCTGCCTGTGGTTCGCTTTTCAATTCAGATATGCTCCAAACACTGTTACCGCTGAGCTGAACATCCAGGGATAGATTTGACAAGGAAGCAATTTTTTAGTACAAAGGAACTAATTTTGTTTCATTTGAACCTCGTATAATTAATGCAGGTTCTCTCAGAAAATAATGTCCCTCTTCTGTGGGGATTAGACATCAGAAGTCACAGATCTATAGTCAATGTACAAAACTGAAGAAAATTAATATAACTCTACCCAGAAGCTGATCAGTTGAATTATGGGTAACACTTTATTTCAGGTCACAGCTCTCACTATTCACCAGTAGCTTATTAGCATATGACTAGCAGCATAGTGGCATCTTAAAGAGTGGCACATGTGCGTGTGTTCACCACCAACCTTATTTCAGGCATTTATTCTAAATTCGATTTACTCTTGGGGGGTTGGGAACCAGACGTGTTAAATGCTAACTTAGTTCTGCATTTATGGACTCATTCCTGCACCACTCTTTTAGTCATTATTATGAGTTTATTAGTGCCAAATTCTACATGTGAATGATAATATAGCCATTACCTTAGAGTTTTCCCTTAAAACCAGCCCCTTAAATACTCATTAAATTTTTATTTGGAAGCTTATTTCTTAAATCGCTTTGTTTAGTATGGCCCTTATAAGACAGTAGTAATACATGAACAGTTATTCTTCTTAAATTAATATGATAAAACAATTCTTATCTCTCATGAAACAAAGTGCAAACATCCATCTTTATAATGTCCAAATAACTCTTAAATAAGTCTTGAACAGAGAATGTGTTCCACAACCTAAAGCATGGTCTGTTTCATGACTATTTTATGTGTAGTTGCTAATAAAATTTCGTTAACTAAATCTTTGAAAATGTATAAAATGGTTTATTTGCTAGGATTTTTTACTGTGGGAATATAACCTGCGAACCCAGTAGAATATTTTAAAGAAACTCCTGTCATTGAATTGTCAATGTCTATTAAGTCAGCTGAATGCTATATTGAATATATGAAAAAGCCCATATTATTCTTTTTTTGTTGTGTTATATATCCTTTGGAGTTACTACAGTGTTTCCCCTGCATTATAGAGTACATCTGTGTCCAAGGAAAAAGTGTTTGGCATTTGGATTTCTCCCTTTGCCACCGTTTACTTCACCTATAGCTGTCTTAAATGCTTTTCCCCCTGCTTTCCCTGAGTAGATGTACCAGTGTTATGTCCTGCCATTGTTTCGTCTATAGTTTAAGCCCATTGGCTCCTGGCAGGCCCAGTGCAAAGCAGAGACTGTAGAAGAGAGCACTGAACTGACTAATTAGCACAAAGTAGACCAGAAAACCAACCAGATCCAACTAGGCCAGTGCAGGGAAGGAGGTTTTCAAGGGGGCAGGAGCTTGAATGGAGCATTACAGGTGGATCAGAAATGAACATACTTTATCAGTCAAACGAAACTGGACATAACAACTAAAGTTTAGACAAAATTTGGGCTCTTTAAGAATGAAGAATTTTGAAATAGGTAGCAAATATTAGATAATGAGTGAAGAGCTGGTTTTGAAAGCAGGGACAGATTTCTCCCTCACAGCGCTTCATTGAGGGTAACGCCCCATGATCACAGCATGATCAGCTGCTCCCGACTGGTTTGATGTATTTTAGACATGATTGATATTCTGGTAATAAGACTGCTTTCTCTCACAGTGACAGCCACTACAAGTGGATTTGTAAGCAGGCAGACATAACCTGAATTCACATGGGGAAAAGCAAACACGCATGAAACAGATGAATTAGCAGGAAGATATTTGTAGAGCTTTTTGTCTCAAAAAAGAAAAAGGGTAAAGACACAGCAGAAATAGCCCACAGATATGATTCTAACCTACATCTGTTCGAGTTATGTCATGAAATTTTAATATTTGTCAGAAATCCATCCTGATATGAATGGTATGGTCAGTCTGCTGAAAATCGGTTAGAAATTGCACAGTGTTTTCCTGACTTAATAACTATTCATGTGGTACTACCTCTTTATAAGGACCATACTAATCAAAGCTAATTAAGACCATAATTAGGAGGTATTTAGGGTACTTTTCTAAAGGATTATTACAGCAGAATAGAGGCTTAATAAAGTACTAACAAGCTCTTAATATTGTCCAACAAGGAGCCACTCTGCTGCTAATTAGCATACCTATAAACCTGACAGTTAACTGTGAGTTGTGCGACCAAATAATGTTTTAATGTCTTTTTTTTCTGAGGTTTAAATAAACAAAATGGTTCCTCTCCTCTGTACTTAATACCCGCTGATATTTGAAGGACTTGGCACCGGAGGACCAACCATTTTCATCATAACTGCATGAGAACCCTTGTGTAATCGTTTCAGACGTGTCGGTGTTTCAGTGTGTCTCTGTTGTCATGTGAAAACTTCTGATTTTTTCTGTTAAGTTTGTTGGTTCCAGGTCAGAATAAGTCAAAATAGTGGAAGTTTGAAGGGGGATGTAATTTAATAACTGTGTGCAGAAGAGAGAGACATCCAAACCTCATTGCTACCAGTGACCTCAGTGCAGTTTTTTCACGTTAATAGTTGTTTATGATTAAACGTCCAACTCACATCATGCTGCCACAGTGAAGAAAGATCCAACATTAAGTTTCTTTTTTCAATATCTTTTCTCTGTTTACACCATCCAGATAAAGGGCTGTGAAAAGCATTTGAATCATTAATCCCCTCCAAAAAAGCAGAATACTTCTTCACCCTCAGTTATTTACTTATGTCTCCACAACATCTGTGGTTCAAGTGTTATTGCAAGGGTTGCTCACACCTCAGTCCTAATTTCTTCTGCTTTGTCGGCTTAATGTTATAATAAAGATAATTATCCTAATACATACATTCAAATTTGTAATCTTTAATAGCAAAGATAAAAACAATAATGAATTAGGCACTAACCATGGCTCTAGATTTAGTAAAAAGTATGTTTTGTTATTTTACTTTTGAGGAGAGATTAACAAGACGCTCTCAGTTTTGAAATGTAAAGATTAACAAGAGGATAGCTTGGAACTGAAATCCCATTGTTTGCTGTGGGGACCAAACAATTCAAAACTTTAAAAGTTTAAAATAAAAAAAAGATGGTAGCATTATGTTTGTTTTGTCTTCAGTATTTTTCATGGACGCTCATCTCAGCTGATTATATGTTAATTGCTTGTATTGTAAATATTGCCCTGTAAATAATTTTGAACTGTAATGTTCCATGTTTACATAATGTAATTTATCCAGCTGGTCATTTTTAATGCATTAGAGCTGTAGTTTTTAATTGTGTTACTACTGTATGTCCAGTTAATTTGATGTTGACGGGGTGGTGAAAGCACTTTTATCATCTGAACTGAGCCTTCTATTTTACTCTTTCATTCAGTTACTGACACTTTAATCATGGAAATTAATTTACCATCACCCTGTTTACATGTGAGCAATTCACCTGTTATTATTATTATTATTATTATTATTATTATTATTATTATTATTATTGTTATTATTATTATTATTATTATTATAATTATAATGAGCATGAATTTATATGGACCTAAAATATGATAAACATTGTGATTCAACAGTCAATTTGTCCTACTGTCTTTATTCATTACCATATCTTTAGAAATGCTTGTATAAATCTGCCTTTGTAAGTACAAAGACCCTCCCGACATGCAACTGAAGGAGTCGACCTAAGCTACTGTAAGAAGTGCAAAGCTGCCCTCCCTATGGGGACATGTGTAACTCATCTCAATGCAGCTTTGCCAGCCACGACCAGCCTGCCCTGCTGCAGACTCTTGATGATGGTTTTTCTGCTCCGTCCTTGGTTTAGAGCAGAGATGGGTAACTTCTGTGAACAAGAGGGCCACGTTCATTTTATCCTCATTGCTAGAGGGACAAATTATTGCAGTTTGTAGGATGTTCTCAGCTTAATGATTATCATGGCAAACAAAGGAAAAATGTATAACTTTGATAAGGAGATATTAAATAAGTGTTAATGAATTTATTCTTAAATGCAAATAGTTATATTCAATTTAATGAACTAAACTCAAAACTCAAGACTGTTTCCTGTGTTTTCATGTGAGCTGCAGTTCATTTAGTGGTTATTGTGTTTATGTTTCTGTACTTCTATAAATACATTTTGTAGTGCATAAAAGAACTTTTACAAAAACATGACAGTGAATAATAGCCTTATTATTTTAAAGATATACTGTATATACATCCCTCCATCTTCCACCGCTTATCCAGGGGCAGCAGGCCAAGCAGGTCAGCCCAGACTTCTTTCTCTCCTGCTACATTTTCCAGCTCCTCCTGGGGGAATCCAAGGTGTTCCCAGGCCAAATGTGATATATAATCCCTCCAGCGGGTTCTTGGTCCGCCCCAGAGTCTTTTCCCAGTCGGGTGTGCCTGGAAAACCCCAACTGACTCCTTCAAGGCAAAGGAGCAATGGCCCTACTTTGAGTTCCCTCCAGATGTCTGACCTCCTCACCCTAACTCTAAGGTCCTCCTGAGGATGGCTCTGCAATCTCATTCTTTCGGTCATTACCCAGAGCTCATGACCATAGGTGAGGTTTGGAGAGTTTGCCTTGCAGCTTAACTTCCTCTTTACCACAGGAGTTCAGTAGAGAGTCTGCACCAAGCTGCTTATCCATCTCTCGGTCCATTTTACCCTCACTTTTAGACAAAATCCAGAGATACATAAAACTTATTCATTTGGGGCAGGGACCTGCTCCCCATCTGGAGGGAGCAATCCAACTTTTTCCAGCAGAGAACTATGGCCTAAGATTCCAGAGACCCCTGGGCTAGCCAAGCCCGAAAGACCTCTTTCTTCAGCCTGAGAGCTTCCTTCACTGCTGGCGTCCACCAGCGGGTCTTTGTGCTACCGCCATGACAGACACCAATGACCCTCAGCCCACAGATGTCAACAGCCACTTCCACAACGGAGGTCCTGAACATGGACCAATCAGACTCCATGTCCCAAGAAGTTGTCCAGTGGTGCGAGTTGAAAACCTTATAGACAGGGGCCTCTGCCAGACGTTCCCAGTTCACCCTTACTACCCATTTAGGGTTTACCAGGTCTGTCGGGCAGCCCCCCCCTGCCAAATGATCCAACTAGCCAAGAGGTGGTGATCAGTTGATACCTCTGCTCCTGTCTTCACCCGAATGTCCAAGACATACGACCGCAGGTCAGATGATACAACAACAAAGTCAATCACACATGACAACAAACATGGTGATTGTTATGGACAATCCATGACTAGCACAGAAGTCCAGTAACAAAGTACCACTTGGGTTAAGATCAGGCCCCCCAGCGCTTTCAGTGTGGCACGCCATATTCTAATGATCTCAGAAATGCTCTGGTTTGCTTTCAATTTCATCTTGTGTTACACTGTTGGGCTGAACAGCCAGTACATCAGATGATTACTGTTTGCAGATACATTGTAAAGATATTTCAAAAAAGAAGACAAGTAATTATAAACACAGAAATGTGCTTAAAATGCTGAAAAATCCTAATGCTAAGCACTTGTGATAATTTATAATGATTTATAATGGTACTCATAAGTCATTATAATGTCATTGTTTACAATAAGTTATAACTGAGTTATATAAATGGGTTATATAGCTATTTGCACAAGTATATTTGTAACTTATTATTGACGCTGACATTATCATCATAATTAAATAATTAGGATTATACAGCATTACAAGCACATTATGATGTATTATTAACATGCTTATAATGTGTTTATCAGGCATTAAAAGAAGGGCTTCATAGAAAGTGTAATCAGTATTTGCCTTTGGAATACCATCGAGCAATTTAAGGTTTTCTGCATTTTTTCACAGACATCATACAGTCAACATTACCAACACATGGTTTGAGTCATGAGGTCTGTTATTTTCTATATTTATACAGCATTCATGTCTGCACTGCTGGTCTCCGCCACACTGAGGAGTCTGAAACATATTGAAAGATCCTTCATGTGGTTGTCTGTTTGAGTTCATCTGCATGATGCCGCTCTCCCTCTCACACCTCATATACGCGCTGATGTGCTCTGACAGAAAGTTTCGGGCTACGTTTGCACTCGAGCTTGATAACAAAATACAGTGCTGCCGTTATGTAATGATACAAAGTCTGTCAAAGACAGAGCATAACAACAAGATAGGGAATATTTTTCAATAAACTGCATATTTTAAGATAAATCTGTTTGAGGTAGCAGTGAGTTTAATAATTCTGACTCTTGAATGCCATTAGTAAATTATTTCTCCAGTAGACCAAGCAAAGTTCACAGAGATCAGCAGAGTTTATTTGAGGGAAATTGTGACTCTGCTAGGCTAACCTCAGGCAAACAGTTCAACCTCACTGTAGAGCCACTGAGCATGACCTGAGGCTCTGTTTATACAGAGCATCAGCACAGCTTAACATTAGAAATGGGTAATGCTTTGTGTGCACATGTTTCACACAAATAGCAGAGTGCTGAAAATGGTTAAATATTCAATATCTCAAACCATCCACAGAGCTGGTCTGGTGTGCTTTCTTTGGAACGTGTTGGTTGTGTAAACTCAAGTAGAGAGACTCATAAAAATATCATCCAGTAAATTGATATGATCCAAACAACAACAAGCAGGCTAAAAGTGTAGATTATTTATGTTGTTCTGTTTTACCAGAGGTGATGGGAATGTCAGCTGTTTTTAGAGATCTGCTTTAAAGATCAATTTAGCAACAAGAGCACTTCCTTTGCCTTTCAAACAGTTCTTTGTTTGGACAATGTTGTTATTTTATTTCAATAATTAACAATATAAAATAATGTCTCTTTTAAACATGAGCCAGCTCTCATTGTTCATATAAAAGAATCGCCTCTGGAGATGGCTCGCCTAAAAACAGCACATCAAAAACAACACATCAAGACTCACTTGACACCTTTTGTCTTCATCTGAGTTGTCCTTTCAATCAATAGAGTACCCAAAAAATGAAAATATTATTGTCTGACAGTTATCAACAATAAAATATAACATTCTTTAAAAACATTACTTCAAAATCTGCTCCTGACATTTAAGCATTTCTGCATTTTTTTTTGCATTTTTTATTACTGCCTTTTATATTTATATATATATATACTCAACAACAATATAAGCGCACGAACTCAAAAGGTTAAGTTAAATTGACCTTTCCCTTAACATGCTCAAAAATATTATTTATCCGTAAACAGATTGCTTTGTTTTGCTCAAATCAAGTTCCCTAGTTTCAGTTGATCTTCACAAATGACAGAAAGTGACAATGGAGGTTTTTTTTCAAGACCAATTCACAAAAATCCAAACTTAAATAGCAGTGGTTTCAGGCCTAATACCTCTTTTCTTTCTTACTCCAAAAAAACTGATTCCTCAAAGTTATACTCAGTGTGGTTAGTGAACAGCCAAATTTGTTTTCCTCTCAACCGTGAAGTCCTTTTGTGCTCCACCACTTCACTGCATGTAGCATAGATGGAGGAAGACAAGTTAGCTCAGACTGCAGGTCATCACTGGTGATGGTAATATGTTTTGTGATCGCACAAAATCGGCTTTCTTGTTGTTTTTTTAAAAACTCCTTTAACTAATAAACATAAACAAAAAAATTAAAATGAAAGAAATAGTAGTGATTCAACTATTTTGTGTCAATGCCCTGCATAAACAGGGCCTGAGTGCATTTCCCCATATGATGAATATAACTTTTAATTGTGGCCTTAGTTTCCCTGTATGAGTACAAAGTTACCCTGTTTATGGGGGTGTGTAGAAATGTCTTGAGTTATTTTGGGGAAGCAGCTTATTCTCAGACAGACCTGCTATGATGTTCTCTATCCACCTTAGACCAGCTCATGCCGAAATGAAACTTTCTTTCAACTGTTTATTGAAGCAGTGAAAGGCTTGAAAGTCTGTGTGCTTAGTTTCTTAAAGGGCCACAGGAGGGCGCCAATGTGCCATGAGCACACTTAACCACATGCTGTTTATTGTTTGTCTGTTTGTCTGTTTGTTTGTTTGTGTTCAAGATAACTTGAAAAGTTATGGACGGATTTGGATGAAATTTTCAGGAAATGTGTGGAATCGGATAAGGAATAAATGATTAGATTTTGGGACTGATCCGGATCGCCATCCAAATCCAGGAATTTTTTAAAGGATTCTTTAACATTGCGAGATAGGACCATTTTCAGCATTTGTGCACATAAAAAACCCACCTTGGCGGAGGTTTGCGCTCTCCGAGTGCTTTCTAGTTGACTGCTTTGTGCTGCTATGGTCTGGTGGACTGCTAAACTGAACTGCTCTTTGGGATTAATAATGTATGACTCTAAATCTGAGTATGAATCTGCTTGGTAATGGGCCGTTCTAGATAAGAAGGTGCAAATAAACCAATAGATTGAGGGATACTTTTGAGTGGCACAGATATTGACCAACAAAATGTGTCTGATAGCTTTTTGTGAGTAGCAGTATGGATCTGCTACACCTGTTGAGGTCAAATGTCAAACAGAAGGTGGCTCAGGTTTTAATTCAGCCTCAGGCCCCTCTGATGCTTGTCTTCCCCTGCTTTCTACACCCTCTTCCCAAGTCTGTTCACTCTCAACAAAGATCAAAGAAAGCATGTCTTGTGTGTTATCACAGTTAAAGGTGGCTCGTTACTGCTCCATGGCTGGACTACGTGCATTTCCACATTATGCTTTTATTCTGAAAGTGTTGCCTGGTCAGTGAGTGATGGTGCTTGCCCTTCTGTTTTGCTCTGTATCCTTGGTAAACTTCAATTACACACAAAAACGTCCCACAAGCTGTTTGAACACACTATTGATTAAACAGCTGGCTTTGGGTAAGAATTTAGTGTTGTGTGATGATATTTTTTTTATTTCATTAAACTAAATAATTATATCAGATAGGGTAAAACTTGAGAAGGAGCATTAAATTAAAAATTATACCAGTTTATTTTTTGGACAGTGATCTGAATGAAGACTTTTGAACTATAAACTATAAACATGAACGAACACATTTAAGGTTGTGCAAACTGAACTTTAATCTTGTTCATTTTGGGTGACTTGGCACAGCACTGAGTACAGTAATGACCCAATAACTTCAGCTCGGTTGCTTTGTTCTGATTCAGATGAATGAAACCCTTAAAACTTCATATTTCCTTTGGATCATTTCACGTACACAACAGTATTTTGAAGTGGACCAGATCAAACAAAAAGGAACAGCTGACCCTATGTCATCACATCACAGTCAGCATTGATATGACTACAAGTCACGCTCTGCATTATGGGTAGTTAGCTAGCAGGCTAAGCTATCGATGCACAAGTTGTTGTTTCATGGGGGGTGTCACTGATTGACACGTAGATCAATCAGCAGTGAGCATTAATGTGCAGCACATTTTCACATTTTCTGGATATTTGTGTGGACACGGTACACTTAGGCCTGAAAATAGGACAGTCCCGGCTAAAATGGGACATCTGGTCACTCTTACATAGAGCAAACACCTTTAACTTTAAGTACCTCTTTGTCTCCAACGTCTCGTGTCTTAGCGTCCTCTTCAAGTGACCTCCGCACACAGTACTACTTTGCTAAAGATGAGGCTAATAAAAGCACATCTGTCTGACGGATCAATGTCAGATCTGACCCTGCCTCTCAGCCTATCAAGCACAGCTACATGGCACTAATCTCCTCTAAAGCTCCTGGAGCATTACTGTCACAGTAACACTGTAGAGCGGGGAAAGTGTTGAACTTTAATGGACCTATGATTACTGGTTGTAGCTGCAAAGAAAGAACTTAAAGAGAAAAATATAACTGAACATTGTTTGTCTATTTTCCAATTCCTTTCCTCTCTCTGAATATCTGTTTCATCACATCTATGCCCTCTCCTTTTTTTATTTTCTGCCTCTACTCCCTCATGGTTTATTGTCTTCTTTCACTGTATTTCTCTTCTTCCTTCCCCTCTCTTTATCTCCTCTGACATATTCAGTCCAGTGACTTCAGACACAAACTGCACACCATATTATTCTTGTTGCTCTGCTAATCTGCTCTTTCGCCGGAAACAAAGCATCCGCCGAGCCAGCTCATTAACACACCATTGTTCACATCCCCTCCTGCACTAGCGCTAGTCCTGTTAGTGAAAATATACACTGCTACTTTCTTTATAAAAAGCAAATTAAATGTTAACAGGAGACAGTTGCGCTTGGCTGGAGAAGCTGCTATCGTTTGAGAAAGCTAACACAGGTCACATCAGATGATGAATGCAGCGAGGGGGAAAGGTTCATAAAAGAGCAAGACGAATGCTGAGGAATGATAATGACTTGAAAATGAGGCTCCTTTTAACACAGTTCATGCCTTATTTAAACACAGGGTTTTCTCTTTTACAACAAAACTTTAGGAAACTCTTGAGCGGTGATAACAAATGTCTTTATTTGGATACACTTTTCTGGGGTGCTGTGTAGCAACGTAAAATGTCACCCATACATGTACAATCAAAGACCCTGCACATGCTTGTGAGCTTAAACTTCAGACATGGCTCCTTCCTGTTATCCTTCATCATGTTTGTATTCATGACATATTTCAAGACTTGGATCATCATCTCACTTTCTCAAATGCACTTCTAAGTCAAGTAACATACTTGCACACTTGCCCAGAAAGTATAGGAATAATTGCTTGTTATTTGTAATTACTAAATGTTTGTCAGTGGCTTTTTCTTGCTGAGAAGATATAAAAATCAGCTGTGAATGTAGGAAATAAAGCATACTTCCTGGAATGACCTTTCTTTAAAACCAGGCTAAAGGCAGTGCATGGCCTTCATACTGCATCTGTGCAGCTTATCAAGTATACAGGATGATGTTTAAAGCTGTATACTGGTTTCATTTTTAATCAAATGTTCGACATTGCGTTTCTTTTACAAGGCTTAGCTTATAAATCATCATAGTGGTGGTAAGAAAGTGTCTTTTTTTTGTTCTATATCATTTTATTAATTTACTACAGAAAGTAGTCGTGAAGTTGCCTCTTCCAGTCTACATGATGTCCTGCTGGTGCTGTGTGGACTCACTGACAACCTGAGGAGGAAAGAGGAGGTGCTGTTAACGGATATGAAGGGCAGAAACATGTGCATTATCGATGTGAAGGACAGCGGAGTGCTGTGGAGAATCAGTAAGAGTGTTTTCTCTATCTACAGAGACGGAGGTGGTGTTTGGAGTGAGATGCTGAGCAGGGGAAACAGTGGGCACATACAGTGAACCCTGAGAGGACGTGTGTAACGTCAGAGAGTGTCCGTTGTTTCCTAAATACCAGGAAGCAGGAATTACTGAAGGTACTGCTTTGAATTCCCTAAGGAGTCCATGCTTTTGTGGCCACATGCAAAATCCAGCCTGTGTTCACAAGTAAATATTTAGATGGTGGGTTTTAGAAACCAAAAGAAGGAGGTTCCTGTTTAAAAACTTGCTTTTGTTGTTGTTACCAGGTGATTAAAGCAGTTTTGGTGTTGAAATAAGACTTACAGAATGAGCACTAGCACCCTGGCTCATCGAGTATTTCACCTAAACAAGAATATAACAAATTACAGTGAATATTTTAATATCTAAAATAAATCATAAACCATGAACCATATAGTTTTGTATGTAATTGAACAATGGTGTGCTGCATCATATTGTATCATGGCATTTTACATCACATCTTATTGTATATTATTGCTGAGAAGGGGTGGGGTTTAATCAATTTGTACTTCTTCCCACTCCTTTTCAAGCATGTAAATGAAATCAACTGGTGTTGTTTTCTTTTAAGGTGATCTTTGTTTGCTTACTTTTGTATTATTATTTTTCTACATTTGTATCTAGTGCATAATATATGATTTATTTCTGACATGTATGAAATAAAATACTACAACTGTATTGCGCTTTATTGTATTGTTTTCTATTGTGTCGTGTCATATTTTAAGTGTCTCTTTCAATGTTGTATCAAATGAAGTGTTGAATTGTATTTTATTATGTTGTATCCTGTTGCACCCTGTTCCTCTATTTCATATTATGTGGCATTGAATCATTTTTATTTGTATTGTATTTTGTTCTATTTCATTGTATTGTATCACTTATATGCTGCCATATCAAATTGTCCAGTGTTTATTTTATTGTGCTGTATTGTGTCATAGTGTTTTGTTCTTTGCCCCTGTATATAGTATAGGAATGTACTTAGTTTATTCTTTCATTTTGTATTGTATTGTATCATATATTTTCACAATATGTTACATTATACTATATAACATCATAATGAGTTCTGTTGTATTTAATTGTGTGGAATTATATTGTGTGGTAACATGTGATTGAACTGTATTGTATTATGTGTTATCATGTTGAACTGTGTTGTTTTGTGCTGCATTGTTTTGTATTTGATTATTTTATTTTGTATTGTCTTGTATTGTTTGACATGGTTTTGTATCGTGAGGGTGCTGTATTGTATGATTTTTTTTTATTTTATTGTGTCATATCATCATACAGTATTGTTTTGATCTGTATTGGATGATATTGCATGTCTTTTAATGTTCTGTTTTGTATTTTAATGTATCATACAATATCATATTGTATTGTTTCGTATTGTCTTGTATGGTGTTGCGTCACATCGATCATATCAGTTTGTATCATATTTCATCTTATTAAATTGTATTATACTGTAATATACTGTCCGATACTGAATCATATTATACTGTACTTGTCTCATGTTTCATTGTGTTGTGTCATGTTGTGTCCTCAGTATTTGAGTGCTTCATTAATGTTTGTAAAAGTGCTTTTACAAACCTCCCCATCACGAGTCTCAATGGTCTTGATGAGCACCGTCTTCTTGGAGTGAACCTCTGATGAGCGCTGATGCTGTGACTCAGGACTGGTCTCTGTGGGAACACATGCATCCAGCTCTTACTTACTAACTTTTTTTTATTATACAATCAGTTTCACTGCAGTGACGCAAAGTTCATTCAGTGTTAATTCTTTGGTTTACAGCATTTCTCTAAGAGGATTATTTAGCCTTGAACAACCTGATGGAACAATAAAACAGTGTGTGCAGCTCCTGTGACTACCACTCTAAGGTAAAAAATCTCTTATTAAAAATCTGTGGCAGTAATGAAACAGGTCTGTACCTCATACATCGTCTTTAATTAATGCTCGCTGTTTCATTTAAGTAGAGAGAGGGGAGGCCCTGGCAGAGATTAATTACACATTTAGACTGTTAATACATCAAGTGAATGAGCTGAGTGGAGTTTTTATTGATGTGAGCCTTGTGCCTGATCGCACCTGTGACTCATGCCATGTCAAATGTTGCCACCTAATGGTCAGGAAGTGTCACTGCAGCCACCCAACATGTAATTGCCTCAAAATAGCAGCTGCCATATACAGTCACATGCTATAATTAGCCCCCTTTATCCCATTGATTGACTCATCTGGAATGCAAGATGGATGGTGTGGGTCTCTTTTGTAAGAGGAATAATGTGAGATGGTTTCCATACCTCTGTATCCAATGGAGGAGTAAGCAGACTGCATGGGAACATTTGTAGTGATCCTGCAAAAGAAGGCACACAGCACTCAGGATTTAAGGCTGTCATTGTGAAGAAAATAATATAAGGTGCACAACTCAATAAAAAAAGAGTTATAAAAGCAATCAAGTCCCACAAGACAGACCAAACCACAGTTTCTTGATTCAGCCTGTCTTCACCAAATTCAGACGTTTGTAGAAGCTAAATGTGGGTTGAACGACAGCATAGGAATGTTTATCATTTCAGCCTCCATGTTTTGTTTCAGTGGGTAATGTGCAATTTGGGAAATGTATGAAATATGATGTTAGTGATTGGTTCAGGTATCTGCTTTCCTGTTTTTGTGGATTAGTGTTTGTGTTTGTCATTTTTAATAAATAAAGAGACAGTTGAGAAAGAAAAATGTAAATGTGTGCAGCACTTGGGTCAAGAAAAAGTCTCCCTAATGGGATATAAAAATACACACAGGTGCATATCATATCATAGTTATTAAGTTATAACATATTTTACTCCAATTAACCATATAACACTTTATCAAATTATATCATATCATATCATATCATAGAGTATCATGTAGTACTACAATGTGTTTTGTCCATATTGTGATGTACTGTATCCTATTAAAATGTCTCATTCAGGCTCACATCATCCCTTATTGTATTTTAAAAATATACTGTATAATACTGCAGCGTTTATGATTTATTTGTATAAAGCGCTTAAAAAAAATCGCCCTTTCCAATTTACACATACAAGGAATTATTATGGGAAATAAATTATTCATATTTTATATACATATATTTTTTTAACCTTTATTCTACCTGGAAGTCCCACTATAATTAAAAATCTTCAAAATCAAACTTCACTACAATTTGCTGGTTAATTTAAAAAAATTAAAATTAGTTGTGCCTTTTGATAAAAGTCTTTTGATAAGTTAACTCAGATGTTGTTGTGAGTTCAGGAAAGGCGGTGACGTGTAGCAATGGATCTGCATATTCACATTAAATATCAGTTATTTCTTTCATATTTTGAAGGTACTCCTGAATTTAAGGCCTAAAGACAGCCAAGGGTGCTACAGAACTGAGTTGAGAATTTTGCATTGTTTTGTATCATATTGTCTGATTGTGTATTTCAGTACTTACTGTAACATTATGTCCAATGCCACATCGATTAATGTCATACCAAACTGTAATGTTTTGTAGTTCAGTGTACTGTATCATAATAAACTGTATCCTATTCTGTAAAGACTTCTCTTGTTCTGGTGTGTTGTTACCATCATTACAATGTGTTTTGTTGTCTTATTCTGAAGACACAAACTGTTCCCCACTGTACATATGATGTTGTAATGTGTGAATTTTATTCACATGTTCTGCATAGTATATCATAAAGTACTGTTCACTTCCATGTATTTTCTACCATGCCGTGTTATGTTGGATCGTACCATAACACACTGTACTGTGCCATTAATATCACATTGTACTTCACTGTACTGAGTCGTATCCTCTTCCAAAGGGGCTCATTTTGTCATTTTGAGTTTTTAAGTCCTGTAATATTGTAAAACATCATGTACCATTGTCTGTCAATGTATCTTGTTGAGTCCATTCATGTGGTTTGGTATCTTATTATCTCATATCATGTTGTTATTATTATGTTGTTGTTGTTGTGCTCCAGGTATATTACTCCACTACAATGTTTAATGTTAAATTTAATATAATATCTACTCGAACCACTGCTTGATATTTCCACTGTACCCTGTTGCCTTATATCATGCTCATAGTGTCTTACTGTACTTGATAGTCAATGTATTAAATTAAAATGCATTTGATTCAACTACAGTGGGTTGTATTGAATCCTATAGTATCAGTGCATATCATATCCAACAGTATCTCACAGTGAGGTGCTGTAAGGTGGAGAGTGTGTTGTTTCCTCTAGCATTGTACAGTATTATATGGTAATGTGTTGCTTATATTGTCTTGTATTTCATTGCACTTTATTTCTTTGCATCATACTGTATCATACAGAATGGAAATGCATTGTATCATTGGATAACTGGCAAAACCTCACAGCAAATGCCCAACCACACAAACACACCTGCTCTCCTCTCCCTCAAGCAGCTTGCGGTAGGTGGCAATCTCAATATCGAGGGCCATCTTCACGTTGAGCAGATCCTGGTACTCCCTCAGGTGACGAGCCATGTCGTCCTGTAAATCAACACATAAACAGTATTGTTGTCCATTTCTAAATATTCTACAACAAATACAAAATTGTTTATTCAAAACAGTTCTGAAAGGACTTAAAGTTTATCATTTTAAATGCTCTGATTTTTCCATTTAGGGATAATTAAAGAAAATATCTAATATCAGTTAGGAGGACCCTAATCCAGACTGTGGGGCCAAAGGGAAGGGGCTCAAATTTCTCTCCATTAGTGAAATTTCCAGCCATAGTCTAGTAGGAAGTGTTAAATGATGATAACCTTCATCTTAGCAATGTCCTCCTCCAGCCTTGAAATAGTATCCTGGTAACCAGCTGCCTCACGGCCCATGCGCTCCTCCATGTCTCTCATCTGGCGCATCAGAGACTCGTTCTGCAGGGAGGAGAGATGAGAGGTTAGTGGTTGAACAGCTGACAATAAGAGCTGTATGTCTTGATGGAAAGAAAGCATACATGGTCTGAGCTACTGTACTTACGGTGCCCTTGAGTGAATCGATCTCACAGGTGTAGGACTGGATCTGGTGCCTGTATTCCATGGTCTCCTGCTTGGCCTGACGCAGAGCATCATTGTTCTTGTTCACGGCCTGGTTCAGGTCAGACACCTGAGGACAGAGTATATGATGTTAAAGAAAAGCAGCTAAAGGGTGCACTGTTTCATGTGTGTCTTTGTTGGTGTATGTGTCTACCTTAGACTTGTACCACTCCTCAGCCTCTGCAATGTTCTTGGCGGCGATGCCCTCGTACTGGATGCGGATGTCCCTCAGAGCAGCTGTCAGGTCAGGTTTGGACATGTCCATCTGGATCTGCACCTGAGTGTCCTGCATCTGGCTCTGCAGCTCACGGATCTCCTGCAGGGTGACAGGAAAATAAAAAAAAAAGCTTTGTCAGGAACAATCACAGGCATGAGAAATAGTCTATGCAATGTGAACATTACGTTCTTTTTTAGGGAAGCAAACAGAAAAAAAGGCTTGGAGTTTGGGATTTGGTATCCATCAGGTCTTTAAATTTGGGGTTTTATCCTATTTTATTTTATTTTTGGCTTTTTATGATTGTAGTTAGATATGATAGTGTGTCTAATGTGGGGGCAAGAGAAGAAAACAACACAAGGGGAGCCACAGGCTGGGCCTGAACCTTGTTTACCTACTTCAAGGACAACTGCTTCTCTGCACTGGGCATGTGGACGTTAACATAACACTTAAATTTGTTTTTTCCTCTGCTAAGGAGGTTATGTTTTGACTGGCATTTGCAAGTTTGTTTGCTTGTATGTTACTCTGTGAACAGGAAAAATCAAAATATTATGAACAGATTTGATGAAATTTACAGGAAATGTTGGTCATGGCACAAGAAAGAAGTGATTTTGGTGGTGATCCAAATCAGGATAAGGATCCAGGATTTTTTTAGGATTTGTTAATATTGTGATATAGAGCAGTTTTCCACATTTTTGCTAATAACTCAATATGTTTTCAACAGATTTTAATTACATGTTCAGGGTGTGTCGGTCATGGCACAAGGGAGAACTCATTAGATTTTGGTGGCGGTGCGAATCTGGATGAGGATCAAGGATTTTTTTTCAAGGATTTCTTAACATTGCTAGATAGTGCAGTTTTTCCCCATTTTGACAATAATTCTGATGATGTTTGAAATGCCTGGGCAGAGGTTTGTTCTCTCTGAGCACTGAGACTGTGGCTCTAATAATAAACCGTCTTTGCCAAACTGATTATTTGTGATAGCAAAACAAAAGATACAAACGTACATCAATATAAAAAGGAATAGGCATTTGACATCTTTCTGTCATAAAATGTTTTTCCTGGTGATGCAACCAAACTGAAATAGTAAAAGAAATCAGGAACCGCCTGAGTCTAGAGTTTCTTCAAACTACATGTAGTTCACTTTGGTCTCTCTCAGCTGTCTCCTGGTCAAACCAAAAAGTTATAAATAGCTTTTACATTTGTTCTGATCCACATGCACACATGGACACACACCTTCAGCAGCTGACACGCTCTCTTCAAACTATCAGCACTTCTGCATTACTGGGAGGTCAAACTTGTGGCAGAGGAGAAAAAACGTCAGGACGGGACTTTAACTTTGCCACCATGTGTCTGAGAGTGTGACAGTATGATCTTTGAAGTCTGTGGGTGACTCTGCTCAAATGAAAAGAAATCAATTCATGTGCTACTGTGTTATTTTTTACACTATTTTTAAATTTGGACTCAGCCTTTAAATGAAAGTTTATGAAAAGTTTTAGTTTGACTGGTCATTTCATACAAGTTGTTTCTGTAGTCAGAGTACTTAATCTCTTTTAACTAATTGACTCAGCTAGATAATAAAATAAAATAATAAGGCCATACTTAATCAAAGTTAATGCATTATCAACACTTTAAGTATGTCTTGCTTAAAGTGGATTGTCTCTTTAGTAAATAGCCCTTACTGATATCAATACTCTTGCTGATACTTCATAACAAAAAAGCATTGGCTGATACTACTGTCAGCACTTTTCTGACATTTGGTAAAAATATGAGACATTCAGTTCCTAACAGAATCTGGGTTCTTATTCTATATTGCTGAGAAAACACATTTCTCCAAAAAAGAACTGAAATATTAGATAATAAATGTCTGACAACCCTCCTCGGACAATTTAATGTTATCTTGTATCTTTGGCGTACCGTAAAACCCCATTTTGTCAGAGCTTTTATCATCAAAAATCTAGTTTATTTTGTCATTGTGTCTTTTTTATCATGGAGAAGAGGCTGTTAGAAATCTTTGCTTATATTTATATTTTTGTCAACATAATGAACACTGCTGTGCTCTCCACAATTATGAACTGAATTTAGAGTTGTATTTGTGTGCAGAATGGGGGTAAAAATGTGATTATAAATGTGTTTTTCATCCATGGGTGAGTTAAGGTGTAAAATATTTGATACTGTAAAAAGATCTCTATGTTCACGCCAGTTTAAATATATCTAACATACAGTACAACTTGTCACATGAGACAGTACACAACAACCCACTGACATACATAGCACGTAGAAGGTGTTGTGGCAAGATTCGGTAATACTTCATTTTAAGGTCACAACGCTAACTACATTATTAGCATAGTAATTATAGAGGCATACTGACTGCTTAATAGACATTAAGAGATCTACTAGTGTCTCAATCTAGAAGACAAATATTTGAATACACAATATTAACACTTTATTACATTTTGTGATCGTGTTAACTGGTGCTTACAGGTATTGTGGGAAAAGGTGTAGAAATCTGAGATATGTGATTAACTATTGCCTGAAACGAAATAAAAAAGTACCCTCCCTGAGTGCTCTGGCTGTTTTTTTTTTTTATTATTTATTGTAACTACAGTAACAACTGACAAAGACAGCAAAAGGTCTCTGGTTATCTTATCAAACAATAACACAGGGTTCCATTCAAAACATTGGCAGGGCCAGTGTTGCTGCAGTGTTGTACGGAGCAGTAACATAGAGAGAGAAAGTGTGCAAGGTTGAAAGCAGGAGCTTAGCACTGATGCAGGGCAGAGCTGGCAGAGGCAAAGCAGAGAAGATATACAAAGATTTGCAGCCCAAATAGACCACAGATTGTAGGATTTTTGTCAGGTTATAAATAGTGAATATGTTTGGTTTGATGTCAGTGCAGCTCCAGTTGTCTGCAAGAACTAGCTGGTAGGCCTCTCCAATTTTTTGTGGATATTAGTGAGATTAACATTTTTGTGTTTAGCCTTATTAGAAGAGACCAGCGAGGAGGTTTTTTTTTTTTTTGTGGTGCTACAACATTTAAAGTGCCAAACTTTGTAGAGCAATGTCCAGCCATCCATCATCTATAAAGCTTATCCTCTTCTGGGCTGAATGGGGCTGGAGCCTATCCCAGCTGTCATTGGGCACGGACCCACATAGAGAGAAAGGCTCAGGCTCACACTCATACCAACTGGAAATTTAATGTCACCGATTTACCTACCAAGCACACTTTCGGCTGAGCACTACCGCACCACTGTGCCTCCTACTAGTAGAGTATCCTCGGACCAATATTTATTTTTACACCTTAATGCTTACAGTCAATAAGCAGCTAGTTCATAGTGAATATTGTGACCACAAAATTAAGTGCTATCACAGATTCTATAAACACACCTCTTCGTGGATCTTCTTCAAGAAAGCGATCTCCTCCTGCAGACTCTCAATGCGTCTCTCCAGGTCCAGCCTGGCCAGAGTGGCATTGTCTACATCCTGAATACAAACAGAATAAAGTATGAGCACAGAAAAAGTAATAAGGTGGAGGCAGAGTTGAGAAAAGAGACATCAAATATAACAAGAATGAAAAGAGGAGGTATGAAGTTTGAAGGAGAAATACGAGTACGAGGAAAGAAAGTTGATGAGAGAGAAAGTTGAGCAAGGACAGGGTCTTTCATTTTCTTGATTCTGAGAAGAAAAGGATTGAGATGTAGCAGTGGGTTTCTATTCAAGGAAAAAAGAAGAGGACGTACGGCTCTGAAAGCAGAAAGGTTGTTCTCAGCCTCCTCCTTCTGGTGAATCTCCTCCTGCAGTCTGGAGAGATGAAGAAACACAGACACAAAAGATAAGAAAGTTAAGCGAAAGCAAAGACATCAACTGTGTTTGAAAGTTACAGACTTCTCTGGGGACCAATTATTACACAGATAAACTAGTTATCACCCCGTACTCCAGCATCCCACTGCTCTGTTCACCTTCAGGGTGACGGGAAAGTTACAAGAATAGAAGCGACCAGACAATGACACATCATGGTTGAACTTTATTTGTAGCCATATTGGTACACACGCTTGTGCATTTGCTCTTTGAGTCATGAATAGGTGCTGCAGCAGCTGTCACAGAGTCAGGAGGTTAACAGAGGGAAAGGAACAAACGTCTGCCCTTGGCTGAGGCTCTTTCCAGATTTAGATGTTACAATTCACTCTGAAACATTTTATTTTAAGATATGAAGACAAATATAAGGACTTTACTGCCTGTAACAAGTAAAATATTTGTCAACAGCGTGGAAAAAATGTATTTTTTGATAGTTTTTCATTGAGATGTCATGTCTACATTATTTAGTACATCAAGAGACACATCAAATCTACCAGCCCCATCAGGGTGTGCTTTCATTAATAACAGGCCATGTGGAACTTTCTTGTGTTTTGCACCTTTAAATAAGTTGTTTACCCGCACTTGTCAGTTGAAGGTGACTAACAATAAGTGTTCTGGGATGTTTTGGCAAGAAAAGAAGACCGGAAACAGGCAACTAACAGCCCAAGGTCTACATGTGGCCTCCTTAGCCTTTTCACTACAGTGGTGCATCGGTGGCTTAGTCTGGTAGTACGCACTACAAACAATCAGAAGGTTGCAGAGTCGAGTCCAGCTATGACTGTCACATGTGGATGTGTCCTTGGGCAAGACACTTAACCCCAAGTTGCTCCTACTGCTGCAGTAAAAAGGTATATAAGAGCACGGATGTGTAGGCTGATATAGGTGGATAACCTGCACAGAAACTGAATGTGAGAGTGAATGGGTGTGAAAAGGTAGATGTGAACTGTGGTGTAAAGCACTTTGAGCAGTCAAAAAGACTATAAAAAACAATAAATAAGCTCAAGTTCATTCATTATTTAGCATGGGAAAATTTATTAATGATTAAGCATTTACTGTTGCATCCTCTTGAAGTCTAAAGAATAAATGAGTCAACTGTTAGAAGCCTAAAATGAGCTTTGCAGCAAACACCAAGTCAGGAGATTTAACCTTTTTTGCGACAACATAAAATACATCTGTAAGAGCCTGTCTTGTCTTTTCTTGTCAGTTCATGTGTTACGCAAAGTACACCTTTGAATCCATGGCTTTTAAACAAACCCTCGTAATAAGAAATAAATTCTCCCCCACTGTATTCACTGATGCTCAGAAAATTAGTGTTAGAATAGTCGGTCTACAAATGTCCCCTAATGATGTCATTGGGGGTATGCCAGGTGTTGGCTTAGTCCACAGCTGGATCAAGTGGAGGAACATGTCTCAGAGTGTCTGTGCAGCCACAGCGAAACATTAGAGCACAGAGCTGGAAAGCTAAAGACATATTCACTTTTAGAGAAGGGCATGTTCAGATACAGGTTATGAGGATTTACACTAAAACAGCCTGTTCTGAGCAGAAATTATTCAACAGTGGTGCAATTCCTCTGTTACCAAATATAAGATTGTGTTATAATGCAATAATGCATAAAAAGCATTAAAGTAGTTAATTTTGTGACATTTCTCAATGTGGCCAACAAAGCTTTAAAGTCTGGCTTGGCAGACTGAACATAAAACATTTACATGAACAGATGTACATTAACGATGTAAGTTTTACTGATTTTTTTTCTTTGCTAAAATATTGTAGATAAAAAACATTTGTTATTGTGTATGTGAAACTTTAATATGCATCACTCCACAAGTCTGAATTTAATAGGAATGGATGTGCACTTAAATTACTGATAAATTATAAGTTGGTCATATTTTCACGGACATTACACTGGCATTAACTTTGTGCCGGGGCTGTTAAGTCAAGGAATACCATTTTTATATTTCAGGTTAAAAATTTGTGCGTGTGATACATTTTGATGACAGCTTTATAATAGTCCCTTTTGTTAAAATTAAAGTAATTTTGATGGTCTACAGCCTGCATGGGTCAGTGGTAGAAACAGCTGCCAATAGGGTGGCAAGACATTGAATTTTTGTCTTTATCTGCTATGCCAATACTTCCAAAAAAGATGTAGTTCTCAACATATATTTTTCAGTATTAACACTTTTTATAAAGCTTTTTGAGAGCTGCAAGTGGTACCACACAATCTGTGTGATTTGTATAGTTCCCTTAGTTCAGACCTAAAGTATAGTTTTTACAACCCACTCTTAACAATGAGTCTGAAAAAGTTGAGGTATTTCTGCTAAATCTAGTAACTTCTTCCTTTCATTCATGTTGTGTGGTTCTTTACGGATGAGAAGCTGACTGTAAATATTGATATCATGGAACTAATTTCAAGTATTTCTTTGTTTCAGAATGTTAGGGCATAGTCCCAACTGCACTCTCATGTCAATGTGTCCTTCGGCAAGATATTTAGCTTCAAACCGCTGCTTCGCCCAGTATTTTGTAAACGTGTATGAAAGCATACAAATGTAATTAGCTAATGCTAATGGAAATTTCCATACAGGTAACTGAGAGCAGGAAAGAGCTGCTTGCTATTACACTTTATAATCCAGCTGCTGGTGGTTTCTATACATAGATTCTGCAGGTGTTGGCAGGGCAGGGGGTCTATGAATGTTTTTTGATCTCAGTTGGAGCAGCAGGTGATTTGGCAGACTTCACTCACTGCTGCAGGCAACAATTTAAAGATGGCTGACGGAGAGAAAGTCAAGAGAGAATGATTGTGTGGGTGTGTGATGTGTGTGTGAACTGGCAGTTCTAACCGTGTTTTATTTGCAGCTAAATTTAAGTGATGTGACTTGCTGTTGCAGTGACAGAAATTCTAAATTCAAAGAGCCAAGTAAGAAGCTACAAATAGATTGCAGAGAGATCTGCCCACATCACAGCTTTCTCCACTGCCAAAACACAAACGGCTTCATCACATATATTAGGATATTTAATTATAAAATCTTAATATTTTACATTATGCTATTTTATGTAATTTTTTCCTTAGTTTGAACATTTCTTCATTACCACACAAATTTCAGTCTGTTGATATAAACATCTGTTCTGTCCAGTCCGTCTGTCTGAAACTAAAGCAGTCTGTCTGTCTCAACTTTATTCCCATGAGTCTGCTCTCTCACTCTCTCTCTTACATTTCTCAGCTGCCTCCCACATGAATAAATTATAAAACACATTTGTAAAAAGCTGTGGGACTGTAAGAACTTCGTGAAGCAGTTCACCAAAAGACAACAGACACCCTGTAGTAGTAATCATTCTATAATGCAAGAGTTTCACCTCTTGGGTTACTTTATAGCAAAGCTTCTACTTCCTATTTCTGTCATTTCTTTGCCTTCAAAATCCACCAATGTAATGTGATGCTTTTGTCATGTAGAGCCATAATAACAAACCTGTGGGTCATGTCCCTCAAACTGGCCACAAGAAAAAGATTAAGGGTCTTTTGATGAATCACGGGGGTTTCTGATCAACATTGTTTTAGAATGGATCTACTTTAGGTAGAACACTTTTCTGCACTACTTCCCTCATGCTATGATAGAACCATCACTCACTTGCTTATGCAAACACTTTAAATGCATGTAAAACATGATACCGTGCTCTTCATTGCTTTACAGGGTCACAGGATTAAAGTATTTGAAATTCTTGGTGTAGACAGTAGTACCAGCCAATTATAGGAATCTCATGTAACAGAGTCCCGTCTAAGCTATCCTGCTTGTGTTTGTCCTACTGGAACAGTTGCTTCCTCCTGCCAGAGTCCATCCAATTTTTGGTTGATGAAAGGGCATTGTGTGTTCTCAAGTCCACCTGTTTCAGAGAAACATGTGCTGTACCTTGAGTGCTCTTATGTACTTGCTTGTGCATGTGTTACTGGAGAGTATTACTTGAGGGCACACCAAGAGCTTGGGCCGTATACAACTATCTGATGTGTTAGAAGTAAACAGCAAAAATGGTCACAGTTCAGCTAACTGTAGGAGTAAAACAAAATAAACTGACAGCAACGATCAATATAATTATTAGATATGTGTAGACAGTTAATGACAAGTGGTCAGATCCCAGCATAAGCCCTGTCTGCACCCTGTTTCTACATTTCTTCTCTGCGCACTTTCATAAATGTTTTGGTGTTATGCTGCGTTCCAGGCAACCATAACTCGGAAAATTCCCAGTTGAAATCTCCGACTTCCGACCTGAAAGTGTTCCAGGTATTATTACAACAATTACAACAACAACAAGCACAAGGAATTCTAGTCTGTAAATAAACCAACATGGCAGACATTATAAGATTAATGCTTAATCATTTCAATCACCAAAGAAGCCTGCAACTTGTTCATTTGAGTGAAACGGAGAAGGAGAAACGGCACATTAGGTAACAGAAGATTATACTTTATATTTTATGGTATTTGTCCTTACTTAGAGGCTGCCATATTGTTTAGGCAGTGATGTGACGTCACAAGTCGTAACTCGGAGTACATTGATCAGGTACAAGTTCACGGGTGGGAAGTTACAAGTTTGACTGCCGCTCCAGTGCACTTTCACGAGTTACAGATGGGAAAAACACGAGTTACAGGTTGCCTGGAACGCAGCATTAGTTAAAATAGGGACCGTGTCAGCTAGTGAGCCCTCTGCCTCTAAACTGATCCTCCCTTACCTCCATTTTGAATTTGCACACTGCCAACACACTAAGTCAGTACAGGGGATGCATGGCAGCCATCAGGCGTAATCAACAGCAGGTACATCTGCAACCTTAAATATTTAAGATTCTGCTGTTAGTGGTTCAGATTTCTTCATCTAATCAACATTGTTTAACCTACCTGAGCTTGATTTTCTGCAGGTCATCAGCCAGGTTGTCTCTCTCCACCTCTACTCGTGCACGCTGGTTGGACAGAGCCTCAATTTGCCTCCTCAGCTCCCTCATCTCCTCTTCATACATCTCAGCCACACGCCCCGGCCCCTCACGACCCCTCAGCTTCTCAATCTCCACAGTCAGAGCTGCGTTCTGCTGCTCCAGAAAGCGTACCTTCTCAATGTAGCTGGCGAAGCGGTCATTGAGGTGCTGGAGCTCGGCCTTCTCATTGGTCCTTGTGTTGAGGAAGTCCTGGTTCATGGCGTCAGCCAGGTTGAAGTCAAGTTTCTCACCGGAGTAGGTGCGCATGGCTGAAGAGGAGCTGTAGCCTGCTCCACCACCAGCACCTGAGGACACCCTGTAGCTGGAGAAGGAGGGGATGCCGCTGCTCTTGACCTCGTAGACTCTGGAGGACATGTGGCTTGAAGAAGAGCTGCGGCCACCACCTCCAATAGAGGAGAAAAGGGAGGACATGGGGCTTGAGCCGACGCCGCTGCCAAAGGTACGGCGGTAGGAGGAGGCAGACTGGGCCGAGGAAGAGTAGGACTTGCTCATGGCTGGTTGTCTGTTGGTGATCTTGACGGAGCTTTTCGAGGTGCTGAGACCCAACTGTCCCACTGGGCAACTGGGAAGTGAAGTAATGCCAGACAGGGAGCACAGCTATTTGTAGATCTACCCCACCCACTCATAACCCCAAACCCTCCTCTCTGTTGGCCCCCACTAGACTGCCAATGCCTCCCACTCCAACCTCTCAACCGTACACCAGCGCCATTTTTCCTTGATTGATCACATTGTCTGCCTATTTTAAATCAGTCCTGAACATCTGATGACAAAGCAACCATTTTGGGAGATTTTCTGATCACTTGAAACTGAGCAAATATCAAACACCTAGAGAAAAGTGTCATCATTCTTTCTTTATTATTTCATTTCAAAACTAGAGATGGCATTATTGGAGCTTTGTATATTTCTGAAGAATGATAGTCTAAAAGGAGAGGGATACCATGTTCAAATAAAGGTAGTTTTTGGTGATATACAGCTTCAGCCATAGCTTGAATTGGAGTTAGAAAGAGATCAATGTGCCTCTGAATGTGTAGAATTGAGCATTTTTCATCTTCTCATAACTTTTAAAAACAATATATCCTCCTGACAGTTTTGTTGATTCTATAGACTTGGTGTGCCATCCATTATTCTCTGAGCTTTTCCTTCACTCTTCCCAGCCACTCATCGTTCCTCCAGCCCCTCTTCTGTTCTCATTCCTCACCCCACACCGCGCCTGTTGTCAGCCCCCAATTCAGCTGTTGAAGGATCTGGTTTCAACTGCTGGAAAGGACAGTGTGTGGGTTCTTGGTTGGGTGTATGTGTAAGTGAGTGAGTGTCTGCAGTTGTTGCAGACAAAGTATAGGCTTGTCTCATAAGCACTATTTGTATCTAAGTATCCACTTGGGGGCTTCACTCTATATGTCAGGAGACTAAAATAAATCACGTTATAGTATTTTAAGCCACTTTAAATATGCTCCATAGCCAAAGTGAGACATGCTAGCATTCAGAATATGCAAATTTGAATATTCTTAAAGAAACTACCCTAATTCAAAGCATGGGATTTATGTTGTTAAGTTAAAAAAAGATTATGTTACTGTTCTGCCAGCAGGCATAGATACAAAACCGAGTCACGTATTTACTCTTGGTTATGTAAGAAGCAGTACGGTATGACTGATAGGGCCGCTGCTGACGGGAAGGCCACTGACACTCTTCAGATTGTCATGAGGGCTCTCAACCAGGCTCACATGCACCATGAATGTAAGTGGAAATCTGTGCAGATAAAAACAAAAATGGAATCATTTTCATGAACAAAATGTTTGTGAATGAGTCATCATAATTTTATTGGATGGTAGATGATAATGTCAAAGTACGTGTGAAGTGCAGGGAATAAAGATTGGTACAATACAGATACAGCACATCAGCTCATGGTAACATTAATATTCAGATACAATGGTTTTAAGTAACTTCATGATTTGCGGGACAATCATAAAATCATTTTTTTGAAGACTGCAGTGTACTTTTTAAAGAGATTAAACCATGGAAAAATCTTTTTAATTTTGTCAATCAATTCACTTCAATCCTAAGAGCTTTATTGACATAAATGTTGGGAATTATTGCAAAAACATTTAATTAAAAATAGCAAATAAAAAGAAATAAATTAATTTTAAAAAAGGGAGAGTGGTTTAATATAATGATATAAATTATTAGTATTACGATGGTAAATGTTAAAATAAAATTAATCGTGTTATAAATGAATATATAGTATATGACTCAATGATTATATAACAAAAAAGAAACAATAGTGTGTTTATGTTGATTTTTGTGTATGTTTGCAGCTGTAGTTGTGTGTGTGTACATACATGTGTGCTATGGCTTTGTGTGTTCTGGTTCCTATGATTCTCCTCAAGTCCTTTATATCTTTAATGTGATTTGGTGTTTGGGAAAAAAGCTCTGTTTAGGTTATCCTCTCTGATATAAAAATTGTGTTTTGTAGTAGAGACTGCAATTAATTAAACTGGAAGGAAAATTAGTTAAAAGTTACACAGGTCATTTACATGGGGCTGGAGATTGTTCAGTGAAATTGTCTTTTTATAGGGTATTTGAGTTAGTTTTGGTCATTGAGTATACGAATTTAAGGTTTTACCAAGACTCTCTATCCACTTTTCAGATCACCACATTTACACAGCTACAAGCATTTTATTGTAAAGCTAAGCAATACAAACAGTAAAAATAATAATTAAAAAACCCTACAGGAATCACTTCCTCAGGCTTGACCTTCAGGGATTAAATTCTTAAACCAGACAAGAATGTAACCTATGACTAATAAAAGTCAAAAAAATCAAAGTGTTTAGACTCAAAGACGTATGAGCTGTCTGTACAACTTCTCCAGCAGAAGACCACCGGTTCTGTATGATAATGTGTATGTGAGAGAGAGTCTGCGGGAACATCTCACTGCCTGCTGAGGATCTTTGACAGCAGACATTGCTCATGTCAGACAGCCAGACTGCAGCTGAACCCAGCTCAGACTCAGACTTGTAAAGAATCTCTGTACAGCTCAGAGTCACAGGAAGTACTCTGAGCGGATGTGTCTGGTATAATGACGATGATAATGATGATCTTTATGGTGAAGGAAATGATTCTTATTCTGTGTAAGACTAAACCTTCCCCTGCTTGGCTGGTAAAAGGCCTTTCATTTATTTGATTTTCCACATAAGCCATATATTTGTTATGGTATATAGAACTATATATTATATCAGAATGGCACAAAAGTCAATGTCAAATCTCAAAGAGTGAGAGGAAATATATTGTTTTCTATACCAGCTTTTATTATGAGGTTTGGTGTTAGTTTATTACTCCGTTATTTGCTTTTTTATATTTTGGGGCCTCTACTTTGAGTCAGTGTTTAAGACTTATCTGTTTAAAACACTCTTACTGTAGGCATTAAAGAGCCTGTATATGCTTTTTGAGCTTTATATGCCCTTAAGTGTGTTTAAGATGTCTCCTTTGTGTGATAGAGTGCTTCTATGCTCAAGAAAAAAAGTCCTTAGCATCTGGACATTTCCTTCTGCCCCTGTTTACTGCTCCTAAAGCTGCTTGAAATGATGACGAGACTTCTTTAACAGAGTGGTGCAGGAATGAGTCCAAAAACGCAGTGTTAGCATTTAAGCACTTACGTTATCCGTGGCCAAAGTCTTTGTGATATTAGAATAGCTTTTTGGATGAGTTCCTGAAATGAAGTTTGTGTTGAACACATGCATATGAGATTTGAATATTTAATTTTGCATCATGAAGTGCATCTGACATTGCCTCACTTTTGAATTTCAAAGTCCAGTAGTGGTTTGACTACAATAATGATTGCTAACGAACTGCTAACAAGGACAACAAAAATGGCCAGGGACACTAATAATTTCTGATCAGTGTTGACACTAATACATATATCATAGCCACAGCCATGGGCACAGGCTCAAACAAGAGGTTATGGCGCTAAGCGTTGGCCGTGTGGTAGCTGCTTCTTAGTTGACTGCCATGTTGTAGTTCCATAATCCATGTTGTAGTTCCATAATAGCTTAATAGTAGCTTTTTGCTCCTACTAGATAATCATAATGAACAAAATGTACATTTCAGTAATTTTTTTTGCCACAGACCCCATTATCAGCAATGAACCCAGAACACAGTGAAAAATCCTATAGCTTTCACTTGAGGGACCCTGCATGATGCTACCTTCAAGGTTGACTCAACAAAAAAAGTCATCCCTGCTCATACTCTAGCAGTCTTAAAAATCAAGTAGAAGAGCCTTGGTTAAGGCAAAATATGACTCTTTGAGATGTACAAATCAGATGGTACTCAATTCTTAATCCTTGGTGACCAGCAGGAGCCTGGTATGACTTGGTAAGCTTTACAATATTTATCATATCCAGATGGTTTGTGCATTTGTTTAAATGCTCTGATTGGAAAACCAAGCAGGAACCTCCAGTGTTGAAAAATGAAGCCAGGGCAGAGGTGCAAAAGCTGCAGTTCCTTGAGTGTCCACTGGAGGCTGGTTCCAAAAGCATGAGTCACATACACTCCCCAAAGCCTATGTTTGTTGCAGAAAAAAAGTGTTTCTAAAGTTTTCTTTTTTGGGTCTTCATGTCCTCACATTGAATATGAGGTGAATGTTCCTACAGCTAGCCAGTTTGATTAATAAGGATTAAAGTTTTAGATAAAAGGGTGGTGCAGAAAAGATGAAGTTTTATAGGCCAACCCAGAAGGTAACATCCCACTGGTTCCCTTGATAGAAAAAAAAAACATAGCTGACTAACTTTAACTTTGCAACCACAAGGCTTTGGATTGTTTTTTTTTTTTTTGGGGGGGGGGGGGGGGGGGGGGGGGGGCTTATTTTTATTTGAAAAGCAGTGTTGTTTGTTTTGTTGTTTTTCCTACATATAAATATCTATTGCTTTTGCACAAACTTTCCAAGTCTTCACTGAGCTATTTGGCCACACTTTGATAACACACTGAGGAAAAAAGAAAACTTTTCCTTTATGCATATTTCTTGCATAATATCACCATCCTCAATGGTGGGTGGCTACTTTAAACTATTTTTTGTGATATTTTTCTTTTACTAGTTGTAAGTATGGCCGAGTACTAAAATGTTGATTCATTTTTACCTTTTACTGCACTTCTAGGGATGTTGCTGATACTATTGCAAGCTGCAAGTACAATTGTTCATCAAAAGGGCATGAGGCGTGCCTCAGCTCTGCCTCTTTAACTGGTTTTTGGTTGACAATTGGTTGATTGGAGACACCAGCCTCGATTTGATTACTATGAATTAAACTCAAAAGTTCTTCAAATGGGTCGCAAACTTTATCCAATCATTTCTACAGTCTATGGTAAGCATACACTCCCTTCTGCATCTCTCTTGCTTTTTTCTAGGCTGAGCTAGCTTAGCTGCTATCTGTAACCTATTTAGCCCAGCTTGGCCCTTATCATTGAGGCCTGTAGAAACAGTGCTTGTGTTTAAAATGTCATATGTTTGTATCTTTGGTGGTTTTCACTGTTGTTTTGCCAAGTAATACTGTTAAATGCAGCCTTAAAAACTGTAGTTTAATACCTCCTGACCTTTTGTGTTGTCGATATGTGTTATGTTTATTTATTACCTCCCCGAGGGAGGTTATATTTTTGCTGGCATTTATTTGTTTGTTTTGACTGTGAGCAAGATAACTCATAAAGATCTTGATGGATTTTGAAGAAATTTTCAGAGAATGTTTGAGATGGTACGTGGGAGACCTGACTCTATTTTGGTACGAGGGCTGATTGATAAGTTGTGAGCCTTGTATTAAAGAAGATAAGCAGGGATGTCCTTTTTCAGCTCTACTATTGCCTGACTATTTAAGGCTGTGTACCTGAAGACTGGTGTCATTTGGTCAGTTTATGTCGAAGAGGTAGCACTCTAAAGTACACAAGGCGAGTGACTTTTGCAAAATGGACAAAATGCCCCTGTTCACAAGTCTGTCATTGCCATGGCTGCCATTAAAGATTGTGGCTTTGAATTGATTGAGCATCCGCCTTATTCGCCTGATCTCGCTCCATCAGACTTTCATCTATATCCAAAATTGAAAAAGGCCATTTCCGGTACCCACTTTCGGTCAGATGATGACATCATACATGCAGTGGAGGACTTTCTGAACGGTCAAGAAAAGGACTTCTTTAAAAGTAGCATTGAGGCCCTTAAACATCGCTGGCAAAGGTGTATAGATACTGAAGGGGATTATGTTGAAAAATAATGCAATATGTCTGCCAAAAGTCAAACCCTTAAATATGAGGCTCACAACTTATCAATCAGCCCTCGTAGTTACCTGAATATGGATTCTGATCCAAGAATTTTTTTAGGGATACTGCAAGATAGGGCAGTTTTCCAAAATATTGTTCATAACTTAAAACATTTCTCTGTGGATTTTGATGAAGGGACCTCTTTCACAATACATGTAATTTTGCCCACAGCCCAATTTTTTGTTTATTGTGTGGTATTTGTAGTACACCCA
This sequence comes from Cetoscarus ocellatus, assembly GCA_037902135.1. Lineage (NCBI taxonomy): Eukaryota > Metazoa > Chordata > Actinopteri > Labriformes > Labridae > Cetoscarus > Cetoscarus ocellatus. The sequence continues at coordinate 2,098,415 of JBAMNC010000677.1, read as the reverse complement.
GAGACTCCCAAGAATATACCTTTAGAAAATCCAAAAGTCATCCAGGGCCTGTACTATGACCTATTTTATGATCATTGCCATAGGTGTGAGCCAGGGTGCACACTTTACCCCAAAACTTACTCAAACACAAATAATAAATCATCAAATTGGGTCAAATCACCTTCACTGAAGTCTGGTGCATCTTTTGAAATCAAATGTAAAGCTAAGTATTACATTTGAAAGAAGTTATTGAATTTTAACTGGAAAAAAATTAGGGTTTTTTATGATTTTTTCAACAAATTCAATTCTTTGGAGATGTGTCTGACCAACTTACAGTTGCTGTACACCTAAAATACTTACAAATTATTTGGCCACATATATATTCTCAAAGTGGGAAAAAAATCATCAAATTCTGAGACCGGTAAAGTTGTTCAATTAACAGGTGGGGTTACTGTGGTAGAATCAGGATACTGTTCCATATCTTGTATATCAGGGAACCTTTAAAGATTTGTTCAGAATTCATCCTTTAAGTATGATTTCTTTTAGAATTTGAATGCTAGATTCAAAACAAACATTTCACATGAAATGTTATTCATTTTAATATTGAACAGCCACAAAGGGCCTGTATATTATGCCTTTGTGATGAGATAATAATGAGCCATTGATACAAGTAAAAACCGATGCAGTTTTGGATTGTTGTAATCAGATTGTATATATCTACAATGACAGCAATACATAAACATTACTTCTGTCAATTTCTGTTTCTAGTACTTATATATACATGTAATCTGTTTTATGGCCTTCGTGTCTTTTTGCATAGCAACGGCTTGGACAATTTTAATTTGTAGACTGGAACTATAGTGAGGGAAAGGGGATCTGAGAAATCCATAAGATGTATGATTGGCTGGTTATTTCATAGAATGGAGTCTTTGAATTTGCTTGTGTATGGTTGGAGGGGTTTCTGATTTTGAAAATGTTTATAATATCCCAAATAATAGATTACAGATGCAACATGTGCACACATGCCAGAGGTTCTCTTTCCAGCAGGACAGAGACAATAATATGCCTTCACAGGATCATCTGATGCATTCTTGTCAAATTGAATCCAAACATATGTGCACATGTTGCATCTGTAATCTATTATTTGGGATATTATAAACATTTTCAAAATCAGAAACCCCTCCAACCATACACAAGCAAATTCAAAGACTCCATTCTATGAAATAACCAGCCAGTCATACATCTTATGGATTTCTCAGATCCCCTTTCCCTCACTATAGTTCCAGTCTACAAATTAAAATTGTCCAAGCCGTTGCTATGCAAAAAAGACACAAAGGCCATAAAACAGATTACATGTATATATAAGTACTAGAAACAGAAATTGACAGAAGTAATGTTTATGTATTGCTGTCATTGTAGATATATACAATCTGATTACAACAATCCAAAACTGCATCGGTTTTTACTTGTATCAATGGCTCATTATTATCTCATCACAAAGGCATAATATACAGGCCCTTTGTGGCTGTTCAATATTAAAATGAATAACATTTCATGTGAAATGTTTGTTTTGAATCTAGCATTCAAATTCTAAAGAAATCATACTTAAAGGATGAATTCTGAACAAATCTTTAAAGGTTCCCTGATATACAAGATATGGAACAGTATCCTGATTGTACCACAGTAACCCAACCTGTTAATTGAACAACTTTACCGGTCTCAGAATTTGATGATTTTTTTCCCACTTTGAGAATATATATGTGGCCAAATAATTTGTAAGTATTTTAGGTGTACAGCAACTGTAAGTTGGTCAGACACATCTCCAAAGAATTGAATTTGTTGAAAAAATCATAAAAAAACCTATTTTTTTTCCAGTTAAAATTCAATAACTTCTTTCAAATGTAATACTTAGCTTTACATTTGATTTCAAAAGATGCACCAGACTTCAGTGAAGGTGATTTGACCCAATTTGATGATTTATTATTTGTGTTTGAGTAAGTTTTGGGGGTAAAGTGTGCACCCTGGCTCACACCTATGGCAATGATCATAAAATAGGTCATAGTACAGGCCCTGGATGACTTTTGGATTTTCTAAAGGTATATTCTTGGAGTCTCTGGGTGTACTACAAATACCACACAATAAACAAAAAATTGGGCTGTGGGCAAAATTACATGTATTGTGAAAGAGGTCCTTTCTACTTTTAGAATTTTCACTTCTTGTTTACAGTTTAAATGATTGTCTTTCATTTAGTTTTCTCCCCAGAGCTCCTGCATTGTATTTAAAGAGGTTAAGTTTGCAAATATTACAGAAATAATAGTGAAGAAAAGTTTAATAAAGTAATAGAGCAAAAGAGTAATTAGTTGCTCAAAATGGGGATGCTACTGCTAACAAAATATTTTTGTTGGATGCTATGTATTTAATTTAGGGCTTTATGACAGTGTTAAGCTCACTGAAAAACAAGTTGTGTAAACAGCCATCTTCATGCCTCTTTAAGACTTTACTGGCATCACAGGACAAATCTACTATCTCAACTTAGTCATCTACCTCTTACAGTATTTATTTGATTACCAGGCATCCCTTTAATTGGTGCAGATCCAAATACATCTAGGCCCAGTGACAACCCTGAGCAGGAAATAGATCTTGTGCTGGGGAACCTTATTATATATTTTAATTCTTTTAGGTTCAATATCACCTACCAAACATATGTGTTGCTCTAGAAAAAAATGGGTTGTGTCTTCCATTGCACCAGCACATACTGTACATTTCACATCACAGAGTCATGAGGGTTCACTCCAGGTAATCTATAAGGGGCCAGGACACATAGAGGTGTTTATGCTGAAATTAAATATTTATAGGTTAGTAAACTCAAAGTGTGTCCAGCAGTGTATGTTCCGTCAAGGTGTAAAGTCAAAAGGGGGGTTCATGTGTGGTCGTGCGTGTAAATGCATTTAACAGAGCAGCGCATGTCAGCTGCTCGTGGTGTCAGATCTAATTTAAGCCTTTCCGTTTGAACTGTTGTCCAGCCAATCCCCCAAAGGATCATGGGAGTGAGCCCAAGACAGAGACTGACAGGTCAATAAAATAAGAATTATGATGCTGTTTTTACCGGAACTGAGTTCCAGCCAAGGTTTTTGTTAAAGAAAATGAGACTCAAAATATACACTTGTTGACTGCCAACTAGATATTTATTCTGTTTCATGACTGTAAGAGTAAGTAAAACATCCATTGATTCTATCAAAATAATATCGAGGTGAAATTCATCAAGGCACATAGATGCTTGTGACAACCATACATGGATTTTTTTTCTGCTTTTCTAAGAAGTCTAGAAAGAGTACATATCATAAATGCATTTTTAATTAGTCAATGACTGCTTCATTCCTTGACCTCAGAAGTCTTAGTGTTATTTATTGCTATGGTCAAAGATCTGCCTCGTTCCTTCTGACAGTTCACGTTTACAAAGGTCTGTGAGGAGAGTATATCTCTCAATTTACATGAAGTTTGAGAGATACCAGAATCATCAAGCAAACATTAGTGGAGACCTGTATCAGAGGCACCTGAATGCAGGATTTTCTTGGCAGTTGCTTGGCATGACCTTTTCAAGACCTACAAATCAATATTGCACAAACTGGTCATGCTGCACAGAACCTGCAGCATGTTTCAGGCAAGAAACATTGCCCATCAGTTCATTGGTTTATCACATAATTGCTCTTTCATACACATTTACACACCACCAGTGGGAGTAATTTTGGGTTTATCTTGACAAAGGACACACTGACACATGTCTGTTCACCAGTATTTTTTGCTCACAAATTGGATTTTTGCGACACAGTCATTAACACACAAGGTTATTCTGAGCTCACAGCAGGCTAAACAGATGTCCCATTGACAGCTCACAGCCTCAGACTACCAGCAACATAAACATTTCCAAACGTGATTTGTGATACCTGTATCAGCTTAGTTAGGGGTCTAATTTCAGCACGATTTGAAACTTAAAAAAAGCAAAGTAAGGCACACAAATGCTGAACCTAATTGCACATCATCTACCCCATGCATATCGCTCACAATTAGCATGAGTTGCAGTACAGTAAGCTATGTTTCAAACATGTGTTGTTCCCTCCCCATGGTTCAATTCTGAAAACAGCAGCAAAATAAAGTGAGTGAGTTTGTTTTAATGTGCTGCCTGTTATTTGTTTTGGTCCAGTGCTGACGTCATTAAAGCAATTTCAACAGCTGCCTCAGGAGGTGTGTTTAAACCCTTGAGTTACTTGTTTTAAGTCCTGAATGATGAAAAATAAGTGGCCTAAGTGCTTATCTTGGATAAACTAAAAAATCTGTTAAAAAAAAAAACTGCAACACTTGCTGGTAACTGTATCATCCACAATACTGCCAATGCTAGACATGTCATTCCTGATACAGTAAGTGTTTCCACGTGAAGTCTTCAATAATACTTAGTTTGCATATCACAATTTAGGAGAAAAAAAACAACCACACATTCAGTTACAGCTGCAGCTCTACTGGACACGCAGAGACTATTAAAACATAATTAGTATTTTTTTATGAACAGACATGACACATCACTGAATAAGGTTTTTAAGTGCTTGAAAATGCAGTTAAATTCTTACTCATTTAAAATGTCTTACTACCCCAATAAGGGCAGGGAGAGGTATCAAGTTTTTGATCCCAATAAATTTTTCGTTTTCTTTTTATTAAGTTAGAAAAAGCTTTTTAAAATTATGTAACGTGGGTCTCCCCTTTGTGGAGGCTGACATAACGATTCGCCATGTTGTCTACTGGTGTCTGGAGTCTGTCCGCCAGTCCTGAAATCTACCTGGATGGCATGCGAAGAAGAAGAATGAGCGCGGGTATTACAAGAGAAGAAGATGGTGCAGTGTTTGTAACTGTTGTGAATGATGCCCTGTTCATGATCCTTTTTGGTCTTCACTGGCTCTTGTCCCTTAGTGATGTGATGTTTTAGCCATTCCAAAATCAGAACTTTAGATGTCGCTAAAATGCCAATTTCTACACACTGCACCTTTAAGCTCAGTAACCTGTGTTTTTAAAACTATCTTCTAGAAAAAAAAAAAAAAAAACATTGAGATATACACTACCAGTCAAAAGTTTTAGAACACCCCAATTTTTCCAGTTTTTTACTGAAAATTATTCAGTTTAATGTCTCATTGCACTTTAAAATGAAAGCAGTACAACTAAGCAGTTGGAGTAAAACAAAGAAATCATGAAATCAATTTATAGGCCCAAATGTATTCAAACTCTTGACTAATGAAAGTAGCCAACTTGGGCAGATAACAGCTGAACACACTCGAGGCATTCTTTCTACAACAGAAATCAAATATTCCACAGAAAGTTCTTCCCACGTCTGTTGCAGAAGTTCCCATAAATGTGTGGCACTTGTAGGTTGCTTTGCTTTTACTCTTCTGTCCAGTTCATCCCAAACCAGCTCGATGGGGTTCAAGTCTGGAGACTGTGCTGCCACTCCATGTTTTCAAGCTGACCATCTTGTTCTTTTCTCCTGAGGTAGTTCTGGCATAGCTTGGACTTATGTTTTGGGTCATTATCTTGCTGTAAGATGAACCCCTGACCAATTAGGCCCATACCAGAGGGTACTGCATGGTGCTGCAGAATGCTGTGGTTGCTGTTTTGGTTCAGGGTGCCTCTCACTCTGTACAAATCACCAACCCTGGATCCAGCAAAACAGCCCCAGACCATCACACTTCCTCCTCCATGTTTGACAGTTGATGTCACACACTGTGAACCATCCTTTCACCTACTCGACGGCATACAAAGATCCTGCGTGATGAACCAAAGATTATAAATTTTGATTCATCAGTCCATAATACCTTCTTCCAGTCTTCAGTAGTCCAATGGCGGTGTTTCGTGGCCCAGGCAAGCCTCATTGTCTTATTCTGACATCTTAGCCATGGCTTCCTTGCTGCAACTCGTCCTGTCAAACCTGCAGCTCGAAGTCTTCTCTTCACAGTTGAAACTGAGACTTGCTTACTACGACCACTATAAAGCTGTGCTTGAAGCTGTTGTCCTGTGAGCCGTCTGTCACACAAACTTTTAACTCTCAGAAACTTGTCCTCTGATTTAGTTGTGGCTTTGGGTCTGCCAGACCTCTTCCTGTCAGAGTTTCCCCCAGTTTCTGAGTGTCTTTTGATGGTGAAGAAAACTGTACTCACTGACACCTTGACTTTCTTTGCTATTTCTCTGTAGAAAGACCTAAATTTTAAAGTGTTACGATGGTCTTTCTCTCTGCCATTGTTAATCGCCTTTTTCTTGCCATTTTTGTAGCAACATACGACTTTCTGCAGTACAATGCTGTTCAACTGATGCTCACAAGTGTATGGTACCACAGGGTATGCTTTTATGCAGGCAGAGGGAGCTGTAAGCAATCAAGAAAAGCTGGAACACCTGTAGCAATTAGTAGAGCCAACTTTCAAGGCTTGATCAACCTTCATCGCTGCAGAACAGCTTTAAGTAGTTAACCCATTTCATGTTCCTTGAAAGAGGCCTTTTTGTGTAATTCTGAAATACACAGAATTTTTCAGTTTTGAGTAACCTAACCTTTTCTTTTAAGCAATGCCAGTACAGCACTTACCTTTGTGACATTTCAAGCTATTCATTGGACTTGAGTTGCAATAAATAACTGGAAAAATTGGGGTGTTCTAAAACTTTTGACCGGTGGTGTATGTCAAATATCACCATCTACCTGAAAAAAAAATCCAGGTCTAAATTTTGTTCCATCTTACCCAGCCCTACCCTTAATTGAATGATATGATATAAGGTTATATTGCCAAGCCTGATAAACACATATCTTATTCCAATATTGACTAATGAGAAGGACTCTGTTTTGGAAGAAGGTGACTGCTGACACTTTACCAACAGTGACCTCATGTCTTCATACTTTGGATGTGACACATCATCAGCTCAGAGACTTCCTGACTGGCTGCATTCAGGTACCAGGAATTATGCAGGGACTTTTCTCTGTAGCTTTATCATATAATATGAGCAAGATGTGACTGGACTGTGCTATCTGTTGATATGACTGAATTATCCACCCTGGAGTTTCCCATCAGAAGACCACATCATCTGCACAGGACAGAAAATGAGCTACCTCCAGGCTGCCTAACTACCACCAACACAGAAGCAATACCTGACCCGTTACTTAGTAAACACTCCTAAATTAGCACCAGGGTTGCAGCACGACTAGGAAAACAGTTATCACACAGACATGCACCATGTCTGAAAATATACCCAGCACATGGCAGCCAAACCCCACTCAGACATGTCATGATTTTATTTTGGGAACAGGATGCAATCTGCTGAAATAAAAATATCAGTGATAATTTTCTGAAATTCTTTCAGCATATTTGTGGGCCTGCTTTATCTGGATGATTGAGACAGACTGAATTGACAGACATGACTTAAGACGCCTCTCACTATTCTTTCAAAAGAGCAGATGAAAAGAAAAAACAACAATGACTAAGAATATACTTTAATTTTGATCATTATTTTGATAATTGATCCTTCTACTCTTTACATTTCTGACATAGGGATATGGTTAACTTACAATACACATAACAAGGTTGAAATATTTTGGAGTAGGGGGAGGGGTTCAAAAAATATGAATGACGCTGTAGGTTATGATAGAAGAAAGTACCTACGTATCCATGTTTTAAGTGCTGAGTCTGGAGAAAATCCAGAAAAGAATCACAACACAATGAGTTTCCAAAGATAACTCTTTTTTGTTTATTCTCTGTGCAGTTTTGTTTTACATGCATATTTTAAATGATAACTCAAACCACCTGTTGGAGCCCATGGGTGGATGCTGGGGTATAGAGGGTTTAAAGTGTGAGTGCAGTGCCAGTGCAGGGCAGAGCTGGCAAAGGCAAGAAGAAAAGCATCAGCACAGCCTCGGTTGTCTGCCTGAATTACAGGCGTCGCACCATAGAATTATTAAAAATACAACATGTTGAACCTAACCAAGCTTTTCATCAGGCACTGGCTGAATAGTTGCATGTTAACATGTTGAAAAACAACAACAAAAAAAAATCAAACCCATGGCTTCCTGGCCCAAGCTGTGACAGCATGAGCATATGTTTTATATGATTTTCTGCAACCTACAGAACTGGGTATATGTGATCCGAGATTTTTAATTGTTTTTGGAGCAAAGTATGGCTTTTTCCATGTGTTAACTTCAATTTTCTCTACTCTGAAAATCAGGTGTCCCAGGGTTCTTAAAAAGTGATAAGCCAGTTTAACACAAAGTAAGGCCTTTGGAAACATATTTAAAAGTCTTAAAGGACATTATAACACAATATAGATTACACTGAAAGTCAGTTTTCATTTTTTGTGGTTTGTAGACCTGAGATATTCTGAGTTTGTTTTTTCATGTTTAGCATTATTTTTTTTTCTACTCTTTTGTCCATTGGTTTGATGCTAATTTTAAAAGTTTTCTCTCATAAAGGACAACCTTAGACTGTTGTGTTATACAATCTTAACTCACAGTAGGTCTACTGCTACTCCCCAGTCCTCACAATTTTGCTTTGCATCATAATCTTGTCTTACGTATTTGCCCAGCTATTCAAATGCCTTGAAAGCTATTTTATGCTACTTCTTAAGGCTGTACAAATATCTCTTGCAACAACAACAAAAAAATGAAATAACGTTCAGAACTCTGCAGTGACTTTAGCTCATTGAGTGAAGAAAACAAGTGTGTTCTTAAAATAATTCTGATTGTGTAAGTAAATCATGCAACAACAAAAGTGGACTGAAAAATTAATCACATATTCTTTATATTAGGAGTTTAGTGTAAGCAGATAATTTAAGCCTTTGGACAAGGATTTTTTCTAAATATTACAAGATTACACAAAGGTTGTAATGTGAACTATCAGTGCTTGTGAATCTGGTTTGAAAATGAAGAGTTAAGGAAGTGTTAGAAAGCATAGAAAGAACATATTATTTTGACTTAAGATTTCTTCTACATACCCTTTAAATAACCCAACCAAACAATAAACTAGTCATTTTTGGGAGCCACAGCATTGGGAGTCTTTTTTAACATAATTTCATGGAAACCATGATAGGGCATTGTTTAGGGCTCTCCTAATAAACCATAGGGTGGAACAGAAGATTAAGAGTGTAATTCAATTAAATGACCATTCATAGACGTTCACGTATAAATGTGAGTGTTTGTACTACAGCCACTGGTCTAATACGTAGGGCAGATTTAGCAGCTGCAGAATGTGATAATTGCGAACATATAATAGACTGAGTTAAAGAAACAAAGTGAAGGATGGTGACAACCCTGTGATGCTTCAATATGGCCTACAGTGTGCGTTTTTGCACAGGTGAAGGCTGTTCAGCTGGTTTTATCCCTTATGAACGCTGAATGCAGGTTGCCAAGCACCCGACCAAACAAGCATACACACATGCCAGTGAACTGAGCTGTCACGCAAGAGTGACACGAGGGGGAATGGATGAGGAGGCTGAAGGAGGGAGATAGACTGTGGGATTGCATGCAGTGGTGCAACATTGACCCCAAACCAGCTTTATGGGTGTTTTTTTTACAATGAAGCATGCTCCTGATTTATCTTGAGGGTATCTTACAGGAGAAATGATAGCTAAAGCCAGCGACATCACACTGTGCCTTAAATAATGATCAACTCAAATCCACTACATGATTCATGAGTCATTTTTAATATGAGGGTTTGCTTCTGTTTTATTACACAGTGATGGTGCCACATTACTCTTAATAAATCAGATCTCTTTCATATGAGGACAGACAATCACTGGATGCTGTCTTTTGTTTGCTCTGAAAATGAGGAGTGTGCTACAGCACAGGAATCTCAGTCAAGAATCTGGTTTTCCATTATACAACATTAAGAGACTGCTGGAATCACAGTGCATTTTTATAGCATTAAAGCATGGTGGCAATATCTTTAAAGATGTAGTGTTGTACATAAATGGATAAATCAACTGGTCAAACACATTCTCTTAAGCTACATATTAGTCAGTCAATTTTAAACACTTCCATCTATCCATCATTTATACAAACCCCCTTTGGATGGCCAAGATGGCATTGCACAAGAAGCAGGATATAGCCTGGGCTGGTCCTCAGCCAGTCCAGAGCTGAGTTAGGACGAGCAGAAAAGCATTCACACATATCAACACCAATGGGCAATTAGAGTCAACAATAGAAATAAAAATCATGTTTGTGGTCTGTTGGAGGACAACTGGAGAAAACCCATGCATGCACAGGGGGAGTATGCAAGCTCCACACAGAAAGGCCCCACCCAACTTGCGAGTCAATCACATGATCTGCTCACTGTGAGGCAACAGCACAACCTGCTGCATCTTGTAGACCAATCAAAGCACTTGATTTCAAAAAAGTTTCTTGGTTTTGCTGCTCTGTGGCAGATCTGTCATCATGGTGGTTCAACAGGCTGCTGTAAGACTATCTTTAACACTGAAATATCAATGTAACATGTGGTTTTAAGTCTTATTTTATATTTCTCAGTTATAAATTAAAACTTTGCAGGTTGTACAGACTGAAAAACACACAAATGATATGCAAAACTATAGAAAAATGTCTACTTTGAGTGTCTAAACTCCATGATAAGACTGGATCCCTGTCCAAACCGTGGCAATTGCATTTCAATTACACATGAGGGAGCCATAGGACAACTCCTGTGATATCCTGAACTGACTTCTTAAGTTATGCTGCGCTCCAGGCATCCCGTAACTCGTGTTTTTCACACCTGTAACTCGTGAAAGTGCACTGGAACGGCAGTCAAACTCGTAACTTCCCACCCGTGAACTCGTACCAGATCGATGTACTCCGAGTTACGACTTGTGACGTCACATCACTGCCTAAACAATATGGCAGCCTCTAAATAACGACAAATACCGTAAAATTTAAAGTATAAGCTTCCGTTACCTTCTGCGCCGTTTCCCCTCCTCCGTTTCACTCAAGTGATCAAGTTGCAGGCTTCTTTGGTGATTGAAATGATTAAGCATAAATGTTATAATGTCTGTCATGTTGGTTTGTTTACATACCAGAATTCCTTGAGCTCAAACCGAAGTTTTGATTTAATTTAGTTTATTAATTAATTTATAATTAATTTAGTTTAATTTGCCTGGAAAGCTTTCAGGTCGGAACTCGGAGATTTCAACTGGGAAATTTCCGAGTTACGGGTTGTCTGGAACGCAGCATTAGTGTCCCCTCACCTTTAAGGGTAAAATTTTGATACAGCTCAGACTATTCGACTTTGTTTTGATACCTTTGTCTTTATCTCGTTTTAGGAGTAAGTTAAGACACACACACACACACACACACACGCGTACACACACATATACATATATATAAACATACATATATACATATATATATTGCCTGTTTCTTCATTAAACCTTTTTGTCTTTTGTAAACCCTTCTGTGCCTCATTCATAACACTAATTAATCTAACAAAAATGCTCCATAAATATTATAATAAATATAATGATTTCCCATTTAGAATAACACTTAAAGCTGATAGTTGATCTTGTGCTCAAGAGGCTTGTAGAGGTGCTTAGTGTAAACAATAATTTACTGAACATTAGGCATACCTTTTTCTATTCAACATCAGCTTAGACTATCCTGAATTCTGATTTGAAAAAAAAAAATCTCTCTCAAAAAACATCAATATATTGTCAAACGCTAATGTTACTCACAAACATTACTGTCATATAGGACAACTTGAATTTTACCTATAGGCCAAATAAGATGTTCCATGAATAATATGAACTAAAAAAACAATAAATAATTAGCAATAAACTTCTGATATGTTATTAAAATAGACCACCTGGTTCAAATTTATCTCATTTTTAATTTAATTTAAAAATTTATCTCAAAAATACAAGAATTTGATATATTACCCAGCCTTAACATTAGCTTACCCAACTAGCACAGACATTAGCTTTGATTTTGGACTTAATAACACTTTAATTTTACCATTTGACTCAAACAGTGCTCCACTGATAATATAAAATAACCGAAATAAAGAAAAGTAATCCCTTTTCAGACTGAATTTTCATTGGTGAACATGCCTGGCGTCGGGGGTTTTGCTGTTAACATTTTTTTATTTATTGAGCATTAGCCTGGAGAAGCAACCCAATTTTAGCACCAACATAGACGTTTTAATGAAATAGCAAAAAACAAAGTTTACGTATTTCCAAGCACTAACATCTGCCAGTCAAGAAAAGTAAAAACATTAGCCTTTAGCTTAATATTTGAGATATTGCAGATTTGGCCTAATTACACTAACACAGCTGAGGTTGTCTTAAACGACAGTAACCTTGTATCCATCACGGTTTGTGAGCGTGCTCGCGCTGTAATTAATTATAAATGAGTGACGTCGGCGGACAGGTTGAAACAAAAAACGTCAGGGCTTCAATTCACTTATCTGCCGCCGTCATGACGTCACAGCGGCTCACCTCCTCGCCTCTCTCCTCCCCACATTGATCCTCTGGACGTTATTCCTGCAGACCTGCTGCTGTTGTGGGTCAATACTACGCTTCGCGTTCATATGCAGACTTTCCTCCTCCTCTCCTCTCCTCTCCATCCCCTCGCCCCGCCTGTTGTCAGTGAATGAGGGGCTGGTCTTCTTTTTCTCACGGTTTATTTCTATTTTCCCCTAACAGTGGCTGCTTGGGTGCAGCTGAAGACTCTGATTCAACAACACGATGGGGATTTAAAGCAGAGGAAAAGAGACCAAAGCTGAAGCATCTGACTCCCTCTGCATCTCCACAGCCGCTGGGATCATGATCCTCATCAAACCATGGCGAGCCCTGCTGCTTTTCACGGTGCTGTGTCAACCAGGGACGTCAGAAAAATACGGTAGGATGATGAGGCAGATGGTAATGATGGTATAGTCTTATCAACAGTCATGTTGTAGGTCTGATGTTCCCTCAGGTACATGATGTTTCCAACTAATGACTTCACTGTTATCTGATCCGGATGCTTTATCCACGGGGACTTCATCATTAAAGTGCTCTAATATGGCTAAAATCAGTATATTCTGCAGCAGTACTTCAGGATTAAATGTAAATATCCTGACATGAAAAGGCAGTAAATGGAAGGAATGCAGATGAGATGGAGGGTAGAAATGATGACAAGGCTGACATGAAATATATTTTTTCAAGACATGGAAAAATAAACTTTCAAGGATATTTGAAACACTAAATTATGGGCAAGAGTCCTACTGTTACTCACCTTTTGTGTGCTAGTTTTTAGAATATGTAGTACATTTTTTTAATGATTTCTATTTATCTGATTGCATGTTTTTTAATTTGTTTTCTTATTTTTATATTAAGGACTTCTTTAGTGTGCTATTCAGGGATGCAAAAAAAATGATGTTAGTATTTCCCAAATCGTTATTACTGGTATGGATATCAGCAACAATATTTTTTCCAAGAGCACAAGCCTCCACTTTATCAAAATTCTTTCATGGTTACAGTGTATTCGTGTTAAATAAAGATGTAAGGCTAACAAAAACATTTTATTCTCTGATAAGTAATGCTTTTGATTATTAAAACTGGATGTTCATTGATGACAAAACCATAAGTTAAACCAAAATGGTACATATGTACATTCTGTCATTATTACAGCCAATACATGAGAAATATATATCATTAGTTTGTGTAGTTCAAATAAAGGCAGTAAATATAAGTAAAATTTCATATCCCTTAATCGTCTTTTTAGGAAATTATCTGCAGACACTGATCTAATAGTAACATGTTGTGATAATATGTGTTTTATGATTCTATAATTTGCTTGATTTAAGTCCTTTTAATTTAGAGGGATGGTTTTTCATGTGATTTGCGCTGCACCCATACAGTTATTATTTTTTCTAATCTAAAACCCCTTCAAACAAAGTTAAACACTAGATTGTGTGTCAAATATTAGTGCCTCTGGTGGATGACGTTGAGGTTGCATCTGCAGGTAAAATGGCTCTGATCTGCTGTTTTCTTACAAAAACTGAGAATGGCAGCAGCAGCCGTTTGAGCTTGACTACTTCACATTGACTTTTCAAAGGGTTTTAAAATGTAATTACTTTCCTTGTTCCAGATTGATGCATTGAGCTGGGATAATTAGGAATCAATACATAGAATCAACAAGTGCATTGTTGATCCTACAATTCTTTTAGACCTCTCAGAGATGGCGTCTGTGGGCTGTTTTCTTTTGTTTTTGTGCAGACTTTATAGATGAATATGTGTCTGACGTGTAGGTGGATGTTTGTGAAGTATGGAGTGAATCTAGTAACTCAGACAGATCGGAAAAGGTCATGGTTTTCTGGTATACAAGTCAGGATTTAGATAAGGAGCCATTTCTAATTGAAAGCCTCTACAAACTAGAAAGAGGCATCATTATTTCCCTTATGCTTAACAGTTTACTTATCAATTCCTCTCACTAATTTTCCATTGTCTTATATAGAGTGATGTCAACCTGTCGCAAGAGGCAGTCAACACAAACAACAAGTTGAGGATGTGGTGGAAGGGAGACTGAAGCTGTCTTTAGTGTGTCTTAATTTTACACAAAATGGCAACAACAGCACACCATGAAATGACTGTGATTTCAAGCAAGAGTGAAGACACCGGAAGATACTGAGGCATTTTCAGACAGACATTAGGTATCTAGAGTGTTCTGTTGGAAGTTGTTGACTTAGAAAATATGCGGAGGCCGACTTTTTTCCTCACAGAAAAAAATCAACCTTTACCAACAATGTTGATAAAGAATTAAATTGATAAGCAGAATTATTACCTCCCCCAAGGACTTTATGATTTTGCCAGTTTTTTAGTTTGTTAATAGGATAACTCAAAAGCCTATGAAGGGAGTTTGATTAATATTTCATGGGATGTTGGTCAAGGCCCAGGGCAGAAGTGATTGGTTGGTGCTGATCCGAATCCAGATCCAGGATTTTTTTTAAGGAATTGTTAACGTTGCAAGGCAGTTTTCACATGTTTGATAATAACTTTAAAGGTTTTCAACAGAATTTGCTGAAAATTCCGTGGTAAGTTTGTCATAGCACACAGGAGGAGTTCATATATTTTGATCTGAATCTAGATGTAGATCCAGAAATTTTTTAAATATTTGTTAACATAGGACAGATTTTCACATTTTGCTAATAACTTGGCTAACAATGTCAGAAATGCCTTGGCAGAGGCTTGTGCCCTCTGAGCACTTCTAGTTATCGAGATTGATATCAGTTAAATGTTTGAATTTCCATCCCTAAACACAAGTGAGATGGGATTTTTCCAAACAAGATACTGTCGCTTCACCTCAATCTTGAATTTATATACAGTGCTTAACAAATTTATAAGACCCCTGTCAAAACAGGTGAAAACTAATATTTTAGAAGTCTTCAAAACTTTATTAAAACTGCAACTGTTTTTGTTATTTGACACACATTTTGAACAGGAATGAGGAATTTCAAGCTGAATTCACCTTTTTACACCCGAAATTGAGCTGGACTTCTCTGAGAAGTCAGAAATTAGCATTAGCATAGCATTCAACCACTAAAACTGTTTTTTTCTGTTCAGGAATTCAAGTAAATACTTATAACTTGACATCTTAATATAGAAATGAGAATGAGCTTTACTATTTTTTTTGTAAAACAGCAAATTTGAAAATTCATAGATAGCAATATTATTTATAGTTTAGCATTAAAATATCATTTGGGTTTAAGAGCTTCTACGTACTGGTGTATTAATAATTACAGAAACATGAAAATTACCAACGCTGTTAGTTTAGGCCAGTTGTGACTTAAACCCTACATTGGGTGGTTGTATTTATAGCAGTTTATATATGTTAAGACATGTTTCATGAACTCAGAAGAACAAAAAGGAAAATTTTGTGGATAATGGTACAAGGAAATTTGAAAATTATGGAGCTGAAAGACACTCTCCGTTCACTATCATATCTAAAAAAGCAGCAGTGAATAATAGATGTTCCAGAGAGGACCCAAAAACCCAACTCAGACAGAAGTCCAAAATTCCAAAAATCTTTAATCAACAACAGGTTCAGTACACAAATGTCCAAAGACAGGCTGAGGTATCAAAAATCAGCAGGCAAAAGATTTGTCAACAATCTACTTTGTTATCAGAATCAAATACACAGAGGGTCATGACGAACAGGTGGCACAAGAGGAATCACAGGTGCCGAGAATCACGATCAAGGACCAGCAGGGAAACACACAGAGTGAGGAGGGCAAGAAAACACAACCTGAAACAAGAGACATGGATGAGTGATTTCAAAATAAAACAGCAATGACAAGACATGACACATGAGGATAAAAAAAGTAAAAAGGGAACTCAATCAGGAGCTGTGACAAGAGGACACCTAAAGTTGTGGTATATTTGACAATTTTCCCTATTTGTTCACAAAAGAAAGATTATTAAATTGTATTGGGCGTTTCTGTCCATTTTCTGCAAAAAAATGGGCTATTAGCTGATATTAGTGTGAATATTCAGGTAATCAGAGCAATCCTCTAAATAATGTGGACTTTCAGTCAGTCTCTTTTGCAATTGAATTATATAACACACTGTGTCTCTTTGTAATTTTTATATGTATTTCAATTCAACAACTACAGACAAAAACAGACCAGATAACTGACTATTTAAATCCTCAGTAAGATGAACCTTATTGAGCATTATATCTCTGATAGAAACCTTTTCTTCTGCTTGATAGTACACTGAAATCAAACAACAGTAAAAATAAAACCTACTGTAATATTATCTCTCCAGGATAAGATGCATTTATGGTGAACATTTGTCAGCTCCATGGGATGTCTTTTTTGAAAATGTGGAGCTTTCAGCACCATGGAGAGAAACCACTAACGCCTCCTTTGTCTTTTCATCCGTTAACATCTTGCGTTCTTTGACGTTCCTCGCACAATCATGCAACTCTGTATCTGAGCTGCCATCCATCCAAATGTCGCACTGTGTGTTCTCTCTCACACAGCTTGGTGTACATGTCACAGCTGACATCTCTGCACCAGGCTCTTTCCTTCAGAGCCGATGTCCTGTGGCTATGACAGACAGTGTGTGGCAGGTCAGGGTTCTCATTAATTTGATCATCCTTTAACCACAGTGCAAACCTGTATCCTCCAGGGCTGGAAAGTAATTAGCAACATTTACTCATGTTTCTGTAGTTAAGTGGCTTTTTGTGTCCTTGCATTTTTTTAATCAACATTTTAATTTTACTTGAGGTTTTTTAGTAGGAAGTTTTGGATTTTGTCTTATTTTTATATCATCAGTAAAGTAATAAAATGTTGTTGTTTTCCCCAGCGTGCATTTTACTGTTTAGGTAAAGATATTATGAAATGAATTGAGTCCTTTTGCCTCTTTGTTTTGGCTCCAGATCACTTATTGACTCACAACAGCAGATGTCCTTCACTATTAAACCAATCAGTGTTTGGTGACAAGGATTGACATTTAGACACAATCACTCTGTCAGATAATGTGAATGTTAGCGCCTCTGAAAGACAGTCTGCAAAGATGAGACAGATACCCTTTGGTTAAATCCTACTGCAAAAATAAATCAAAATAACTTAGATACCATTGATACAGTGATCTAAATCTAATGCTGAAGTCTAAATCTGTTCATTTAGGGAACTTAACATCTATTTCATGTGAAAGCCCTGTCTATTTAAAACAGTTTGCATTTGATTTTCTTTTGTACTGCATTGGCAAAAACCCCTAATGAATAATTATGAAGGCAACACATAGCCATTTTTTTTTCTTAACAAAGTGGCAAGTAGGGATGGGAATCAAGAGGTGGTGCCAGTTGCAAATCTGCTCCAATTTATTTGAAGAATTGACATCAATAATCTTTATGATCAACATTCCCTTATAATTTTTTTCACTTGGTTCCAAGTGCCTGGCAAAACGGTGATATCAACCTCCTATGAGAAGCACTCAGCACACACAACAGCATGGAGTCTAGATGGAAAGGAGGCAGAAGTGGACTAAAGTGTGGCTTGATTTTGCTATTTAAAGGGCCTGCATCATGCTTTATTGAGTTCCATATGCTCTTAATTGTTGGTTACTTGTCTCTGCTCGGTCGAGCAGTTCTATGAACAAGACAAAAAGTCAGCAGCATCAGGACTTCTCCTTGTCAACATATTTATAGCACTTGTAGCTGCCACCATATAGACCTACCAGTCTGACATCCCACAATTATTTGGCTGTCAGTTTAAGCTTATTTGCTCACAGTAACTTGCCAAAAAGGGGAGCTAATCTAGCAATTAACGTCGGGTTGAAGGGCTTTTAGATTAAAGACAATAATTACTGTATGGATATGAAATTTTACTTATATTTACTGCCTATATTTTAACTACACAAACTAACTATTTATAGGTCACCCAGCTGCTTTGCAGAGGTCAAAACGAGAAGCAGTGCAGTCTTGTATGATAAAATGTATCTGCGGCTCAAATGGGGGTTCACAGAGAGCGTCAAGTACCAAAGCCAAATCCCACGAGGGAATTTTTAATCACAGGCCTGAGCCAATTCCTTTCTAAGAAGCGCATAGCAAGCGGGTGAGTACCTGATGTCACTCCACCAAAACCAACATGGCAGGCGAATATGGCTGCCAGATACATTTTTATCAGGGAGAAAGAGAGACCCTTATCCAGCAGCTCCTGAAGGAATGACAAGACATCCACAATAGAGCACTGAAATGGGAGTACATTTCGGTCCTGACACCACTGCTCAATCGCCTGCCATTTGTAGGCGTAGAGGCCCTTGTAGATGATGCCCTTGCACTTGGATTGTCGCCACCACACTAGGGGGCAGACCCTTAGCTTTTAAATTGGACCTCTCAACAGGTTCTGGGTGTGGGTGAATCACCTGTCCTCCAGCCTTGGAGAGGAGGTTCCTGCGGAGGGGAAGCTGCCGGGGCCTCGCTGCCAACAGGCTTCTCTGGAACGTCATGGAGAGTTGGCTTCAAGTGTGGAAGCTGTCCCTCTGCCCAGGAAGAGCACTGCATGACTGGGAGGATGTAATCCGTAGCGACTCTAACCTTGTTAAGGAGTGGGGACAGTGGACTGTCAGGGGTGTGTGTGCAGTGTGCAAGCTCTGCCAGACACATAGCTTGATATGTCTGGAGCATAGTGCACGGGCTGTGCCTGTCTGTATATGATAAATGATAAATCTCTCCAGATGGATGTGAAGTGGGTCCACTGACACCATGGTTATGAGATGGGGCAAGATAAGCACCAAGGAACAGGTTCATAGGAGGAGGATTGACCAGGCCTGCTTTTACAGCTCCATTCAGGTCCAAATACTGTCCATGTCTGGGTACTGTGATGCTGGTAGACAGCCGTTTGTTGCAAGACATGGTTATCTCCACAACAAAATTGGGGAATGTGGGCAGGCTGTTTTTAACAGTAGTCGGCTTGGGGGGGAGGAAAAAACCTGATAACCTCAAAGATTTCTGAGCAGGAGGAAGAGGAGCAGAAGGCCGTCCTTCTCCAACTTCTCAGCAGCACAGTGGTACAGCAAGAGGAAAAATGTGTCGCCTTGGTCAACTGATGCAGCACTGACTATATTACAAGGCCTCCTGTTCATCCTCTGAAAAGCCATGCATTTCCAAGTCGATGTCCAGCACGTCAAGGTTGTAGCAAGTGGCTAGCTCAGCTAGCGGCTGGCTAAAGAGCGTAAGAGCTAGAGGATGACGGTGGTGATATGAGTATATGTAGGCAGGTGGGGACTCATCACCACAGATCGTCTGCCTTTAAAGGTGTGAATAGTGGTGTCTTTAGTAAGCCACACCATGCAATATCCCGTACAATATGTGCTGTACTGAGTGAATCGACTGAAAGGGAATACTGTTTTCTTGATAGGGTGCCGTCAAATTTTCTTGTTCAATTCAGACTTAGATTTAGACCAAAATTTTTAAGATTAAAGGAAATAAAAAAGGGGTGACTCCTTTGAAATAAAGTATAATATCAGCTCTGAAGTTCTGAGAAATCATCTATGCATATGTGTGATATATTTTTGTTGCTCCGCTGGAAAAAGTAAAGATGGGTCATTCAAACTGCTGGTAGAGACTGCGTCACTTCATTTCAAGGGACAGAAAATAGGTGTCCCGCTGCTCTTGACAAGTTTGTGTACCAATAATCATTCTGCCTACAGGTCACCTATTTTTTTAATAATGATTGTGGTATAGTTGACATTTTCTTATGGTTAAATTGATTTTAGAATGTCTGCTTTATTTTTTACTACAGAGCACACATACAAAAGGATTTTTCAGGCCGAAGAAGCTATCCTAAAAATGAATGATTTCTGCAGTATTTTGCTTATTCCACATTTCAGCCTATTAATTGCCTCTTGCACTC
The DNA here is from genome assembly GCA_037902135.1 of Cetoscarus ocellatus. Taxonomy (NCBI): domain Eukaryota; kingdom Metazoa; phylum Chordata; class Actinopteri; order Labriformes; family Labridae; genus Cetoscarus; species Cetoscarus ocellatus. The sequence continues at coordinate 2,078,046 of JBAMNC010000677.1, read as the reverse complement.
ACCCTTCCATAATGTAAAACATCACCAAGCCCCTTTTACTACGAGGAATATCGTGTGGATGTATGAAAATGAAATGCAGAATAAAAGAAAAGAAAAATGTCAGATCTGTATTTGTGTAAATAGTTAAGGCATTGTAATGTCGCTGCTGATAACTCATGCCTTTCTGCTCATAGCTCAATATTTCATATTAAAAAAACAGCATTTTATCCTACCCATGCTTTTTGAAGAGACGTAGATTTTCCTGTTTATCCTCTGTGCATGCTGACGTTTTCTACATGTAAAAAGAAGATGAACAGAAGTTGAGTTGCAGGTGTAATGCTGATGATTGACGCCTTTCTGAGAGGGCTGTGGAAATGTCCTTGAGCATTTATATTAAAGTCTTTTGAACAAAAAGGCTTGTAAATTATAATTGAGGTGAAGGTGGGCTTTGTCAAAGGCTTCATCAGAATCTAAAATACTTGTGTGTTTATATAACCGCTCTTTAGTACAGTTGAAGCAAATTGCAGTGAGTGATTCACGGTTAGACTCATTTTATTTTGCTCTCACTTCAGCCTCCTAAAATGTGAGTTACAGCAGTGGTAGCCATGGAAATCACTTTGTTAGGTTTCACTCTGAGTACCTGTCGACCTTGTGTCTTTCTGCTTCAGGATGCCTGTTAGAGAGAAAGCTGTGCACGAGGGATCAGTTCTGCTCAGATGGTGAGTAAAGCACACACAGATACCTACTGTATTTACACACAGCACGGACATAAGCAAACACTGTCTCTGTTTAAATTGACTTTTAAGATTGCCCACTTTATCAGTCCTTCCTCACTCATTTACTGAAGAAAATATTGGATAAAGCCAGAGTGACAGCAGCTGATTTGTTACTGAACAGGATATTTGAGTTCAGTCTGTGGTTGCTGTCATGTTGAAAGCGCTGTCATGAAATCTTAACCTAATAACCACAAAGATCAAGATTTGTGGTAGGACATAAGACCTCCTGACAAACAGCCACACCACATAGGCTTACAGTAGTATCCATACAAATGTTAGCCAAAAAATACTCACATCATGTGTTCAGGTGCTTAGCCATGAAAGATCTGGGAACGTTGAGCCAAAAGACTTGCAACACTGCAGGTCCCCAAAAAAGATAATGTTTATTTCTTTAATTCATTAAAAAACACAACCTTTTGAGCCTGACCAGGCTTTCCTCAGGTACTCTCATGCTCATGTGCTGTTAGTAGTATCAGCCTTAACCTTAGGTATGCATTACTAGAATCCTTCTTGAAATTATAGTGGAAAATTTCCAGAAAAAACTCAACAGAAAAACATGAACTATTCTGACCTAAATCATTGTTTTAAACTTGAAGCATTGACACCATGCTTCAGCAGACAGTTGCAAGTGGACACCCTCAGACCTGAAGGTTTTTTCATTCCCATTGACCTAAAGGTACTTTATTAAACAAAATAGTCTTTTATTGTTCTTTTGTTGAAGACTGTGAATGAAATCTGAATAGCTGTAATGTTGTCCATGTTCTCACTGTTATCATATATTGGATTTGCTTTTGACAATTGTTGCTTGCCAGCAATGATCTAAATTCATAGTAACCATGTTTATGATCAGTAGTCCTGTCGTGGATATAGCATTGAGGACAGCCAGGAAGGTCTTTTGTCTTTGTCTCAGAACTAATGGACCAACTTGTTTTGTGACAGAAACACAAGTGATTATACAGTAACCAAACTGTGAAGGATTTGGACCATTACTCACTGTGGATGTCCCGCAAAGCCAACAGCTTGCCACATTCTGCCTAAATTCCTAAGCCATAAGTTGTTTACATAAACTTTGTGTTCGACCACACAGGATATCAAGCTGCAAGAATGGAGATTTTCAATTAATCCGTTGCTATGTGGTGTGTTGTGTTGATCATAATGATGCAAACCACCTGCTATAGAAAAAAAACTGTTAAAAATGTGTGTATTTGCTGAAAGGGATTGTTGTGCCATCTTTGTGTAGTTTGTGTTGCTACTGTACTGTAGACTGCATAATGATAAATCCATCCACTAGATGACGCTGTTAGATGTCACATAGATAGCCCAGGAGGATTTGACAGAATTTTTGTTTCCTTCTGTTTTGTTTTGTTTTTATTTGCTTTTTTTCAACAATAGAAGTTAAGGTGGAGCGTGTATGGTATTGAGGTGGCTGCCCTAACTATACTAAATCTAAGTGTACAAAGACCAGGCAAAAAAAAACAAACAAATGCATTAGACAAGGAGGTGATGGAAAATTGGTCCCAGTTGAGGATCAGTTTAAACTGGTTTGAGGAATTCATATAATTAGCTCCGTACCTAACGATGCCCTTATCAATTGATTATGGCTTAATTTTACACAATGACAGCCTAACCTGCAATGTCTGGGTAATTTCAAGCAAGGGTGGAAACACCAGGAGTACAACATTTGACAATGACCCATGACATTGAACATCGAGAGTGCCATGCGTTTGACATCGTTGGCACAGAAAATCAGTACAGTTCACCAGATAAAATACACAACAATCTATTAGGGATAATGAATGGATAGGTAAAATAGATCAGTAAAGGCAGTGGTATTAATAAAATCATATCAATTTCCACACCAAGCACTGTAACAAGAGATTAAGAAATATTTATTTGTTATTGTCTTATTACATTTGGGATCTACACAAAAAATAGTAACTATAATTTATCCAAGATTTTCTTTAAAACTGTCACTAAGCATTTTCATTGATAATTCTCCCATTAGGTAACATTTTCTCTCATTGATGATGAACACACAACAGTTTGTCCAGTAGTTTGTTTCTTCTTTTCATTGAGAAGCTTCTTATTTGAACCAAATTAAGTCTTCCTAATGCCAGAATTTCACTGATATGAAACAACAAAGAAGCATCTGTTCATGCCTCATTATTTGCCAATGGTTAGTGTTAGTAAAAAGGCTCGATGTTGGCCAGCAGCAATGTTCCCTTATTATCATATGTACTAGGAAAAACTAGAAATGTAAAGAAAATGTGCTTTAAAACTTGTAAATAATCAATCATGTAAAAAGATAAATGAAGTTACTTTTATTCTCTGTTTAGCTTATGTATTTATGGATCCATAATTGCAATGCAATTGTATTTTTTAAAGTTGGTTATGATAAATTCTGGCTACATATGTGTCCCTTTTTTCAAATTACATGTAATGATGATAGTCTTTTTAAGAGTTACCAACAGTTTGACCATATTTCTTCCTCTGAAAGTGAGAAGAGATTAAATATGCCCCCTTAATGAACATCCCACCCTGATTCTTCAGCATGCAGCTTGAACATATTGCATAAATCTGCAGCATAAAGACACTCACAAATACTTCCACAATAACATGCTGACGCAGAAATGTCTATAAAAAACACACAAGCACACGTAAAAGATTTTCCCCCTCATGTTTCTCTCTCTGTCTTCACCTGCCCCTCTCAGTTTTCCCCCCTCGGTATCTAAGCCCCTCCTCCGCTCCACAGTCTCCATGGTAACACTGACATCACAGTGAGGTCGACACCCCCTCAGTTGTTGTGCTAATACAGCGATGAGTCACTGACACACACTTACGCACTTGTCTGTGGAAGTTGCACTTACGCACAGGCGTAGCTATTGGACGGCATACAGAATGGATCAGTGTGATTGCAGCAGACAGTGAGGGCTGTATTTATGCGCATCTGAGGGTCTGAGGCTGAAAAATATTTGACTTCAGTCTGATCATTTGAAATGAGCCTCCTTTCTCTAGGCTGATCTTCAGTGGAATATGAGCTGTAAACAATCCTTCACGTGAAAGGAGGAATAAAAATGCAAGTGCCTGCACAGATATCACAAATAGAGAATAAGAAGCCTTTTACTGGGTTTGATCTAACAGGTTTCAGAGGTGATCAAATAAAAACATTCAACCCCCTTTGGGTCATGATTGTCTTTATAGTTGTGATGATGTTCAAGTTATTTAATTTCTAGCTGTATTTATAATAGGTAAATTACAATAAGTATAGCATTTTGGTGTCAATGGCTTTAATTCTTTGCTTTCATCAACAGTGTAAGGTAGTAATGATGTGTCCCGGGGGGGCTATCGTGTCTCTATCATTAAGCAGCATACACTATATGCATACGCACCATCAGACTTACTGTCACATGATTAAATAAAAATTGAGCACCTGACAACATATGCAATCTCCTTGCAATCATCACTGCATGTGTACATGACAAAAATACCAAAGAGAAACGAGACAATTTCATTTAAATGAGTAGTTTTCATAGTTTATTTATATTTTATATGTTAAATGTGTCTGTGAGTATATTATAATTTTCCCCCCATGACAGCGATAGTTTGGCATGTTTATATGCCAGATGGTATCTCCTATTAAAAGGCAATGAAGAGGATCATCAACCACTTTAGATCAATTTCTAATTTAAATCATAAATCAATTAATCAGTCAATCAGTCTTTATTTGTAGTGTTTAAGTGTTATCTCAAGACACTTTACAATAGAGCAGACCAAAGTCATACTCTTCATTTTTTATTGATACACAGATATGCTTATACATACATATATTAAAAACACGTGCATACATATACATACTCATTTGTTTTTCCATCCCTTATTCATTTGTTTTAATTTTTCTAAGCTACATCTATCTTCACTGATGTGATGTTATCTTCTGTCTTCTTTTTGTATGTTAATTTCCTTCATACAATGTCGCTTTTTATTTATTTCATTCATAAATGCATATATTCTCTTGTCATGATGTATTGTTGGTCTTATCATATAGTTGCTTTTCATATAATTTTCTGACTGTTTCTGGTGATATGATCATAATCACCTCCGGTCCCTTTGTCCGCTTTGTTCTTCTTTCTTGTTGATTAACTGTGTTTAAATTTTGCTCTTGCCCTTTCATTTGAATTTCCTGTTTTTTGGGGGTTTTTTTTACCTGATTGTTAATTTTCATTTATTATTCTGTATACTGTCAATTATTATTATTATTATTATTATTATTATTATTATTATTATTATTATTATTATTATTATTATTATTTTATTATTATTGTATATACACATACATACATCCAAACCCAACAGGAGTTCACCATGAACAAAGCACTGGGACAATCTCTAGTGCAGTGTTCCTGTAGGAGGCTTAGAGTAACAGTGGCACTTTAGTTCCTCTTACTGTTTCAAAAGTGTCTTCACCCCTTCTTTATACCAAAAAATAAATATTTATATATATATAAATTTAAATACATATATAAAACTGAGAAGGGTGTAGCCCCTCTTCCCTAACTCCATTATAGGACCCAGACAAAACTGATACCAATATAAACTAGAGGTGCTCCAAGTGCACAATTGGGCAAATTTTTACCGATAATGTAGAAAACTGCGCAGTTTGAACTGCTGGCAAATCCTTTTCTTAGAATATTTCATCCAAATCTGTTGAGAACTTTCTGAGTTATCTTCTTCACTCACAGATGGTCAAACAAAGGAACTGTAACAGACACATAACCTCCTTGTCAAAGTTAATTATTTCATTGCTAAAGTCGTGATAGGATGGACTTAGTTGGGCTGCTCTGAAACACAGTTTCTGTTGTTTTGATAGATATTGAAATCTGGTTTATAAAACACAACTACAAATTGATTTCACTACACACACCACATAAAATAATTAAGCTTTATGCTCTTGACACTATCACTTCAAACGCATAAGAAGAAGCAATAAATGAAAGAAAGGGAAAAAACTCCTCTAAAAATAATGCTGGATTGAAAAAGAAGAAACAAGAGCTGTGCACAGTATTCTTTAAGTTTCAGCTATTTCATTTTTATAATTTTGAGAGACAATAATAGTAAATGAGATTAAAATTTGATTCAGAGTAGTAGTAGGAGTACAACATTTTGATAAACCAACAAAAATGGTACAATCTGAAACTATAGATATCCTGAACAAGGAAAACCATGAGCATAGTGTGCCTTTACAGTCCTGATGCCAGTGATCTCAGCTCCTACAAGATCTTGTTGTGTTTCCTGTAAGGCGCACAGTTACCCTTTCATGTCTAATAATGTCAGCTTACTGCACAGCACAGCCCTCTCTCCCTGCAGCAAACCCCCCAGACTCTCAGCTCTCTCGTAGTTAAAGTTCTTTTCTTTCTGTAGGCTGCCACCAGTGATACACAAGATTGATTGCATCTGGAGTGTTTTTCTCAGCTGTATGGAGCGCACAGCATCTTTTGGGTGCTCTCAGCAGTTGTATTTGTCTGTGTGACAGGCAGTGTTGCCGGCTCTTAGTGCCTTGGTTGCATGCCAGCAAGATTACAAGTTCCCCCCGGTATTTACCTCCACTCAGACACAGTTAAAATGGAGTTTGCTGTTTGCTGTTGGTTAGTTTGTGTTGCTGTATAGGCTTTCCCCTGCGCCAAATGTGGAGCATATTCACCGTGCAAATTGCAGTGTTAATGTACGAATCAGAGCCATGTTTATACGTGTTTTGTTGTGGAGTATGTCAAGTGATGCATGTGTTTAGCAGAGGGACGTCGCACATTTTCACCTATCATCTCTATGTCAATCTGAGCTTTTCATCCTTAAAGAGCTGATCTTCTAGATACCAGGTGAATGTGCAACATGCTTCTGAAAACCATGGAAAACAGGCTTTAAGATTATCATTAGAGTTTGGATAATACATAGGGCTATGATATATGGCTTGAGTCATTTATAATAGAGATATAGTTCAGGATGAACCTTCAGTTAAAAACCAAGTTAAAGTGGAAAGACAACAACTTCAGCTGCTTGTTTGTCCATGTTGAGCTGTTGCTCTAGCCCCAACCAAAGAACATAGCCTGACTCAAGGGCCAATGAGTCCACAACTAATGCTTTTCCCTACAAGATGAAAACAACCCACGAGTCTCCCCTAAGATTTCATAAATTAGTGCAAAGCTATCGTTACCTCGGCCAAGGAGGTTATGTTGTATTCCGATGTTTGCTTGTTTATTTGTTAGCAAGATTATGCAAAAACTACTAGATGGACTTTGCTGAAATTTTCAGATGATGGTAATGGCCCAACTTAAAAATAATTAGATTTTTGTGATGATCCAGATAACCGCCATTACCAAACAATCGTTTTTGGTCAATAACTGTCCAACTACTAATGATATCAACATCATTCTGAGTGCTAGGTGTGGATTTTCAGGGTCAATGAATCATATTATGATGGGAAATTTATCATGGAAACATTGGTTATAGATCTAACAACAATATGTGAGCCAGTTTGTGTTTTTGGGAAGTACTCGCTAAGCCCATCAATCCATCAGTCTTTGTTCGTATAGAGCCAAGTCTTTGCAAATGTTATCTAGAGACTCTTGACAAGAGAGCACGCCTGAGGTGCACTTTGATTTTCACATTCGCTCACTTTTTTTGCTGGTGTTTGATTGTTTGTTTGTTAGTTTGTAGACAGGACTACTCAAAAAGTTATGAACAGAACTTGATGAAATTTTCAGAACAGTTCATAAATGGGCCAAGGACCGCTGGATTATATTTTGGAGGTGATTTTTGTCAAGCTTTCCTTCTTATTGTGAGATTTTCAACATTTTTAGCAGAAAAATACATACAGTCAAGCATTAAAAGCCCTTTTTTTTTATTTACACTTATATCCTAAGTGCCCTACATTAATAAATATGCTCATCTGTACGATCTTACATAGGGCATTTATCTCCACTATTATCATTTCAGCTGTAGCTCAGCTTGCTGGCTTCTTTCCCATCATGCACGGCACCATTAGTAGTAAAAGCAACACTGGCTGTGACATAATGATGTAAGACCAGCTCTAGCCTTTTGTGGGACTAAGCCCACAACAAAATACTGCCATGTGAACATGAAATTATTTAATGGAAATAATCACATTTGTAGCATTTTTATCAACTGAATGAAAACAAAGCAACCAAGCAGGAGGTGTAAAGACCACCTTAGGTTTAGTTAACAACAATGTTTTTTTAACATTTTAGTTATATCCATTTCATTATTTTAAGTTAACAAAAATAACCCAATCTACAGAACTTATTTCAAGCTTCTATTAAAAACTCCTTTAAAAATCCCACAGGCTTTGAGATGATGGAACTGTTAGTGTTGCAGTGAATTTCATCTTTAAGTTTTAGGACTGCAGCACTTTATATTTGGAAAAACAACTTCTATTCCATTAGTTTCAAAAAAAGAATTAATATTTGATGTGGGGCCTTGACCCTGTCCTTCTTGCCATGGACACTCAATATAGAAAGAGAACAGACTGATGCAATGATTAATATGAAACCGAGGGACCTTTTTATAGCAAATACTTTCTAAGTGCTCTATTAAAGTACTTAACACCCTACAGTCAATAAGGCTTTTACCCAGATAGTTGTATGTTGTACTTGAACCTCTTTGCTGTTTAATTTTAAGATTGAGAAAACATATTTTATATTACATAAATTTAAGTTTATTTAAAATAAATTTTGAATTAAATATTTTCCATCTATTAATCATTAATACCTGTGTACATTTCTTCATTTTAAGTGCACACACATTTTCTTCCAGGACTCATATAACCTTCTTTTACTGTAGAGTTAAAGGGATAGTTAGAGAATTTTCAGGGGGTTTGTATGAGGCACATGGCAGCAGCATGAACATACGCCACACTGACAGAGATCAGCTCTGTGGAAGCTAGGGTTAGATAGTGCCAATGACTCTGCGTAATTGAAAGAATTTTACATGAAAACAAGCCACAGAAACATCCAAAGGTAACTACAGTTTGTCAGTTGTCAGTTCACTGACCACCACTTACTGTTGTAACTTGTGAGCCAATTAGTTTTGATACTTCTTCTGTACAGCCCACAACGTCCTTTCATCAAAACCAGCTTTCTTCACAAGTGGAAACAACCACTACTGCACTGGTTAAACGGGCTGTTTTGCAGGGATATGGCATATAAACCCACTCAAAACACCCCAAACTACCCTCTATGCTAAGTTATGTTATTATAGCTAATGTGGCACTCAGGTAACTGGTCCATTTTCAGTCATAACGTTAAAGCCAGACAACACCCTTCTTTTGCACTAAACATATTTTCCCTGTCTAATGCTGAATGCTGCCATAAATCCCCTGTATGAAACGATATTCACAGAAATAACCTAAGCTCCAGAAATAGTCCCAATCCAATCAAGGCATGCAGTTCCCTGCCTCATTTCCATTCATCTTCAATTCCTCCTCTATCCCTCCACGTCCCTCTTCTCTTTGTCATCCGCCAAGTCTCCACCAGGAATAACAGCCTCTCTATTTCTATCTGCCTGGTGCAATCCAGACTGGATACAGTATCTGTTGTTATATTACATTATTGGAACTGATGATTTGTAATTTGATTAGGGATTCCCTGACTGAGATGGTAGACATGTACAAAAATAGTTTCTTTTTTCAGCTTTATGTTTGAAAGATGCTCAATTCTTGATTTGCAGCTTTCTTTCTCGTTCTGTAAATGGTAATATAATTCAAATGTCAATCTATAAATCAACCCCTTTAACAATTACTCATGACCTATAGGTAGTGACCGCAAAAGAGGAGTAAATCCAATGATTCAATCCACTGAATGGTAAAATAATACATTTCCCCACTTCCTGGCTGTTCAGACACCCATAATCCTCTTTAATCTGTTCCATATGACCATTCACAGATTCCCCTGTTTTCTCTGGTGTAGTGAGAGACAGCAGTGACTCATCAATGCGCTGGTTGGTGAGAGGTTCACTCTGCTCTGCTCCATCCTTATTCCAAACACATCGCAGTCTTTCAGTTTTTTCTCTTTAGAAATATCTCTTACTTATCATCAGCTTTCATCCTCGATTAAAGTGCTGCATGAAAAGGCAAAAATCTCAGCACCTGTTGCTAACACACTTAGGGCAGACTTTGTGGCGCACAGCTTCTCATGATATGATTTAAAGAATAAATATTGGTGGGCACTAGAGTTCAAGGACCATATATACACTGTAGCTCCTTATGGTCATACTAATTAGCAAAATAATAAGTGATTATTAGTACCTATTAAGTTACATTAAATACTTTGTTCTACAAGAGTGTATCCCAAAGCTGTTGGGCAGTTAACTAACATTTTTCTTTAATATTATTCTATTTACTGCTTGTCCATTGTAAGTAAGGAAATTGTTTTCCATGAGTTTTTATCATAACTGTTACTTGGACATTTGGTCAAGTTGCACTAAAAGCATAACAAATATGATAATTTTCAGGAAAGGTCACAGGCACATAATCCCATAGATTTTGTTTATCTCAGCCTTGAATTTCTATTACAGATATCCTTTTTATTTTGGACAGAAATAAGTGAAGGGAGTGGCCATATGACTCTGAGTTCAAATGATTCATGTGGTATAAGACTTGTACTGCACAGATGCAGATGTCAGAAATCTCTATGAAAAGAATAGGGAGTCTCTATAAAGCATTTTATCCTCATTCCCATCGGAAAGTGTTCCTGAAGCTAATGAGGATATATCCATTGGCTATACTGCCTTAGATGCCTTTCAGGGCTTTGGCCATTCCCAGCTGTCATTAGGCATGAAGAGGGAGACATCCTAGACTGGTTGTGAGCCAATCACATGGTTGACATGTAGAGACAGACATTCAAACACTCTAGTTATCAGACATTATTTCTGTTTGCATGACACAAAAGATAAATAATGTCTAGATACAATCTTTTTTCATTCTGTGATATTACATATACACTATATATATATATATGTATATATATATATATGTTTGATGAATAATCTTTTTAATGTCATGAAGTAATTGCAGCTTGTCCTTTGCAATTAAAAAACAAGACATTGTAAAATGTGTCTATTTATGCAGCCCACCTGCTGGATCTTTGGAGGCCTAGCTCCAGACTTTGGGTCATATTGGTTTAAAATGTTTTCAGTGTCTGATACCAGTGATACATCTCTGTCCTCCCACAGAACAAAAGCAAAGTGCTTGTTCTGCAAAGAGATTAGCAAAATGTGTTAAACCTTCCCAACTAAACCAGCATAAATGTCAAGTTGGTAGCTTTAAAGCTAGCTAAAAACCTCAACATTGTGTTATGCTAACATTTCTAGCACTGCAGTGATAGCAAATTTGCTGCTAAATAATATTTTATCAAGTAAGCATTACCAGAACATTAAATACTGTCAGAGTTATAAATGTTTTTTTTTTCTCACTTAGGCAATCATAATTTTTTTTTGTGTCAATGGCTTTAATTTACTGATGTTCCCAGATGGTTAGCCTACATTCAAATCCAGATAAACGCTAATTTGAATATTATCTATCTGACTGGGCTAAAGCCAAAAAGGCACTTAAAAAATAATAACAATTGTACAGTCTTTATTTATCATGGAATTACTCTGTTGGCAGGAATATAGTTTGCAAAGTGGGGTTTGACCACTTTTAGCAATGCTAGTGCAGCTTTTGGTTCTCCTTGAAGTTCAAAGTCAAAGTTTCTGTGCTGAATGTGATTACTGGCTACTTGGGTTAAATAATTAAATGTGATTAACCACAGGGCTTATAGACAGACAGAACTTTTCAACATAGCCTGAAAGTTTTAATTTTTGTTCAGTGCTCTGAATAAGCAGCTTGTTAATAGTGAATATCTAGTCCTCGCATTAAATGTTACCCACACCTTTCTGTAGTGAAAAGGGGCACACGTAAAATGGATCTTGGTGAGGGTTAAAATGATGCATCAGCTTTTTTCTGGCAGATCAGTCAATGCATGAAATTGTGTGGGCAGAGGTTGACATAACCACCAGGATTCTGCAGCTCTCCATGTGCAGAAGGTGATATAAGAACACTTCATGGGAAATAAAAATGATTAGATGCTATTAAAAATTGATTGGGCTTGTGTCCACCCTCAGGTTATCAAACACTTCAAGGGAACTTTTTCTAAAGCGCCCTCGCTGACAGCGGCAGAACCCTGTCAAAAGGAATATGATGTGCCGTCAAAGTGTGTGGGCTGAACTTCAAAACTATGACTCACTGCTGCAGGCCAGAGCGGCGTGGGCTCACATGAGAATTACAGCAAACGCAAAGAGCTGCACCGTAGCTCAAGGGCAGCTCTAATGACACATTTGTGTAAATAAGTCATACACAGACATTAAAAAGCTTTTATTGATCCATGCTTTTTTTCTCATTATGAAAAGGAATAACTGAGATGAAACTGAAAGCATTTGAAGATTTTATGACGATGGTCATGAGCCATGCATAATACAAAGACCCTGAAACTGAGGCAGCTCAATGGATCCTAACCATCATTTACTGACATATGAATGCTTGTTTACTTACTTCTGTTATGTAAAAATGTCAGTCATATTGGGCACAAGACTCTTCTGCCAAAATTAAATTTGTTTGCAAGCCAGTTTCTTAAATAAGAAAAATATCAAGCATAAAAAAAACAAATTCATAAAGCCTAATTAAGAGACAGGAAGTTATAGTGATATGAAAAAAGTCCTAATAATGCTTTAAAGTTAAAAAAAAAAAATGAAATTATTAAATACTTAGTCAGATATATCATTGAAGACAAAGTCCCCATGCCTTAGTAAGATGAATAAGTGAATAGTTAAAGGGTAATAATAATGATTTTTATAACAACTACTACTTTGAAAGTCCAAACTGTATAATAAATGTAATAAAAACTAAATTATGTGACACAAAGTCAAAGTTTTAGAATAAAAAAGGAAAAAAAAAGATGAAAAGTTATTTTTTAGGTTAAAAGTAAGACTTCTGACATTAAAAAAGCTTAACTTTTAATTGAAAAGGTAACCTATGGAACAAATGGTCAAAATTATTAGATAAACTGTCAAATCATGACAGCTAATCCAAATTATGGCATATAAAAGTTAAACCACCAGACAAAAAGCCATTATTTTGGGCTAATAACTTAAAGTTAATCAAAGTCAAAACAGTAAAAAGGTAAAAAAAAATGCTGACTTTAAGTCAGTCGTTAGATAAAAAGTCAAATTATAAATGAAAAGTCATAACTATGACATAAAAAGTCAGAATTATAAATTGAAAGCCAAAATGTTGTTCTTACAAGAAACATAGTTCAAATCATGCAATGAATACTCAAAAATATGATAAAAAATGTTAAATGTTGGAAATAAAAAGTCATCACTTAACGACAGAAAACATAATTATTTCTCACACAATTACCTATCTGCTTATGTATCTTCCAACTATGGTATTTTTCTCACAACTCTGTAATTATTTTTCATACTTTTGTGTTATCATCTCATAACTTTGACTGTTGTCTTATAACTTTGACTTTTATTCCTGAAGTTATGGCTTGTCGTTTCATTATTATGACTTAGATATTTATATTTTATCATCTAATCATGGCTTTTAATGTCACTGTTCTTTTCCTACTAACTTTGCCTTCAGTATCTAGAGGTTTCTGTCATCGATGATGGACAGGGTTTTTTGTTTTCTTCCCTTTTCTTCTTTTTTTTTGTTTTTTAAAAGGTGTAAATGAACTTCAAGTGAGTGTTAGTGAGTGTATGTTAAATATTTTCTTTCTTTTCCAGACGGGCTGTTTGGTCAGTGTCGTACCTCTAAGCAGGAGCAGATCCAGTACCAGGTTTCAGTTCCTGTTCTGAAGAGGATGCAGGAAGTCCTCAAACAGCTCATGCTACAAGGTGAGACTATTCACAGATCAGTGGCTGTTAATGGCTGTTAACTGTTGTTAGCTGTTAGCCGCTATGTGTAGCCGCTCCGTATGCTACGTTATAGGTAGCAGCGTTGCTCGATGTAGATTGGTCTGTGATGAGTGTGAGGCGCCGAACGATCGTCCAATCACAAGCTGCTGTTGTTTTTGAAGGTTCTGCCCCTGAAAACATTTTCTAACGGCTCCTTCCCAGATGGATTAGTGAAATATTTCCAAAATGAAACTGTCCATCTGGCGTGTCAGGTTAAATCAAAATACCAGCCTGTGAAAAATGTGTTGCTTGCTACAATCACCCATCAACGTATAAAGTCGTCCAAGCAGAACGATGAAAGACGATAAGCGTAAAAAACTGAAGTTCCTTGAGTGTTTACACTAAATTCTGAAGCACAAAAAGCATTTCCTGCTGTGTCAACAAATGCATTTATTTTGTTAGGTTGAAGCCCATGGCAAACATCCATTCCGAAGGCCTCATGTAGATTTTTTGGTTTAAACAGAACTCCTCCTGTATAGAATAATGTATTGACTTCATTGCAGTTATCAGTTTTTCCCTGACACACACCTCCGTCTTGCAGTCTCACACTCAGTCTCAGTGGTGGTTTTTAATTGCCTTGTGTTTGTGAATGTGCACGTAGGTCTTTCCTGGCAGGATGACATCACCCAGTACATTTTATCAAAGGAGCTGAAGAGAGTCCCCCACACAATCCAATCCTACAAACCGAACTCCTCCTCCTCTTCCTCCTCTCACTCCTCTCGGTAAGTCCTCCTCACTTACAGGGATGACATCTCACACAACACAAATGAGTCACAGAGGATCAGATCCATCCATTCATCTCTCTGACTCACCATTCATAATCCTGTGGTCCTCTGTCCTCCCCTCCTTTTGCTGCATCCATGCTTATCCTCTCTTTGTTTCTCTCCGGGTTGCCAGGTCCAAACAACATATCCCTCATCACCACAGCTCCAAGTCTGGCTCCACAGCTTCAGTTGGCAACTATCTAGACTATATGATTGTGGAGCCTCCTCAGACCCCAATACGCATGCAGACAGCCTCCATGGACCCTTACTCATATCACCAGGTACATATACATGTCAGTGTTAGCCATGAGGGCCTGTCATCAGCTATATAATAATTCACAATCACCAAGGAGGTTATGTTTTTGCCTGCGTTTGTCTTGTTTGTTTGAAAGCAAGATTACACAAAAACTACTGAACGGTCTTTCCTGAAATTTTCAGGAGATGTTGGTGATGGCACAACTTAAAATATTTACATATAGATTTAGTGGTGATCCGGATAACCGCCATTAGTGGCAAGCAATGATTGTCGAACTAATGATAATATCAACATGATTCCACGTCCTAGTGGTAGGTTTTTAGGGCCAAGGAATCGTATTATCAGGGAACTATTCCTAAAAGGTGTAAATATGTGAGCTACCCTGACGGAGGTTTGCACTCTTCAAGTGCTGTCTAGTGCATATCTAGACTCAAGTTGTGGTATTGCATCGAAATCTGGAAGAGGGTTCTCTCTACAACAATGTGGGGTCGAAGATTATGAGTAAACACATTGAAACCAACATAGAGTTTAACCTTTATTTGCCAATGTGAGTTTATGATGGACTGACTTTTTATGAAAAGTGGAAGCATTATTTCAATAAGTCTTATTTAACACATTATGTCCAAAAGTAGGAACTATAGAAATATGTTTTCAAAGTATTTTACAGTTTAACTTACATAGCATTATTTTTTTTTTTTATATATCAATTACAGCTTGTTTGTGCCCTTTAAATGTCTCTTGTGCTTTACAAAAAAATAAAATAAAATGTATATATATAGCATTTTCTCCTACGCAAAATGCTAGAAAATAATTCTTTGAATAAGCACAGTCTGGGACATAAAAATGTTAACAAAAATTGATTCTGGTGCAATTTTTTTTTTTTTTTTTTTTTGTGCTTTATCAGCTAAAAAGAGTTACTCTTGGCCAATAAAGTCCCAAAAGTGGATGCATCAGAAAATGGCTGTACAATTTCAATATATTAATCTTATTTTGTTTTCATTGCATCAGATATAAACATCTTTTTTGTTTAGAAATTTAAAAAGATATTTATTTTCAGGATTTAAACCATTCTTATGCCTGTTTTTGTATGTCAGCTCATGACATAAAAAACAGGAGATTTTTTTCAACAAACAACATACTTTAAGGGAAATTATTACATATATATATTTATATATATAAATATATATATATGTGTGTGTGTGTATGTATATATATATGTGTATATATGTGTGTATATATATATATATTTATATATGTATATATATATACACATATACATATATATATACATATATATGTATATATATATATATATAGATAGATAGATAGATAGATAGATAGATAGATATGTACACTTTTTTTTTCTTCTTTTTTTTTGTTAGGTCAGTTTGTATCATCTTAGTTATGATCCAGATAAAGAGTTTGGCCCATTTTAGTATTTTTGCTGTGCCAGCTAAACTTAAACAAAAATTATAAAAAAATAAAGATAAAAAAAAATCATAACATTTTTATATTATTTTGTTTGCTGACTGTAGCAATAGCATCCACCAACTTTAGTCCTGGTCAAAGATTTAGATTAGGTATTTTCAGAACTTTAATATATATAAGTTTTTGGTACTTTAATATCTTAATTTTCACATGCAAAAAGGCAATGCTACATGATACATCCTTCAGTCAAATTGCTATCATTTAAAAATTTGTAATTTAGATTGATGCAGTCATGTCAGCATTTTCATGAATTTGCCCTGAAGCACTAAATGAGAACGTGTGGCCGTCTGCTGGCAAACTATGAAAACAACAAAACTGAAGCCTCACCTGCTGGTCAAAAATCATATCATATTATGTTCATGCTACAGGGGCAAAATGATCAAAAATCACAGCTATGATGGGTTTAAATGTATCTGTTTTGGGCCTTATTGGGCTGAGTGTGACTAATCATTGACATTGAGCACTATAGGTTTATAATGATAAATGATGTCAGATTTCAAAATATGCTTTAGCTAGAAGTGTACAGAGAGAACAAATCTCTGTCCAGTCATATTTTGATATTCTTAACAGTTTTTATTGAAAATTTGGAAACTACATTGTTAACTTCCTGGACTTCATATGGATTTGAACCACCAAAATCTAATCATGTTTCCTTTGTGCCATGACCAACTTACATGAATATTTAATCAAAATCTGTTAAGAAAATCTTGAGTAATCTTGCTTACAGGCAGACAGACAAACAAACAAACAATTGGACAAACACCAGCAAAATCACAACTTCCTTGGTAGAGCTATAAAGCAAATTCCTGTCAAATTACATGGTATATGGATTAATAAATGACAGAATAACCTTTGTAAACAAAACATGTTCATCCTCTGAAGGGCCTAATGGGACCAGAGGGTCCTGCTAATATGCTTTAATACTGATTCTCAAAAGCCTTACAAGCACTGTGCCAAATGGTAAAGACGCCCTCTCTCATTGCAGCATCGATACCAAGATGAAGTCGAGAGGTCACTCATTGGAGCAGGAGGCAGTTATGCCCGCCCCTCCTCAAGATCCCAGGCCAGTCAGAGGGAGCGAGAGAGAGAGCGCGACAGGCAGCTGCTACAGGAAGCCTTATCCCTCTACCTGGCGTCTCCTCAACCGTCTTATCGCCACAGAGGGCCTGCTTCAGTGGCTCCTGCAGGTTAGCAGGGTTTTTCAAAGTTAACACAGAAAATGTGTATTTACAGTTCAAGCAGTAAGAAGCCCTAAAGTATCAGTTATCCCAGCCATAACAGGGAAGACATGTTAACTATTATAACTTGTGGTATGAGCAGGTCTGCCTTATTATGAGGAGTTAAATCTGGAGATACCTGTGGACTATGAAGAAGACTACACCCTTGAGGAGAGACTTGACACTGCAGACAGACAGCAAGCACTGCAGGATAAAAAAGCTCCTCAGGACCTCAGTGTCCTGACTGGAAACAATGGTGAGAAAATGGAGGTTTGACCTGCTTTGATTTAACCTATATGATGGCCTACAGCATTTCATCATGAAGGTTGTTTTATTAAATTTTGCAAAGATTATGAGCATTAGCTTTCCTGTGTTAGATGGTCTGCTCCAGAGGATGTCAGGGGTCCTGCAGAGGTACGGAGTAGATCCCAGAGAACTCAGCCAAGAGCAACTCTACAAACTCGCCCTGATTCTGCAGCTGCTGCAGGCCCAGGACAAAACAGGTACTGTCTCTCTTTTAAATGAAGCGTGTTTATTTGAATTAAAATGGCTAAAAAAAGCTCATCCCAACCCAGGTGTCAAGTAGGAGCTTTTCCTCAAAATATAAAACTTAATGGAATTGTTTTAACACATTATAGGTGGCATATTGACTAATTTGTGGTAACGTGGGATTGGTGAGTGTAGGGCTTATGACTCAAAACAAGCAGAGCAAACTGTGATTCTAAGGGCTTTATTTTGACAGCGAGAAGCAAAGGGATGGGAATCAAAAAACAATTCCAGTTTAGAATCGATAATCTTTTTCCTCACAGAAAATCAGCAGGAATCATTAAAGAATTGAAACAATATGCAGAATCGTTAATAGCATTGGTATCAACAAAGAATTATCAATTTCCATCCCTAGTGAAGAATTTTATTTAAAGCACATGGTGCACAGTGGTTTGGGATGTGTAAGTCTATGTTTTTCTATTCTGAGGACTTATGTTCTTGGTGCAAAGCCATGTTTGTGTGTAGCATGGATCAAACCAATCAGTGCCAGCTCTCATTGCCTTTAAATCAGTGTGCAAAAGATGGCTGGCAGTATGAGATTTTCACAGTAGCTTCATTTGTTTAGTTTTAATTTCAAATGTCTTATTTGATTCCATGAAGAAACGTCATAAATTATGAAAAAATTCAGTCAAATCCAACAGGATCAAACTTTTATGTTTATAAAAGACCTGTTACGGATACACCAAATAACTGTAATCCTTGGCTCTATTCTCTGCTGCATGAGTAAAACACACTACACAGCCGGTGTTACTATCTGTGAGCATGATTTTCAGGAGATTCATTAGTATGTATACAAATAATAGAGATGTAGCGTCAAGAAAATCTTAAATGCTCTGCGTGTTTTTTCTTTATTGAGTATTACATTTGCAGTGGGGCACTGGAAAAAAGGCCTACTGTCTCTCAGCTCTTCAGGTCAGGGTTAAGGAGGTTTAAAGCGCAGTCAATTTCTGCATCCCCAAGTTAGAGACACACTACCATTGCGCCTGACCACTTGTCATGTCCAGACGAACACACCCCTGGGTGCAAGCAGGAGTTCAGGATCATTTGCTCTTTTATCAGGATGAGCCCGCAATGTATGAATAACAGGTGAAAATTATGAAAGACACCTGCTCATCATGCCAAAACAAGCCATGTCTTTGAATCAGAGTCAGTTCAAAGGTAAGACTGTATTCAAGAACTCCAGAGCGACATATCACTGAAAGAAAAAACTCATTTGCAAGTCTATAGAAGGCCATTTTGGCTAAATAATCACATGTTGCTAAATAAATCATTTTTTGGTTATTTACCAGTGTGGGGATCTTCATGTTTCTTGGAAATAAAAACCTGATACATCTAAGTAAAGATGCTAAATAAACTGTTCAATTTGTATGATTGTGAGATGCAGAATTTTCTCAGTCTCATTATATTCAAAATTGAAATAAAGATATATGCAATTTTATGATTCAGTTCAATTTTATGTTATTTTTATAGCACATTTCATACAAGTGTAAGCTCGGTGTGCTTCACAGAAGATAAAAACAGGCACAGAAAAGAAAAAAAAACAAAAAATAATACAGATATTACAAAACATTACAATAATAATAATTACAAATAAAAAGAAAACAAACAAAAACTAACAGCCAAAAGCATGAGAGAAAAGCAGTGTTTTAAGATGTTGTAGCTCAAACCTGCTGGTGTTGTTAGATAAATGGAGAATTGAATTATTGGAATATTCCATGGTTTTTAATATTTAGGCTGAAATTGTATCTTCATTTGTTTTATTTGCTTGATTTCCCCTCTCTTATTCTTCTAGCAACAGATCCAATCGAGAAAGACCTCATCACTCTTAAAGAGGTATGTAAGCCTTCATCATCAGTAGGTCCGATTTAACTTTTCCCCAATTTTACCGACACAGTCTCCTTCTGTTTTCCTGTAGATGCAGATGTTAAAAACAGACACCGTGTCCAACAAGCCAGAGAGGCCAGCCCCCATCTCTCGTCCCCCCGACTCCCCTCCTGCCCCCTCCTCCCTCTCTGTCCCGGCTACCGCTCCAGCCAAAAGTGCAAACCTCCCTCCCTCTGCCTCCCAGCCCCCTCAGGCTGCTCCTGCTGAAGCTGGACAGAGCTTGAAGGAGGAGGGGCCGCCACTGGTCGAGGGTACAGGAGGCAAGGAGGAGTATGGGTACATTGTCACAAACCAGAGGTCAGCTAAAGCAGTGAATAAGATCATTGCATTGATTTAGAGTAGTCACAATATGAGATTTATTTGCTATGTGTTAAATATTTTTTAATTTTTCCCTCATAGTCCTCTGAGTTTGTATGATGGAGTCAAGCTGCTGGAGCTCCTCGCTGACAAGATACATCTGACGACAAGCAGCTTCATCAATATAAGGTGACATCATCACTGTGTGTGTGTGAACTGGACCATTTTTCCTTGAACGACACGTTTTCCATTTCAGAAGCTTTTAACATGTGTTTGTGTCCCTGTGGTTTTCCAGTGTGGTGGGTCCTGCACTGACGTTCCGTATCCGCCAGAATGAGCACAATATGACGGCTGCAGAGGTGGCTGCTAAAGCTGGTGAGGCTCAAACACACACTTAGACAAACACTAACACCACACGTCCCACTCATTCACACAAGCATGGAGCTGTGAATTACGTGGGCGCTTGTACTGTCACTCTAGTTTTTCTTCCCCAGGCATAATTTCAGCAAAAATTCCTGATTTGTCACATTTCAACATGAATTTCTGTTGGGTTTTCTTCTACTCCAAACAGTATCTGAAAAGAACTTTCTGGAGTCTGAGACCAGCCTGAAGATCGTACAGACTGGTGTAGGAGAGGTAAACAATACTCACAGACACACAAGGCCTGCATGTACTGAGAAGAAGAGGTGTTATCACTCATTTCTACTCTGTGCTATTCTGTTACCTCCGCCAAAGAGGTTGTGTTTTTTCAGGCTTTTGGCTGTCTGCTTTGCTGTCATTTTGAGGGAATGTTTGTCATGAAAAATGAAGAAGTGATAAGGTTTGGTGGTGATCTTAATTCAGATCCAGGAATTTTTTAAAGGATATTTAATATTATATATGGAACCTACTTCCCATGTTATCTCAACTGAACCTAAGCTCAAGCTACTCACAGACAGAGAGGCTGTGTTGAGGCGGGTTTTAAGGACGTCTGACAAATAGCGACTCTGTGTGGATATGCAGCCATATCAACCATGTTCCAATTTCTAAAGCTGGAAATCCTCAATAAAATAGTAAAAAGCGCAATACAAAGAAAAAACCACCCCCTAGAGCACATAGATGTATTATATCTTTAATTTCATTTTATGAATCAGGCAGTAAATAAGTTTATTTAGACTGTAAAAACCATCCGTTCCCTAAACACAATCATTTGGGTGTCAGGTTTCTGCAGCCAGCCTCAAGTGGACACTCACGGTACTACAGGTCCTTAAATATCCAAAGTGAGTGTTGTAACTGCATGTTTTACTGTATTTGGTAGGTTAAGAAGAGTTCCTCAAAGCCATGCTAACCTCTGCCAAGTTATTTGAAACCAAATAATCCAGTCTACTGGATTTGTGAGAGTATCTGTAACCTTGATATCTTGCCTGACTAAACACAAGATAATGAAAAAAAGTATTTTTTTTTTTTTTTTTTAAATGTAGAATTGTGACCAAACTTAAAGACATTTCTTATTCCGTTGCTGCAGTTTTAGGCCACAATAAAAACAGTATAGAAATAATTAATGCTGTTGCACATGCAGGTCCCACAGAGACTCCAGTATTCACCAACATGTTTCTAACCAGTTCAAATATCTAATCAGGAGCTTTAATAGACCCTTGCCCGTCTAATCATTACCGTTGATTTGTCAAATAAGGTTTGAAATATAATTGTTTAGTTTAAAAATAGGAGCCAACACACAGCAATGACTTCAAAATTTCACTGACTGCAAGGTTATTTGCATTTTAGGCATAATCATGAGCATTTATCTGAACTCTACAGCTATTTTACCATTGAGTAATACATTCAGTATGTGGCTCTTTGAAACCCCTTTTGTGTCTGTGGACCACCTGGAGGCACAGTGTCCAGAACAAACCAACGAGGCGACACACATAACAACCTGCTCTTTCACTTGTTGCCATGGTGCTTTATCTCCTCTACCTTCACCCCATGCCTCACTGTTGCTCCTAGATCTGTGGTGCTATGGCAACAGTCACAAGTGCCATTAACCTCATTATTTGCTGTTCACACAAACAGCTTCATTGAAGGCCTCCTAATCATCCCCTGTATCTCCAGTGTGTACGTAATTGATATATCTGCATGATCAAGGGAAAATTTTGCACAACACAGGGAAATAAACATGAAGCTAATTAATATCATCTGAATCATAGATACACACATGAAGGTCCTGCAAATAGAAAAAGAATGAATGAAAATAAAAAAAATGAAAGACAACAAAAGCAAACAATCTTAAAGTTGCTATGCGTAGTCATAGGGTAGCTTATATACTATATGAAGAGTAAGTGACAAAACAAACAAGTTTTTACCAAGAAAAGAGGTGATAGACAACATGTAACTGAATAAAAAAGGATTGAAAGCTCTTTGTTTTGTAGATTTTTAATATAATTATCAAAAGCCATTTTCTGTGGTGTAAAGATTCTAAATAAATACCGTTGTTGTTACAAGAGTTGGAGGTTTTACAAAATGACATAAACCCAATCTAAAGCCATTGTGAGGGTTTTTCACCGGCTATTAAACACTTTAAAATGAGGAGAGTTTAATTTCAGTGGGAGATGCTTCAGGTCCTCATCAGTCTCCACCAAGAAGATTGACCCAACACAGGGAAAAGGCGCCCAGAGTTTCCAGGTCATTTTAAAATACAGCAGAAATGATGGAATTAATATGTACTAAGGGTGTCAAAAGTAATCTTTAATTAATGAATCGTGATGTGGATGTAGACGCATCAATACAGTGTGAAGACAGTTTTGCAGAGGTTGCTGCTAGACTGCAGTATCAGTTTCTGAAAAAACAATTAAGAAAGATGAGACCTATGATATTTAATTTATTTATGTTTACAATGAAAATACATTTTTGCTGCAGTTGAGCTCAAAAACCATTTTTTATTACCGGTAATAAAATGAGTTAACTTTTATCTGACTGCTTGTATTCTTCTATCTAAAAAGCCGCCTGGTGCAGAAATATGGAAATCAGGGATAGTATTCACTGCATTGTGACATTGAATCTTGTTACCTTAATAACTGTTATTGAATCAAATTGTTACACAAGATGCACACCTCTATTATGGATGCCAACAGCAAATCAACATCAGGCAGGAACCTGTCATGAAAAGGCAGGGTATCTGTACCATATTATCACCCTAAAGTGCTTATTTTTAAAGTTATACATTTTTTATGAGTATGTCTGCATTTTTTGATGGACTGTTTCTTACATTACGCACATTTTGCTATTTTCTGGTGCTAAGTAAACCATTTTTAGCCTGCTGAAATAGTCAAAATTGTTTTGCTTCTGGAAATGTAAATGACCAATCATTAGTGTAGATAAATAGGGGTCAAATCAGACCAGAAGGGCGGTCATTCATTTTGGATAACCATCTGGACACACCCGTGTCAAAAAGAATTGTTTATTTTAGCGTTTACATAAGAAACTAATTTGTCCTCCCATTTGTGCCATTTTTCCTTTCTCAGATATAACTACATTTGTTCTTTGGAGTGACATTTGGAGTGACGTAAGAGGGCGGTGACTCAGTCTGTGTGAACACAACTGAATAAACAAACTGTACACCTGTCTGAAATGAAAACTGCAGTGCTTATTTTTTGCACTGTAGCTAATTTTTTTTTTTTAAATTGAGGAGGGTAGATGAAGATGAACTGAAGTGGAGGATGTGTGTAAAGTACTGTACCAGGATTCATTGATCTCACTGGAGCCCCTGCTGGCTTTTTAATGGTTTTGTGGATCATACTACTTTGACGTTGTAGACCTCTGTCTTTAAAACTCAACATCAACCTCTCACTGAACAAACCTTGCTGTCTCATAGAGTTATATACAGAAGAGTGACCTTTAGCATGTCAACAGCTGGGCATTGTTTTCTCAGATAATTGGCTGTTTTCTGTATTCTCTGTCTATTGCCGTGTTTCTTCACTACTCTGTATGATGTATTTTTTTCTCCCCAGAGGACAGATGCACGGGGTCTCCCTCAGGTAACCAGGGTTTCCCAGGGCTCCAGTGGGACTGTCATCACCCTTGTTTCCATGGCAGTGGTAGGAGGTTTGCTAGTATTGGCTATGGCGGTGGCTTGTTTCAAGCACTACACGCAGCAGGTGGCCAATGGAAAGCTCGGATTGGGGCCAGAGGCAGGCGCAGAGACACACTTTGACTATCAGGTACAACGATTGTTGGGCTGTTCAGAACAGTGAAAAAAAGACTTCAATAATTGTCTGAAGTTGTTTTACCATATTGTGTTGGCTTAGAAAGTATGAACAATCACGTGTGATCTATCTATTTGTATGTCTCTCTGTCTGTCCATCTATCGGTCTGTCTGACTTTCCTTCAGTCTACCTGGCTATCAGTTTCTCTGTCTGTTTGTCCATATATCTATCTGTTCTTTTTCTACACCAAACTTTACATTAAATGAAACAACAGTTTTTTTAATCATACAAGAGAATAGTGTATATTCCAGTAATGCTATTCTTTTTTATTGAATATGTAGCAAGATTTTATTTTGTTAAAAGAT
Source organism: Cetoscarus ocellatus (assembly GCA_037902135.1). Classification (NCBI taxonomy): domain Eukaryota; kingdom Metazoa; phylum Chordata; class Actinopteri; order Labriformes; family Labridae; genus Cetoscarus; species Cetoscarus ocellatus. The sequence continues at coordinate 2,053,288 of JBAMNC010000677.1, read as the reverse complement.
TAAGAAATACACCAAAACATTATGTCTAAATTTTGATTTTTGCCATTGTAATGTCAGCAGAAATATTTAGAGATCTTGTTTGAAGAGTGTCACGGTCTGAAGCTGACATTATTGGATCACTGGCGTAACCGAGTTTGACCATTTTTATTTCAAGTATAGCATGGTCATGTATGGATCATGCAAAGGTTACACACAAAGCAAAGGCAAACTTCTTAAACTCTTATCATTTCTATACTTCTGCATAATTATGGCTGTGTTATGATTTTATTCATATTTTTCCACAATTTTGAATCCCCCTCTGTGCTCTCAGGAGCTTTGTCGGCAGCACATGGCATCCAAATCCTCCCTTTGTCGACAGGACTGTGTGGGTGGCAGCATGGCAGGGTCCGCCATACCCACTGGAGCAGGGGGCCGAAGGGGCACAGATACATCCCGCGTCAGCAGTGTCTCCTCACAATTCAGCGATGGTCCTCAGCACAGCCCGTCCTCCACCCACAGCTCCACGCCATCCTGGAGCGAAGAGCCCGCTCAGTCAAACATGGACATCTCTACTGGGCATATGATCCTGGTGAGTCAGTGCACAAAGAGAGTTTTCTTGTTGAGGAAACAATCAAATTCTTTGTTAGTATGATAAACTCTTCCACATTATGTGTGATCCCTCTGTCAGGCTTATATGGAGGATCACCTGCGTAATAAGGACCGGCTCCTGAAGGAGTGGGAGGCTTTGTGCTCCTATCAGGCTGACCCCAGCTCAGTCGCCGTGGCTCAAATCCCAACCAACATGGAGAAAAACCGACACCCTGAAGCCCTACCCTGTGAGTTTAATGCATTCTTCAGACAACAATATGTCACTATGCCACCAGCAACAACACTGCTGAGTAGAAACAACTAATAACTATAGAGGTAGCTTTTAATATTACAAAAAAATTATAAATAAATACATGTTTTAACCTTTAAGCGACACACACAAAAAAAAAGAAAGAGAGAAAGCTGTATTAAATTAATTTGAACACAAAGCTGAGAACAACAAACCAAGGAGTCAGGTCTTCACAGCATAAAATATATATTTATATGCATACATACTCAAAATGTCACCAATTGAGCTTTGAACCTCTACACTACATTGAACTCAAATTGCCTATATTCTGCTTTTTTGAGTTGAATGTGGCCCTTAGTGTGTTTAGCGTGTCTCCTCTGCATGAAAAGCACTTCTATGAACAAGACAAAAAGTCCAGGACATCCAGTCTTCTCCTTTTCCTACTACTTATGGAACCTGCAGCTGCCCAAAATGTCTCGTTCCACAGGCCCCCCTAATAGACCTACCCATGTGACATCTACCATTGTTTTGTCATCAGTTTAAGCCCATTAGCACCCTGTAGCAAGTCCATGCAGAGCGTAACTGTTAGACTTAATGCAGTTGTTGACAACAGCACCAAACAGCACTGAACCGACCAATTACCACAGAGCAGATCTGTTAGGCAATCATACTGGATTGGTCCCACGTGGGGAATGGGGCCTTAAAGGGGCCTTAAAGGGGTAATAGCTCTGACACTCCTGATCTGAAAAGTACGGTGGAAAGATTTTGAACATTGGTGATTGTGATCATGCACCAGTGAATATATGAACCTGTTTAAAGTCAAATATGAGCTCTCAAATAAAGACTTAGTATTTTTTTTTTAGTGAATCTCCATTGATACGCGTTTCTTTTACAGATGATCACTCTCGTGTGAAGCTGAAGAGTGAAGTAAACCCCAGCAAACAGGACTACATCAACGCCAGCATCATTGTAAGGGTTCTTAATGCAATTCAAAATATTGCTTAAAAATATGTGTATATACTGCATATTTTAATCACAGATGACTGCGAATACATGTTTTAAATTATTCTGATAAACTGCAAATTTGACTGAAGTTTTTTTTTTTTTAAACAGAGCGCACATTGTTGAAGTCGTTTGGGATGTCAAACCCACTCTGACATTTTTTTTAATACTTTCTTTGACCATCTTGCTTCTTGCACCTGCTGTCTCTTCCTTTTTTCTTAACAACCCTTTAGTTTGATCACGACCCTCGTCAGCCATCTTATATCGCCACACAAGGACCCCTGCCTCACACTGTGACAGATTTCTGGCAGGTTAGTCAAGTCCAGGCTTTCTCTCTTTTTCACCTCTCTCAGTTTTTTTCTTTTTCAAATTTAGTGCATTACCTTAATATTTATCACCTTGTGGAGGTATTTTGCTTGCTGAGTTCAGGTTTAAATATCAAATAACTGATATGCATGCTAATTTAATCATGCTGTCCAACTCACAGATGGTGTGGGAGAGTGGCTGCACGGTGATCGTGATGATGTCCGCTCTGGTTGAGGATGGAGAGAAGCAGTGCGAGCGATACTGGCCTGATGAGGGCTCCTCACTCTACCACATCTATGAGGTTTGTGTCCTGTCATACTTTATTTTGTCATATTGGCTTTGTGTTTTTAAGAAGTTTTGTTCTCCAGAAACATTCCGTGTAATGGGAACAGGAGAAAAGATGGGTGGAATGGATGGATGGAGACCTGCTGTCAAAACAGATTTGTTCAAAAAAGTCATATGCTAAAATTAAAGATATGTTCAAGATTAAAACAAGCCAGATCTGGGAATAAGAGATGAACTTTTCACTTAACTACATAATTCACCTCTTGTCAAGCCCTGCCCTTTCCAGGAAGTGATCCTTTTCAAACCACACCCTAATTAGTAATTGTAACTAAGTTAGACAAAATTTGTTGTTGCTGGCCTCTTTCCCATTTGAAAAAAATGAAAATAACTAAATTAGGACCACTTTGAATTCATAATTGATTTTTTTTTTATTTTTAAATGTTGTATAAGTGAAACAGCGAAGTCAAAACTTAATTAAGGTGTATCAAGAAAACTCAAAATAGTTCTTAATCTGTTAAAATGATGAAAGATATACCTGGTGAATGACCTTAGTGATGATGTCATTTTACATTGACTGTTTACATCAGCACAATGCTTGTATTTATTTTCAGTGTTGAAATGTTCTCTCTGACCTTTAAGAGTAGTGCAGTATCATCTGTGATTTTCTCTGTTGAAGCAACAAAATTACAAATACAATTTCACCACAATTCATCAAAATAGACTCTGCCATCAAAGCTGTCTGGAGTACCACTGTCATCGGCAGCTTTGATGCTGATTCTGATTGGTTTGGTCAGAAAACCATTCAGAGCGCCAACAAAGGTCCAGTAGTCTATTTTGGTTTAAGCGAAGCATCATGGTGAATCTAGTAGGCTGAGCCTAAGTGATGGCACAAATTTTGCTAGTTATAGCTTGGAATCAGTGCACATCATGGAGATTTGGACACTTTCAGTGGCAATTTAAATAGCATTTCAGCACAGGTTAACTTGTCTCTCAGTGGCAAGCCAACCCTAAAAAGTGTGAGAATAATCTTGGTCATACTCTTTGTTAGCTTAGTGGATCAAACACTAACTAAATGGAGAAAAGTACAGTGGACAGACATCTTCATGTAGTCTGTAGAGAGTGAACCTCAAAGATAGTAACAGAGAAAATCATCACATACTTACTGAAGCATTTTCTTGTACTATGCTGACCTGTCTAGGACATTACTGAGATTTATCAGATATTTTCATAATAAGGACCGGAGTTACGCTGAGTGACAGTTTATAAGGTATGTGTGCCTCCTGCTGTTTCACTGGGATCTGTCCATTGATTTCATAGTAAAAGAGATGTTGAAAAGAAAAGTTCCTACAGTAATGAAGTCACACATACACATCATATTCAGTTTTTTTGAAAACCTAAACAAAAAGACATATTTTGAAAAACTGTCCTTGCTGCTCGACCAGTTAACACAATTTCCTTACAGTAATACTTCACTAGCAGCAAGGACATAAACCCGGCTCTACTAGACGTGGTCTATAATCGTTAAAGTAAAATTGAAGGTTAACCTACCCAACATGCTGATATGAGCAGGATATCTTTGCTAATCAGTCACGTCCAGGAACATCTTCTGTTTGCTTCAGATATGATCTTTTTATGACAGTAATGCAAATTCCTACTGACATCGGTATATTAAAACACTTTTACCATTTTATCAATATTTGATCAGCATTTCGTAATAACCTCCATGTGTTTAAACTGCGTTATTGCCACCAGTATGCTTGTGCATCCACAGCAATGGAACAGTGACATCAACTCCAAAATGGTACTGCGTCCAAATTGTGAGGTTTTGAAGCAACACAAAAATCTCTTGGTCTGACGTATCTGTTTTGAGCCACTCTTATGATTTTCTTCTACATTGGAGATTGATGCACAAAAGCCATTGAAGGACAAATATCCACACAATTGTTTTCTCTCCCTCTACAGTGATAAAGAGTACATTTTTACTTTATTTAAGAGCTGCAGTTGTCCCTCATGTTGTCTGAAGGATTTACTGCACAGTTATGCCATCTCTGCTCTGTTTGATATAATGGCTCGGACCTGGAGGCAAGAGAGGACTGGGTTAGATCGAAGTTAAAAAGACAGAAATGTCGTTCTTCTTGTTGAAAGCTATTGCACTGTTATATCAACTCTGAAGCTATTATTTCACCTCTCTCGGGTTGGTCTGTTCTGATGGTGCATCTGTAAATGTAAAAAATCTCCTTCCCACTGCACCTCCAAGAACAGTTTCATGCTCCATGCCCGTGGCTGCAGATCTGTGAGTGAAGATACCATACATTGATCTACATTGGGAATAATGAATGATTGTGATGTCACAAGGAGCACAAATTCTGACAGTCAGATTTCCTGCTTTAAGACTTGGGTAAACCACAAGCAAAGGACCGGTTGGCCTTTTATAACTTTTGTGGGTCACATAGACAAAAGAAAAGTGACATTATTACAATCTAATGTAAGTGCAATCTAGTGTTTGTCATATGTTAGTTATTTTTGCTTCCTAAAGTCTTTGTCTAGTTTAAGCAAAGATGACTCTAAGATGTTTTAGCTCCACTCATTCCTAATCAATCACTCTCTCACTGATGGTTGAAGTTCATATTGAAGTTATCCATCAGTATTTACCAACACTTCCACACCCTCTCAAACCTATTTGCCTGCTTGTGACACAGCAGAGGGCCAAATTTGTGGTTATGTGTCTTGCCCAAGGACACAGTGGCATGTGACAGCTGGAGCTGGGTTGAAACCCTCAACCTTCCGGTTTATGGAAGAGAAAAGTACCAAACTAAGACACCGACCCTGATAACTAGAATATGGATTTGAATACCCAGTGGCCCACCCCCTAACATTTTAGTCTTGTCTAGTGTGGTAGACAGAAAGCTTAACATACATTTCATCAGTGGTTATTATCAAAATTTACTTTGAGTGGTACAGGGATGAAGGGTTTTTGTAGGCCAACGCCAAAGTTAGTACTGGTTTGTAATATTTCCAATTTAAAACGTCACACAATAAGCTTTTGTTTTAAAATGTCTTCTTGATCATAGCTGCAGCTATGAAAATTATTGTTGTTTGTTAAAAAATGATCAGAAGTGTTTGCCGCAGGGTCCCCAGCCAAGCAGGCCAGTGTCACATGCATTTGATTATTTTGCATAAAACATTAAAATCTTGTGTCTGTGTTTTCATCGCAAACTTTATTCCAGGTATTTATCCCCAAAAGTCAGGAAACCAGGAAACGCTATACGCTAACTTGCCTTCTTTACTAACCTTTTACCATTGGTTATATATTCTTCTTGTGTTTCATCAGGTGAACCTGGTGTCAGAGCACATCTGGTGTAAGGACTTCCTGGTGCGTAGCTTCTACCTGAAGAACGTCCAGACGCAGGAGACCAGAACTCTGACACAGTTTCACCTGCTGAGCTGGCCGACTGATGGCATCCCTACCTCCACGAGACCACTCCTCGACTTCCGCAGGTATGACATGAAGCAATTATCCAGAACATTCCTGAAAGATTTGTTCATTTTAATGAGCAAACACCAGATGAAGCAAACTGGTGGGGAGGATAGTGTGTATGTTATTTTGGTGTGACTCAATGCTCCATCTTTTTTTCAGTTTCCTGTCTTCTGTCACTCTGCACTGTGTTTCCATTTAACACCCCTCTGTGGTACATTTCATCCATCCATCCATCCCTGTAGCTCTCTCTCTCTCCCTCTCTCCCAGTGTGCAGGTGGACAGGTTTGTATTTGAACATCTCCCAGTGTCATTTTTGTGGTTTGCAGCTAGTACTCTGGCTCCAGTTGCATAGTCACAAAAATGAGCATTGGCAGGTGTGACTGGCTACTGCAAGAGGGACAGTGAATCTGTGGCTTTCTTATTTAACTTTTCTTTCCTGTTTTACATTTCAATTCACAAAACCCACACTTCTCTATTGTTCCATTCACTCTGATCATTCTTATCTCAATGTTTTCATTTTGTCTTTCTCTTTTTTCATTTTCTCCCTCAGCTTTGTTATTCTCTGCTCCCTCCTTAAGTTTACCCTCACGTACTCAATGCTGTAGTGCAAACATGTGCAACTAGCCACCTAAATGATTTAAAGCTGATCTTATGGTAAAATAAAATCAACAGAGAGCACCGAGTGCCCTGGTTGTCTGCTTTTAGTACTGTATGACTTGCAGTGAATGAGAAGTGAGTAAAATTTGACAGCACCACCATGACAGTGAAGAAGATAAGAAAAAGAAAACAAGAGGCCAGACTAGAGTTAGTATTGGACAGGCCTTTACGTATTGTCAAGAGCTTCTTAAAAAAGCAGACCAGTAACAGTAGTAAGATCAAGGCCGCCCATACAGGGCAATAAAGAGGGGGGCTTTAAGATGGCAGGGCCAATCACGGTTAGCCAATACAGAGTCCAACCTAAATTTACACAGTAATAACCTTTAATTCTAAATCTCTGTACTTACTTTTGATTTTTTTTAAAATAACCGCTTTGGACAGACTAGTTGTACCTATGTAGCTACCATGCTAGGACCTGTGACAGAGTTATTTTATTCAGCTCCATATTGTGATTAAAGTCAGGCCCTGAAGCAAAACCCAGTATGAAGGCAAACATTAATGCCTCTCATAGAATTTAATGAACAGTAAATAATTAACCATCCTAAGATAGCAGGTGTAACAACCTTCACTCTGGCTTAAAGCAGTGGCTCCCTGTTTATTTCTGTTATGCCCCCCTTTAGAGGACAGTACCTATTTGTGCTTCCCTCGCCCACAAACCCAAAATCTCAATGATTGACAAGTTAAGATTTATTACACTGAAATCAAGACTGTCAGGAATAGTGTCTTAGAAATTAATGGTATTTTGTTGACCTGTTTTATAACATTGACCCGATGTTGAAAGAGTGAAATAGTAGAGGGGAAACATTAAAACCTTATTAGCTTTTTTCTTTGAAGAATCAAAGAGAAGATCAGATCCAGAGTCAAAATGGAGACTTCCAACAAATTTAAAATTATAACACTGAAATAAACTGGTGCAGGAATTAGTTCAATAATGCAGAAATTCACATTCTAGCATCTCCAATTCCAGAGGCCCAAAGTATGTAAGGATTTTACAACAGCCTTTTGGATAAATACCTTAAATAAGCGTATTCAAACAAGATTTGTAGGTTTAATTTTACAACATACTATGCATCTGACATTGCCCTGAGTTTGAATTTTAAAGCATTATTGTGCCTTTAAAAGGATGGTCGCTTATGACTAAATGATGAATGAATGATTGGGGGCCCTACTGCAGACATTACTGATTGTTTTTTAATAAACACTAATGCAAACCCCTTAGCCACAGCTATGAGCACCAACTTGATCAGGTCATTCCATTAAGAGGAAAATCTCAAAAAAGAGGTCACAACGTGGCGTTTCACGGTAGACGAGTTGCAGATGCTTTTAGGTCCAACCGCCATGTTGTAGTTCCATAATATTGCTAATAGCTTTTTGCTCAAATCAACTCTATACGCTTAAAAAATCGTGACAGTCAGGTCCTTTTGTGAAGATTGTAATGATGAATGAAATGTGTAAGTAAAAAGTATATAGACTTTTTTTGCCACAGACTTTACCATCAGCAAGAATAAAGTGAAAAACACCATAGGCTTTTAGTCGAGAGAGCCAGCTTACAAAGATGTCATACCTGCATCACTCTTTACAAACCAAGCTGTGAGCCATCTATCAAAACACAGATTGTATTGATTTTAATGTTTATCCAACTCTGACAAGAAAAAAGCTATGTTGTGTTTTTACATTTTTTGATGAACACCTGTGTGACCAATCTGTGTGACCTACAAGTTCAAGTGCACCTTACTGATTTCTTACGTGTTGTTGCATCAGTGTCTTGATAGAAGACAATGAAAAGTGTCAGCAGGGATTACAAAGATTTTTTAAGAAAAGTACTGTATATATAACAGAGATTTTTCTCTGTCCTTTGTCTTCCTCTCTGTCTCTGCTGTCCCTTGTGTCTGTTTTTCAGGAAGGTGAATAAATGCTACAGAGGCCGCTCCTGCCCCATCATCGTTCACTGCAGGTAAACAGAATATATTTAAGAAAATGGCTTTAAAAGAGTATTGATAAGAAGGCACACTGACAAAAATCATACAATTAACAGTGTTTGTCATGTTTCTATCACCCAATAGTGATGGCACTGGTAGAACTGGCACATACATTCTCATAGACATGGTGCTGAACCGCATGGCCAAAGGTGAGTCAGTGGCAAAGAGTTGCTACTGTTATGAGTGTGGTGAGGGAACGATTTGGAAAAATTACCATTTAAGGAATATGTTCAGGATTTATTTTTGAAACTTTATCTTGCCTCAGAGTTTGCACAGTGCAGTCAAGGAGTTCTTGGTTCTTTCAGCATTGATGTGCTACCTTATTTAGGCAGCAGAGGGAGCTATTGTCTCAGTAATGCTCTGTTATTCTCTATTTATGTTACCTTGAAATGATTAGTCCACACAGATGTGAAGCAATGCATCGTTTTGAAGCTTTGGATTGGATTACTGGTCCAAAGGCTCTGAAATGGCCCCGTCTCCTATAAACTTATCAAAATGAGGTTTCTGAATCTTTACTAATGAAACAAGCAGATTAAATTCTTTTGTATGTCTTGGTAACCTGGCCTGAAAGTTGAGTTTTATATAGCTAATAAAACAGCTGTGGGGTTCCTCCCCCACTCCAACAGCGATGTACTTACTGTTCCTGTTGTTGTTTTCAGGAGTGAAGGAAATCGATATTGCAGCCACACTGGAGCACATCAGAGACCAGAGACCTGGACTGGTTCGCACCAAGGTACTGTACCATAAACCTTTTTGTTTATGCACAACAGTTTAGCTAGCTATACGTTTTATATATCAAAAGAAAACAGGGTGATTCCTCACACTCAAGCTGTTGTCCTTTTTGCACAACACAGAAAAGACTATTCAAAATACTCAGAGACTGTGATGGGGGGAATAGCACAGAAATACTAAACTCTTCTAAAAGTTTAATAACTTTGAAAAAAATGTACTTAATTACACCTTAAGGCATTATTCTATGAATCTACTCACAGTAAAGTTAAATTGCCATATTAAAAATGTACTCAACGCACTGAGTATTTTAAGTAAATTTCTCTGTGTTGTGCAAGCAGGACAAAAGCTGGAGTGTGACGAGCTCACCAGTTCTTTGTTTTGCTACATAACACCATTGTATATTATAGCATTTGAAGTAAGTATCAAAAAAGCCAACAATTCTGTGATTTATGAAATCAGATATTAAAGATGTCAAAGGTATTTCATAGTTTATGTATTTTGCTAAACTAACACAGAATGCCAAATTCATAAATAAAGAATAACAGTCTGCCTCGATTAGCTATTAAATTACTTAAACTTATATTAAATTAATTCTAATTAACTCAAAAAGGTCACACATTTTACTCACTATTAACAAGTTTAAAGTGGTCCAGATGTCCTCAAAGCATATTTTAAAGTTTGTTGCCTGAAAATCTCCTTAGACAGGCATGCCTATAAACCCCTCAGTTTCAGCCCTGCTCAGAACAGGCTGTTTTATTGTAAATCTTATGAGCTGTGTCTGATCATGGTCTTCTCAAGAAGTGGATGGTGCGTCAGCATTTTAACACTGTGCTCTAATGTTTACTGTTGCTGCACAGGCATTCTTAGATGTGTTACTTCCATTGGAATTGGGTTTTGGGCTAGACAAATTCCTGGCTCAGGGAGTGTCTACCATTGGCGAAAGTTGTCATATCCTCTCATAACATTTATGTAAACATCGAACATTTTGCCTGAAAATGTTTTAAAATGTAGACCAATCAACACAGGGAGAGCAGGGATTTTGCTCATATTGATGGATGGAAGGCTTGCCTTTGTTTTTTATAAACCAGTTAAAAGTGTGTGCTGCATAGTACTGCATGAGCATGAATTAACATACAATGTAACATACAATTAAATATTGTGCTAATAAAATGTGACCATCCCTTTTGGACATTCCTATTTTAGATTTTAAGGTGTCAATTATCAGACCAGTATCTTTTCAGTTTTATATTGTTTTAGCATCAAGGATTAAATTACTGAATTTGATGTCAGTATTAAAGTTAAAATCAAATAATGACCATATCAAACACTAGTTGGTAAAGAAAAGCTTCAAATGGTTCAGCTTTTCTTTTTTCTGTACTTAGTATTTAGATGATATGAAATACATAGCTAAGTATAATACTTTCCACAGTCATATGCTAAGTTACTGTAAAAGTAATGATTTTTAAAACTACCCAAAAAGCTACCAAAACACAATAACCTGAGTAAATGTGCAACCCAAGTTAAATAAAGTTGTGTGAAACATGAATAACAGAAAAAAGTAATTTGTAAATCCTTTTCAATTTATACTCAGTGGAATACAAAGACAAGATTTTAATGTTCAAAGTGATAACTTTACTGTTCTTTTTTTTGGCAAATATTCACTCATTTTGAAATTAATGCCTGCAGATTTTCAACTTTATGAACATCTGTGTGAGCAAACAGTCCAGCAGTTTAAGAACATTTTTTCTTGATGTACAATTATACAAGGAATTTAGGGATTTCATCTACAGTCCATAACATTTTTAAGTTCAAAATCCAGCTTCTGTGATGGTATCAGGGTGTTTTAGTGCCAATGGCATGGGTAACTTTCACATCATGAAGGCACCATTAATGCTGAAAGGTATAAACAGGTGTTGGAGCAATACATACCTCCATCCAAGCGACATCTTTTTCAGGGATGTCCCTGCTTATTTCTACAAGAAAATGCTATCCACATTCTGTATGTTTTACAACAGTGTGACTTCATAGTTAAAAGAGTAACAGGTACTGAAATGGCCTGCCTGCAGTCCAAACCTGTCTCCCAATAACAAATGTGTGGTAAGTGCAAAATATGACAACAGAGACCCTGGACTGTTGAGCAACTGAAGTCATATATCAAACAAGAATGGGAAAAAATTCCACATACAAAGCTTCAACAACTAGTGTCCTCAAATACTTTTCGAGTTTTTTTAAAAGGAAAAGTAATGTAACACAGTCATAAACATACTCATGTCCCAGTTTTTTTGGAACGTGTAACAGGCATCAAATTCAACAGGAGTAAATATTTGCAACCAAAAAAAAAACAAGACAAAGTTAAGTAGTTTGAACATTAAATATTTTGTATTTGTAGTTTATTCAATTGTATATAGGTTGAACAGGATTTTCAAATCATTCTGTTCTGTTTATGTTTGTTTTACACAAGTCCCAGCTTCATTGGAGTTGGGGTTTGTAGATTAAACTTTTACAGAGGTGTATTCTTTTAGTGCTGCTTTTACTTGTACTTGAGCCAAATTATCATCCAGCGTTTTGCTTCAGAGATGTTATGAGACATTTCCCAAGTTTTCATGGGCTTTCTTGTACCAGCTTAACATAGGTTACTGTAGGCTGTAGCCACGCCAGATCAACAATAAAGAGGCCTCTTTTGTGTCTCACCACCACTAACTCTAGCTCTGCTTTAATGCATCTCTCAGGCTTACACATTTTCACGCATTCACTCTCAAACTGATGCATTCACTGACATCACGGAGAACTCAGTAACTGAAATCCAGTCTGTTAGAATACTAAAAAAAAACTGCATTTGTAACTGTTTCTGTACACCTTCTGTCAATGTGTGTCTCTTATCAGCTCTTCCACATCTTTCTCTTTTCTTCACCTCCCATCCCTCTCTCAACAGGACCAGTTTGAGTTTGCGCTGACAGCAGTAGCAGAGGAGGTGAACGCCATCTTGAAAGCCCTCCCACAGTGAGGACATGCACAGAGACAAAAAACAAAGAGAAACCCTCATGAGGAACCACTTGTACCATGCAGTCATGTACGTCTGACCATCTCTGTAAATAAGGATTGGCTCCATCACACCTGGAGCATTTTAATGCCCTTAATATGAGCATGCAGTAATTTGCCAGCCTCTCATTCTTGGGGGATGAAAGTGATTTTGAACATAATGAAATCTTTCTGCCAGCGTCTCTCAAATTAGATCTTCCTACATTCCCAAAAATGATGGCACTCCACTTGAACTACAGAGTAAACAAATACTGTGCCTGTGGTTATATAGATACAAACTCCACTAGAGATTCGACATGACTCTGACAGGATAGTTTGCATTTTTTGGTCTTCTGATGATTTTCTTACCAATTCAATCATTAGTGATGATTTAACCCAAACAGTGGTGGTTTCTTTAGCTGTTCTTCTGTATGTGCTACTTTTGAATTCATGTTTGAAAATGACAACCCCAAAGAAATCCAACTTCTTACTGTTATGGTTTTTAATCTGCTTTAACCCTCTTGATTGTGATGTTTCATGTCAGCCAGACCTTTGTATGCCGCTGTCCAGTTTGTGATGATTTCTGGGAACTTTTTGTTTGTCCATGCCTCGACAACATGATTGTTTGCTACAAGCACCGGTCCTTTTACATGCTGTGGACACTGACCACAGTGTACACGTCAGCCCCTCTCTCTGCACAAAGGCTACATTCTGTTTTGGTTCCTTTGTTGTCTTTCACGTGTATGAATTTGTGATTTATGTAAATACTCAACCTGATGATTGTGATTATTTCATGTAGCAGACAGATGGAAAATATCTATAAAAATGTATTTTTGACTTGACCTGATTAAATTTGTGATGTGAAGCAGCAAAAAAAGCCTCAAGCTTTTTTCTTTTTATAGGTTATGCTTGGGTTTTCATGTTTTTTTTGTTTGTTTTTTTTCCACATTATTTCAGAACAAACTAAAATACAGACTGGTGGTATGGTGCAGTGATGACATATTTGTAGACCAATGCCCAAGTTAGCATCACACTGGTTCTCTCAACTAAAAGTCTACAGAATTTTCACTGTGGTCTTGAATCATTACTGATAACAAGGTTTGTCGCAAAAAAAAAAAAAACTAAACTTGCACATTTTTATGTGATAATCTTGATGAACTAATCTAATCTGAATTTTAAGCTTAAACATAATCGATAAGAGTACAAAGCTGTTACTGAGCCTCTATGGAACTACGGCATCGCTATCGACTTAAAATATTTCTATGTATGAAATCTTGTTATAACTTGTTTGAAAATTGACTCTTAATCATGTGAGCTGATCAAGTTAATGCCAGTGGTTGTGGTAATGGTGAATGTAGTATTGATTACTAAAAAAAAACATTCAGAAATTGGATCAGGATCAGCAGCCATTTTTTAATTGATGTTAGCAGTTTTTCAGCAACCTTCCTTTAAAATATATGCTATCAATTTCAAAAGCAGGCAACATCAAAAATTTTTCATTATTTTAGATAAAATGTTAAAATATCTTGTTTGTGTTTTTCACAAATCGTAATCTTGGTATTTATCCAAAATGCTTTTCTATAACCCAATATACTTTTGGCCTTGCAAACCTGAAAGTGCTAACTGCTCATTTACATGTTTTTCTAATTCTTTAAAGAGAGATACTCGTTTCTGTATCTCTCTTTAAAGAAAAATGCATTTTTTTCCATTTAAACACAGTTTAGCTAAAACAACAGAGACATAGGGTCATGTTTATTAAACCACTGGACAAAGGTATGTAATGGCAATAAAACATATAGTGTCTTTGCAGGCTTTAACATTATGCCTGTATTTAAAACGAGATAAATGCACCCAGACTGTCTTTGAGAATAAACTAACATTTTACATTTTAAACCAGCTGGTTTAATAGCTGGAGATGCTGGAGAACAAGGGTTACCGCGCTCTCTGTCGGCTTAATAACATGTACGGGTTATCTCTTTGTAACTCTAAGGCAACCCATTAAGCCACCAGTGTGCCACATGCAAACAGGTCAAGGTCGCACCAGATGCAAAGCCTGAGAGGCAGAGGGTCTGAAAAGTAAGTCTGCCAGGACACAAGACTAAGGAGAACAGGAAAAATCCCCACCAAGCCCATGGGTAAAGGGCCACCCAGAACCAACTACAGCCGCAAGGCTGACCAAGTGGGCCCTAGCATCTACTGTGGAGCCACCTCCGGTACCCGCCAACCAAAAGAGGGGCTGGCTGCTACATAAGGTGGTAGAATCTGGAAAAGGAGGACTAGAGGACCATGTGGCTGCTGCACAGCTCTTCACCACAGGGCCCATGAGGCAGACACACTGCTCACTACTGACATCCTGGAGCACAAATGAGCCGCCTGGATAGTCTGAACAACCCAATGAGGTATACATTTTTTGACAAGCATGGAGTTGAATGACAGAACCAGCTAATCTGACTCCCTACTAGCCTGTGTATTCGGTCAGTGCCCTGACCAGGCACAAGACAGACTGCCGCTGCTCATTCTCCTGATCAACCTGGCATGGGGAGGGTCTCGAAAGGTAATTGTGGACTTCCAAGCCTCCAACTGGGACAGCAAAAACCACAGGATATCCTGAGCTGTGACTAGAGGTGGCAGCTGTCTGCTCTCTGCAAATTTACCTTTTTTTATGTTCCATCCACAGCTCAGACAAACCTACAGGCTCAGCACACAGTAACCTCAAACACATCCACACACAAAATACACCTTCTGTTCTACAACAAAAAACTTTGCACAGGGCACCTTTAAATGTAATATCGCTTTTAAACAAGACTGTTTTTATTAATGATCTGATTTTGGATGATAGGATAGACTTAATGTTTTTGAACTAAAACCTGGCTCAGCAGAGATGGATCCATTACACTGCTTGAAGTCTCACCACCTAGATACAGTTTTTCACATTTCTTTAGAGAAGATAAAAGAGGTGGGGGCACAGCGTCAATTCCTTAAGCATCACTTAATTTCAAGGAGATTTAAGGTAAGGGAATGCAGCTGCCAATCTGCCAGAAAAGCAATCCAAGGAAGCTGCCGCTAGACAGACGCCCAATCTGGCACAAGTAACACTGAATCCCACAATGATGCCATTTTCTTTCCTTTCTTTCACACAATGCTGATCACATTCACACAGCACTACTGCCTCAGGTGGAAGGTTGCTCGGCAGCACAGGTGCTTTATAGATGAGCTGTGGGGCGTGACCGGATAGCCAGTGTGTCTTGAAGTTGTATCCACAGACACTGACAAGCAGGTGGATTATATCCCATACATGTTATGTAACGGGGTCCAGAGACAGCCTCGAGAAGAAAGAGAAAACACTGTGATGGCGCAGGCCCGACCTCAGGGGTGCTGTCAGGAATTGTTTAAATAAATGAGATGATCTGGGCTAACATTGCAATAAGTGTAATCAAGGGGGCCATAGGGGAGGGAAAAGTTATGAAAATTTTAAGGGCATGACTGATGGGGTGCCTAAAAAACATTGTAATGTCAGCAACATTTTGCCGTAGGTGTTGTAGAGGGTCCAGTCCTGCTTGCTTACAAAAGTATCAAGTTTTTAAAGTTTTTCATTAAATAATATTTAGAAATCTCTTGCATCACTAAACCCCCTGTAAATAGAGGATATTAGTTTCAGTTTTGCATTTTGATTTTTCCATAAGAGTCTGAATGGTATGTTATAAATATTTGGGTCTACAAATCAACAGGTTATATAGTATGTCAAGTTTAAAATATTTGACAGGGTTTATAGACCAGGTATTTACAAAGACTGAATATTTCTTAAAAGTCAATGATTAAAAAAAACATATTTAATGCTCAAATGTTCTAAATGCCAGAAGGTTACTAAAAGAATTCCATGATATGCAGCTGCAAAGTGTTTACTCTGCAGTTTGAAGCTGGAGCCTCCAACAGAACAACTTGACAGTATTAATTATACTTAGTCCATTAAAAAATAAAACCTTATATTAATATATCTATTTGCTTGATTCAAGAAAATTGTGCAGAGCTGGTTGAAACATGGCCCAATGCATGCATTTACATGGGGCCCTAACTTGCTGGTAGTGCCCCAAGTGTTATGGTATATTTGTGAAAATAAAGACAAAAATACTCATAACATATAAGGTTTCTTTGTGCATATTGAGTTTTTGTTACTAAAACACTACACAAATTTTACTTTGAGTTATTTCGACTTCTTCAATTAAAATCAACTGACACAAAACAGCTGACAGGAGGGGCTTTATTACCTCTGCTGTTTATGCTTTAAGCATTTTTTTATTTTATCTTCAATATCTCTTAATAAGTGCAGGCAAAAATTAAATTCCAGTCTTATGCTCCATTAATAAGCTATGACACACAAACACACATACATTGAAAAAAGACAATTTCTTTAAATATGATTTTTTTTAAAGTGTCATTGTGTCAGTAGAAGCCATGAAGGACAGAGAGAGTCAATTGCATCATGGGAAAGTGACCTTTGTTCCTGTAGGAAAAGATTTACAGGTACATGTTAGTACTGTGAACATTGTCTATAAATTTGACCTTAAATAATTCTAGGTCCTCATCCAGTCTGATCTAAGGGGGACTACAGATGCAGAGGGTATAACTGAACACTATCAGGGGGCTTTCAGGTTCACACTCTTTACCTCAGGCCAGGGCTATGGCACAGAGCAGCACGAGCCAATCAGGTTAGCTTGTGAAGGCCTCGAAGTCTGAGTCTGAAATAGGAAGCAGGAAGTGTTAGATTTTTGCTTTTGAAAAAATGCAATACACTGATTTCAAAATATGAAAACATACTGCAGAGAGAGCTTTTAGCATCACAGTGCAGCACCAGGAGATATTAATGTGGGGGGACTGTGATGAGAATCTGAAAAATGAAGTGTGACTGTATTGCTGTATTATTATGGATGCCATATTCTAAGGAAAAAAGCCAAAATCCCGATATATCTGCTATTTATGTCAGTCTTTATTTGTTAATTTTCCCTTCAAACAATCTTCAAAAGCACATGGCAGTTTAACAGATAATAACGAATGATATATACACATTCATAGAAATACAATCTGTCCCTAATCATTTCTCCTCGACATGCAGTCTCAGATCAGGAAGGAGAAAAAATTAGGGGAAACCGTCCCAGTTATTCCATTTTAAAGTGGGTTCTCGCAACTGTGCATGATTCTAGCTCAAGAATTAAGATGTACCTAAATATCAAAGCCTGTGCATTGAGAAATCAACGAAGCACTCAATACAAAATGAAAACATAATGCATTTATTGAGCTCTGTGAGCAATGTAAAAAAAGGAGGTAAACCTGACACTTCCTGTAAAAAAGTGACACAAAAGGCTTAAAAGGTTTGTGCACAGCAGTGAAATTATTATTTCTTCCATAGACCTCCTACTAGTATTTTTTTACAGTGTGTGTTTATGAACCAACAGCAGCTATTATTATCTTGCAGTTTATTTCACACGTACGACAGGTAAAACATTGTAAACATCAGCATAAAAAATGAATGTGTGGTGGCTGGAGTTTGCATCTTTCTGTGTTACCTACATTTTTAATGTGTTGAAAGACAGTATCTCTCTCATTAACAAAATAATCTAAGTAGAAGAAGTGCAATGTCTTCTTTCATTCATGTTTCAACATTTTCTCCTTTCAATCCACAGTTATGCAATCTTTCCCCTAAAGATTGTCACAAAACAAAAGGAGGGGGTAGATTTGGGTCCCATTTTATGGCAATTGTGGTGTAAATACATTTGGCATCTTCATATAGAGCATAAATCTTAAATACTTTTCTTTCTTTAGTGAAATATTTTAGTACCAGATGTTCACACCACCATGGCAAAATAGCAAAAATACGTGATGGAAGAAAAATGAAGCTACAGTATCTCCCATTCTCAGAGCACGTCCCTACACTCTTTATCACGATTGTAAAGCTGAGTCATTTTCTTTTACTGGAACAAGTTGAACTGTAAGCTGGTGAAAAGAGAATAAGGCAATTCCAAACTCTAGAAACCCTGTAAAGTCGATGGCTAAAATGCGTTTGATTTGATTAAAAAGAGTAACAGTAAACACAAATCAATACATAAAATATATTTGTCATAAAACTTTAAAATGGGTATTACAATCTGCAACAGACTCCATCAGCATAGTTTGAGTTCTACATGCTAATCATCCATCTACCATCTGATTAATCAATAATTAAAATAAAAGTGCTACGAATCCAGTACATTTATTTGTATTGTTATGATATGAAAATAAATTTATATAAAGGTATTACTTTGACCCATTTGATCTGACTAACTTTAAAAATTGCTAATACATTTTATGGCAAAGGCAATGACATTCAGCCAAAACCAAGGGATTAAGCTCTAAACACTTTTTTCATGTCTCAGCCTGCTTGGACAAAAAAGAGATTTCAGTAAAAGTTGAATTAAAGTGCAGTTTTTTTAGAAAACACTTAGATTAGGATGGGTGTTTGTTAAGTGCCCATACGTCTTAAGGGTCAGACATTTCTGACTGGAAAAGAAGGCTGCTTGTATAACAAGGCAATTGTTTTTTAAGTATTTGTGCTTAAATGTTTTTTTGCATATACCTGTCAGTCCTGTCAGTAAACCATTAAACAGAGATAATCTTAATTCAGACTGTTTTCATGATGAAAATCAGAGGAGAAAGTTCTAAAGCTTAATCTATTGTCTGATGGTGTGTTGAGTGTAATGCACTTTTCATTCATTCCCTTTGCCAGAGGATTAGATTGAGAATGTTCTGTGGCGGGGTCTGGACTGACTTTTACACAACAAACACATGTACAGACACGTAACACTATGCTCTAAATACTAGTTCAGTCTCTACTTTCTTTGGCACACTAAAGTTCCTCTTTACCCTACTCTTTTCAAACTATCTTAATACCTGGCAACATAACCATGTATTGCTTTGCAGTCTTTACAATGATTTAGCTGTGTTGATAAAAAAGAGAAGAGTTAATACTGCATGTAGTTAAAAAAAACGAAAAACTTTTGCAATGATTTGACCTCGCATAAGAAAAAATTGATTGGCACACTGCATGGATACATTGTTTGGCAACTGATCAAACATCACTGCAAACCACCACATATCCTGTCAAGGGTAACTCTAAGCCCTTGTCCAATTATCAGCACTTCCACCCTACGTTCTGTCTTTTCTTAAGGGTGTGAAGAGCGTTAGGGGCCAAAAATCATGTCATTCCTTTTGGGGTTGAGAAGAAACACAGCACTGGCCACAGTCTTTGCAGTTCTGCCTCTAAAATTCCAAATAGATTCTGATCATTTCAGAGGAAGAAAAGCGTTCATCCATAAGATCTTTTTTTTAACCAAGCACTTACTTTGTGCTTCGCTGTGTGCTTCAGTCACCGTCATGAATCATGATCATGCCCTTGGAGGAACAGAAGAAGCAATTCTGATCAACTTAGTGTATTCAGGGCACAAGAGGGCGCCCTTGGACAACAACAATTGAGAACTGAGAGACCCTATCGTCTTGAAGCCCTTGGCTTAGTCTGCATTTTACGGGCACGAGGGCAGAAGTGTGGATATTTAGACATGGCCATTATCTCCCATTCAAAGCAGTGTAACTTCATGAATGCCTTGGGATAGTGGAAACACTGCCTAAATTAGTCTGTAAATCACATTAGAGACTGGCTGTAGGCACAACGCTAAGGTGTGTTTAAAAGTAAAGGCACACGCACTGAATTAGCAAACAGTACACCTGCACTTCTTTTTCTTTTTCACCCCCTCTTCACCAGTTTTTGTGGCAGGCTGAGGCTCCGGCTCAGTGCTCGGGCTCTGAGGTGTACTGCTGATTGTTGTGGAAGACTCAGTAGAGGAGTCTGACTCCTTGGTTCCCTTCTCCTCTGTTTTCCACCCACCTTCAGACCCTGAGCTCATTTTAAACTGCCCGTTCTCATCAACTCCCCCAGTAAAAGTGTGTTTAACACCATCCACATTAACAGTAGTTGTATTAACAACCACATGTGTGTGTTTGCCACCACCTTTCTCAGGCCTGGCTTTACCCACACGCACAGCACCTTTTATGATGTTGGTAACAGCTGCTCTCTGCTCCGCTTCCATTTCTGACAGGCTGTATGCCAGAGCCATCTGCAGGTCTTCATCATCTTCGTCATCTAAGCTTCCTGTCTCAGCCTCGTAGTTGTAGAAGGGGGCGGAGCTAAAGGAGCGATGTGTTGACCCGGTGTGTGAGTCAGCAGATGATCTGTTTGGGATTTTTGGCTGCTGAGGCAAGTGACCGGGCTGTCCCTCACGTCGGCTTAGTTCCAGGGCCAAGGCCATTTCATCCTCCACACCTGGGAACAAACACACGCAACATGGGTTTGTGTGCGAGAAATGTAAAGTAACATACAACAGCCAATGAACCTTTTGATTTATTTATATGAAGCAGCATCCTCCAGGGCTGAAAAATGAAGCTTGGAGTGTATTAGAGTGTAAATTTAATTACAAAAATCATTGCAGACTAAGAGCTCAAACACAGTGTTATGGCTAGCATGAGTGCAAACTCTTCAGGGTAAAAACAGACAGCACCAGAAAAGAAAAAAGAAAACTGCCTGTTGTGGATGCTGCTGATCACAATCAGTTTAATATTTTTTTCTTTCTGGAAGATCAGACTTACAGACTGTAGTCTGTATTTTATGGTAGCAGGTCTATATGCTCGTAATTAAAGTAAATGATAAGTGGGAATACAGCAGGTGAAAAATTTCTTATAATTGTGTATTCACACAGACTTCCTGCCACCATCTGCATTGGTCAGAGTCCAGTTGGGCCATCCCTGTCTAAAAAGTCTGACTCTTCCCCTGATGCCATAGAATTCAATTGTGTCTGAAGATAACCACAGAAACCTTTAATAAACCAGGCTTGAAGTGGCATTTCTAGTTAGGGGAGATGATAAAGCAAACTATGGTTCTTTAGCATCTTATTATACTTTTTAAGCCGGGAGAAATATCCCAGTAGAAGAAAAAAAATCATTCTAGTATCCTGAAATAATCTGAGTAACGTTTCTTGTTACTGAATATGTGTGTTTACAGCTAACAAAGTTAGCCTGAAGAAAAGGAAAAGAAAGATAGAAAACTGTACACACTGTATTAGTCCTTCTATTTCCAAGTTGCACTTTTTGAAATGTGCGGTTTTTACCATTAATTAAGACTTTCTTCAGCACCCCATCCTCTTCAATTTCTACTCTTTCCTGTCCATTCTGCTTTGTCCTGTAGGCAAATAGAAAAAATGGAGAGACAATAAAAAATAAATTTTTGTGTGAAAATCATTTGTTGTTTTTTTCTTGTGTGCTTTTTTGATATGTCCATTTTGAGACAGAAAAAAGAACCATGTTTTTTTTTAGTAAAGATTAAAAATTTGTCTTTCATGTTGACAGCCAAAGTGGAGCTGAAAGACCACGTAAAAGATAATCATCTTGGACATTAAAAGTTAAATAACCGTCTTTGCAAGTTAGATAACTTTTTTATGCAGCATACATACTTTTTTGTAGTGGTGACTTTGCCATTTATGATGCGGGTGGAAGTAGATACTGATTTGATGTTGCCTAGTCCTCCCCCCATGCTGTCCATCCCATCAAGACCACCCATGGAAGAGGAAGAGAAGGAGCTGAAATCAACTGTGGAGGGGATGATGTTTGGAAAGAGAGAGCAGGAGTCAAAAACTTGTTCATTTTTAAAAAAAAATAAAGAATATCAGACAGACACAACAACTACAAACAAGAACAGAGAGGAAAACTAAAGAAATGTTTTAAACATAAACCTCTAATGAAGCTGCAAATTTCAGTGAGACTTTTTTATTTAGTTTTTAATGAGTAAAAAACATGATTGAGCCCTTGAAGCGGGTTGTCTGTAGTGTGTGCATCTCACCCTACCAATTTGCTATTTAAAGGACACACATTCCCAAAGCCAGGCACAGGGCACAAATGGGGACTGATGTGCCTCGATTATATATGGGTGAATTTTGGGCATAACATAGGTCAGTCCCATCAGAGTGTCTGCTCTCATACCCTTTAAATTAGTGTGTGCAGGGCAGCTGGTCTTTTGCTATTAATGCAGTTTAGTTGTTTGGTCCGAATTTTGGCTGGATTATTTACTTCTTCTCCATTTATTGTGCCACTACACTCAAAGAACACACACAGAATGCTGTATAAATGTGTTAATGCTCAGATTTAACTTTTTTTTATCATTAATTATTTTAATCTCCAGTTAAAACTGTCAGGATAAGGCAGGTTTATGTATATAATAGACCTGATTGCTGTACATCAAATAACTGCTAGCTTTAGACATTTTTTTCTCATTTCCTGAAGGAATATTTGTCTCTATTCTGTGCATAAAACACACTGGACGGCCAGTATTATCATCTATGCCCATAATTATCGGTGAGATTCACTTGCAGGTATACAGTAAAGATGTTAGAAAAGTAGCTCCAAGCTTCACAGATGTGTGCCAATCTATAATGCATCCTCAAAACAGAAGAAACACTCTGCGCCACAGACATTAGAACAGCTAGAAGGAGGTTTGAAGTACAGTCAATTTCTGCTCAAGTTGGGAACACAGAAGCTTTTGCACCTGACCACTCCCCATATTCAGACAAACACACTCCTGGCTACAACTGGGAGTGAATGTTCCTTTGCCAAGCGTGAGCGCACAATGTATAATTGACACACACATCAGGCAGAAATTGGGGAAAACATCTGTGCTACCCTACAAAAAAACTTTGCACCAGGCATTCAATAGGGCTCATTATGTTATACAGTATGTCTCTTTTTAAGATTAAAGTATTTTTATGTTACAGATAATCAATTTTTCTTTTAATATTAAGCTTATATTATCTCTTCACGTCTAATTAATATTACTTTCATGAAGGATAATGTGTGGGGATTAGGTATCAATTTGTTTACCTCCAGCAGAAGGAAAGGAGAAGAACCGACCAGGGCCAAGGCGAGTAGGGCCTCCAAAGGACGAGAAGTCATCTGAAAGATATACATTACGGAAGGCATTCATGACGATTACAAACTAAATAGACTGTGGACAGGTAAGGGTATCCTTTAGAGCTGCTTATTAATAGGAGGTATTTAATATTCAGGATTATTTCGTCAGTAAATGGGGGGAGGGAAAACAATCAAATATTAACATAACAGTATTACTTACCAAAAAAGCTAGCAAAAGGGTCCTGCCCAGCAAAAAACTCCCTGAAGACCTCATCGGGGCTGCGGAATGTAAAGTTGAATCCTGATGAGAAGTCTGAGCTAGAGGAACCTGGAAAAAGAAAGAGAAAGGAGAATGAAGAATGAAAAGGAGACAAGAAAGTTGCACCTGTGAGTTATAGATAAAGAATATGGCAGAGTTTTACTACACCAGTCTGTAGCAGTTACCTGTCTGTCTCACTCTGTCAGATCCAAATCTGTCATATTCATCACGTTTACTTCCTGAAATGGAAGAGCAGGACTCAATTATAGGATTAACTCAAAACACAAACACACAAAAATATATTTTTAAATGTAAATACATCCATCAAAGTAAATCCCAGATGCCCCAGAAGCCTTCAGCTACCTTACAGTGAAGTATACATATAAACAAGTACAGAGTGAAAATTAAGTCACTGTTATGACTTACTGTCAGATAAAACTTCATAGGCTTCAGCCACTTCTTTGAACTTTTTCTCTGCTTCATCCTTGTTGTCTGGATTTTTGTCTGGATGCCATTTTAGTGCTAGTTTCCTGTACCTGAACAAAGACACACAATTTTACTCCCACAAAGCAAGTATACATTTATAGATTAAAATGTGCTAACGCAAAATCTATCTGCAGAGGATAAGGCACACTGAAAAGCCAGATTAAAGAAAACACATTTTATTGAATTAATTTACCCTTTGTCAAGCCCTGTCCTTTACAGAAAGTGATCCTCTATAAAGCCTTCCTTGTTAACTTTACTAGTTTAGAACAAATCTGTTTTACTGGCCTTTCCATTTGAAACAAGGAACTGAAGTAACACAATTAGGATACCTACTTCACCAAAAATGCATTAAAATAGACTCTGCCAACATAAAAATGTCAAACTGGGTAACCTGGCAACAGTGTTAATTTTGTCGACTAATTATTTTCGTCATAGTTTTCGTCAACAACCTCTTTTCCCCTGACGAAAACTAGACTATAACTAAAAAAAACAAGTGTACATTGACAAAAACTAAAACTCAATTTACTGACATTTTCGTCAACAAATAAAAACTAGACTCAAATGGTTGACAGGGACTAAATCCAATCAGACCTAATTTCGTCACGTAGAAAGTAGGAACAAGTTAGGAATCACAACTACTTTGGTTGTGTGTAAAGGTTGGATGAGTTAAGAAGGACATCCAATCACAACTGCCTTAGCTTCATGGTGGCGAGATCCAAGTGTAAAACATGACTTCAGAAATTCAAGGAAACATAAAAATGCCTGAGACTTTACGATTCATATTTTAGTCAAGTAAATTTACAGTAGATTTAGTCGACTAAAATGTTATGAAATCTCATCAACGAAATCTAGACTAAATTAAAACAATTTAGATGACTAAATTATAACTAAAACTAAAAGATATTTTAGGCAAAAGACTAAAACTAAAACTAAATTAAAAAGTTCTGTCAAAATTAACACTGCCTGGCAACGGCTACTTTTATGGGGGTACTACTGGTTAATTAGGGAACCAATAAGAGACCCAACAAAAAAACAAGCACGATTTTCTACTCTAATATACAATGGCTGTTTATTATAAATTATGAAGTGTTTTAATCAATCATGTGACGACTCTGCTGCTTTGTTACGTTTATGAAGACTGTTTCCTGCTCCCACTCTGTGCTCCTGCTTCTGCTGCTCTCTCACTCTTGATAAGGGGGCATGTCTACCTGGAGCTGAGACTCTCTGCTGGATCACACCTGTCCCTCATCCCCATAATCATCTGAACCTACAAAAGCCTCCTGCAGACTCGTCACCAGTGTCAGATGATTCCCACAGCTACACGTGGTATTGTTGGCCGTCTCCTGTGATCACAGTGATCTCTCATTGTTGGATTTTGTGCTTGTACTTTGTGCTTTGAACAATTACTTACCTTTGTCTCTCCTCCTCTCTTTCGGTGCCTCCGCAGGCCCAACCACACTCTGCCACACTCTGGATCTCACTTCACCTTCAGCTCCTACAGATTCTCCCTCACTGACACCTTGGCCTTTCCCCTCCAGTAAATCATTGTTGTTGCACTTTTACTTTGTCGCGGTTTTGCTTTTGGGTCCACTCAAAACCTCAGGGATTAATACCCTAACACAATCAAACTTTATTTTTATAGTTCTGTTCATACAAAATAATGTAGCACAAAGTGATTTACATTTCAGAAAGAATAAATAAGTGACAGGGGATACTCACAAAACAAACAAGCCACATTGTGTACACAGACACACACAGCCCCAATACGCTGAGAGCAATATTTATAATGCTCATACTCAGTAAAAGGTTATGCATCCATCTACCATCTATGCCGCAAGAGGCGGGGTACACCCTGAACTGGTCACCAGTCGATCGCAGGGCCACAAAGAGATAGACAACCATTTACTCTCACACTCATACCTAAGGGCAATTTGGAACCACTAATCAATGTGGCACCAAACTAATGTGACAAATGGACCAGTCATGAAGAGCTTTTCTTGAGGTACTACTACTTTATAATGGTCATATTTTAGAAAAAGCCAATTAAGAACATAATTAATGTACATCTTCCTCATTTACTATTGATGAAGAGTAAATATGAGGGTATAAAGTAAAAACTAAGAGTAAATGACCTACCAGCTAAAGAATATGGTCATGTTGAATTGAGCAATTAAATAAAACTAATGAGCAGTCAGTTGCCTATTAATTGGTCTGCAAATAAACAACTAGTTAATAGTGAATATTTTGACCTCAACATAAATACTTAACTGTTTTTGCTTAAGTAAAATGGAAAAAAGTAATAATTATGCAAAAAATCAATTCAAAGAAAACACAGAATGAAAAATATACTTCGTGGCACACTTGCTTACACAAACTGACAAATTAATGTAAGAATGCATGTCCATAAACTTTAACTCATCATTTTTGAAAGAACACTCACGCTTTTTTGATTTCATCCTGAGTGGCATTTTTGGACACTCCCAGGACATTATAGTAATCCACCATGTTTCCCTCCCGTCACCGTTTACACCTTTGCTGCAGGGAAAAAAAACAGTTTTCTTCAACTTTGATTGTATGAACACATTCTGTAATTATGAAATGACTATCTGTTGAGAGTTTTTCAAAATCCAAATAAGTATTAAAAACAGCTCTAGCTTTATTTCCAATTTTACACCAAGAGCTAATATACACCACAGACTGTTTGAGGAATGACCAAAGATGGGAATGTGTCATGCAAAAACACTTGTTTACATTCCTGTGCTCTTCAGTTTTGATAATACAGAAAATACAAACTTGTGGCTTTAGACTAACAGAATGTGTTAAATGAAAACTAAATTGCAGTACTTATGTCTTCAATTCCCAATTGTTAGTATTTAATCACTAGTTAGATCCTGAACAGAGCAGCTTGTGATTCTTTTAAGTGCCAGGAGTCATTGACAAACAAAATATTTTGAAACTATTAAAGAACAGACTGTTTAAAAAAAAGTGTAAATAAAATATTTTTGGACATATTTTGTCCGGTCTAAGGGTATTAAAGGGATAGTTCTGAGTTTTGAAATGGGGTTACTCAAGGCCCATGGCATTAATAAATATACAGTAATTACCAATAAAGCAACTGGCCAGCTCTGCATCTAGATTAGATTAGATTAGATAGTACTTTATGAATTCCCTTGGAAGAACTTCCTCAGGGAAATTGGGATTCAGAAGCAGTTCCGTATTACAGATTAAAAAGATATATGAAAAAGATATATCTAAACAAAAATCTAAAAAAAATAAAATAAAATAAAAATATAAAAATATGGCTTCTGGCAGGCTACTGCTCCTTCCCGTCCTCTGTCTTCCTGTTACTCCTCCTCCCCCCCAGTGAGGAGGTTTACGGTCTGATGGCCTAAAGGACAAAGGAGTTTCTCAGTCTGTTGGTCCTGCACTTGGGAAGGAGCAGACTTGGGGTGAACAAGCTCTTGTGGTTGCTGTTAACGGTGTGGCATCTGTGGGCAGATAGCCAAGGACTGATGCTTGCCAATATGTAGAAGTCAGTGGTGCCACCAAATGCCTTGTAATTACCCCATTTGTGGATTAAACTACATGACTAGATGCTTCAGTTAGATTCTTTAGAGCATTGCACTTTTCTTCTTTTTCCCCTGAGTTTGGAACTATTTGTAATGCAAAATATTTGCTTATTAACCTTCCACCAGGAACACCCTGCTTATCCTCTCAGCGCTAATCAGCTGTTCAGGGTCAGAGTGTTTCAGCGGGGTCAGTTAGTAGTCACTGGAGCACAAACTCATATTAATGAGTTGTTCTGAATATGGACATCAGGATTGCCTCAGGGGGAGAAAGGCCCAGGGGAAACAATGTAACTAAGTTCCACTCATGACAGCAATGAGTCTCCAGGTTCATGTGCGTGGGCTCACAGTTCAAGCATCTGCATCAGCAGGTATCTTGTGGCCTGTCCTGTCCCTCAGTTTCCACAACAGTTTTTTCCACCCTTATTTCTACCCGTGACTCCATCTGCAAAAGATTTTACACTGTGTACCACAGTTCATGAAGGCATCCTCTTACATCTACAACTAACGGCAGTTTTTTATCACTCAAGTCAGAACTGCTCAACTTTAGTTTAGTTTTATTGAAGTTAGTGGTTGTTATTTCTTCTGGAGACCAAAGACCTAAACAGCTAATGAGAAGAAAGCAGCATGTTGCTGGCAGAAGGGTACATTATCCTTAAGTTAGTTCACACGAAGGTCCTAGACACGCGGGCTTTGCCAAGAAAAGTGAAATGCTTTAAAGGTTCTTAATGTAGTGTCTAGTTGGGCCAGTGTAGTTTATTAGATTAGACAGAACTTTATTAATCCCTTGGAAACACTCCTTCAGGGAAATTAAGATTCCAGTAGCATTGGCAATTATATTTACTAGTACCATGGACCTCAAGCAACCACATTATAAAACCATCCATTTTCCCCATTTGTCCTTCATCTGGGTTTGCTGCAGTTGTATCATATGAGTCAGTTTTTCCATCAGATAAATCTCTTCAATAATCTGTGTCCATTCATTTACAGTTCAGGGATCAGTTTGATACCACTTCCTTGTTATTTTTTATTTTAACAAGCCACTGTCAGAATTGTAACTAGGTATTTATTTTTCCCTTGCACATATTTTTCTGAGAAGTGTCCAAAGTAAAGTATGGAAGCCCTCAACAGCAAACTATATACCAATATTTTTGTTATTTCTGTATTTATTTTTTTTTCCCAGTAAATCAAGATTTTTGAACAATCCCAAAATACAGGGCTATGATTAACATTTGCTGAACCACAGTCTCTCCAACATGGGATGGATTGGTTTAAATATTTACCTTTGATTTTAGGTGTTATGAAATAGAGGATAAGATTTTTCCATGAGAACTCCCTCCATCTTCGAGAGCCAGTGGTTGTTTGGTGGTTTTTCCACATATTATACCAGTCCTCGGATGAAATTTCAACATTTAATTCTTTTCCCCACTTCATCTTAACATGTTTAGTTAAATATTTATTGGTCATTAAAAGTGCATGGTGAAATTTTAGTAAAACTCTCATCAGCTTTAGCATGTTTAGAGCTGTTATCATATGCCATTCATTTCAAAGTGTTAATTTCCTTCCTTAATTTTTAAGTAAAATGCTGAGAATTAAAAAGCACAGAAATAAAGAAAAACAGTAAGGCTAATATCAAGACATAGGTCATATGGTCCACAATAGGACTGACCCACACATTTACAGAGGGGTGCGTAATTAAATATTTATACACCATTTATCACATTCTTTGCTGTGTGACTTAAAATCACCATTTTGTGAGCTAGTTATCTACAGGCTGGTTGACAGACATTCAGCCATTTTGACTCTTTGTCTCTATGTATGTGTGTATATATTTATACTTGTTTTTTTCTCGAACTGAATACATACATATAACTAAGTTGCAGGGACCACGCCTTCTATAAATAAATAACACTGACACCTAAAATTAATATGTATTATACTGTGGGTTCCTTATACTTATAAACTTTTAAAAAGTTGACTATAGTGTGAAACTTATCAGGATACATCTCCCTGGGGGAATTGTTATATTATATTGCCAACAATCAAATTATTACCCTGTATTACAACATGTATCTTATTAGCAAGTTCTTGCTAATACACACCTTTGTTTGTAATAAAACCGACATCCTGTGTTTCATATCTTTAAGTTCAATATGTTTGACTCAGTAGAAAAATAAATGTACTTTATTCATTTATTTACACTATCTATTTATTGAGTATTAACATGTCTGCCGTTGTCATGACAGCACAGAGCTGTCACAGAAGTTAGCGTGCTAACTATCATGCTAATAACTACAACAGTTCCAGTGCTGAAGGGGGTGCGTCCAAACTGGAGCAAAATGACTTAACACAACTTTCTATAGCCTTCCCTGAAGCAGCCGTGCGCCCACACAAGTATTATTGCTATGTTATTTCTAGAGTCATGGCATCTGACATCTGCTGCTGACATGACAGTGGGCCTACGTAAACTTCAATACAAAGGCAAACGCACCTGTACAGTTATTTAAATAGAAGACACAGACTAATCAGACAAGCTGACTTTAGTATTTTTGTTCGACACGTTATTCTAGTTTAGTAAAGCCAAGCAATAACAGTAGAGAATGGCTACGTTGTGGACAGCCATGACTACTTTCAGCTAACACCGTATACTCACCGTCGGTGTCCTCTGGTGTAATTTGTGAGCTGTGTACCAGAATGTCCACAGGTTTGGAGAAACAATGAATTAGTACAGGGCTGGGGTGGGTCTGGAATGCGTCCCCCACTCTCTCCCCCTGACAGCCGCACAGACAGCCTCCTCCCTCAGCCGTCCTCTCCCCCGGGCTGGTACGGTATGTCCGCAGGGTACCGTTATGTCTGGGCGCTGTGCTGTCGGGAAAACAAGAGACCGTTGGACCGTCGGCCCCAGTGCTGCTGGGTTAAGCCGCACGCGCTACGTCACGCCCAACTGATAGAAAAAATAGAACGTCTAGAAAATACGAGCGTTGTTACGTCACGGGACCAGCCCCGTCTCAACAGCCTGTTGCACGGAGATAATGAGACTAAAGGATGTTTTTACAAAGCCAAGCATTTAATAAATGAATTATTACTCATGCTGTAGCAGTCTACTACTGTCTGACTGTATCCCAAGGCTAAAGATAACTATTATTTACTCACTGTAGTCCATGCCTTTGTGTGATAAGGTCAGCTTAAAGTGTTTCTCTTTCTAGATCGATACTTGTTTGTACAGACAACTAACCCATAAATTTACAAACATGTTGCCTCCAAAATAGGCCACTTCTACTTCTGAGGTAGGCAAAAGATGATAAAATTTTGACTGTAGGCAGATACATTAAAAAGAAAATTACTGGGTCTGCCAAAAACATTGCATCAGTCATCATGGTAAGAAGTTAGGCCCTTTTAATGATCCACATCTGTTGATTCAGCAACATGATTAGTTTCTTATGGCTTGTTAATGCTGGCTCTTGGACCGAACATAAATGGACACATGACAAAAAAGTATAGTTTACAAGTTTCTTTTTATTGAAAACCTTATCAGTTTCCAATTAGTCTCTAAAAGGGTTTGAATGCAGGAATGGGCTGTAGGGGTGCTGGTGGAACCACCTGGTTCTGCTTGCCTAACTGGTAAACATGGCAACTTCTGCAGTATTCAACTACAGAGCATTTAGTTATAAACCTGGCCAACAGAAATGTCTGAGTATCCTACAGTAGGTCTTTTTAACCCCCTAGTGTTCAGACATTGCATTGTCATGAGCTAAACTGAGTATCTGTGCTCGGTAAACAGAAGCAACAACAACTTGATAGGTTGCACTCCAGTCAGAGCCATCAACAGCAGCGGTCCACTTGTGCATAAGTACATCACCACCTTCAACATAAAAACCAACAGGAACAGACAGCAACTCATCCTTTGGCTCAATAGCTGCAAAACACTTAGCTAAAGAGGGATCAGCTCTCTGTGCTTTTACAAGCTGTTTTCTACCCAGCTGCAATGGACCTTCAGCAGAAACACAAGGATTGCCAGTCAACTAAATAACTTTGGAGACAGTTGATGGATTATGCTGGCTACCCTTGCTGTCTGACTTAGCAACTGAACTAGCATCTGTTGCTGGTTTATCTATGTCAACACTTCTTCCCAGCAAGGTCATTACCTAATATGAGACTAACACCCTCAATGGAAATGGAGGGGCGCAAACCCACTTGCACAAATCTAGTGACCAAACCACATTTAAATACACTGTGTGCAGAGAGGCTGTGATATCATGTCTGTGAGATCAGACATTTCACACCCTTGTATTACTGCATCACCACCAAGGAAAGTTTTGTCTGAAAAAGGTATCACCCCTTGCAGAAGTATGGACTTTAAGGTCCCAGTATCTCGCAAAATAAGGATTGGTACAGCATTATCAGACTCAGACAGTGATACAGATGTATTAATATTAAACGAAGTATGTCCACAGACACATACAGAATGGGTCCAAAGCAGCACGCAATTGTGACAATGAGACACAAATTACAGTTAACACTGATGAAACTGCCTACCAAACTGAGACAACCTCAGGGCAAAAACTTCACAGAAGCAGAGCTGGATACTTCCCCTTCAAACCACAGAGGTACTACCCTCACGATCTACTCAAAATGTTATCTGCTGGTAATCAAACACAAAGCTAAGCTACAAACAAATGAAGAAAACTAGCCTATACACACAGTAAAGTTTCAGCTTACCACCTTACAGCACAAGCACTGTTTAACACACAAAAGATAGACTTATGGAGATGTAACACAGATGGCCTTAATCAACCAAGTACCTACTAGAAACTCACAACTAGTCCCAGTGAGCAAAGTGAGTCAGTCCCTGCATAGTCAAAATTTAGAGCAACTCACCTGGTACCTGCCTAACCATAAACTAAATCTTACTATCTTTGAAGGCTTGAGGCATCACCAAACACAGAGTACTAAAACAGACCATTGCCATCACCTACTGCAATAAACTGAATAAAATGCACCCCCTCTTCAGGATTAAAATAACAAATGAGTGGACTGATGAATGGACGACCTCAGCCCAGCTGGCGCACTCCCTGACTGTCACCCAGAAAGTCACTCAAAGCTTATGTTTGGATACACTCAAGGCACGTGACCCACACTCACCACAAGAATACAAAATGCAGTAACCTGCAGCAGTGCTTGCAAATATCTACGCACTGAGTCACTATAAATCCCAAAAACCTCTAACAAAGGGGTAAAAAGCCAATTTGCTCACAACAACAGCTCATTTGCTAGTTGGTGACATGTAACTGCAGGAAGTTTTTTTAATTAAAGCCAAAATCTTGCAACTTGTCAACTTAAACTGAAATACCCTATTGTATTATTTGTTACAATCTGAATACATGTAAGGTAAGTCTAAAAAAAATTGTGTAACATTGTCATGCCCAATAGTGTTCCATAGGGCAATGGATTGAGAAAGGGCAAATTTATTATTGGACAACAGCTGAATATTTCCTCTATTAATATAACTACAGTATGGAAGAGACAAATTAGAACCCTGTATTCATTACAGTGGACAGTTCTGTCTTTGTGAACTCCACCTTTAACACCTCCACATGTGGATTTTGCATGTTCTCCACATACCTGCATGATTTCTCTCCGGGTGGTTTTCTTCCCACAGAACAAAAATATGCTCATTGGGTTAATTGGTGACTCAAAATTGCCCTTATGGGTGTGAGGAGAAAAGGATGTCTACCTCTCTCTATGTTCTGTGATCCGCTGGTGACAGGTGCAGGGTGTAACATGGCTCTCACCTAATGTCAGGGACAGGGTCCAGACCCCTGTAAACCCAAAAGGGATAAGCGGTATAGATAATGGATGGAAAAATAAAGAAGTTCTAATAGAAAGGCTTAATGCAATTATGTCAGCATCTTAAAAATATATATAAATTTTAAGTCCGGTTACAATGGTCCCCTCTAGTGGCTAAAGGGGGTAACTACAGGTTGCCAGCCAAGTCCAAAATGCTAAAGGAAAATCTGTGTGACAAATTGTTTATTATGATATAGTTTGTTTTTAGTAAACTTTTGTGATTTGTATTTTGCCTGTGTCCCATGTACCTTGTAATTCTCTCCACAGTGCAAATAATAAGTTACTGATTATTGTAAAAGTTTAATGCAAAGTTTAGTTAAAAGACAACTCCAGGTGACTGAATATAAAAAGCCTATTTTTTGCCAGCAATGTGATTGAATATTGCAGGGTAGTCCAAAATAGTCCCGAAGGGCTGCAAAGCTCTGATAGACCTGTTGAAAAAATGGGCTCAAGTTCATTCAAAATGTTTTTTAAGAATTTTTATTGGTAACACTATTATTTTACCACCACATTATCAGTGTTGCTGGGAATGTGTAGCTTTCACGATAACTTGGAATGTGTGATGGCAAAGCCCAGATGAGTTTGGCTCTTCAATACTCTTCTCCTTCTTCGTCCTCCTCTCCCATGCTGTCAGTGCCAACCTCTTCATAATCCTTCTCCAGGGCAGCCATATCTTCTCTGGCCTCTGAGAACTCTCCCTCCTCCATTCCCTCACCAACATACCAGTGGACAAAGGCTCTCTTGGCATACATCAGGTCAAACTTGTGGTCCAGACGAGCCCAGGCCTCAGCGATGGCTGTGGTGTTGCTCAGCATGCACACAGCCCTCTGCACCTTGGCCAGGTCTCCTCCAGGAACCACGGTTGGAGGCTGATAGTTGATGCCCACCTTGAAGCCTGTGGGGCACCAGTCCACAAACTGGATGGTGCGTTTGGTCTTGATGGCGGCAATGGCAGAGTTGACGTCTTTTGGCACCACATCACCACGATACAGCAGACAGCAGGCCATGTATTTACCATGACGAGGATCACACTTCACCATCTGATTGGCTGGCTCAAAACAGGCATTGGTAATGTCAGCAACAGAGAGCTGCTCGTGGTAGGCTTTCTCTGCAGAGATCACTGGGGCGTAAGTGGCCAGAGGGAAGTGGATACGAGGATAGGGCACCAAGTTGGTCTGGAACTCCGTCAGATCAACATTCAGGGCTCCATCAAAGCGGAGGGAGGCTGTGATTGAGGACACAATCTGGCCAATGAGCCTGTTCAGATTGGTGTAAGTGGGCCTCTCAATGTCCAGGTTCCTGCGGCAGATGTCGTAGATGGCCTCGTTGTCAACCATGAAGGCACAGTCAGAATGCTCCAGGGTGGTGTGGGTGGTCAGGATGGAGTTGTATGGCTCCACCACAGCTGTGGAGACCTGGGGGGCTGGGTAGACAGCAAATTCAAGTTTTGACTTCTTTCCATAATCGACAGAGAGTCTCTCCATCAACAGGGAGGTGAAACCTGAGCCCGTGCCTCCCCCAAAGCTGTGGAAGATGAGGAATCCCTGCAGGCCTGTGCACTGGTCAGCCTGAAAAAAAGTATTTGAAATCACAATTTAGCTGTGCAATCTCAAAAACTACAACCATGAGAAATCAGCAGACTGGCCAGCTCCCTCTAATATTGGTGACTTTTTTTGTTTTTCATTGTAAACACAACATGCAGTGATGCTTTAATGAAAAGATCAACCTATGCTAAACCTAAGTTGCTGTAGAAAATCCTTAAACTTCTTACCAATTTGCGAGTCCTGTCCAGAACCAGGTCAATGATCTCTTTTCCAATAGTGTAGTGTCCTCGAGCATAGTTGTTGGCTGCATCCTCCTTTCCTGTAATCAGCTGTTCAGGATGAAACAGCTGCCTGTAGGTTCCTGTTCGCACCTCATCTATAGAGGGAGAGCATTAAAACATTAAGTGCAAGAGCCATTGTCTGTAAGGTATGAATTTTCTTAGTGGAACAAATATCCCTATTTTTTTTAGGTAAATATCTAAAGCATGAATGTAGTAATACTTTTTTCTGAATTATAGAACAGAATATCATCAGCATACAAATATATGTTAAAGGTTGTATTGTCAAGTGTTTGTTCCTTGGTCGAGGATTTCAGTGTTTAATATGTGCAAGCAAAAAGGAAAAAATTTGAAATGGCATATTGATCATGTTAAAGAAAGACGTGTAAAACCAGTAGCAACTGGAGCAGTATTCTCTGATGGGGGACGTCTCCCAGGAGGACTAATACTTGCATAAGATTATGTCTGCTTGATGCTAACAGATAATGGAAATTTACATTAGTGGGCTAAAAATAACTTTTTCTTGCAGGATTTCAACCTAAAAAACTACTTTACATAACAATGTATTTAAAAATGCATAGTTTTTAAGATAAGGGATGTAAAGTTAGCTGAGCAATTAGTCAGCAGCCAATGGATCAAATTCATTTGGCCCAAGAGACAAAACTATTAAAGGCCTGGACTATGACAGCAGCCAGTTATTAGTAGATTTAAAAGGAAGATTAAGTTATAGTTCTTGGGCTCTAAAAGACATGGCTAGTAAGAGCTAATTTTATTTTAACTATTTTTCAGAGGTTAACCTGAAACATAGAACAACCTGTTTGACTTGGTTATTTTGCCTGTGTACCCATGTAGAATAATTTTCTCCTGTATGAAAAGAGTTGTGCTTATAACCCCTAGCTCATTTACACCAGCCATCCCCGTGTTTAGGTTGATATTTATTTACATTTGATCACTACTGACCAATGACAGTGGGTTCCAGGTCAACAAAGATAGCTCTGGGTACGTGCTTTCCTGCCCCCGTCTCACTGAAGAAGGTGTTGAAGGAGTCATCTCCTCCCCCAATTGTCTTGTCACTGGGCATCTGTCCGTCCGGCTGGATCCCATGTTCCAGACAGTACAGCTCCCAGCAGGCATTGCCCATCTGGGCTCCGGCTTGGCCGACATGCATAGAAATACACTCACGCTGTAAAGCAGACAAAAAGGAGACAAGCTTAGGAAGCAGCTCAATTACATACTAGACTTAAATCAACAATATGTGATGTTTCCACCTTAAAATAATAAATTCAAAGTTGATCTAATTGTTAAATGTTTTACATAGCAGGTATGCACACACTGTTATGGATTACATCTTTTTAGTTTTCCTGATGCTCTAATGCTGTCTTTTTAACCCTTCTTAGATTTTCATCACTTTCCTCCTCCACTTCCCTGCCACAGCTACTGTATTAAACAGTACCTAGTTGGGCCGACTGGCTTCCTTTTAGCTGAGGGCAGGTGTGTGGACCAAAAGCCATGTCTCAGGTGTTAATGGGATTTACACTATTCTCCCTGTTGAAAGTTACTGTACTATACTGACTGATATTAGAGTTGAAAAATTATATGTTATTGCTTTAACTTTTTAAATGCAGGTAATCATGAGTTTGCTTCATTGGTTGGTAAAACACTTACTGCTCAATATTTACTTCTGCAAGTGTTAATGCTCTAGTCTACTGATGTACAATTCTGCTTTAGTCTACTTTTAAAGAATGCAGAATTGTACATCAGTAAACATCTTAAACATGATATCTCTCAATATTTTTCTTTCATTATGTGGCGTTCATGCTGTCCTTTGGAACGCCCTGTCTGTTGACTGCCCTTGGCATAAAGGTGGGAAAGGAAACACCGTAACTGGCAGAGAAATGAAGAGCAGAGCACTGTGTGCCAAAGCAGAGTGTTTAAGCCTTCTGCTGCTTTGGGTGCGGCTTGTTTGTGCAAGCCAGCATTTAAATGAAAGTTATCAGAGACCCAGAGACTGCAGTGTTACTTTAAGGAAGGAATGCTGTAAAAGAGAACAGGAAATGCCAACAGATTAACATAGAGCAAAGAAACTCTAACGCAGACAGGAAAGCCATGGCTCCAGTTTGTAGGAAGGCCTTCCCCCTGTTCTCCATCCTGTATCTCCTCCCTTTCCTCATCTCCTCCCCCTTTCTATCTCCCTCCTCCCCCATCCTGTCCAGCTGCATAGTGCTGCGTAGCAGTCTGGATCTCTCTCTCTCCCCTTATATCTCTCTCCAACCAAAAAACTCCCAACAGCTGCAAAATGGCTGCCAGCAAACTCATATGGCCTAGGCCAGACCACTCCTCTTTTTTCTTCTCTTTCTGTCCATCCCCCACTGCCACGATTTCCCTAATCACTCTTTTACAGTTTTTATAACCCCATATCTTTAATGAACACACACAAGCCTTTGTTCTTCCTAATGTACTTATCATTCCTGCTTTATGGCAGGCTGCAGTGTGTCAAACAGGTACAAAGTACTAAAGCAGTCAGACACATAAAGTGCCAGCCATCTGACCTAGATTGTTCAAGAGAGGAAGAATGACTTATATGGCCTTGTTCCCTTTCTAGGGTCTCAAAAGGCATGACCTGAAAACTTTTAGTGAAAGCATTAAACTGTAATTTATTGTCACATAATAGGATTAAGCTTCTTTTATACATCAGCAACCTTTATATCCACAGCACAATCCATGTGAACAATTAACAGTCCTGCCTGTGATCTGCATAATACTGATAAACAGAGACAAAAGAGAGGCTGTAAGAGAGCTAGACAGAGGAAATTTCCAGACTACGTCATCAACAGAGCAGTTACTCACCATTTTCTCTTCTTGTCCTTCGACTGACGTTGAGGATTCAGATACAAGGCAGAAGTGCGGAGGAGAGGGAGAGTCAGGGTTTATATAGGCAAGGATGTGGAGGGGGCAGGCAGGAAACCACAGCAGGCAGCTGCATTGCTCATTGGCGGGAGAGAGCAGCAGCTTAAAAAGAAGAAAAGGAAAAGAAAGAAGAAAGAAGGGAAGTCCCTAATACTGTCATATAACACGCCCTTAGATTGATCTGCTTTGTCTTTCATAGAGAAATTAGAAGCTTATGATTGCAGAAATGATGACTTATTACTTCATCTAGAACATCTTTTCCACCTTTTCTCTCTGTGTGTTTGTCCAACCTACCCATGCTAGTGTTTACACACAAACCTGTTAATGTTAGGGAACGGCAAGAGACATGCAAGACTGTTGTATATGCAGGCTTTTCATAAATATTATTTAATTTAATGTGGCTCATAAGGCTAAGTAGCCATGCTTGTCAACACATTATCTGAAAACACTCTCCTATGCAAACATGCACAATACATTCGGTTTATAGAGAAAAGGATACGGACACAAAACTGGAATGGAAAAAGTCATTGCCATTTTTATTTTGTATCATTTAATGTTCATGAGGCACTTAAAACAAATTCAAATCATAAAGAGACAGACATTTTTAAAGGAGATTTGATATGAGTTACCAACAAAGAAACTTTCACATCGGTCATTACACACCAGAGATTACAAGGAAGCAGATTAAACAACAAACAAACCAAACTTTAAGAAATATCAAGGCGAGTTTTCTGCTTTTCCCATTACAACTTTATTCAGCTGCCATTCTCTGATCCCAGAGCAGTAATTCATGCATAACTGGGATCCTATTGTGGCTGTAAGCCGCTGTCTGCATACATGCTACACAAACAACTCCAGTCTGTGAGCTAGTAAGTTATTTTTCTCTCTCTCCTGCTCTCACTGAGTCACAGCTGAATGGTATATAGAAACTGACATAGGAGCTCTTTCATAACTAACATTCCACATGGGAGAGTACAGAGGGGGGAGGTGCACAAAGGAGGAGGCTTGGTCTAAGTTTCTCCGTCCCATGCAGGAAGAAAAAAAGAAGAGCAAAGGTCCAATGGAGGATTTGAAAATAAGATTTTACTCCATACAGTATGAGGATTCTGTTGAAGTGAATCCTAAGTAAAAATTGTGACTCGGTGCAGATTATACTTCATCAACAGGGAGGAGGTTGTTGGAATGCGGTCAAAGTTGTACCAGTTTCTGAGCATTTGTGAAACAGGTATTATAATCTTATTTCTTGAGCTAAAGGCTGCACTTGCTCCTTTTATAAACTTCTTTTCTTCACTAGTGTTTCCTGCAGCAAATATGCCATAAGAGCTGGTGTTTAACTTGTTGACAAAAGGTAGTTTAATAAATGAAATACAAAAAAGAAAACAAACATGCATACATTTCACCTCTAAATAAAAATATAGGTTCTAAAATTGTTATCTACTTGATGCATTGTTATTGGTATGTGACTGTGTGTATAATTATCAGAGCTGTAACCTTTTTGTGTTTTCACCACTGAAAACCAGTGCCTTGGTGACCATCTCCTTTAGCTCTTTCTTTAATAACAAGCCTCCCAGTGCCATCTTCTTCAGCCCTGTAATTCAAAAGCTTTTACTCTGACCTAGCCTTGCTAGTGCCTCAGCGGACACGTCATGAAGCCCTTTCATTTAAAAGCTTTTACACTAACTTCACCTTGCCAGCACTTTAGTAGCCATCTCCTTTTAACCATTTATTCTAAAGCTATTACCTAAACCTAGCCTTACCCCGAAACCTAACCTTACCAACACATTGGTAGCCATCGCCTTTAGTTCTTTCATGTTTAAGCTTTTACCCAAAGTTAACTTTGCTCTTTAACCTAAACCTGCCAGCACTCATCGGGTCTCCTTAGTGCTTTGGCAGCCATCTCTTTTGTCTCAGATTTACAGCTTTTACCAAAACATGACAACACTAGTGCCTCAGCAGCCATATCCTTCGGACCCTTTATTACAGAGCTTTTACCTTAACCTATCTTTACGGTCTAATCTAACCTGCCAGGACACTGGTGGCCATCTGTCTAAGCTCTTTTTTAAAATGTACCCTTACCTAACTTTTTCCAGTGTCTTGGTAGCTACCTTTATAAGCCCCTTTTCCCATAAACTTAGCCTTTAACATAGGATTGCTGGGGCCATGTTGGCAATCTCCTTTGGCTCTTTCAGTTAAGCTTTCACCTAAACCTAACATAATGCTCTAACCACACCTTGCTAGGGCATTATTAGGGCATCGTCTGTGGTCTTTTTTTCAAGTTCTACCCAAACCTAACTATTCCAGTGTCTTGAAAGCTATCTTCTTAGATATTTTTTAACATTCACCCTATCCTGATCTTGA
Source organism: Cetoscarus ocellatus (assembly GCA_037902135.1). Lineage (NCBI taxonomy): Eukaryota > Metazoa > Chordata > Actinopteri > Labriformes > Labridae > Cetoscarus > Cetoscarus ocellatus. Next base: position 2,012,789 of record JBAMNC010000677.1, on the reverse strand, counting down.
CTGTGCCTTGGTGGCCATCTCCTTTAACTCTTTGATTAAGAAACTTTTAAATAAACATAATCTTGCCTGTACTTTCATGGCCATATTCTTCTGCAATTATTACAAGCTCTTACCTAAACCTGACCTTACCCCAGTACCTAAACTTTCCAGCACCATGGTGAACATCTCCCATAGCCCCTTTATTTCAGTGTCTATGCTTTAACCTAACACTTTACAACCAGTTAGATGATGCAGATTTTTTAGTAAGATGTATCCAGAGAAGATCTAATGGTAGCTAAAATGAATGGACTTGTATAACCCCCCACCATACTGGAGAAGGACATACCTCTGTCAATATTCTTTAACAACAAATGGCAAACAGATGCAGGAGGATTTAAATCATTATTGATTAATTTTTCCTGATTTTAAAGTTGAAAGCCCTTGCTATGATGCAGCTATTTTTTTAATAGAGCACTGCAGGAAACACTGTTAAATACAAAATCTAGATATACAAGTTTTTAACCCTAGAGTTGGTATTTGTTAACTTAACCATGAGTGCCTAACAGGAGAGTCAGTACAAATCTCCCTCATCATCCTCCCCTATATTGTCAGCACCAACCTCTTCATAATCCTTCTCCAGGGCAGCCATATCTTCTCTGGCCTCTGAGAACTCTCCCTCCTCCATTCCCTCACCAACATACCAGTGGACAAAGGCTCTCTTGGCATACATCAGGTCAAACTTGTGGTCCAGACGGGCCCAGGCCTCAGCGATGGCTGTGGTGTTGCTCAGCATGCACACAGCCCTCTGCACCTTGGCCAGGTCTCCTCCAGGAACCACGGTTGGAGGCTGATAGTTGATGCCCACCTTGAAGCCTGTGGGGCACCAGTCCACAAACTGGATGGTGCGTTTGGTCTTGATGGCGGCAATGGCAGAGTTGACGTCTTTTGGCACCACATCACCACGATACAGCAGACAGCAGGCCATGTATTTACCATGACGAGGATCACACTTCACCATCTGATTGGCTGGCTCAAAACAAGTGTTGGTGATGTCAGCAACAGAGAGCTGCTCGTGGTAGGCTTTCTCTGCAGAGATCACTGGGGCATAAGTGGCCAGAGGGAAGTGGATACGAGGGTAGGGCACCAAGTTGGTCTGGAACTCCGTCAGGTCCACATTCAGGGCTCCATCAAAGCGGAGGGAGGCTGTGATTGAGGACACAATCTGGCTGATAAGCCTGTTCAGATTGGTGTAAGTGGGCCTCTCAATGTCCAGGTTCCTGCGGCAGATGTCGTAGATGGCCTCGTTGTCAACCATGAAGGCACAGTCAGAATGCTCCAGGGTGGTGTGGGTGGTCAGGATGGAGTTGTATGGCTCCACCACAGCTGTTGAGACCTGGGGGGCTGGGTAGATGGCAAACTCAAGCTTGGACTTTTTACCGTAGTCGACAGAGAGTCTCTCCATCAACAGGGAGGTGAAACCTGAGCCCGTGCCTCCCCCAAAGCTGTGGAAGATAAGAAATCCCTGCAGGCCTGTGCACTGGTCAGCCTGAAAATCAAATGGCAAAACACTAAGTCTAGTGAAATAACAGAAAGTGAACAAACAAAAACAAGTCCTCTCATACATTCATACCAGTTTACGAGTCCTGTCCAGAACTAGATCAATGATCTCTTTGCCAATGGTGTAGTGTCCTCGTGCATAATTGTTGGCTGCATCCTCTTTTCCCGTGATCAACTGCTCAGGGTGGAACAGCTGTCTGTAGGTTCCTGTACGCACCTCATCTGCAGAATAAAGTAGTGATGCAGACACACACTGACTTATTTAAGAAATGATCATAAGGTTGTTTGATTTTTATTTTTTATTTTTGTTGTTCTGTTGTTCTAACAGCAGAAGAAGTGTTTTTGATGCCTAGATAAGATTATAATCAGCATAAGTGGTAACTTTTTAATTCTTGAAAACTATATCTCCTGTTTAGAATTGTTAGAATTGTTTAACATTGTAAAGGCACAGTTGAGATATTGCAAGTAGTAGCCTTGTTTTCATCACTCTGATAGTATTTTATGCTTACTAAGAATTTGATTGGGAAATTATTGCATCCCAAAAACCCAATGCACATTTAAAACTTCATAAATAAATACAAAAATGAAAAAAAAATTACCATGACATCAAAACACTGGATGTGAGTAAAAATATTTTTAGATTAATAACAAGCACTGACCTATAACCGTGGGCTCCAGGTCGACAAAGATAGCTCTGGGAACATGCTTTCCAGACCCTGTTTCACTGAAGAAGGTGTTAAAGGAGTCATCACCACCTCCCATCATCTTTTCACTAGGCATCTGTCCATCCGGCTGGATCCCATGTTCCAGGCAATACAGCTCCCAACATGCATTGCCAATTTGAGACCCAGCTTGGCCCACATGAATGGAGATACACTCACGCTGCAGAGGGGAGTATTTTATAGTCAAACTTCCTTTAAAATGTGGACTTCCTGAATGCAGAATTCTTCAAGCAAGTTCTCACAGTACAATATCTGATAGTATTATCTTGAAAAATACTTAACTTAAATATATTCTCATCTCTTTAAAAAGAATTAATTTCACTTATAGTAAATTTGCCATGTCTTACCATTGTTTATGCTTCTTCTCCAGTGTTCACGTATCCGGATAAAGAAGAAGTAGTTCTGGAAACAGTTGTGCTTCTCTTCTTTTTCATAGCCAACCCACAGCTTAAGGTGAACAGTGATTTGATCTGACTTGTAATGAGAGAACCCACAGATGAAGCTGGGATAAGATCATCCGCTTGACAGAAGTAAATACAATGCCAAAGGAGGTCACCACCCTATTCATTGTGTGGGAGTTTTTCATGGGTGTGTATGTAAAACTCATAAAAGACAGAAAGGTAGATGAAAGAAACATGAAATAATGCAGTTTCCCTTGGCTTTTTGTTATATCTGAATTTATGGTGAAGCAAAGGGATGATAAAAGCCTTTCACTGAAGTTTTTGTTCATTCAAACAAAAAGAAATGAATGTGTCCCTTTGAATGCCCAATACTATTGAATCTATGTGTTCTTTGTAATTTCATAATTCTGATTCTGTTCATTGACTCAATCATGTTTTAATATGACAACACTAAGGACACTTTGAGTTGGATGGTCATATGATCAGAGCCTCTTTTGTGAATTTCAAATTGTTTACAAAACAGAATTAATTTAACAGTGATGCTTCTTCATGACCAGCAAAAGCAAACCAGATCCTCCGTAAAATATTGACTGGCTTGGCTGTATTTTTAATATCATTTTCACTGCTGTTATGTGGTAGGTTTCATCAGTGACAAATACTGGTCACTGAAGAAAAAGGCTCTTTTCAATTTCAGCATTATCATTTACACTGACAATGACAGAAATTGTAATCATTACCTCCACAAAGCAGATAATGTTTTTGCTGGTGTTTGTTGGTTGTTGGTTTGTGAACAGGACAACACGAACAATGTCAAATGTTTTTGATGACATGGCGCTAGGAAGAAGTGATCTGATTTTGGTGGTGATCTCCTTTAATTTTTCCACGGGTTTGTTAACAATGCAAGATGGGGCACTTTTGCAAAATTTTCACAATAACTCACTCAGCAAAGGTGGAAATGCCTTGGCAGAGGTTTGTGCCCTTGGAGAACTTCTAGTTTTTTTTAGTATAGACCTTTTTACAATGTCTGACGCTGTAACATGACAGCAATTACTTAAGGCAAACAGCAAAACTGGGGGCAAACATGAAACGCCTCCACAGGCTTGCAGACAACACAGAAGTCTGTGTTTATATGATATATGAGCATGGATATTAAACATCTCCTCAGTTTATGTAATCTACTATCATGCAACATGTACAAGCAAAAAGTTTATTCTTGCTCACATTCATTCTTTTATTTTATTTATTTACTCTTCAGCCTGCCATGGTGTTGGGTATTCAAGCTATTTTTAGTGCCCTGGGTCATTTGAATCAGCTCAGTGATAGATGCTTGTCTTTGAGCTTAGAAAAAAGTTTATCATTAGGTACCATGTTGGTTTTTTTTATGTCTCTTAACGTACAACAAAATGGGGGAAAAGGGAAACAGTTTCTCAAATAGAAGCCAGCTCCCCTCTTTTACATGAAAGAGTTGGCTTTTTAAAGAAACTTGATCGCAAAAATCATATTACTACCTGCTTGTGACTTGTAAGTTGAAGTTAAATTGGTGCACCATGGAGTAAAGGATGGAATAAAAAAAGATCACTGGCCTGTTTAAAATGATCTCTCTGAATGAGATCTGTAGTAATCTACATATCTGAATCATACTTTTATTCTTTAAATATATATGGCCCCTGATGTAAATTTTGTTATTTAAGAAGAAACAGTTTGTTTCTCTATTTTTACGTCCTTCTCTTTTGTGAAGCTTTAGAGTCAGTGAGCTCCTCGCCCACAAAAAAGACACACAATGCATGGATACCGCCTCATTAGAAATCAGCTGACTGAGGAGAGCAAACAACAGAAGCTTGACAGTAAAGTCTACCACAGCATTTTGGAACAAAGTGCATAATGAATGCTCTTTTTCATGTTTAATCCAGCCCAAAATCCAATCCAAAATCCAGTTAGTATGTACTGGTTGTGTTTTATTTACACTTAAACTCACTTCAATGTCTTGAAGTGAGTTTAAGTTTGGTTACATTACAGCAGCTGCATGTCTCAGTTGGCAGGAATAACTTAAGCTGATTATACAGTGCCATGGCCCAAAGGCAGAGCGTTTTGTTCCGTGGCATCAGAAACAAGTAAAACCACTTTTAAAAGCAGCAGGTTCCCACAGCCAGTTGGAATTGTTGACACATTATAATTTTGTGTTTGAAGTCATAATACTGTGGCGAACTGGTGCCCTTATTGACAAATGTCAGGGAGCCGTACTACCAATGAACTAAATCTCCTAAACAAAGAGAAAATCTGAATTAACATTAATGAGAAATAGACCAACCCAACACTTAGATCATGTCTTTCACTCAGGGTTGTAAAGAGCAACAAGATATTTTAACAAAGTAGCCATAAGGTAAGAGAAGGGAACCTTTTGCATCTTGATATAAAATGCAAAATTATTAGTAAATTACCCCAAAGTACTGTTTTTTTTCTTTGAGTAAAAATTTCTGTGTTGTGCAAAAACAGGGGCAGAGGTGTAATCAGTTGAACTTTTTTGTTTTGACATGTAATAGGATTACAAAAGGACAATAATATAACCATAAATAATAAAGTTAGATATCAAATACACCCTCAGAAACTCTACATTTGCAGCATCAATGGTTCAAAAGCTTCCTACTGAGACAGCAGCCTTGAGGCGCTCTTACTGTTTCACTGTACTGAGGTGTGAATTAGCAGCCTTATGTGTTTTTACATTTCAAATGGTTAAAGTGGACTATTCACTGTAAAACAAGAATTTTACATTTTTAGTCTGTTACTGAGTTTGTCCACATCACTTAACAATAACATGACTCATATCTGTTTGAAAATTACAACAAAACAAATGAAATAAAGACTAAACATCAAATTCATGCCAAATTAAAGTATGGGCAAATTATGAGTATGCTTATATCATGATTTTTCTACAATTTTAATGACACTGTTGGCTAAAGTTACTCCCTATTGCTAACAGATCTTTTTCTTTTTCATTTTGGGATTAGGCTGGATGAATATACATGGTCACATGCAAGCAGTCTTTACCATTCCACAAAAATTATGTCTCACCAAAGTTTCAAGCCAGTAAAGAGATGTCAACTGATGATCATCCAAAGTTCCGAGTAGGAATTCCCACCTAACTTAATAAGCTAATTTGCAACTCAGATATCTCAACTTGAAAGATCAAAAAGGTCACATCATTGGTCCATTCATCCATCTGTGCATGGGTCTGAAGCCTATTTTAGCTGACACTGAGCAAGAGGCAAGGTTCACTCTGGTTTGCTCACCAGTCAATCACAGGGCTGATATATACTGACAAGCAACCATGCACACATAATGCCCACCTACAACCTGACCTTTGACCTATGTTTTATGTTTTTGCCCAGGGAAGCCCACACATGCAGGGAGAGAACACTTAAATTGAACATAAACAGATGAGAGGCGGGATGCACCCTTACCTAGTTGCCAGGCAATCACAGGGCCAACATGTAGAGACAAACACACAGGCACACACTCCCACCTATGGCCCATGTGACCTGTTACCCAAGTTTAATGCCTGTGCCATTTGAAGACTCACACATGAAGGAGAGAACATGCAAGCTCAACACAGATCATATATGCAGCAACCATCTTGCTGTGAGAGAAAAGTATTTTTCACTACACCGCCGTGAAGCCCTGAAAAATATGTACATTTAAAAAAAGGAGCACCAATGGACCCTTGATCGATTTGGGCTTATGCTGTACCCCTTTAACCCAGACAACGGAGATTTAAGTAAAGATCAAAAATCATCAACAGCTTTTTACCTTAGAAAACATTCTGGTACCCAAGTCCCTCTCTTCTCACAAAAAGGTTTTTTGTACACTCTGTGAGTCTACATTACACTTGAACAGATAGTTATATAGTGCTATAAGAATACGGTAAATAGTATGGCAGTAATGGTAAATGGACTTGAGCTTACATAATGCTTTTCTAGTGTTTGACTACTCAAAGCAGCTTTACACTTCAGGTCACATGTACCCATTCACAGCCATTCACTCTCACATCCACTCACTGATGGTTGGAGTTTCTATGTCAGTCATCCATCAGTATCAATTAACACATTTACGCCCTTTCATACCTATTTAGGTGCCATTGACACAGCAGCGGCAACTTCAGGGTTAAGTGTCTTGCCCAAGGACACATTGCCATGTGACAGGGAGAACTGGGGTTGAACCTGCAACCTCCTGATACAGAGCACACTATCAGACTACGCTACCAATATGAATTGATAATTTGCTCTGATTAATAATAGATCTCAAAATATGTATTTATTTATTTATTTACACTTAATGTTATTCAAAAAATAACTGCAAATACTAAAATGAACCTATAAGGAGATCCTGTTTATGATCAATTGAATCCTGAGCATTAAACCAATATTGTTGAGGTATCAGGAATTATGATGCTAAGCCTCAAGACCTGTATCAGCATTGAAGTCTGAATTTTGTTATTGTGAGAACACTTCAATCATTTTAGGTTTCCTTTTGTTCTCCGTTTTTCACCCAGTACTCAGGTGTTCAGTGAATTTTTGCATGATCTAATGCTTTTTCACAGAAATTACCAAAGCAAAAATAGAAGTGCTGAATGGAAAATCTAATGAAAACAAAGAGATGCAGAAAACTTCTACTCAGCAGTAAGGTTATGTTTATGCATCAAGCATATGATACTGCAGTATCTACAGCTCCACCATTCATTTTAAGGTCAGCTTCTCTCCTGAGGCAGTGAGTGTCATCAGTAACAAATATGATCAATGGTGTCAGTATCACATCCTTTCAGCACACCCACACAAAGACTTACAGCCTCTATGGGAGGCAACAGTACAGAAATTGAAACGCTCCAGTGTCATTTTGTTCCTGAACACTTTTCTTGGACATGATTTGGTCATGCTGTGGTCATGGATTTTTATACATATTATGAGCTAACATATATTAGATAGCAAATTTAAATGTGTCAGTATATTTGGTCTGGGTTATTTTCTATATACTGAAGTATTGTTAAAGGTCACTGGGGAAGCCACACCTCCCTGTTGTTGTCTTTTACGTTCAATGCCTCACAAAGCTTTGTCCTACTTCCATTGTCTGACAATAAATGTCTGTTCAGCTTATTATGATTATTGATCAGTAGATGAAAAAAGGGAAAATAAACAGATGCATAGCTGAGCAAAATATACAGATATCTTCCCAAATTGTATTGGTAATAAACAATAGTATGGTTAAATTCTCCATAAATGTCTGTAAAATCACTAACAGTCTAAAAGTCAGGTTTACACAGAAGGTCAATGTCGGTGCATCATGAATATAAAACACCTCATAAAATTCAAACTTGTGTGGCTGAGAGGAAAAATGCTTTTCTTTGGTCATCGACTGCAATCTAATTCATTCAGTGGCTCAAAGTGAAGCAACAGCGACCTCTAGCCTTCAAATGGCCGCAGTGTCATTACATTCAGCAAAATGGCTGCTTGAGGAGGGCTTTTGCTGTGAGTGATGATCTCACTCTCAGCAACTGTCTTTATTTACTTTTAATTCAGATTTTTTTATTTTTGCTTCACCTTACGTTATACTCTTTATGTTTTTATAGAAAACGTTTAAGCTTATTGTTTTATTGTTCTGTCTCTTTTTTATTATCTCTATTCTATTATTTCATTGTTGTCTTTTTATGTTTGTTTTGTTTTTAGCTTTTACTTTGATCCTCATGGTCTCATTTTATGTAGCAGGGTTCTTGTATTGTCTGGGTTTACATGACATGTGGAAAGGGCCTTTGAGTCATGGGGCTGGAGTCACCGGACATGGCCCCTGTGCATGTTTGTTTGCACCTTCAGGGTGCAGTCGCACTTCGAGTCATTCTGCCTCTTGTGTGTTGCTGTATCCTGGTGTGGTGTGTTTCCAGTCCCATGGGATCAGGGCCTCATCTGTGTCCATGTCCAGTGACTGGGCCTGGATTATTGTGCCTACTTTTTGGGGTTTAAGTTTTCCTTCATGTTTTGTGGAACTCTCTCAATTTCATTTTTGCCTTTTGTGTATGTCTTAAATGTTCTTTGGTTTTAATTGACCTTTTTCAGTTGTTTTTTCCTTTGTGTTTAAGCTCATGTGCTTTGCTGACTTTATGTTCCTGCCTGCTGTCAAAGCACTTTGTAAACCTTTGTTTTTAAAAGTGCTATACAAATAAAGTTTATTATTATTATTAGTAGTAGTAGTATTAGTATTATTATTGTAAGACTAGTGACAAAATGTGACTAATGAAACCAAGTCTTTCTTCATGAAAAACTGGTTTGACAACAATGTTCTACCGGATAACCAACTTTTTAATAGGCAGGGTCTTCTGTTTACGTATGAAGAATTCTTATCACATTATAGAATACCAGTAACACCTGAAGATTTTGTGAAATTTTTTTTTTGAGCCATACCCTCTGGAGTATGTCTGCTTCTTAAATCTCAGCCTAGGTCTGGTGGCCAACACCCACCCCTATTATCACCAGTAAACACTCCATTAGCAAAAATAGATCTATAAGGAGACTGTTTCATCAGGATATAACATCTTTACCTTGTGTCATTTCTTACTGGAAATGTTTGGAGATGATGTGGAGTGGAGGAAGGTTTGGCTCTTACCAAATAAATATTTGATCACCAATAAGGTCAAGGAAGTTTCCTTCAAGCTCATTTATAGGTTTTATCTATCCAAAACTTTACATTAAGAATAGATTTAAAATTGATATTGATTCCAGCTGTAGCTTCTCATTTATAGCCTGAAAATGTTGTACATTTATTTGGTATTGCTCTGTTGTAAAGAGACTCTGGCAAAAACTCTGATTTCATTCACAATAAAATAGATAAACATTTTGTTTTACTATGTAAGAATGTATTGTTTGGTCTGAAGTATAACGGTACGACTGATAACTGTGTATTCTTGAAAAGTCTTATAATTTTATTGACTAAATTTCATATCCATTTATGTAAATTTTCAGGCAAAAGACCAATTTTCAATACCTTTCTAAATGAGTTCAAACAATATATAAATTCCATCAAATACTCTGAAAAACTAAAACCAATTAAAACTGTTTCAGCTTGTGATGTTTGACATTTTCACACAGACCTTCATTCCCCCTAGCACCCTATGTTAACTTGTTTGTCTGCAATGTATTTTTTATTGTATTTTATTTTATTTTATTTTTTGTGTTGTTTGTTCAACTAACAGTGCATTTAAAATTTATACAACTGTTTACACTAAATACAGAACTGTATTATTCAAGTATTAATGTGACAATTGTAATGTATCTGAAAAGTACAATTTTTTTTAATTTTTTTTTTTAATGTAACTAATGGAAGGATGGCAGAGTCTGAAATGGTGGAAATATCAAGATTTGATTATCCACAACATGCAAGGGGGTTTAACACAAAAAAAATAAAATAAAATAAAGTTACATAGTGAAGGGTCCATACGCTTTTGGTAATTTGGAAACCAAAATCAGAAATAGAAAAACGACTAAATATCAGATTTTTGTTTGTTAAAATAGAGACACCAACATTTTTGAACTCTGACAACTCTACGGCCTTAATGCGGCTTTAGGTCAAACAGACTGAAATAAGGGAAATGTCCGAGTGAAATAATAGATGCATTTCAGCAACCTGCTGTGTAACTGCTGTTAGCATTAGCATCAGGCTAGAGCAATGGTTCCCATGTGGTGTGGCGAAGCACGAGACAGGTCTAGGTGTGCCTTGGGAATTTGTGCAAATACAGTATGTGTCATTGATACAAGTGATCAGCTACTTATGAATGATTTTTGAATTTACCCTGAATAAAAATATTTGATAACTCTGATAAACATTTAGCAGAAAATACAGCTGTATGACATTTTTGGGGCATTTGCCAACAAAATAAATATGAAAAACTGATAAGATGCTGTAGCATTAATGATTTTATGTTGTGTGGATATGAATGTGGAGTGCCTTAGAAATTTGGTTTGGTTTTAGGTAACCCAGTGGGTTTGACAATAATTCATCATCTAAAATTCATAGATATTACTATTTATCTACCTATCTTTATTTATCTACATATTTATCTACAGTTATTCTTTTTGTACTATTGCACAATGATTGTGATTGATAGTAGATAGTATCATAAATCATCTGTGAATGTTAAAGAGCATTTTTTATTCTCTATAAGTAATTTTTATTCTAAATAAAACCTATTTTAAATAAAATATATACAAATAAATAAATGTAAATTTAATAATATCTTAATTTATGTTATGTTATGTTTTGGCAATATAGTTTTTCACAACTTTCATGCCAATAAAGCATCTTGAATTGAACTATAGATACAGATTTTGATCATGTTTAATGAACCTCTAGATTCTGCTGCCAGTGGCAAATACCTTTAGCCCTGTTAAAAATGTTTTCACTCCCACTGCAGTGTCATCACTAAAGTGGACAGAGTTTCTGCACTTCAGACTCTCTCAACAGTGATCACAGATGACGAGGCTTTCTGGACTTTTATCTAAAATGTAGATTTGAAATATTTATCATTTATGTGATTTTTTTTTTTTTTTTTACCTTAACAGAGACATTAATGTGAGCACATCTTTGTTTTTACCTGTGGTTCTGGATGTTGATGCTAAATGAAGATGGGAAGTGGAAACAAGCCAAATAAGGTGAATTTTCTCACATTTACTTTGTGTTGAAGAAATGACTCTTGTTTTTAACTAGGCACCTTCCCCACTATGTAATATCTTTACTGCAATTTAGCTAAACTTTGGCTGTTGTGGTCAGAGATGATCCTATTCTCATAACTTTTTTTAGATGTTGCGTCACAAGTGGTCACCACAGGTCCTTAAAGATTAGTGAAACTTTATGGCTGTCAGTATTTTAAGTTTAATCAGGAAAGATTTATGTACCTGTTGAAAGCTGGAAACAGAAACTCATGTCTCAGTGAATCCATGAATCTTAGAAATTCTAGGAACTAGGGGACAGTACTGAAGTCTCGCAGAGACAAACTATTCTGATCAAAGTATTCCATTGAACCAGCTCGTAATTCAGTTTATTTCTTACTTTAATCATGGAGTGTGTTATGACTGCCTCAAATGGACATTCAAGGACCTGCAGATTTCTTCATTTGAACACTGGCCCACATTTTTCACCTCAGAGGCTGTGGCTTAGTGAGAATCAACAAACAAATACAGTAAAGTACAGTAATTACAGTTTATTTGCTGCGGTCTAGCCTGCTGGGCATCACTGTCATGACAATTATTTTAGCTCGATAGTCATCTGACTCAGTTACCATGGTAACAAACAAAGATTGTGTCGTCTGACCTCAGCATAGAGGAAATTATTTGAAAATTCAGGAGGATGGTTTTTGTCATATGGTCCCTCCACAAGGTCATGATTGGTGGTGGAACTCTGCAGGAGGGAAGACTTTCTCCTTTGTCTGTCACGTCTTTATTCTGTATAATCTATTATGAGAAAAGGTGATAAAGTCTTGAGTCTCTTTTGAGAAGTCCTGGCTCACGCTTTCCCTCCTGCAGACTCAAGTCTCCTATAATGCATCTGTGAGTTAGAGCTCCAACTCCAGGTTGGAGAAATGACCACCTGAGCTCCACAGAACAGAATATTTGACCGATCATGGAGAATCTGGCTCACAAATATCATGACCATCATGAGGTATTTTATCATGTCTTCATCATTAGAGCCCGTAACAAAGAAAACAAAGATGAAGAGTTTTTCTCCTTCCTGTGCCTCTCTTTTGGTCTCTTCTCTCTGACGTCTGGTCCTCCTCAGGTCTTCATCTCTGCTCTGGTCATGGCTCCACTCCTTCTCCTAGAAGACAAAGTTAATCTGAAATAATTCCCCTTTGTCTTCAAGATGCTTCACAACAATGGCAGAGTGGCTACACGTCTGTGATCTTGTTCCATCCTCGTGTCTTTGTCTCTGCTCGCTCTGAAAATCAAATGATGGACAAGAAAAATCAAGTGGACAAAAAACTGTGAAAATAACCAAATATTTATGAAATTTCAAAATAAAATATAAAATCTATACTTATTTCATGAGTATTTTACAAAAGCATCCATTTCATAAACTGAACTGGTGCAGTATTGAATGACCTTACTTTATAAATGTGTTAGTGAACATTTGTCTTCTTTAATTTACTTTGGTCACTGAAAAACACAAGACTCATGAAAATCATGTATGCATTTAGGATCTCCTAAAAGTATCAAATCAATTTGAAAACGTTTGGTATGACCCATCACAGGAACACATGCCCACATACATACAGTCAATCATTTTTGTTATATTGTTTTTGGGAAAGGATGTTTTGAAGTTAAATATGTCCACCCTGTCAAAGTGGAATATCAAGAAACGTGGTTTTTTTTTACTTTTATAAATTAAGACTGAAAACAAAGAATTTCCTAAGTTTGTATCAAAGAAATAAGTTCAATACAGTGGGGCTATTTTCCCATAGCTGGGCAGTGGTTGATGGGTGCCAGGGCCTGTCCATTTGTAGGTAGCCCTGCACACAGCATCCCTGGGGGCCACTGCTGCTCCGAGATCCCCCTCAGTTTAGCCTGGGACTGTGACAGTCTCAGTTTCCGTGTGGCCACGAGGAGGCATTGCAGGGGTCTTGGTGGTGGAGAGGCTGTGGACTGTTGGAGAGGATGAGAACCATCTCCTCCTTTGTTCACCCTGTTAGAAGAGAGCAGCAGCAGTGAAAGCAGCGACCAGCAGGAAGTACAAAACACTGACGCAGCAGCACAAACCACCAGATCACTATGGCACAAACTGCTGCACCAGACTCTCCACACACCCTGTGTGCATGCACACCCAGACACACCATTCACACCCCATTCACACACATCCACTCTCACATTCACACACATTCACTCACACATTCACACCCCATTTACACACATTCACTCTCACATTCACATTAATGCAAACACATTCACACTCACACCCCATTCACACACATTCACACACTCTCACACCCACTCTCACATTCACACCCCATTCACACACATATTCACTTACACATCCACTCTCACATTCCCTCTTACATTCACACCCGATTCACTCACATTCACACCCACCCTCACATTCACACCCCATTCACACACATCCACTCTCACATTTACACACATTCACTCTCATATGCACACACACATTCACTCACATTCAGACCCAACACTTAGTACATTTTGTCATCCTTATAAAAGTTTTACAGAAACTAACAGTAAATTATAGCTCTATTCATAAGAAGTATGCAACAATCCTCACCTAAAGCAAAAAAAGACTTATGGATATCAAAAAGACGCTATAAGACAGAATTTACATTTGACCAGAAAACAAACCAATCTCACCAAAAAGTCTATACAGATGGGCAGCAATACTGAGCCATGACCTTGCCATGTCTCAACAGGAGTGATGATTAGTATAGTATCACATAACTTTACAATCTATGGATTTACAAATTACTCAAAAAATGTTTGCTTAGCATGTTCAACATGTGTAAAACATAATCCACAAGGTAATGAGAGACCTAAAAGAGGACAATTTTAAAAAACAGAATATCCATCTGGGGCAGAACACATGGACTTTATACAATTAAATCAATGCCAAGGGAGAAGAAATAACAAAAAAGGTCTAGTTATAATAAACTTATTTTCAAATTGAACTGAAGTATTTCCTGTAACACATCCAGATTCATTAACAGTATCAAAAATTTTATGCAGAGAAATAATCCTCAGATTTGGAATACCAAAAAGGGTTAAAGTAGGAGACTAGGTCCTTATCAAAAATGTCAAAAGGAAGAACTTATCCCCCAGGTGGGAAGGCCCTTAACAGGTACGACTCACCACCCCAGCTGCCATAAAAATGGCTGAAAGGAGTACTTGCATATATTTATCACATTGTAAAAGGCAAAGAGTTCTGGAGTAATACCAATGTGTGAGTAGTGAAAAATCTGCCTTCAAAGGAGGTATATTCTTATAACCAGTATCTCGCCTCAACAGCAGTGAAGAAAACACCAGATCTGTCCAATCTGACATTTGATTTTAGTTTTAAAATAAAAACATCAAAATCAAAATACAGCTTGATTTTAGTTTTTGTTGTCTGAAACGAATAAGGATAAGTCAAATAACTGATTTTCAATTTTAACTTCTAAAAAGAAAATAGACCATGAGCACAACTCGCCAGCTGTGAATCGATGTACATGCCAAATATCATTACATTGTACTGTGGTGTATTGATTGTTTCCCCTTCTCCAGTGGATAGAACAGTGCTTTTAAAATGGTGTGGTAGGGACACTGGTGAACCTTGGGACAAGTCAAGGTGTGCCTTGAGAATTTTTCACCCACAAAGCTTGTAATACAGCTATACAACATCTAATGAATATGTTTTCCATTTACTCTATTGGTACCTGAGATGCTTTATTTTGATATTCTACTTTGAACAGCTCCCAGGAACTCAACAAGAACAGAATTAATGGTTAGAATTATTACTTTTTGGTCACCCGTTCAATGGCTCACTTGGGTTTGAGAACTGTGATTTATCAGGTTTAAACTGGTGTTGCTGAATTAAAGGAATTTATGACATTTGAAATAAAATCTAAAATAATTCTGTAATAACATTTCTAATACAACTGTTTGAGAAATATTATCAGACACTGAAAGGATAAAAATTGTCATTTAAAGGTTGATGTGATAATGTGTTGGAGGTTCTTTTGCACAAAAATAAATATTGTGTGCTTAGAGACATTGGCTGAATTTTTGGTGTAAATTGAACAAAAATGGTTTGAAAACCACTGCTAAAGAACAAAAAACTGCATGGGCAGCATACTGTTGATCTTGTACCTTCACCAAAGGAATGTCAGACTTAGAGCATAACAAAATAGAAAAATGCCTCATAAGTCATCTCTCTGATGGGCTTGTTTGTTCTTGCTGGACATGGTATTATATTACTCAGGACACAGGTATAGGATGCCCAGAATGAAGACTAAAAGAGGGATCACATGCTTATACCATGGAGCATCCACCTACTAAAATAAAAAAAAAACCTGATCTCGCAACATGAACTTCGCACTCTTTACTTTTAAGACCACTTAATGATTTTTTTTTACTTACTGATTTATTATTACTACTATTATTATTATTATTGTTGGTATAGTAATAATAATATTTGTAATAATACTAATACTAATACTAATAATAATAACAATAACAATAATAATAATAATAATAATTATTATTATTATTATTATATTAATATTATTATTGTCATTTTAAGATTGTTTTTCTTGACAAACTGTTATATGTTATTAAGTGCTGTCATATTATGTGCTACCTGTAGGGTTGATTATTGTAAGGCTCTTCTTTCTGGTCTTCCGAAAAAGAACATTTCTCAGCTTCAGCTGCTCCAAAATTCAGCTGCACGCATGTTGACAAAGACCAGAAGGATTACACCGATTACACCTGCATTACACCGATTTTAAAGTCTCTGCATTGGCTGCCTGTATCTTTTAGAATTGATTTTAAGGTTCTTTTACTAGTTCTTAAATCCTTGAATGGTCTTGCAACATTTTATTTATCCAATCTGCTTTTACCCTATGAACCTAGTAGAGCCCTCAGGTCTTCAGGTAGTGGTCTTTTAAAAGTTACCCAAAGTCAGAACTAAAACATATGGTGAAGCATCATTTCAATACTATGGCCCTCGTCTGTGGAACAGTCTGCCTGAAGACCTGAGAGCAGCACCTACTGTTCATGTTTTTAACCTACCTATTTAATCTGGCTTTTAGCTGATTATATTTATTATTATTATTTAACCGTATTTATGTATTCATTTTAACCCTCTTAACATGTTTGATTTCTCAATTTCAGCTCAGATGTATTGTTCAGAATTTAATTACCTGTTCATTGATTTTCTTTCCACTATCTTACCTCAGTACATTTTATCTAATTTTAACATATTATTATTTAAAATTGTATTTTATTTACCTATTTATTTTCCTATAGTATGCTTATTTATTTATTTTAATCTAATTTCTTATAAGGATTCTTATTGTAATTTTAGTCTTAGCTCCAGTGTTTCCTCATTTTTTATTAAAGATGGCGTTTCCTCAGTCCTCTTATTATGTTTTCTGTTAGAATCTCTTCCTCATGTCTTTGTATGTGTGTGTGTAAGTGAGTGCGTGTGCTGTATGTGGATTTCGAGGGTGGGAGGGTATTTTTCATTGTATTCAATTTTCTACTTTTTGTTTATTTTAATTTATTTTGTTTCTTCATTTCTATGTGAAGCACTTTGTATGAAAAGTGCTATACAAATAAAGTTTGAGTGATTGATTGATTGATGTGTAGCTGTTGATGTCCTGTGTAGTTTGTGTGTTTTTGTGCTCTCTGTGCAAGACAAATTCCCTTAGGGGCATTCATTCATTCTTATTTTTGTTTTCCTAATCAGCAAAACACTCTTTGCAGGAAGAAAAAATAGCCAGCATAAATGAATAAATAAACACAAGACAAATGGATTTAGAAGCGGTTACAAAAAGCTCAGTTTAAAAATGCTTTACCAGTATGAAATTAACACTCTGCTCATTCGTCGTGTATGGTGACTAAATGCATACTTATTAGAGTATTGTCTTTTGTTTTTGTTTTTTCAGGATCAATCCTCAAATAAAACAAGTCTTGAAAGACTTAATTTATGGGCCACTTTTATTCATTGGCATGAAACCGCCAAGAAGCCTCAGCCACATCCGCACTTTCTGTTTCAGCAGCCTGCGCGTTCACGCAGCGCGCTCACGTCACGTCAGGTGGGCGTGGTCTAGCAGAGTATAGCGTGACAGCTCCTCGCCCACCTGACATTACTTACTCACTCAGACCACATTGACGGCGGTTGTGAGAAGCTAGAGGCAACTCTGAAGTTAGTATAAAACTTGCTTTTCAGGTACTCCAAACTAAGAAGCCAAAATGGTAAGCATGTTGTGTTTTTTTATTTTTTGTCGAGTTCAGTTTATGTGTTTCCAAAAAACTAAATGCATGTTGCTTAAAAAGTTTCATTTCCACGCCACGTGTCTCTAAAAAGTCGGTTTCTATTTGTGTGAAATTGTGTCAGACTGAAGGTGCTCCGTGCCCCTCTGCGCTCCTGCCGCAGCTCTCATAAGTCAGAAATAGACTCCTGACTGGCAGTAAGGCTGAGCTGGCTGCTGGCCTGGAGGAGCAGGTGCTGATGATTAGTCCTACATTTTCAGCACATCAGGAAAACAAACACAGCCCCAGGCATCAACGATATAAGGTGTTACTTAACTTTTTAATCGAAAGAGAGCCAACCATGTCCCCAAATTTCAGTGTATTCAAGGCTATGAAAGCGAGTCACAGGTCTCGGTGAGGAATTAAGGTGTGTCTCTTAAACTATCAACATGTCAGCACAGATTGGGGCCAGTTTTCCTCCAGGGCGGCAGCTTTCCTTTGCAAACTCAGGCAGCCATCTGTAAGTTGTAAAAAGTGACTGATAGACTGAGAAAGTCTGGATCAGGCTCAACAGACCAGAGGTGGAAAGTTACTCATTACATTTACTCGCAGTACTTTTTGTGAATTTTACTCTTAACAGAAGTATTTAAAATTAGTGTACACCTTTTTGCTTAGGTTATTTAGTATTGTTTAGGGATGCACTATATTGGATTTTTGCCGATATCCGATATGCCGATGTTTTTTTTTATTCATTATCACCAATACTGATATTTCAGGTCAAGAGCACAAGCTCTGTACTTTAAAACGGACTTGTTTCTTTCAGTGTTACAGTATATTATCGCATGAACAGATGTAAAACAAGAAAAACAGCTTTTAACTCTTGCAAAAATGAAACCCTGAGAAGGTGCATCAATATTGAACATTTGTATAATTTGCCAATATGTGTGGCTGATATATCAGTTGTAAATACACGACAAAAATAAAATCCCCATTCCCCCCCAACGCTCGATTTACAATTGTAATCCATTTTTTCCTCAAAAAATAAAAAAACTCCAAATGACACAAAAATGACATGAATCAAGTTTTGCCATTATGTTGTCAAAATGTATTCTCAAATCATACAGAATTTCCCTCTTGAAGTTAAAGTTTGTGTCATAAAATGTTAATTATGTGGTTCAAACATAGGCAGGTGTGTCACATAAAAACACTGAAGGCTGAGGTATTTTCACAGTATACTAACATGAAGCTCTCTGATCATAATGTAATTAAATAAAAAAACAAAAAACGAATACAAGCCTATAAAAGTGCATCTGCAAAACCTGGCAGGGCCTGCCATCATGAAAACTGTACATTTTCAGTATTTATATTTTCAGTCACTGCAACAACTTACAATTGAAGTAAGACAAGAAAATGAATCTTGATTTTTAATTAAAATCTTTTGCAGAAAATAATTCTAATTAATCAGTTTCATCGGTATATTGCCCAGCCCTAGTAGATATTGAGATCAGGACTATTAAGCAAGATTAAGCAGTGATTTGACAACACGCACCGCATGCCTTCATTGAATTAAAAGGCTCTTGACGCTTTAATTATAAAAATTAAACAACAAGGTTTAGATTAAAACACATACAAAACTTCAAATACCTTCAAATATTTAAAGATAGAAAAAGACTAAATTAACATGTCATTCGGCGCAGTAATCTTTTAATGTTAATTATTCAGTTTTCATGACTGTGGGAGGCAGTAATTGGAATTAATATTAAAAATCATTTAATTTTCCAGCTCTGTCAACTGCTGTTGCGGCAATTACCAAAACTCACCTCAGGTTCTAATACCTGTTTTTGTACAGAATTACTCAATACTGTAACTGTATTGGTCTGACACTATATTTACCTAATGGATCAGAAACGGGGCCTCCACAAGCAGGGATAGAACCGGGAATTGTGGACCCCATGAAAGTATATCCCTGTGGGTGCTGCCACCACAGCCCATGCCAACCCTGCATTGTGTCTGAAAGAGCCAGTGTTACCCTTATTTGAGTTTTATATGCCTTTTAGTGTATTTACATGTCTCATCTATAAGATAGCAACCTTCTGTGCACAAGACAAAAAGTCTGCAGCATCTGGACTCCCCTCTTCTTTTCATCATCATTTGCTACCTGAAATGTCTCATTTCTCCACACCCCTAATAAGCCTGAAAGTGTGACGTCCTACCATTGTTTGGTGACAGTTAAAGCCCATTGCCTCAGACTGGACAGCCCAGGTCAGGACATAGACCATAAAATAGATGCAAACGTGGACAAGCAGTGTTGATCTAACCAATCACCGCAGTCACTAATCAACTTAACAAGTATGTGAAAACCAGAGGGGTTTTTGAACTTCATTGAGTCAGAACATACAGTCATCGAAATCAAATACATGGATCTAGGTTAAGATAAAATATGGCCTCTTTAAACCACACCTTCATTACACAAAAATGTAATGAACTTAATTAACTTTAATCTTTTGGTTAAAAGAACATTTTTTCACATCTAAACCTATCCCTTACTCTTGTCAAGTTTGATGTTATAGCCCTTTTTACAGAGCACTTTTGCTAAAGTGCCTCTGTCAGCAGTGCATCTCAAGACATATTTGTGTCAATTCACTGTGATTAACCTTAAGAGGAGCATGGGAGCATGACTTGTGTGTTTCACATAAAGGCACACGCACACTCACAGTGCTTCTATCCCCCACTGAGTTTTTGTGCTTCCCCCCTACCAATATCTGACCTCTGATACAACACGTAGAGCTGGAGCAAATGGGGTTCACCTCGTTCCCCCATTCTGTCTCCATGACATTCACAGTGGAGGTGAAACATAAATTTCAGTGCCACTGAGGCATGTTAAAACCAGTTTTCTGTGCTCAAAGAAAAAAAACTGTAAGTAGGCCATGGGAACATACACAAGTCATAGTACATAAATATATTCTACTGTAAACATATTGGAGGCTACCTGAATTTTATGCCTTTTTTTGGTGGCAATTGAAAAAGACTTAGAAATAGTGATGGGAATCAAAAAACAATTCCAGTTGAGAATCAATAACAATTAGTTAAATGTATCAGTCTGTGCTTAAAATGGCCTTATCACTTCATCCCACTTTGTTCTGTATGCCTTACAAATCCAGGACATCATGCTCTCATCAGAGGCAGTCAGTTAAAATAGTAACAAAGAAGTAGCAGATGTGATCATAGTAGACAGAGAACAGAAGTGGTTGAATTCATGACTCCATTTACACAAAATTGAGCTGACTGCACCACATCCTGAGTGATTTCATGTAGGGGTGGAAACACCAGCAACTTCCCGAAGCATCTATTTATGCAGTGCGGCAATAAATATCAGAAGTGACATGTTTGATGTTATTGACCCTGAAAACTTGTGAAGGTCTACCTTTTTCCCCACACAGAATATTTCCAGGAATTGTTAGGGAAGTCAAAAAAGAACTGGATCAATAGGTAAAATTGATGTTTGCATCGAACAGTCTTATCAATTCCCATCCCTACTTAGAATATGCAATTTGTTTGCCATGCTAAGAAGTGAGTTTTCTCTTATAGCAACAAGTTATTATTCTAATGTGACAAAGTAATAATTGTTTATTTTTCAGGGCACCTGTCAGTCAAAATTGCCCTATTTTCACCGCCATTACAGCCCCCAGTCCAAAACAGTTGGTCCCATTTTGGAATTGACCATTTAAAAACATTAAATGTATGAAATTCATTTACAATTGAAGTTTTGTGGTCTAATATTTATCAAGGCTGATTCTTAAACTATATTCACATATAGGTGTTACATATGAGTATTTGTGTATGGCAGTGTGTTAATGCAAATTCACGACGCAGAGTTAAAAAACATTTTTATTTTTATATCTGATATATCTCTAATTTCATATGATAAGGCTTCCTTCTATGTGGTTATTTTGTGTGTTTTGAGTCAGATTTCTTTATCTTCAGTGTCATTATACACCAAAATAAATAACTAGTTGAATTGGCACACTCCAGTTGTTGTTGCACAACCCAAAGTATGCTTAGAATACTCAATGCTTTGTGTTCATTGTAAATTAACCATTTTTACACTCGAGAAAAAAATGTGGAAACTGTGCTTACTTTCCCAATACTCTTTTTTTAGTCCCCCCCTGCAACGAACCAACAAAGCAGTAGTTGTTTGCATACAGTAGAAAGTTAAGTCACATGCTTTTCATAGTGAAATCGGACTAAAAGCTAATCCCTGCCACATGAAGTCGATTGTAATAACTGTGTTTTAAAGTCTTACATTTCGGGGGCAGGAACCAGCTGCCAAACATCTAATCTTTGTCCTGTTTGCTCAGTAGTATAAACACAGCTTGTTAGCTTTGCCAGTGCTGTTTATGGAGACCAAATGCTATCATTGTGTACATACTGCAGTATGCCCGCCCTGATCAAACATCTCTAAACAGTAACATGTAGTTCCTACATTGTCAAGAGTTCAAATCTACACTTAAAGACAATATAATGCATTCAACAGAGTTAAACAGACATTATTAAATTTGTTTAAGGATATGAAAAGAAGGATCAAGGCATCACAGACTAAGGATCAAAAATCAATTCACATGGTTGCTCCATTAATAAGAAGGTATTTCTATAATTGCCATAATCCAGGCCTATAGCACAATGGGGTGCAAGTCAAATTCGACTGAAAATGTCACATCAGCGTACATCATGATGGATTTAAAATTGTGGAAAAAGGCTTTTAAGCTGCTGTAAGGATTTGTCATGTTGGGGAGTTCTGGCATCGCCTGTGTCCTTATTTCTGCTGATTCCGTCACGTACATGTGTGACAAATATTTTTCCACAGAAATAATCTCATTCTTCTCTTTACTTCCACAGCCTATGGATTACCTGACATTATCATTTACCATGAAGAAACTTTAAGAATGCTGTTTATTCATCATGGCAGAGCTATCATTTGACACCTAGCCTGAAGCAATGGTTTTCAGCATCTAAAGAAATATGAATAATTAAATAACCAATCAGTGACAAGTACCAAAGTAAGAAATAAAATCACTGCATGAGCTTTAAAGGCAGAAATTAAATATTCAAAAATTTTCACGGCCACAAAATGAATTGTCTGATGTTAGATTAAGTTCTGGTTCAACTTGCATGTAATTTAGCCGTATTTACAACTTGTCTTACAGTCTACACCAGGGGTGAGCATTTGGAGAAAAAAATGTAGATTTTTATCACAATTCTTTTTATACTCTTTTTTTTTTTTTCATACTTATTTGCAAATACCTGACAGCTACAAACTTCTGTCTGAAGATGTTTAATTACTCATTTACTGAACCTGTATTATCAGTCATAGGCTATTTATTTAAAACTTTCTCTTGTCTTTGGCAACAACAACATGTCGGGAAATGGAGTCTTTAATATTTTCCATTTCTCAGTTGGAACGGTTTAAAGAGAAAAAAAATCAATCATGAAATATTAATCACCCTGCATTCTCACCATGGTAAACATTAGAGCACAGTGCTGGGAAACTGAAACCATATCCACTTCATGAGAGGGCATGACCAGACGCAGTTAATAATAAGAAATAACACTAAAACATCCTGTTCTGGGCAGGGATTGATCAGAGGGGTTTAGGTATGCCAAAATCCAATATCTTGGACTTTATGGTAAAAAAAAAAATGTTCTTTGGACATCTTGGACCAGTGTAACTTGTTGAACAGAGTTGAATATTATTTTTGCAAATATTCTACTTTACCTGACAGTTTGTATTTGAAATGCTTGTGATGCAGCATACTACATTTACAAATCACAAACAGGAGAGAAATGCATAAGAATGTGATAAAATGCAAGTTTTAGGAAAATTTAAATGAAGAAAAAAAATTAAAAAGGAAAAACAGAAGTAGTTGGGATTGGCAAACAACAAGCAAACTATAAAACTTTTTAACATGGGGAAACAGGAACTAAAGCTGTAAAGCTCCACGCCAGTTTGGAAAAGTGCTGATGCCATGTGGTGCAAAAATGGAAATAGTTTTTTGCTTTTGGGTATTAGAAAGTCTGAAACATGATTTTCAAGAATATGCTGCAACCTCACAAGCTTACAGCTTTTAAGAGTTTAACTTCATCTAAGGCGCCAATGTCCATTAATAACATTTTAACATATTTATATCTGTACTAGTTTCAGCTGGTACTTATGAACATGAACATGGCAGGGTAAATAACCACATGAGCTTCAATGATAGACTAGAACTTTAGCCAACTTACAATTACCCTCAAACATGACAGTTTGGGTGTGGACAAGCTTCTACTGAACCATCATCCTGCCCACCTCATGTTGGTTGTACATTAATGTGACAGTGTGGCATATTTTTCTTTGAGTTTCACTTTAAATCTCTTCCTGTGTCACATTGAAGACTTGGAGTGAACATTTCTGCTCACATTTTTAGATGGCAACAAAAACTGGATTCACAAGTTCATGTTGGTGACACTCAGACAGGTTGTTTTTGTCTTTTAGACACACCCAGACAGGATCTTGAGACAGTTTAGCCTTTGACAGTCTTAATCTTTTTATTCAGCCCTGACTTGACGGTTACTTACTCATACACCAACTGATGAGGAATAATGGCCCAACATTCAAGTAACAGAGTCAACAGGGCAATAACCTGTTGGTCCTTTTTAACTTGAACATAAATTAACTTGTCGCTATATTACAGAGCTTCCTGCTGGCACAATGTTAAATTCAGCTTAGCAATGACGGCTATTTCAGAGCTTTCCAGTCAGTGTTTACTGAAGCGGTGAGCCTCTGCTGCTAGGTGTCAGGTTAGCATGAGGGACCCAAAATAGCAGCTGTACAGAGCGCTCTGCTAACCTGGATACCCAGGGTCACCTCTGCTCTGCAGTGGTTCTAGAGATGCGTTGAGAAAAGTTAAATATATTTTTTGACCTACATAGATTAAGAGTTAAAAAGCTCCAAAACAACATTCGGAGACGTTTCACTGTCCACCTTATCCTCCACCATGTCTCAGCTATCACCTTCACTTGTCTGACTTATCACTGAGAAGGGGAAAGTTGGAAGAAGGATGTATATTTAGCAAGCTGACATGCAGCAGGTTGGGGGTGTATAGTATGTCAAAGGTTTGCACTGCTGTAAAGTAGTCCAAGCTGTTTCATGCCAACTGGTTTAAAGCTCCTTGGAGTATTTTTTGTTTGTTAATAAAAGAAGACGGAATTAATACACATATCTCCTATATATGTTAAAATGCAGAAAAAAGACCATGATTGTAGGAATTAGGTTTCTTTCATGACATTGTTTAGTGTTTGAAATTGTTGCAGTAGGGTAGGTGCAAGTCCAAGTAATCAACCATTCATTTGAAAACAGCCTGTCTTTAAGTTTTCCCTTTAATTTTTTTTTTTTTGGTCAAGGACAAGATAAAATAAATTTGAAAGATGAAAATAAATTTGTTGTTTAGGGGTCAACAAAAATCTTCTCCCTGTGTCACACTTAAAGACGCATTAATGCAGACATCAGTGTTTTTATAGGACCATGTGCTGTGCATATATGTTTGAATACAAAGCAGAACTTTTGAAGTGGGGCCTTAAAAATAGTTTTTTATTAAATTCAAAACAACAATTTAATGCTTAAAATGTGTACAGATTTTAGAAATGCTTGTTTTGTGGCTTATGTTAAGGTGGCCAACTTGACTACGAAGCGCTGCAGCAAATACTGAGCAAAAAGATAAGTAGTAATACAGATTCACGTAACCCTGCAAAACAGCGTGATTTGCCCAATTCCATGTCTGTCATCAGGTAGGTCCATCTGTAAAGCTTTACATTAAAGCTTCTCTCCCAATCAGAAAATGACCAGGCTTTTCAGCATCCTTTTAAGGACCAAGAGGCGGTAGATAATAAATCCCCTGATTAGCCTGGATTGAGTGTGACAGATAACATTGGTTAAATCACCTTTCATTTTCTCTGAAAAGGTTCTGCCTATCCCAGTCACTTTCTATGTCATTTTCGCCAGATTAACTTTAAGTAAATTCCAAGGACATGTGAAACGGTCCATCTGGTATGTCAAGTTATATGTCCACAGGAGGCGACAAAGTTGAAAGTTCCTCAAAGGACCTTTTGATTTTGAGTCTTTAACATACATGTATGTTGTTTGCACCCAAATGAATCCCTGTGTCTAAAAGAAAAATGGAAGAAATGCATGCTGCTCTTTATTTTTTAACCCCGCAAAGCAAATGGAATTGCCAGATCAGACACCTGTCATCAGGCAGATCCTCTCCAGCTTCTAGCAGATACAGTTGTTCCCAGTCAGAAAGACGGGGCCTTTTGGTATCCTTTAAGAGAAAGAGGTGGTACCTACAAGCATAATTTATATGTGCTTAAAGCAAGAAGTGGCAGTAAGCCCCTGACAGGCCTGTACTTAATGTGATGGACATAATATTTGTTCCATCATGTGACAGTTTTTTTCATTCTGCCCTTTCTGAAACATTGTCTGTAGAACATTGTGCAGATGGAATCTATCCCATTGATTCTTCAAACAGTCCATCTGGTGTGCCAGGTTAGATATATCTTTAGATAGTTGAAATTTAATGGTCAGTTGTATAAAGACTCTCCCCAGAAGAAGAAGTTGATGATGGTGGACACATTCCTCTGTCTGTGAGTTGAAATCACTACACTGGGAGGCCACTTAAGAACTGATGAAGACATATACTGATCAGACAGGAATGTACGCCTTCTGGCTAATCCACTAAATACTTTTTTTTTTTTTTTTTTTTTTACCAAAGATATTCTCTTCTTGGATTTAAGAAACATCCTGTCACATATCCAGGATTGCTATTAATGATGTTTGTCATGATAGTTGAATACTTGCAGTGGTGTAACAAATAGACAAGTTTGTGTGAAATCTCTTCTGGTTGACGAGTATCTCTGAAATTCCCATTGCCCAAACTTGTTCTGATCCTCAGGCAGTTCCTTGTGGATTTGTTGTGCTCAACCAAGTACAAGGAAAAATCAACTGACTTAGATTGTGATTTTTTTTAATTGATTCTTTGCTCTTATAAGGATACAAAGAGAGCTTTTTATAAATGATTCAGCTAAAGCACAATGTGTTCTCTAATGCAATAACATCAGATTAGTATAATACAGCAAAGTATTAAAATTACTCTCTGTCCTCAGTCTGTTTTGTGAAATGTTATCCTCTTATTTGTGTTTTGAATAGTCAAACACTTCTGAAAGACTAATACTGAAAAGAAAGTCCTCATTCATTAAAATAATTCTACACTATCAATGATTAGTGGGGCCTTTTTTATATTAAACTAGCAGTGTCTGTGTATTCAGGTGATCTTTGTTGTAAAGGGTTGAAAGCTCAGTTGTTCTCTGAACTCAACCTCCATTTCAGGTCAGGAGCTTTCCTCAGACAGTCACATGAAGTCTACTTATAGCTGCAGTAATTTTGTTTTCTTTGTTCTCTCGACTTCCAACCCCCTTTCCCCCAAATAACTCTAACTTCAGCCTTTTTGTAAGGTCTGTAAACAAATGTGCATTTGTTTCTTTAAAATGTTATCATTGTGGAAAATTGAATTATACGACCAAACAAATAAACATACATTTAAGAAAAGTGATTTTTCAATTCCTGTCAATTTCCCCACTTTATCTTTGTCCCTCTGTGCTTTAAACTCTTGACCTGTCCACTTTCTTTAACAGTTATTTTTGCTTATTTTCCAGCGTGAATGCATCTCTGTCCACGTCGGCCAGGCTGGTGTCCAGATGGGGAACACCTGCTGGGAGCTTTATTGCCTGGAACATGGCATCCAGCCAGACGGTCATATGCCCGAAAAAACAAGTGGATTCAAAGATGACTCCTTCACCACCTTCTTCAGTGAGACTGGCGCTGGAAAATACGTCCCCAGGGCCATCTTTGTGGACCTGGAACCCACTGTTATTGGTCAGTAGTCATGTAGGCGTATGTATTTCTAGTTCTTGTTCTGATAATCACCTCTACAACATTTTCAAATTAGTTGGGACTCAGTGTAAATGTTTGCAGCTATTTTTGATTTAGTTTCATCTTTGTCTCGAGACAAAACTTTTTTCTTTTAGTCACTTTTAGTCTTTAACACAAATATATTTTGCTTATGAGTAATTCAGTTCTTTAATTCAAAATTAACAGATGAAAATACTGTATTACCTGTAATGAAGGACTTTTACTTGGGGTTTCTCTGTAGGTTAGTTTTTCCTGATATTAGATGTGATAATGGTCTCCTCATTGGTTCTCTTTCACAAGCAAGTCCTACATCACTATCAGTACTTGAGCATAATTTGCATGAAGGAGAGACCATTTCCTGTGTACTTCTTTTATATTGTTGCTGGAACAAAATGTCATGAATATCATGAATTTTGATTGTCCAACAACCCGACCCAAACTTTTAAAGCTCCCATGTCGTGCAGAATATTTGGTTTTTGCTTTTAATGTTGTTTCGAAGGGGCTTAGGGAGCAGAAGAGCATGACACCTTTTACTAAACTCTCAATTCAGAGATATGCATAACGCCTTTTTACAGAAAATGCCCCTTGCTTTCATTGTGTAACAGATCTACAGCCTTTACCTACATTTGTGTTCCCTGCTCTTGACAAGCTGATATCATGACCGTTTCGAAATTCTGCTCTGTAGCCTGTAACTGCTCTCATCAGGCTCATTATCATAGCTTTCCATAGCCTCCTGCACCCTCAGATCCAAGTGTTTTCAAAGGGGAGAGGAAAAGAGCTACATCTGATCTGCTGCAGAGACAACATTTTTCAGACACCCTTGACAGTCGAACACACCAGGACATGAGATCTTTAAGTCTTAACCTGTCTAGTTTTTTAAAAAGTAAATAGATATTAAGTCAGATTTTAATATCAAAGTACTTCTTTTTAGCTAGTTATTGTCTTGTTTTTGTCACAGAAAATAGGTTCTCAACAGACATTTCTAGTCATAATCCTCTTCGACTAAGTTAATACAGTAGAGGTTGTTTCAGGCAGCTCCTGGCACTGCAAAAAGGGGGAGAGGAAGATGTCCAGTTTTTAAAGTTTTTGCTTTGTGCATAGAATTACTCAAATTACTCAATCAGAGAAGACATGTAAGACACAAAAACTAGCATTTATAATTCCAAATCATAACATTAGCTCTTAAAGAAGTATTTTGCCAAAGCAGGGACAAAAAGTAAGGCTGTTTATTTTGACTGACAGTACTGATTTTTGATTTTTCCTGGTTTCCTATAAATATTGCAGTAATATTGTTATCGTGTTGTCTTTTGCCCAAGATAATTGGAAGGTGAAAACTTTTTACCATTGTTTTAATGTCAATCCAAAACCATAAATCTTCAGAATATTTCCTCAAATCTGTTCATTTATGTCATTTTTTTCATTCTGTAGATGAGGTGCGCACAGGAACGTACCGCCAGCTCTTTCACCCTGAGCAGCTAATCTCAGGAAAAGAAGACGCTGCCAACAACTATGCCCGTGGACACTACACCATTGGCAAAGAGATCATTGACTCTGTCCTGGACAGAATCCGCAAACTGGTAGGGCTGTTTGTCATCAGGTTTTGCAGAACTTTCACCAAGTTTCCATATAATCATTGTGGGCTTCCACCATTTGTTCTTGTTTGGATAAAAAACAGATCTTACTTGCAGTTCCACAGCTAACCATACCCTTACTGGGTGTGTCTAGCTCAACCCTTTAGGGTCAGAAAAGTACATTTGGTATCTCATAATAATTGTTTACATACCAAACCATACTGACCTAGACTGCTATGGTGGAAATACACCTTTAGATTTACTTGTTTAATCTATATTCTAAATACCTGGGCAGTCTTGTCCCAGAACTGACATTATGCATGTTGTTGCTCCATAGGCTGACCAGTGCACCGGCCTCCAGGGGTTCCTGGTCTTTCACTCCTTTGGTGGAGGCACGGGCTCAGGTTTCACCTCCCTGTTGATGGAGAGACTCTCTGTTGACTTTGGCAAAAAGTCCAAGCTTGAGTTTGCCATCTACCCAGCCCCCCAGGTCTCCACAGCTGTGGTGGAGCCATACAACTCCATCCTGACCACCCACACCACCCTGGAGCATTCTGACTGTGCCTTCATGGTTGACAACGAGGCCATCTACGACATCTGCCGCAGGAACCTGGACATTGAACGTCCATCGTACACTAACCTGAATAGGCTCATCAGCCAAATTGTGTCCTCAATCACAGCCTCCCTCCGCTTTGATGGAGCCCTGAATGTGGACCTGACAGAGTTCCAGACCAACTTGGTGCCCTACCCTCGTATCCACTTCCCTCTGGCCACTTACGCCCCAGTGATCTCTGCAGAGAAAGCCTACCACGAGCAGCTCTCTGTTGCAGAGATTACAAATGCTTGTTTTGAGCCAGCCAATCAGATGGTGAAGTGTGATCCTCGTCATGGTAAATACATGGCCTGCTGTCTGCTGTATCGTGGTGATGTGGTGCCAAAAGATGTCAATGTTGCCATTGCTGCCATCAAGACCAAAAGATCCATCCAGTTTGTGGACTGGTGCCCCACAGGCTTCAAGGTGGGCATCAACTATCAGCCTCCAACCGTCGTTCCTGGAGGAGACCTGGCCAAGGTGCAGAGGGCTGTGTGCATGCTGAGCAACACCACAGCCATCGCTGAGGCCTGGGCCCGTCTGGACCACAAGTTTGACCTGATGTATGCCAAGAGAGCCTTTGTCCACTGGTATGTTGGTGAGGGAATGGAGGAGGGAGAGTTCTCAGAGGCCAGAGAAGATATGGCTGCCCTGGAGAAGGATTATGAAGAGGTCGGGATTGACTCTTTTGAAGAAGAAGAAGAAGGGGAGGAATATTAGACTGGCTTAGCTTTCATTTGTGAATGTTTGGAACTTAACGGTCTATTTATTTAACAGATAAAGCTAAATGAAAAGATCTTATTTTGCATTTTAGTTTCAGTTCTAAAAATGGTTTTTATTTTCCTTGTTAAATGAAAAATGTATCTTCTTACCAGCTAAGGTCTGGAAATTGTATCTCTTGCCATCAGAAAAGATGTTTGCAACAACCTTTGTTTCTGTCTTTGTATGAGTTATTCTTTTTAATGATAAAATATTGTGCAATGACCTGATTTTTCTAAGCTGAAAGACTGTTGTTGCCCAATAAACTTATCCCCCCCAAACTTTTCTTTTGTCTCTTTTCTTCTAAGAATGTCTTGATCAAACCTGCATGTATGATTGTGTTTTTCTCAAACTTAGATCTTGTATAAATATCTATAAGCTGGTGAACTTGAGTTTTACTTCTAACTTGGCTGTTGTATTCTCTGTTAAATTGTTGCTGTTAAGCCTTGCTTATGATGCTGCTTCTAATCAGTCAGATATCCTCTAATTTTAAGAGCTGAGACTTGAAAAGGAATTTCTTCGCTTCTCTTGATACACACAAAAAAATATAGAATCAATTTACTCCTTGAGTTTTTCTGAAATTATATAGTCTCCTTTGCTTCTGTGACATAGTAGCATACATTTTAAAATTGTCTTCATCACTGTCCAAAGAGTTTTGACACATCTCCCAGCCCCTGCTGCAGACTATAAGTCAACATGTGTATGTGAAATAATCTGTACTTCAGTGATTTAGCCTCTGGGTTTGGGTGTGACAGATTGAGGGGGAGTTTTGAAAAGCTAGACCAATCATCACAACCTGGGTGGAAACCTGTCAAAACAATGTGACTGAAAAAAAGACTAACTTGTTCTTTGAGCCTTAGCTGCATTGTCGCCTAATGCACATCCTATTTGCTGACTTATTCATGATCAACCAAGCTGGATTTTCTTTGGCCCCCCTGTTCTCAAATACGAGAAACTAAAGCCCAGGACATCTGAAATAGAAACCCATTCATTTGATAATCCATACATCCTTCAGAGCTGCACAAGAAGAGTTTCACCACGATGTCTGAGTGATGCCCCTCTGTTGCTGAACCTGACCACTACTCCTCTCTGCCCGCACTATTCTTTCTTCCTTGGGGTGCTCCGGTAATTCTTCTGTAGTGTCCGACATAGTTTTCTCATGAAAAACACTTAAATCACTGCTAATATGCCAGAATAACACACCCGTATCAGCTTAGGTGGACTACGTTCACAGTGCAGTCCATGAAAAGTGTTAAAAAAAATCTGATCTTCCCAAAGACTCAAAACTCTCCACAAAACTTTCTCCCCGCTTCTCCTCTCTGTGGTTCGGTCTCTGGACACTAAAATAAATGTGTAGAGGAGTTACATGTGGCCTTCCTCACTCATTGGTGACTGAGGAACTGGAGGAATATTTTAGCTGCAGTTGCTCTTAGGGAACAATCCTTTGTAAAATATAAGCAAAATACAATTTAATAACTAGTTAATTCTCTGTAACTTGCATTAAAAAAGAGCTGAAATTGGCTTGATTTCTATGTTAAAGCTCATTAAAATCAAGCTGTATCATTTGCATTTTAGTTTAAATGTATGTATGTTGATATTATAACTTATTTTAATATGTATTTGTTTGCTCCTTTCGCTGAATTTTGAGTAGCATATTGTAAAGTTGAAAGTATCCAAAAAACTCCAATGATTTTGCTATCTCATACATAATATTTTAAAGACTAGAAAAGCACTCGGAGAGCTCAGACCCCCACCAAGCGCCACAGTTCCCTCCATATTGTGATTCACACCAAAAAAAATTCCTGGATCCAGACGGTGATCCAGATCACCCCCAAAATTTAATCAGTTCTTCCACAACCCATTTCCGACAATTCCTGAAAATTTCATCCAAATCAGTCCAGAACTTTTGAAGTTATTTTGAACACAGACAAACAAACAGACAAACAGACAGATAAACGCCAGCAAAAACATAACCTCCTTGGTGGAGGTAAAAACATCATTCAGAGCTAAAACTAGGCCATTTTGGAGTGGACGCCACAAGGTCAAGGTAAACTTTGTTATGCCCAGGGACATTTTGTTTTACAGCAGCAGCAAACAGGTAATATAAAACCCTGAGCCTCATTCACCTTATAAAGGAAAGATAAAACTGAGCATGCTGAATAGACAGACATTTAGAGGCATTAGGTCACACAATGTTATTTGGGAGGCAAACACAACCAGGGACAAAAAATATTCTTAAATGTATTTGTCCTTCACCTGGGCACAATATATCTGCAACCAGATGGCAGCAGCCTGCCCTTTGTATGTAGAGGTTAAGTGTGGTCTGACAGAATTGCTTGTGCTTTTTTTAAATACTTTGGCTCTGTATTGCTTCTCAATAACATTACTGCAGTTGCACTCATACTGGTGGCAAAAACTGGACCATACAGACAGAAATATGGCTATACAGTTTTGATTTTTGGTAAAAGGGAAAAAAATGTCTTACTGTAACAGAAGATGTCCATGTTGGAACGTAAAAATAACAGACACTCCTTTAAGTAAATCACAAATTGTTATAATTGCATTTCAGCAATGCCTTTAGTTACATTGTTGTAACATTCATCAACAACTAAATAATTACCAACATGTTAATGCTCATCCAGCTATACAAGGTTGTTTCAGAATCAGTGTTGTTGGACGTTGTTGTTGATAATAGCTCACATCCAAGAAAGGTGTGATTTATGTCATTGCTGTCATGGATACAAACAAACTGTTTGTGGTGTGTGATGACTACACACTGTTTTTGTGGCTTGTTTCCTCCCACAATTCTTTTAGTCAAGCAGAAAATCTGGCACCATGTACAGCAATATATAGCATTAGAGTCTGTCCTTAGTTTTTCTGAAAGAAACAGAAATGAGCTGTGACACTGTGGCACACGTTCAGGCTCATGCCATGTACCTCACATAACCCCATTTCAAAAAACCTGAACTATCCCTTTAACACAAAAACTTTTTTTATGTTACAGTAGACTTTATGTCAGTCATTAATACTCAAAAATATCAGATGTACAATATTCAATGTTCCGAACTTGACCATAACATACAGAACAAAATGTTCCAGTAAGTTTGTGCACCTTGAGTTTTACCCAAGTATTCTTGCTGAGGTTTTCTGTCCACTAGGATTGCTCAATAAAAAAAAGCAGAATCAACAAGTACAAACAAAAATAATTTTGAAAAAGTAAATTCCAAAACACAAAAGCTGATAGGACATGAAGGTAAAACAAGTCCATCATAACATGTGGCTCAGGAATCTTTTAATCTTTATTACTCAATTTTCATAATTGTGGAAAGCAGTAATTTAATTGAAACTGAAACTTGAATATTTGTCCGGCTCTACTGTCCTCTATAACTTTGTCCTTGTAACTGGATGCATGACCCACTGTGGCCATAATAGGTCAAAAACTCTTCCCATTTTGCTATGGATTTCTATTAACAAACCATTCAAATTGCTGCAGCAGGCCTTTAAGCGGGGTGCACACATAAAGATTATCGGGCTGTTTTTGTCCCCCCCTCCCCGACCAAGGACAGCAAATGACAGATTATCTTTTGTTTTATAAGATTATCCTGTAAGATTATCCTGTGGTCTGAGGTGTGTTAAGAGTGAATTTGACCTGATAATCTGCTCCGAAACGGGTCGGGGACGACAATCATAAATATTAAACTTGTTCAATATTTACAACCAAAAATCTTCATGTCTGTGGGGAAAGCTGATGACTCCCGAGTCATGACTCCATGAATTGTGACGTGGAACAGAATGTAGCCAATCAAGAGGCGAGCTGACTAAGGAACAAGGAAGCAGGCGTAAATAAAAACAAGCATGAAGTTCGGTGGACCTAAGAAACAGAGGACCAGATCACGTGTTCACGCCGTCTCCAGGATTTTTTGCCACTGTTTTTTTTTTTAATTTAAGTCCTGTTTTTCCGTCAAAAATATTCCAAAGACCGCCATCATTCCCTCTTCTCGTATGTCCTCTCCCATGTTGCGTGTTGTGTTTTCCGGTTGTAGCCATAAACAACGTTTATGGTTGTTGCTATGCTTCTTCTTCTTTTTTGTTAGATCCCAATTGAAGATTTCTGTCTTGGAGGACTAGATTCTAGATCTGTGGTGGGACAGAATTGTTATGTGTGTGGTGTGCTGTGTTGAGATTATCGGAGCACACCACACACAGTACGATCAAAACTGTTCAATGCCTGATTTTTAATCTTCATGTTTGGGGTCTCTAACAGATAAAAAAATCTCCTCAGATTTTGATTTGATTTTAGGTGCTTCAGAACTGAGAGCAACTATTGGGTAACTTCCCGTCACTGGTCTGTCACCTCTGTGTACAAAAATAAAAAATGGTCCATGTTTTACAAGGCTGAAAATACATAAAATGATGAAAGAAAATGATTGAGTTCAGTGAAATACATGCTTAGATATCAGTCACAGGTTACAATGCTGCTAAAACTGATGGAATGAAAAAAAGTCATGACGGTGCAAAATGAGAAGCCGACGAGGGGCCGAAAGAACCGACTCACTGCTGAGCCGAGATAAAAAGATCCGATCACTTAAAAGAGTCAAACTTCCCTTACCCAGCCGTCATATGCCCCTTACCAGCGCCCTCTGGTGGATGTTGTTGAGATCACAGCAGCAGGGCTGACATGTGGACAAAGCTCAACATGACGCCAGGGTTGTGTAACTTTAACGTTGACACAGAGTTATTATGTGACTGTTAAGTGTAAGCCTGCACACAGCTGAAAGTTATCTAAAATGGCAACACGTTGGGGGATATGCAGTGCAGGTAAAATTAGTCATGACTTTGTGGTTGCTTTACATACCCTGTCTTCAGAGGACCATGAGGTAAGTCAGTGTTGGATTTTTTTAAGCCATCGCGTGACAATGAAATGTTGCTCGGCGGTGAACTGAGTATTTACTCTTTGAGTTAGATAGGTTTATTCGCAATTGCAGTTAGCTTTGTTGTAATGGGGTTTTTTTTGGCGTCCGTGTTAAGGTACATGGTTAAATATCAACACTGACTTAAACTCAGTATCAACTTAGGGATTAAAAAACTCCCCTAAAACCTTTGGTCCCAAAACCATCTGCATTCAGTAGCCTACTGTTAACAGCGTATTTCTGCAGCAAACGTGCAAGGTCCGATAAATATGCATGTGAGAAATCCTTCCTGGAATATCAAACTGTTTCTCCTCAGGTAGCTGCTG
Organism: Cetoscarus ocellatus; assembly: GCA_037902135.1. Classification (NCBI taxonomy): domain Eukaryota; kingdom Metazoa; phylum Chordata; class Actinopteri; order Labriformes; family Labridae; genus Cetoscarus; species Cetoscarus ocellatus. Next base: position 1,976,988 of record JBAMNC010000677.1, on the reverse strand, counting down.
TTGCAGCAAGAAACCTGCAACATGCTGAGGAATTTGCCAAAAAGCACAACATCCCTCAAGCGTATGGAAGTTATGAAGAGTTGGCAGCAGATCCAGGCATTGGTGAGTTCCTATGTTTACCCTTTTAACTCTGAGCCATTTTTTTCTATTAAGGGTCTGCCTGGCTTGTTTTCATATATATAAAAAAAAAAAAGGAATGGAAAACCTCAACTCTTTCAAGAACGATCAAGTCAAAGACAGCCTGGGCTATCAGAATATTTGTGTTATTATGATTTCAACCAATGTATAATTAGTTATTTGTTCAGAATGACAAAGTGAAAAACAAAAAAAGAGTACAAATTTTACAGAAACTTTGTTCTCATCACACATGGATCAGCAATGACCAAACCTTGTCACATATGGTTCCTTTAAGTCGGGGCTATCAGAGAATAGAATAGCAACATGAAAACAATCAAAAAACAAAAAACTTCACATATTTACACATTTTCCTCAGGGCATTTTTTCTACCTTTATTGTTCTTTGTGTCACTACTTGAAGTGGTTTCTGTCTGGAACAAGACAGATGGCCACTTAACATTGCCCTAACTCGTTAAGTTTCTTTCTTTGGCTGCTACTGATTGGACGCCACTGGCAAGAAAACAAGAGAATAAGAATCGGGCTTATCTGATTGGTTGACAGAGTGACCAGATGTTGTCGTCACTTTCTTCGAAGTTCAACATGGACAACAACAACACATATACTTTTTTATCACAAAAATATGCAAAATAATCACAGTCAAGAATTTGTCACTTTGGATTTACAGTGTAACGTCTGAAAACTGAACTTTAAGACTGTATGAAAAACCTTCTGAAAGGTATACATCTGACCTGGAGTCCTCTTTGAATCGACAGAACAGTACGCTTCCAAATAAAGTTGCATGGTTACACAGACATTGCAAATATACCGCTTGGGGGTTCTGTGTTATGTTTGGCAATACAGTAAGGGTCTTTTAAACAGTAACAGATTCTCTGCAACAAGGCTGAACTCTCATCAAAAGTGGTTAATGATTCTTAAAATCTAGTCTCTCTTTATTTAGATGTGGTGTACATTGGCACTCTCCATCCGTACCACTTGACTGCTGGCAAACTCTTCATGAAGGCCAAAAAGAATGTGCTGATTGAGAAGCCACTCGCCATGAATTTAAGAGAGGTGCAGGAGCTCATCAGTACAGCCAGAGACAATCATGTTTTTCTCATGGAGGTAACGAATGTATTGTCTTTTTAGCTTTAATTTTACTCAAATTGCATATTCACATTCACCCGCTGTGCGCTCCTCTCAGGGAGTTTGGACACGCTTCTTTCCCGTTTCCCTTGAGGTAAAGAGACTGCTGAGTCAGCGTGAGGTGGGTGATGTTCAGATGGTCAGAGCTGACCTGGGGGCCCCACTCACCCACATCCCTCGCATGGCTGAGAAGGAGTTAGGAGGGGGGGCACTGCTGGATCTGGGTGTCTACTCTCTGCAGTTTATCCTGATGGTCTTTAATGGAGAGAGGCCCGAGTCCATCCAAGCAACAGGACACTGCATAGACACAGGTGATTGTGAAGTAAATACACCACAAGCAGTATTTTTGATAGAGGCAAGTTGTAATATTGTATGGAATATGTGCTTTGTTTATAAGCATACAACACATGAGCTTTTGTGGATGATGTGTCCTCTTTGAAGGACAACCCACATCATTTCCAGTTTCTCAAATCTGTCACTTTAACTTTTGTCCAGGGGTTGATGGGACAGCAGTTTTGGTCCTCAGGTTCTCTGGAAACAGACTAGCCATTTGCACTTGTTCTATCACCATGAAGATGACCTGTGATGCTGTCATTAATGGGACCAAAGGCACCATAATGGTAAGACAAGTAGAGACATCTCCATTTGTGACCAAATTATTCACATATACTGTTGAACAAATTCAAGTCAAATTTTTCTGAAAGCTGCTGCAAGAAACTTTAAATTTGTACTAATCTTCTCTCTCTATAAATAAGACAATGGTCTTCTTTACTCTTTTTCCTCTTATAGATTCAATAAAACCTAGAAGTGCTCCAAGAGCTTAAACCTGTGCCAAGGTATTTCCAGCATTGTTGGGAAAGATGCTGTCAAGAAAGTGGAAAACTGCCCTATCTCGCAATCACCAACAAAATCAAATCACTTCTTTTTTGCTTCAAAATATTTTTAATAAGAACATAGAACAAAATAGGAGATATTGAGAGTGTACACAAGAACATCAGGGAGGAGACAAAGGGGAAATAAAATACAATTAAATTCATATGCACATTCATACATGAAAAATACACATCTACAAAAGGAAAGATAAGATGGTGTCATGGTCCATGGTTTGTCACTTCCACAAAATCCATCCGTAGAGAATTCATATACTGAACCCAAAGTGAGTGGTGAGAGGACATGTTTGGCGTGTGCTTTGCTCTATCACAATGGAGTCTGAGGGAGAACCATTTATTTTGTTCTGAGTTTACTGTGCAGATGATCTTGATAAACTTTTCATTCATGTTAAATCTGTCTAGTATCTTAAAAAGAAAGGGCCAACTCACTGAGTCAAAGGCCTTCTCGGCATTTCGGCCTCTGTGTTACCTTAAGGTCTCCCTTATTCAGTGATTTGTGTTTACAACATGCTAGATCTAGCCTGATTTCAGCAGAACTGTCCAAATTGTAAACAACAAAATTCTCTCCGATTGGCCAACAGAAAGCGCGAACATGAAGGAACCAGTCTTCAATAGAAACTTGAAGCGAAATGCCAACATTTTCTTTGTTTTCGTGTCTAACCTCACTCCAGAGTCCATGACAAGCAGATAGACACCATTCTTTCAACTGTGGGTGCAGTAACAAGGAAGAGACAGACAGAGCTTGTCCACTGCTTATTAGCTTAGCTTAAAGACTGGGAGTCAATGGGTATAGCTAGCCTGCCTACAGTCATCACATAAACTCTTAAACAACTCTAAATGTTCCTGTGTGCTTGTAGTGACTCCTTTTTTTTTGCGTTATGGTCTTCTGTCATCATATTATCGTCTACTCCTTAACAGAGGCTTTGTTTAGTTGACCTACTTCAGTCGCACTGTCTCCCTGCTGTCTGCCAGGCGCTGGATCTCCTCTTGGACCGGGTCAGGAATGGATTTTACCACATGGATCGTAAACCCTCTTGAAACCATGTCCTCTCCGAGGCGTCGTGGAACAGCCAGGTGCTGTCAGTGTAGAAAATCTGCATCTTCGCAGGATACAGGGTTTAAAACATATTTTTGTCTTTAAAAACTTTGGCCTCTTTGTATTGGCTGCGCTTCTTAAGCACCTCAGAAGGAAAGCCGTGGTCGACATAGAGGCAGGAATTGTCGCAAAACACTTCTTTTTTCTGCCATGCCTACCGTAGCACTTCTTCTTTCGGCAGCTCCCAAACTTGATGGGTTGGGGTTTTGTATTCCGGTCATCAGATTTGGATAATAGACCTCTGTGAACCTGTTTGATACCAAGATCCAGTTCATGAGGAAGGCTGAGTGTGTTTTTTAAAAGATTGTCCAAAAAGCCGGCCATTTATGTTCTATCTTTACCTTCTGGCATCCCGTAGATCCTGAGGTTGTCTCTCCTTGCTCACTTTTCTTTGTCTATTAGTCTAGCTTGGTGCTGCATCAGCTCCTTGATTAGCGACGACGTAGCCTGAAGCAGGACTTCTGCTCCATTTATTCTTCCCTCTGCTTCATCCAGCCTGTCGTTTGCTCGTTTGAGTTTGTGTTTAATGATGGGGAGTTGCTCCCTATTGTTATTTCTAAACTCTAGGGGTATATTTATTTAGCTTGTGTCTTGGCTGTCCTGGCTATGTGGGCAAGGGCCGGAGAGCTGCCCCAGCTTTTCTTTTTCGTGATCTTCTACTCCTAGTAGTAACCCCTTTCTCCAATATCTTAAACTTTACCACAGGTTTTTAAAAACACAGTTTACAGGGTTATATTGCAAAACTACAACGGAGGATTAGGGCCATGTTAATTAAAAAAAAAAAAGTAAAGTTAAGAGAATAAACTTAAAAAGTTACGAGCATAACCTTATAAAGTTACGAAAATACAGTCAAAATGATACTAGAATGAAGTCGTTAAGAAGCCTATTTGTCAAAACTTTAGACCAATTCAAGCATACCTTTATCAAGAAGATGCTCTGATTTCATTCTCTTGGCGCAGGCGAATGGCTGCTTTTCTGGTACAACCTTTCAGAAAAAAATTTGTTTTCTAGCTTTTAAATAGATTTATGAGTTTATTCTCGTAATTTTATGAGATTATTCACGTAACTTTATGAGATTATTCTTGTAACTTTTTGACTTTATTCCCGTAACTTTACCTTTTTTTAAACATACTTTTTTTTTTTTTTTTTTTAGCGTGGCCCTAATTCTCCGTCGTACAAAACCATCAGGGAGCTCAAGAGTTAGGCTGTCATCTTTCTCGTGGCAGAACCAGAAAACCCCATGAGAATGTTTTAAGCTGCAACCCCACATTTTGATGGGGCTTATGATGATTGATGATAGATAACGTAGTTCAGATAACGTAGTTCAAGTGTACTTTACCTAGCTCATACTTCTATATACCTAGGCTTTTTGCTTCAGTAACTATCAGAAATCCTGTCTTCTTGATTCAAATTTAAAACTAGACGAGTGTTTTAATTCTGTTTACTGTGGAGCAGAAATACTATGAAGCATCAAACCATAATATTGAACAGAGAATAGGTACTTTACACCTGTACTTGGGTACTTATCCTACATTTTACTGTTGAAGGTAAAGCACTGGGAGCATAGAATGTTTTTTAAGTCTAGAAATGCCCTCCAGCTCAGTGTCCGATGAAGAAGCTGCAGCACCCTCTGCTGTTGACAGCTTTTTCAACACAGCTGCTATTTTTTTGGTAGCTTTTAACGCAGCCATTTTTAAATGCTAAACTGAAATTTAAAAAAAAATATATATATAATCTCTACTGCAAAACAAGCAACACCACTAATATCAAATATTAACCAGCAATATTACACCAATTTTAACTCTACATCAGGGATGGGTAACCTTTTAGAGGGCCGTATTTGTTTCAGTCACTGCCAAAAGGCCAAAAAGTTTTAACACTTGTGGGAAAGTTTTAATTTGACATGTGTAACTACATAGAATTTAACAAAAGGCATACAATACTTATAGCCTTCATCACAAACTGAACAATATTTAAATGTCAAATTAATTTTCAAATAGTAATGCTTGGGTAAATAAGCTTAACACAAAGCCATTTTAAGCTAGTTGTTGATGTAACTGAATATTCGCATCTTGTGTTTTTATTTGCACTGCAGTCTCTTAAATGTGTTTAATAATGCTTTATAAGACAGTTTTGAAGAAATATTTCTAAGTAAACATATTTGCGTGTATGGAAAGAATTTGAAATACACAGGTAATCAACAATAACAATGTGAATACTTATTTTGTCATGTTTTCATGGAATCTACTGTCTTTTTTAAATTAGTGTAAATGTTTCTTTAATGTCAGATAGTGACTCATGAGGCTTTACTGAGCAGCATGTGACCACTTGACCTTCAGTTTCCATCCTCTGCAATACAAGCATTAAACTTTAAATCTTTGTGACTCTTAATTGACTGTAAGCCATTTCCTCACCAGCTGCCTAACCACATGTGGTGCCCCACAGCATTGGAGGTGAATGGGAAAGAGATGCAGTTCCCTCTGCCAGAGGCTGCCATGCCCCTTAACTTCATCAACAGCACAGGGCTGCGATATGAGGCTGAGGAAGTCCGCAGGTGCCTGCTGAAAGGTACAAGATACTGAAATCAATGAAGGCAAAGTATTATGCCATTTATTTTTAACTTTTTATCTGCATATTCAGTTATTTGTATAATTTCTGTGTAGTTCAGGATTTTGAATTGTCTGCTCATTGCGTACTTTTCTGTTTAATTTGATACAAATATGTTTGGATGCATTCTTTATTCATCTTTTGTTGTGGTGTCTGTTTTATCCCTAGGGCTGAAGGAGAGTCCAGGGATGCCATGGGCTCACTCCAGCCTGATAGCAGAGATTACAGACGAGGCTAGGAGACAACTGGGAGTGACGTATGACCAGGACAACTGCTCCATCTGAAAGCACAGTTAAATAAACCAAAGTGCTTAGATTAATGTCAAATCATTCTAAGTCTTTTTCTACGAGTGGGCACATTTGCTACATTATGGACTCAAGTGATGGAATATTTGAAGTGCAAAACCAAATACAAGATTGTAGTTGAATGTAAAATGTAATTTTCAACAATAAAGATGATAAGTTTAACACTGAGTTATTGTTGATTTATTGAGTTTGTAGGATAAATTTCATATTCACACATGAAGAATAAGAAAATGTACCCCCAACTTTCCTGAATTCATTGATGAAATGAAAGAATTTAAGACTTTAAAACTGATAAGCAGTAAAAAAGTAAGCAGAACAACTGAAATTTATAAAGAGATTATTGGAATGGAATAATCATAGATATATATACTTTAGTTGTGTAACAAATTGTAACCCACCTGTCCCACTTTCTTTGTTTTTTCCTCTTATTTTTTCTTAGACCTTTACTGAACAATTGCCTTTTTGTCCCTACTTTATGTAATGTTCAATAAAACAGGGTCTGAGGTCAAAATGCAAAAATACTATGATCGGAATCCGTTAAAGGAGTAACAGCAACAACATCTGGTGTCCAGAGAGGTGAAAAGCTTCTACTACATGTTTTCTCATTCAAGTAACCAGGCCTTACTCTGCTGAGTTTCCGAAATTAGACAAAACAGACAGTATTTGCCACAAATAAACGATTTCAACTAGTACACCACGGTACATCCTTCGTATTGCATTAAAAGATAATTATAAAGAAATTAATAGAACAGTATGTCTCCCTCTGCCTACAGAAACCCCAACAACAACCCGTTAATGTAAGCAACATTTTAATGGACACACTGAACAAACATCAGCTAACAAAGTAAAAGAACAAACAAAAGAGGAAGAACAAGTCGCCTCGTATCTTTAATGGTTGCTCAGCAACTGTGCAGACGCTACGGTCCCGGAAGTGCGTGGCTCCAAAGAAACATGGCGCACAGAGCAGAGCACTTACCGACAGTATTCATTTATTCATTCTTTTCTTTTGGCTCACAGTTTTTATCTCTTCTGCTGACCTTTGCCGCATTCAGAACAGGTCTGACAGACAATGCCTTCAGTGCCAGTCGCACAGCTACTGTGTCCATCTCCGCCGCGAGAGATTTACGGTAAGTGTTGTGATACGTGAAGTTACTGTTTGCTAGCTGCTCTATGCTAACGCAACAATAACTGCTATTTTTGCTCTGTCGTGACTTTAATAAGAATTTGCACCGTAACTTACCACACTATACTATCAGACTTCACCACATAAAGCTGAGTATTTGTCATATTTACAAGAGAATACCTCTGGTGTAGACATCTTGTGGTGAGTGCAATTGTACTGTGACCAAACTCCATTTGAATAATTGTTGATTTAGTGATTTTAGTGTGTTTTGGGGATCATGCAGTCAGTATTAATCTATTGCTACATGTCATTGCCAAACTCTAGCCTTGAAGAGGATAACGGCTTAGAAACACTTAAAATTTCCTGCACCTGATTGTGACCTTCACTGGCCTCTCTCTGCCCTGTAAGCGTATAAAGTTGACTTTAACGTTATAAACCGAGATTACTCCTTCCAATTAAGGATCCTCTCCTCTGTCCTGTGTGCCAGAGTGCACCTGGGATTAGTCATGTAGTCTTGGTGAGAGTTAGAGGAGTAACCTCATCTGATCATTTAAAGATATACATATTTTATCTTTTGTTACAATATAGCACAACCCAGCTTTAATGCAACATTAATGTCAGGGTCTTCTCTCATCATATGGCATTAATGAGTGAAGGTCTGCAGATGTGTCTAGTGATTATGTAACACACTAAATTCCTTCACAAGCTAGAGCAGTGGTTTTCAAGCTAATTTTACCTATGGCACAGCAGAGACCAAACCAAGATCTCAAGGCACACTATATTCATATCAGTGTGAAACAGCCTCTCTAATGGATATTTTAGTTTCTTATAAGTCTGCTCCACATATATATTTATTTTCATCTACAAGTAGCTGTTAAAATTTGACACACAACTGTATTACTGTGTTACTGTATTGAAAGATAATCTAACATTCTAACAGGGCACTTCAACGTTGTTGTTTAATAGAGAACAATCCTTACTTCTTCTTTGCTGCTTGGTGTTGTCCATGTTTTGATACATAATTTAACATAATTATAAAAAAATAAAAATAAATATGTTAACTCTCTCACCCTTATAAAGATGTGTTTAATTTAAATGTTGATCCATTAAAAGTGAAGATAGACTCCAGCACACTGTCTAACTTCCAGGAAGTTTATTTATTTGGAACATTTCGGTCTCAGACCTTCATCAGACTAACCGTTTGTTGAAGAGGGCAGAAAGTCCTAAATAGGAAGATGCTGCCACACTTGTGGCCAATCATCATCATGATGACATATCTGCATTAACAAACTAACAGAAAACAAACATCAACTTCCTGACTGAGAGAGTTAATATGATGAAAGTCTGTTACTGCCTAAAAAAGAGACTGCAAAAGAACGTTTCAGATTAAAATGATAGAATTTAGGGGACATTAAAGGTCCATAAGACAAGTAACATTGTAGAGAAGCATTATAATAAACTTGAAGTTGATGCAGTCCATTGATCATGACATCATTGAAATCCCACAAGACTACAAAACACATCTGACTGGTATACAGTTATTTTAGTAATTCTTACAATTATCTTATCTTATTTTGTATGTATTGAAGTCAAGCATATGCCTTGGCATGGCCATGTAGGGGAGTCCGGCATGCATTAACGTCACTGGGACTACACTGTTTAAAACAGACTGTAAAACACAGTGTGCAGAGCCAGCCAAAACAGCTTGCAGGACTCACTTCCAAATACATGAACCTCATTATTTGATGCTTTGGCATTGTGTAACACGAATATTTGACATTTTAACAACATTTATAGGTCAGAAAAGAAGAAAAGCATAATAGTTTTCCTTTAAATCACCTGAGTCAGGACAAAAAATGTTAAACTTTTGCAGCTGCTCCTACTCTCCCCAAGTTCACATGATAGGTTTGACTGAAAAATATGATGTTTCTTGCCCTGCTCTGCATTCTTAGGTACCTTTTATATGATGTGAACCCACCAGAAGGTTTTAATCTGCGGAGGGATGTCTACATTCGCATGGCCTCCCTGGTGAAGACTCTGAGGAAGGACGGCGACGACTGGGTGTTGGTGCTTCCTCCATGGGGTCGTCTGTACCACTGGCAGAGCCACAACCTCCACCAGGTCCGCATCCCGTGGGGGGAGTTCTTCAGTCTCACCAGCCTGCAGGCCAATGTCCCCGTCATTGAGTATGAGGAGTTTATTGCAGGTGAGTTTTTTTTTTTTTCAATGACAGTTCCTGCATGTGTGCATACAAAGCTTCGTTTTCTGGATGTTTTCAGTCAAAATATAGCTCCCAACCTGAGTTTTAGAGTTTTGGTGCCAAGTATTCTGAATTGTTTCGTTCTGTCTTTGCATAGAGAATGGAGGCCCTTTCATAGACCAGGTTCTAGTGTTGCAAAACTACGCCGAAGGATGGACTGATGGGAAATGGGAGGAAAAAGTCGATGAACGGCCGTGCATTGAGAAGCTGATGTACTCCAAAGATAAACAAGGATACTACAGGTAAAGTAAACTAATGCTCAGACAAAACAGCAGTTAAAAATTGGAATTTAACAAGATAACAACTTTATTCAAAATTGCATACTACACTAGCAGTGCGTACTGACTTTCCAAAAATGTAGGACGTAGTATGCAGTATGTGAACATTTTTCAAAATCTACTGTATGCCAGAAATACCTGGATGTTTTCTTCTTTGGAGAAAAATAGCAGTATGCATAGGCCCTGTCTACCTCATGCACTGTTTCCCATGATGCAAAGTGCCAACATGTCAAAATTGCTAACAGCCAGCCTTAGCAATGTTAGCGTTACCATTGATTCTGCTACATTTATAAAACAATAAAGCAAATCAGTCTCTGTAATTTTTTTTGTATTGTTGCATTTATGTTGAATATTTCTCATCTGTGTTCAGTGGTGAAAAAAATAAAAAAACAAATAATTCCCTTATTAGATTTCTTTTCGTCCATTAATGGACGTTAATATAACAGCCCTAGTTGTTTGCTAAGCAACTGTTTCCTTTCATTTTCAAGACCAGAGACAGACAAACTATAATATTGGGTTTGGGAGGGAAATCAAATAGGTATGTTTGCATAATTCAAAGAAAAGTGAATTTTTATATGTATATGATATAGTTTTTACGTTGTAGAAATAGCCGCTCTGGTCTAGCACAGTAGATGGTAGTAATGAGATTTATTTGATATTCGCCACCTCTGAAGAAGGAGAAGATTCACCTCGGCTGGGTGTTGCATACTACGAAATAACAGCCGTATGGCAGTCATACTGTTTACTACTATCATACAGTGTATACCGCATACTGCATAGTGGTAGTATATTGGTAAATTGATCTAATGTAGCACTTTTCTAGTTTAGCTTTACACTGCTGGTCACACCTACCCTTTCACACACTCTCATATTCAATCACTGATGGCTCAGAGTATCTATGTCAGTATTTGCTCACACGTCCTTGCTCTTTTATACCCATTTACACGCCACTGATGCGGCAGTGGGAGAACCTGGGGTTAAATGTCTTGCCCAAGGACACATTGCCATGTGGCAGCTGAACTTGGGCTTGAACCAACCTTCTGATTACTGACATAGCACGCTATCAGACTGCACCACTGACACAGAATGGGGTTTCAAAACAGCCAACCTCTCAAGATGTACTTGTTATCTAAATCAAAAAATAACATAACTTTACGTGTTCTTTTTTCCTCTGTTAAAAATTAGAAACTCGAGATCAGCAACAGTAGACATTCTTGAGATAGTGATAGTTCATGGTTGAAGTGTTTCTGTTGTAACATCCAGCTCAGTCTCACTGCTTGCACATTTCCCACCATTCTCTATTGTTTTTATTTGTGTTTCTCAGGGGTTGGTTTTGGGGCTTTGAGGAAACAAGAGCCCGAAATGTAACGTGTATATCAGCCCAAGGCCATGCCTCCATCATGGCACCTGTTCTTCAGAAAAACATCACAGCGACGTAAGTCTATGGACCATCAACTTCTAAAATACATTAAGACTACTTTAACTTGCTTCTTGCAGATAATAGGATGAAAAGTTAATAGTTTTTTTAATTACTTGAAAATGATCACATATTTCTTGAATGTGGTGGTATCCATCCATCCATAATCCATAAACCATACCACTTTTCCCTTTCGGGACCCTTTCCCAACTGACATTGGGCGAGAGGTGGGGTACACGCTGAACCAGTCGTCGGCTGACCACAGGGCCACATAGAGAGACAGACAAAAATTCATGCTCACGCTCATACATAAGGACAATTTAGAGTCACCTGTCAACCTAATGGAAATGTTTTTGGTCTATGGGAGGAAGCCAGAGACCCAGAGAGAACTCATGCATGCACAGGGAGAAAATGCAGACTCCCCACAGAAAGGCCCTGATAGACACGGGGATCGAACCAGCAACCTTCTTGCTGTGAGGCACATGCATTACCTGCTAGGGGTGTCCCAATCTGATATTGAAATCGGATATCGGTCCGATATCAGCAAAAAAACAAATATCGGATTATATCAGCCTGCATCTTAAATCTCCGATATAAGCACTCTGCAGCACAATAAGCACAAGCAGTCCATTCTAATTTTTTTATTTTTTTAAATTCAGTTTATTCAGTATATGCTTATGTTTAAGTTGAACACAGTGGTTATTTTGCAATTTAAAAACATCTATTTTTTGTTTTTATTGGATTTATTTAGGTTACTTTTTAGGGTCTTCTAATTTATTTTTAATTTATTTTATTTAATTGTATGGGTCAGGTTTTCTCATACCTACTATTGCTGACTACTGTTCTCTGTTTGAGTAATCTCACTTGATCAAGCCTTTTCTTACAGTCCATACTACAAAATAAGTCAAAAAAACATGTATGATTCCTGCTGATATCGTATCGGATCGACATCGGTTTCGGCCAATATTCAAGGCTGCAATATCAGTATCGTATCGGAGGTGAAAAAGTGGGACACCCCTACTACCTGCTGTGCCACAGTGCCGCTCTATTTTATCTCATATTTAAAAATAGTATTATTGTAAGAAAATGAACTCAACGATCTACTCCTCAGCTATCCATGACCCAGTCTATGCGTTTTAAGACAATTACAAATCAAAATGCATGTCCATGGCTTTTAATTATGTTCCACATTTTCAGTTTACTTCAGTGCATTATTAATACTTTCTTAAACAATACTTACATTCTTCAATACAATTATTTTTTATATATCTTTTTATCTGCTATAAATGGTGGCACTGGAATCTTAATTTCCCTGAGGGACTCTTCCAAAGGGGTTAATAAAGTTCTGTCTAATCTAAGTCATACACATCATTTCATTTCTGATGATAATATCATAAACATTGTTATAAACTAAACTATATTCTATAAATGTAGTGCTACTAAGATATGAGCCCAGGTGTAATATAAAAAACTGAAACATATTAATTCAGTATTTGTTAGCCCCCATCAGAGCCATCAACTTTGCAATTGCAATACAGAATTCTTTCTGTCAGTAAAAAGCTTCCTGTGATCAGAAAAATGTTTGTTAACATTTGAGCTGTCAGAAACGTGATTGCATAACCAACACATAATATACACACGGTTCATGTGTCTCTGCACGGACAGCACCTGCAGCACGTGCTGTGCAAGCCATGCGAAAAAAGATAAATAAATACACCACCTGATACCTGTATGATAAAAGCAGAAAAGCAGACATGGCTAAATAAAATGGAGAAAAGTCAAAACAGAGTTGGAAACAAAGGAAATACATGTCAGTGTGATCAAAATGTGAAAAAGGATACTTCAGAAGACTTCTTTTCTGTTTGTAGCGCTGATCTTGTCCCAGCATGCAATTTTTATACACTGCTTTATTTTCCCTGAAACACAGAGATTTAGCTTTACTTCTGTTTTACAAAGTATGTTCTTGTTTTCACTGATCTGCAGATCACATGGGCCCAATCCAAACCTGGACGATCTGAATGAATCATGGATCAACTGTGATCCCACTCTTTAGTATTGCAGCACTAAACCATTGGTCTTATTGCCCTTAATGTTACACTGAATAGTGTGTAATTACTCAAAATATTGAAATAAAGAAATTAAAGTAATCCAAATAAAATCTTTCATTTGACGTCACACAATTATGAAATCCCCCCCCCCAGCATGAGAAAGAGAAGTTTTCTGCTGCTCCAGGTTATTGAGAAACCAATAGTCCTGGTTATCACCTGCATGCTTTAGATGTTTTAAAAAAAATCATGAAAAGAAGTTGTATTTTCATTTGGATGCACTAACAGATCAGAGAAGCCCAGGTTTTATCTTTCCAAAGTCACAACCCAGAGGGAAAACTCAGAGAAATAAATATTGTATTAATGCTGCAGCATTACAGAGTTGACAACAGGGGGCATTTCATTTCTCTGTAGGATATTCCCATCTCATTGTAGCAATACCCCCTACTATTCAGTGGTGCTATGCTAATCCCAGTATGTGCAGTCACTCCCTGCTGCTGCCTCACTCATAGCTTGTTCCTGCTCCTGCTCTAAAGGACTTTGATTGGGCCGCTCACAATCCTTGTAGATTAAAGCTTGGCAAGATGGATCTGCCTGATTACAGACATCGAATCAAGCAGATCCAGATGCTGAGCAAGGTTGGACAGGTCCAGAAGTCTTAGAGTTTGTGACACTATGCCCCAAGCCAGTGGTCAATCAAAGAAGGGGTAGTGTCCTTTCATTTTAGCAAGAATATTGTACATACTCTATTTTTATCTTTATTCTCACCTTAAGTTAATTTTTAAACTTCTTGTTTATAATATAGGATGTACACTGTGTGTACCTATTTCTTCTTTTATTTTTGTACTTGGAGAGTGAAGTGAACCGGTGACAAATTCCTTGTATGTCTAACATACGTGGCCAATAAAGCTGATTCTGATTCTGATTCTGAATGCCACATGTGGCCACAGGAAAAAAACAAAAATAACAATGCAGTGCTCCACAGATAGCATCAATGTATTCAACTCTACCAGCAAAACCAAACAGGGGAATAATGGGTCTCAAGGGTTGCACAATATTATTGGAACAATGACGGTATCAATAGATATTAGCCTGGAAAGTTGATGGGTTTGTCTCAGCAGATGTGAAAGTTTTAGCCGATACATACAGCCAATATACAGGTTTCTAATATATCACCTATATTGCCTGTAATACTGCCAGTATATACCAATGGACAGTACCATAATGGTTGACCTCATCATCAATGAATGCCCTCATTTTTAAATCAGAAGTGTTGTTTATTAAAGCATGAAATGCTGTTTTTCTTGATACCTGTCTGTTTCTAACACAAGTAGACTGTCAGCATGGAAGGAGCAGTGAAGTGGAGCTTTTGTGCTCTTGACAAAAATATTGGTATCAGTGTCGATACTGATGATAATGAGTTTGGTAATATCAGCATATCAGATATCTGCAAAAATACAATATTGTGCCTCTCTAGGGTCCCCAGTTTTTATTTTTATTTTTTAGCAATTTTGATAAATTATGGGAGACATCTTTCTAGGATCTTTATACCTGAAGACAAAGTTACTACACGTGGATTGGAGTAGCATCACCAGTTCTGCATTTCTTATATGTGACAGTCATATCTGGGTAAATGCCAGCTAGCTTGACCTGGACATGTTGGCTCTATGGACCACCTTCAGCTGCAGAAGACAATGGCTGTAAATGAAACAGCCTACCACACAAGCAGTTTGCTCTGATTTAACCTAAATGTGGTATACAGTATGCAAACATTTGCAAGATTACTGTGGCATTAAACAACACATTTCACACCTTTTCAGAACAAATAGCAGTTTGCATCATGCCAGTTCTCCCCTTTTACTGTCTCATAATGCAAAACACCAACAGGTCAGAGGTTAAAATGGCGGACTGAAAGTGAGTGAAATACATGGCAGCAGCATAAGTGTTGCATTTGTATAGATCCAAATTTCCTGTAAATTTAAGAACAGCTTGCAAATGAATGGCTCACTCACAACTGTAAATCGGTTCTCATCGTTCACTTAAATGAGATCAAAAGACTCGACTCATTTGCGAACGTCACATCTCTAGTGCAAACCACTGAGGAAGTAGGTCAATAAAACAAAGCCTCTGTTTAAGAGTAGAAGATAATATGATGATAGTAGAAGACAGCATAACATAATTCGGTAAAAAATGAGTCACAACAAGCACACAGGACCGTTTAGAGTTGCTGAAGAGTTCATCTGATGACTGTAGGCAGAGGCAGACTAGCTTTACCCATTGACTCCCAGTGTTTTAGCGATGGGAGAGCTTTGGCCGTTTCTTTCTTGTTACTGCACGCAGAGTCCAAAGGATGGTGTCTATCTGCATGTCATGGACTCAGGAGTGAGGCAGGACACGAAAAGACAAAAAAAAGTTGGCATATCCCTTTAAATAAAAAGTTTAAGCTCCAAAATAGGGATGATTTTCAGTCAGCAGTTTAGAAAATCTGTGTTTGATTAAGCTTGGTTTACCTGTTAAAAATTATTTGCATCTAATGTTCATGTGATGCAAAAAATGATTTCTGTATGTCAGTGTAAATATTGATATCGGCTAAAACAATATTTTATATATAGGCCTATCAGATATTGTCTATTGAAAGCAGTATCAACTGGAAAAGCACTCAGAGAGTGCAGACCTCTGCCAAGATACAATTCTGGATCACCACGCGCTCCGATACGATGGCCGAGTCTCCGCTCATGTCTGTCCATGTGGAGAAGTCCTCCGCTTCACAGCACCCAAGGATAAATGAATGGGATTTGCTATTATAAACTTCAATGTTTTTTTTTTGTGACATCAATCTGGATGGGATCCAGATGAAATTTACCTTGATGATAGAGACTTATTTTATATATTATCCTGTCAATTCTGAAGCGAATCCATAAAGCGATGTCAGAGATATGATTTTTAAAAACATGGTCCAATGTTGGGTTTTTTTTTCGCAAACTTTGGGAATTTTTTGCATCCAGACAAATATGCAGATCACCACCAAAATGTGATAGATTCTTCCTTGGACCAAACCACACCACTGGTGAAATTTTCATATAAATCCATCCAGTAGTTTTTGCATTATCTTGCTTACAGACAAATTAACAAACAAACACACACACAGACAGACTCTGGCGAAAACATAACCTCCTTGGCTGAGGTAATTAGGTCTCATTTGAAAGGGCAGTACCCATAAGAGAACAGACATCAATAAAAAGCCCATTTTGTTTCCTCCCCCACATCAACCATATTTGCATATTTGCAGATTTGTACCCCCAGTTCAAGGATAACCTCGAAATATATCTTAACATAATGAACATTGTAGCACATGGTACATTCTAACATTGTATCCTTTCTTTCCCATCAGATGACACGTGTAGTATCCAACAAAAGAATACATGACATGACAAATGAAATTACAAGACACGAGACTGATCATATATTACCGCAGGTGTCAGTAGTCAGTGCAGACATTAATCCTCCTGACAACAGTGGAGTCTTTATTTCATCTTTTTGTGAACAGTTGAAACATTATCTTCCTTCATCAAGTTTAAGACTGGTATCACAACCTGTTGTTCTTTCAAATCTTGTGCAAATTTTCAGGGATTAACTGGATTAATGCTGGTATTTTTCAGATCTGTTATGCTTGACCGTGCAGAAACACTCCTTCATGATCACTACTCTGGGAAGGATTACTGGGATGTAAGTAATATAATGAGCTGGTGTGTTAAAGCTTTTGTTTTGCGGTGTTATGTATTTCTCTTAGCCACACAGCTATATATCATCAGATAAAGGTATTATCCTGACTAAATATTAGGTGTGGAGGCCTTTTCAGACTTTGTACGTACGCATGTGTCGTGTGAGTAGCAGCTCGAGAAAAATAGACTTACGAAATATTTAAGGGTCAAATGCTGCATTTCTTGTTTTCTGTTGTATATTTGTATAATAAAATGTCCTTATTCACGACGAGAAACTTAATAATCTAATGAGAAACGTCTTCTCCTTTAATGAATGTTGTATTTATCATTCAAGCAGTCTGAAAGTGAAGGTAAAAAATCCTCTGCAGACCTAACAACAGAAAAAAAACAAAGCTGTAAGCCAGGGTCCAAAATTAAGTTTTTGACTTATTGGCCAAGTTGGAGGGTAGATAAAAACTTCTCTGCCAAGACAAATTTTCTACGGACCGAAAGTTGTACTTTTGTGTCACATATATTTGTTTCAGTGCATTCAATTGAGTTATGGTATCAAATTAATCTAATAATGTCAGAGAAGAATCTTCTAAAATTGTGAGAAATATTTATACGCTTGCATTTGTCTAATTAAGGTTTGCAAACAGTGCTATGGCCAGTCCACTGAATCACCCCTCCAGACTAAACTTATCAACATTAAGTTGAAGTACTGGAGCACCTGCTTTTGAAAATACTTCAGTATTAAAGTACATTTTTGTTTTAATGTCAACACGTTATTGTGTTGTTGCAACAATGAATTTACAGAACCTAATGACTGAAACAACCTACTGAATGCATTGACCTGCTTATAGAACCTGTAGAATATAAAGCTTGTAAAAGATGCTATGAAGCCTATTGAAATGCCTATTGAAACGCAATTGAATCGGACTTCAGATATGACCATGGTTGCTCTGGTGTGGAATCTGCCGTAGCCATCATTACTGCCAAGACGAACCGTTATCTGAGCCACATTAACTCAAGGTTTACCTGCCCGATCTGAGTAGTGCATGCAGCATCACCACTTGAACAAATCACACGCAGATTGCATTTTAGAAGAGAAAAGAAATTTAATCTGCGGATTTCAAAGCAATACTTAAAAGTAACGAGTAACGACACCCTTCATAGAAATGTAGTTAAAAGTTAAAAGTACAGTATTTGCCTTTCAAATGTAGTGGAGTAAAAGTCCCAAGTTTCCAATAAAATAATACTCAAGTAAAGTACTCAAAAAGATAGATATTCAAAAAATGTGCTTAAGTACAGTACTCAAGTAAATCTACTTTGTTACTGTCCAGCCCTGTGAGTGTGACAGTCACATGACATCAGAGCTCCTCACAACATAAGATATGGAAGTTCGTCAGAGTCAACAAATTAAAATTGAAACACAGAAGATGGATGTTGAAAATGTCACCTAAATAACTAGAAAAGCACTCAGAGAGCGCAGACCTCCGCCAAGCAGCTTCGGTCCACTTTGGCGAAAATGGTCCTATCTGGCAATGTTAAAGAATCCTTTAAACAATTCCTGGATCCAGACGGTGATCCAGATCACCCCCAAAATTTGATCAGTTCTTTCCATATCCCATTTCC
Source organism: Cetoscarus ocellatus (assembly GCA_037902135.1). Taxonomy (NCBI): domain Eukaryota; kingdom Metazoa; phylum Chordata; class Actinopteri; order Labriformes; family Labridae; genus Cetoscarus; species Cetoscarus ocellatus. Next base: position 1,958,372 of record JBAMNC010000677.1, on the reverse strand, counting down.
AACAATTCCTGAAAATTTCATCCAAATCTATTCAGAACTTTTCAAGTTATTTTGAACACAAACAAACAAACAGACAGATAAACGCCGGCAAAAACATAACCTCCTTGGCGGAGGTAAATATACCAGAAAGTGGATAAAGACAAGAAAATATGTGTGGGTTGAAAGCTAAGTGAAACCTTTAAGAAGGGACCAGAAGATAAGGGTCTACACAGTTTTAAATACATACCCAAAAACACGTCTGAGTGTTGTAAAATAAATGTAAAATTAGTAAAAGACCAGAAAATAAGGGTCAATAAAGCTTTGAATTCAAAGGATGTCTCTTAATTTGGCTTTAACAATGCTGGTCACGTTAGATTAACAGACCATTCATGTAGGGAGGGGTTGGGAATCCAGTGTTACAGAGAGGGTCATGTTGATTTTGTGAGCACTGCTAGATAGAGAGACAAAACTATAACATATTGACAACACCCCTAGGACGACAATGTATTATATTGTAGATTACTGAAAGAACAAATATCGCTCTGTCAAAATGTACTGCGCCCACATAAATTCATATAAATTAGGAATATGTTAGTTAATTAAACACAGGAGTCATGCAACTGAACTTACTTTTCAATGCAATAAATGAAATATTATCAGTTTATCATATTATATTTTTATTAACAGTTATACATCTGTTTTTTTACAAAAAGATTTGGTGATGAATGTTGATGGTTGTCAAGAAAAAAATAAGTTAGTTTTGTCTCTAATTGCTTGCAAAAAAATTAAACATAGTGGTGCAGGTTTCCCTTCCCTGATCTGTGAATGGCTCTGTGTGCTTTGCTGGCTGCTCCTGGGAGTGTGTTGTGATTTAAATGAAACGGGTACCGTGCATAAACATGCTTTATGTCTTTAGTGTTTGAATATAACACAGTGCTGCTTAACAGTCTCTGTGTTTGAGGAAGTTTGCAAACAGCAGCAGGCTGCGGGACGACATCACAGCAGTGAGGTTAACGATGGTTTATAAGACTCGGCCTGATGGTTTCACAGGCTCACGTTTCATTCTTGTCAAAGCTTGGTTATGCTTCATGCAGTGATGATCACACGGACACAAGCTGTACACGGTCTGTATGATATGATGTGTGGTTGTGAAAGGTAGAAGCTGCACAGCTGTTACACCTCACAGAACTTAAAACTCAGCATAAATTTAATTACATAACTGTTTGGATACAAACATTTAATTGGCTTATTGCCCATAATCCTCTGAAATTTGCTTGCCAAGCAGAGTATCCACCCTCCGTTGACCTTAGGTGGGTGTTGATTTGGACCCTGCTGACAGCTGTCAAATCTGAATGATCTGCGGCTGCATCTACACTGCAAGCAAAAAAACCCTTAATTAGACTTTTTGTTATTAAAAGATAGATCAAACTTGTCGAGCACAGTGTGAAATGCATATGATCTTTTTAAACAGGCTTGGCCCACTTTCATTTGTGCATCTGAATCAGACAAAGGTTTTAACCTCAGTCTGAACAAATGGTTCCATTAGCACAGAGCTGGACAATTCATCACATTTTAGTTTCAATGAAATAATGGTACCCTACATTTATCAAAAAAAGATAATCATCATTAAAAGATTTTTTGAAAACAGTTCATTTATTTGTCTTCATTCATCAATTCTACATTTTATTATTTGCATTTTTAATATATTTACTTCACTGTGAAAGTCTTCTTAGAGCTAACAATTATGACTGTTTTATTAGAATACATGCATATGATACCAATAAGTAAAATTAGTGAGTAAATATACTTGATGAAAACTATATCAATATCTATCAGAATAACTGGGATTCTATTTTTTACCAGAATCAAACATCAGCAGGTCATCATGTTACACAGACCACATTTAATTTATCCTTACTGTTAGAGGCCTGAACTGTTGTAACCTGAATCAAAATTACATGTACCTTAACAAAATGGACAATATACAGTATATAGCTATCATAAGAAGATATTCAGCATCGTTTAAACCTCAACTGTATGTATATTTAAACTCAAATTTAAGTTACAATATGTAACCTAATGACCTAAACACTGAAACCAAGCCAGTTTCAGCCACTTTTTGATGAAAGTTGCAAAGCATTTGCTGGTTGTTGAAGTACATTTTACAAACGTCTTAAATTTCTGCATTAACTAATGCAAAAAGCATCTTTCACAGAAACATTTTCACCCAATTACAGCTCTATCTACAGCTGACATTGTACCATTTTTACTTTTGTGATATAAATTGCAGATTTTGCGGTTTTAATTTTCATGCACATTCATTGCATCTTCTGTTAAGCAGTTATATTTCTTCTTATTCATGATGTTTATGTCTTAAGTTACTGTTTATATATATATATATATATATATATATATATATATATATATATATATATATATATATATATATCACAGTATGTCAGCACACTATAAGCAGAGTGATATCACCTGGTTCAAATTAATAGTCTGTTTTTTTATTGTATCAATGACCCACAATATTTGAAAAATGCAGTTTCTAATTAGTGTTGTTCATATGAAGCAAAGTCCTGGTAACCTACAGTAGATAAACCAAGTTTGAATGAATAATTTTAATTAATGTGACAGAAAGTAGCTATTACTTATAACTAGTGGTCAGAGGCTGAGCTACAACGGAAAAGAAATACTCAAAACTTTACTAAATTGTGAACCAACAAATTTATCGTACAAAAAATATCTCAATATATTGATGTATCAGTATTTTCTTCCACCTTTACTTATAGAGTATTACCTTCAGTCATTGACTTCGATGGGCATTATTTTGTTTGAATGCTAATGCTGGATCTCGGTGTCATCTGTGTTTGATGTTAGACCCGCCGCAGTATGGTTTTTGCCAAGCACCTGCGCCTCATAGGAGATGACTTCAGAGCAAAGTCCCTGAACTCTTCAGACGACAGAGACCGCACAGTCTACAACGAGGACTGGACTCGTATGAAAGTGAGTGAGTGTGGGTGACTGTGAGTATGTGCTAGTTCAGCAGGAATCAAAGGTGGGGAAAAGAGTTGAAGGTAAGTGATTCATCAAAACAGTAACTTTTTATTCGTACAATATCAGAGAGGTGTTAACCAGCAGCTGGCAGAAGAAGCTTCAAATAGAGTCCTGGTTCACATGTAGGGGGTAACTTTGAGGTTGATCCTCCTTTGTTCTCAATAATACTTCCATCCACATGACAAGTCTTCAAAAGCATATTTGTCCTTATGAAAAAGCATAAAGGCACTGTCATGTTACAACAATAGCATGACATACTGTCCTTGACATGCAAACATTTCTCACCAGTCCTCTGCAATGACTATTAAATTATGTAAGGGTGTTACCACCAGCCTTCAGTCTGACAAGACTTGTTTAAAACCTCAGAGGATTGCGACAGGGTTTTTGTTGTCATAAAGACATCTGAGGCCCACTGAGACGTTTGTGTTCAATAAGTCTGTACTAGGCCAACTCCATTTGTGTATGTGTACACATGTAAAAAGTCTTGTTCTCAGTGTTTAAAACAGCAAAAGTTAAAATGGTTTTATCAGAAGATTTATTAAATGGCTTAAAATGTAGTTTCAACCGTGCACAGAGAATTTTACAGTTGACTGACATTTATTTATTTCCTCTCTTACAAACAGGAGGGGTTTCATTAAAATGGGCCTTCAAACATGGTGAAATGAACAGATTATACTGTTCCAATTACTTTTTAAATACCGGCTGTGTTTTATACATTGTTATTCCTGAAAGGGTCTGCATTTTTTTTGTTACCAAAAGATATTTGAGTCAGTTTTGTGAACCTGCCCACCCCTGTATGCCAGCTCCATGTGATGTGATACTTCTGTCTGAGAAAATAGGGCAAAACTGAAATAGAGAAGAGTAAAAAACCCCTCCCACATCCCTCACAGAGGCATAGCCTTCCTGCTCCCTCAGATCCAAGTGTTGTGGGGGGGAGGGAAAGTGACTGCATCTGATTCTCTACAGAGATGAAATTTTCATTTTTTTTATTCAACTTGAATCAAATCCTTGATTTACGTGATAGTTCGGGAATTATGAAGTGGGGTTGTGTGAGGTACATGGCATGAGCCTGCAGTTTTGCCACAGTGGTTTAGTTCAGTTCTCTCTCTGTTCAGAAAAACTCAGGACAGACAATTTCTGTGCCACAGTCTCTGCATAATTAAATGAGTTGTGGGAGAAAACAAGCCACAAAACAGCAGGGGGTGATTATACATTGCAAACAGGTTTTACATTTAGTTACTTTTCCTCTACCAAGCCATTTTGATTAAGCTCAAATCAAATGTGTCCTTCCATCAACAGTATTGACTAGTTTGCTTCACAAGTGGAAACAACCTCCACAAACGAGGTCACAGTTTTTGCAACGAATATGAGCCCAGCTTCCCTTGGATACTTTGGAGTACTTATCTGTACTTTGAGTACACACAGGAGAAACTTCTGTAGATGGAGAGTCAGCAGGATTGAATTGAAAATGGAGGAATCTGCTGTGGGAACTGGAGGGCCAGAGAAACCCACATTAACTTTTCATTCATGTGAATAAATTTTAATCTCATGTTGCCAAACTGGATGAAATAAGAGTGACTAAGAAAAGCTCCCTCAGGATGTTCGGGATCAGAGGATACTGTCAGCTTTTATACGTTCTTCTGCAGTGAGCAGCTCTCATCATGCAGAGCCTCATTGCATTAATAATTGTACATATGAGATTCACTGTTTTACAAACTGTAAGGTCAAAACAGAGGAGCTGAATGAAATTTCATCTTCAAAATAAGTATTCCCTTATACTGATTGTTTATTTTGTAAAGACAGAAGCCATAGTTTCAAGGATAAGTGTACTTCATGATAGCACATGGTTTGTTCATTGTTGTGAGGGTAAACTGAGCTAGAAAAACATTCTTTGTCAAAACTTTACTACTATTACTACTACTATTACTTTACTTGACCAGCAGGATAGTCTTTGATTGGGATCTTGTGTTATTTGTTTATTTAGCAAAATTCAAGCAACACCATAATTTGATCCACTTGCTGCTGGCAGAAGGACGTGTAGGTTGTGCCATATCTCAAAATAGTGCTTAATCAAAGCAGCTTGTTAGTGGAAAAGTAAGTTGTTGTAAACATACTGTTTGTAGAGTGTGATGACCCCATGCTGTTTATGTGGCTTGTTTTCTAAAACAATTCTTTTAATTATGCAGAGACTGGCACCATGTACAGCAGTGTACAGCACTAGCATCTGTCCTGAGTTTTCTAAACAGAGAGAGAGAACTGAGCTGTGACACTGTGGTACACCTTTAGGCTCAGCCGGGTACCTCACACAACGCCACTTCAAAAATCCCAAACCATCCTTTTAATTGACTCTCAAGACATGATGCAAATAACCAAATACACCAGGACATGGGACCTTTAACAAAAGTAATAACATCCTACTGTTACATTAAAAAGTGGAGGAATCAGTGCAGAGTATACATTCAAAACACAATTTTCCTGTCTTTACATTAACAAGGGATGAGTGTCTAAGAACCTTCCAAATGTGATGTTTTCCAAAAATAGGCAATTTTATTGACCTTAAACACAGTTAACATTTTCATGAAAGGTACAAAAAAAAAACACACAGAGGAAGCTTTTTTTTTTCTTATTTTTCTTGAACTACCCTAACCATGTGTGAGCTAGGCTAAAATTGAGGAAATGAATCAGCAGTTTTTCTTACATTTGCAATAGGGCTGAAAGATATATCATTATCGTATCGATATCGAGATATGAACATTCAAGATATTAATATCGAAAAAGCAACAATATAAACGATATAGATTTCCCCCATGCTCGCCCTGCATGTACAGCTCTGGAAATCACGACAAATTTCATTTTCACAATTGCCCTTGAATGCAACACTAAGGCCAGCCAACCACAAATCTTTTTTATTTTCAAACCATTTTTATTTTTCTGAAAAATGCTTGGTTTTCACTTAACATGTAGTCATATCGTATCATATCGATATTGACATATCTGGCATGAATATCGAGATTTGAAAATTGTCCATATCGTTCAGCCCTAATTTGCAAGACAACTCCTAAATGTCAGGAATTTTTGTTGTATTAGTGAATACAGAGTACCTCAATGTCAGCATATTCCATTCTTGCTTATGGTGCCTCTGCAGAACTTCATACCCTTCAGTTTGAACAAATTAGTGAAGTAATTGAAGCAATTCGCCTCTGTATTTGGACTAAGCAACCAGTTCTGAATTACTTTATTGGGTTTTATTTAACACTTCAGTGGTTGTGATTTTTTTGGTTGTTCATACTAAAGGTGTTAATGGAAACAAACATGCTGACATTAGGAAGCGGATTAGTATTAGCAATCATAGTATCAGATTTTATACATTTTAATAAGAATTTGGTAAAAATAAAAATCAAACAATGAGGATACCTGTTTTGGTACAGAGGTAAGAAAATTTAAACTTCTTCTGTCCTAGATACCTAACACTGGTTAATTAGTTTGTTTTTATCAATCTTTACATGCAAAATGTTGTACACTGCACAGATTATACCAAAAAATGTGTAATTATTTTTTAGTGTTATTTAGACCCTGCTTCCCTCCTTTGTGTGTTTTTTAAAGCTTCAGTATTTTGTTGATACCATACATCATCAAAAAGTAGATTAAAAAGATTAAGTAAATTTTATTTTTGAAATATTAAAATATCAAAATTTTTGACCACAATATTTTTTTGTAATATTTTTTTTTTTCATGATTAAAAAGTCATAACCAGAAATAAACACTGGTCCTCTGTCCTTGTTTTTCTCTCAGATTAAGCTTGGCTCGGCTAAGGGTGGTCCATATCTGGGGGTCCATTTGCGCAGGAAGGACTTTATTTGGGGGCACAGAGAGGACGTACCCAGCCTGAAGGGGGCAGTTAAAAAAATGCGCAGCTTGATGAAAAAGCACAAACTTGACACTGTTTTTGTTGCAACAGATGCAGACGGGGACGGTAAGGACATACCAGCACATAAAGACCAACCACTGATTTTATATTTGTGCAACTTAAGACCAGGGAGTTACATTTTCAGAATCAGCCAGACTTCTATCATATTCAGTGTCCTTTTTGTTGACCATTACCATCAAAATATGCATGAATAAACACTTGAAATAGCACGGACACAAAACGGCAAGATTGAGGTGGATATATTGATGGTGTTGTTGAAAAACAGGATGATATAGTTTAATGGATAGCTGAAGCATATCAATTATCTTTATGTCATTTTGATTGTCTCTAATCCAGTTTAATCTGTGCATCTTGATAGAACTGAAAGAACTGAAGAAGTTGTTGCCAGAGATGATTCGGTTTGAACCCACAGCAGAAGATCTGGAGCTCCTTAAAGATGGAGGAGTTGCCATCATTGACCAGTGGATATGTGCACACGCAAGGTAAATCAGGTTAAATGGCAAATTCCTTTTCCTTGAAAAATCAAAACTGACAAATGAAATAAAAACAGGACTGAATGCAAGATTTTTCTAGAAGAGGACAATGGAGAAAAGATAAAAACAGGACAAAAAATTACAATGATGCCCTCAGCTAATCCCTTATTTAAAACACACTGATAATATAAACCATAATATATATATATATATATATATATATATATATATATATATATATATATATATATATATATATATATATATATATATATATATATATATATATATAGTAAGAGCTTTTTTATCCTCTAACTCTTGTACCACCTTAAAGAGCCCATATTCTGCTTTTTGGAGTTTAACATGCTTCGATTAGTAGCTGCCTGGCATGGCTTGTTCGTCCAGCCACTAAACCTACCATAAGCTCAGAGTGGCAAGCTGGATCAGGGGTAGTCAGTATGTGAAAACTACAGGGTATTGTGAACAAAAGCGAATGTGAAACATAATCGAGCAGTCACTGACATTGAAAATATGAACCTGAGTTAAGGCAAAATGAGCTTTTTAAGTGAAAAAAGTCCACACCTCCTGGTGACCACAAAATGGTCTAAGAATCACAGATTTCCCTTTTTTTATTTTTATCAATTGGCCTGTTTTTTTGCTTTTAATTGTTTAATGAACAGTGAATTGTTGATTCATTTCATTATAAATTTTGAAATGAACTCTTGAACAGTTTTATAAACCACCAGTTCTTATTTATAAAAATATGTGTTGAAGTATTTTCATCTTAATAAGGGGTTTAAGTTCAAGGCCAAATGTGAGTCACCTTTTAATGATAACAAATAACATTTATTTTTATGTTATAATGATTTTTTTTTATTTTTTTTAAACCCCCCCCAATTTCCCTCTATGTCACATTTCCCTGATAACTTTTATTTCTATCTTTTTTTAAATGAATGTTATTTTTTCAATAAAATATAAATCCTTCACAAACCAGTTTGTATCATATAACAATTACTTGTAGAAAAAAAGTTAATTGAAGCATTTTCCACATATGAACAGGTGATGACATTATTGTTTGTCAGTCTGACATGGGTCACAGATAACCTCCAATACTGACTTTGTTGCACTTAGTTTTTCTTCCTTGTATTTTCAGCTTTAATCAAAAAATAAAAAAAATATTTATGTTTATTTCCTGTGATGAACAAAATATGGCTTCCTCTGACAATTTTTTTTTTTTTTACAAATTCTTTCAGAGTTTTGTTTTTATTTCCTTATTTCATACAGTCTTTATTTTAATTATGTATTTACTGTTAACATGCAATTTTGTATGATTTTGTTTACAGTCAGTGTCAGATTAATAATATATGTATTTGTATAGCTATTTTTTATTGTTTAAGCTTCTTGAGAGTACAAGTAATGTTTTTATTGCAGTCTAACTTTCTGTTATATTTAGCCTATGATGTTCTTACACCTTGACAAATTGCTCTTGTCTGACCTAATTAGCAATTAAGATATTGTAATATAATTAGGATAGTAAACTAATGTGTTCAAAGTGCAAAGAAACATATGTGCACACACTCATGTCATTAACATTTCGGCCTTCAAAACTGCAGCTGTTGACTCATTTGGGCTAAATCAGTCTTGGCTGTTGTGATGATTCAGCAAAGATTATAAAACCTTGCACAGCAGCTGGACCTGCCTGATTCCATGTCTGTATTCAGGAAGATCCGTCTAGCCAAGCTCCAATCTACAAAGATTGTGAGCTTCCCAAAGCACCACAGTCCAGTCAGAGTCCTTTAGAGCAGGAAAAGGATTGAGATGTGAGCAATACAACAGCAGAAAGTGAGTGCTCATACAGCAGTTAGCATTGATGCTAACAGCTTCAATAGCAGTTTTGTCAGATCCATGACTGCACATTCGGCAGCACAGTAGCTTCCACCTACTGCATTTTGAGATTGGCCCGTAATAAATGTTGATTGACTTAATGATCGTCCAATCACCTGCCAGATATGCGTCTGAAAGCTTCAGCCCTACCCAAACACTTCTGTTTGGCTTTTTCACAGATGGGCTAGTGAACGATATTCCTCGGTCCATCTGGTGTGCCAGGTTTAAAGATTTTAGACAGTGGAAAACAACATGTGAAAACTGAATCAAACAGAAAGTTATTACCAGTTAAGGCAGTTTCCTCCATTTCACCTGCAGCTCAGAGGCACATTTTTTTATCACTGAGTAACTCAGATATTTTAGAAGCTTTGTTATTGTTATGACTGCCAGGAAAATATTTCAGCTTGAAAAACTGGTCAGGGTGCCTTACATGTGGCTCCCGTGTCACGACATGAAGTACCTCTTATGTGACTTCCTTCCTTTGTTTTATACTTCTTCTTGTTTATTTCAGGTATTTTATTGGAACTTCAGTTTCCACATTCTCTTTTCGTATCCATGAAGAGAGGGAGATCCTTGGGTTTGACCCCAAAACTACGTACAATCGTTTCTGTGGGGACACAGAGAAAGAATGCGAACAGCCCACACACTGGAAAATTGTCTATTGATGTGACCTCTGACTTACCTGTTATACACAAGTGCCATTCAAAGGGACATTTATTTGACATCTACAAGATACCATTACTATTTTATGGTGTATATTTTGCAGTTTGTGGTTTAAATGTTGTGCAATCTGGTCTGTTTTGACCACTGTGACCGAAACTTATGATCAAAATGCTAAGACTATGCTGCCAAATATGTATTATTGTAACATTCAACAAGTAAATCTGCAAATATTTGTAGGTCCTTTATTGAATGTTCCCTCACTCTGCCTGTTACATGTGTCTTATGACTGAAACTTATAGTGTTGTCTGTGTATTTCAAGTTACACACTATGTGAGATTCAAAGCCTCTGGATCATTTACTTTCTCTATTTAAATGTTGTTTTTCTTAAAAAAAAAAAAAATCAGAGATGGAAGTTGCTCTTGGCAGTTATGAGCACAATTTAGCATAATGCAGTTTGTGAGTAAAGTGGAGTTTTCTTTTACATATATGATGTGTTTACAGTGAGAGTTTTCACCAAAAAGCTTCAAGTGTTCTTTGCCTTGCAAAAAGTTTTGAGTTTTCTTCTCATTAATTCCCGCTTTTTTTTATTATTGCAAAATGTTAGGGTTTCTGCAGATCTGTTAGAATAGTTTAACTGCAGTTTGGAAATCTAAGTTCATAAAACTTAAAAGGTTATTTAAAACATGTTATTTTTACTTGTCTTAAATTTCAGACAGCACCTTAAGACATAATGTAAATATTTATTGAATTTACACTGTTGTAATATCTATACGTGCTTTTTTTTGGTGGGGGGGAGGGGGAGCATTTTAATATTGAAATTTATGGCAAATCACAAGACAATATTTCAACATTATGTATGCATTCACTGCAAACAAGAAAGAGAAAGAAAAGGTGCAATATTGCTGAGATTTGGTCACAAAATGTGAAAATTACTACTTCTACAAAATATGCACGGAAAAGATTTTTTTGAGTAAGCAACAGGAATCAAAGTCACTGAAGCCTACATAAAATCCGGAAGAAAAAGTACAATAATTTTTAACATTTTTTTCTTTCTTTGTGTCTTGAAAATGTCTTTAAAGTTTAGAATTTGATATTAAGTGTGCATTGGCCCTTTGTGACAAAGTAAACCTGTGTTTAATCATATTTTCTCTCTCATGCAGATTGCTTTGTTTCTGTTATTACCACCAACTTAATATTAATGGGTTTTCAATAATGCAGTTTTGTTTTCGCTACACCTCTCAGATGGTGTGTGCACAAAAGGTTTGTATGACAATTTCCCCCAATGACGTCATCAGGGATATACCAGCTCCCCCGGATGGGGGCCGATTCTAGTTGAATAGACATGTTGAGGCATAGCACAGCACTAAAAGCCAAAGTCACATCCACTTCAAGCTAAAATGCATTTTGCTAAAACAGCCTGTTCTTGGCAGGGCTGAAACTGAGGGGTTTATAGGCCTTGCAAAATCAATTATATTAAGATTTTTTTTTTGCAAGATGGCAGTGTGTGACCTTTAAGTATTAATGTATCCCAGCTCTTGATTTGTCAAAGGGAGATTGTCTTATTTTTTTCTTTTTTTGTATTTCAGTATATATCCAAAACCTCTCATGCTTATTTCATATTCTTATGCAGGACCAGTATTAATGATTTTTTGCCAAGGATTTTACACAGATGTTTTAAAAGTCTCATCTCCTTCATATTCATGTTGAAGTTAAACAATGCTGTTAGTGGAAGTGAAGACCATTAGTGTTATTGCCAGTCATACAATCATAAAATATTTTAAATGCCACTGATGAGCAGCTTTGCCCAGCCAGATATGAAGCTGTTATCTTACAACACATTTTTTTCGTCTCTGAGGTCACGTACTTTTTGATCTTTTATGGGCTTTATCTTGTGTATTGTTTTGTACAGCAGATGTGTACTTTTTAATGGGTAATAAATGAGTTTAAGAACTTAAGAGTGCAGTTGTGTGTTTGGTTTTCTTTGTAATTTATAGTCATGTTTAAACAGCCTGTTACTTGTGTACCCATCTCCAGCAGGGTAGTGTGATATGTCATTAAACTTAAAATCATCTCAGACTGTTTTTTTGAACATGACAGTGAGTTCACTGTTGTGTCAGTATAGACCAAAATCTTTGAGAAATGTTTCCAGCACCTCGATGAATCTAAGGCAGTTCTGAGGGCAAAAGGGGATCCAACATGGTAGCATTAGCTACCAACTAGAAAGGTGCAACTTAGAAAGTGGTTGTGACTGTAAAACTAAAATTCAACTGGCATTTTAAATTGAGTGTTGGTCTCAGTCAAAGAGCAACATGAGCTTAAAGAGAATTGCTTTGAAATAGTTTTTCTATTAACAAAGCCAAAGAACTGCATAACCTCCAGCACAATACAAATATTAGCTAACAGGACTTAATCATCACCTTCATGAATAACAACCTTTTTTTTTGGTTAATAAATGACATGAACCATTAACTTGTAAATCTCCACATAACAATAGTTTAGAGTCTTGAGCAAGGTGTAACCAAGCAAAAGCCTCCAGTGTTTAAAAATATGGCCAATGTAAAAGTGCAAAAAACTGCATCTTTCTAAGTTTTCCTTTGAGTCTTGCTGTTGAGGCACCCTAGATACATATACAATTTCTGTATATGCTGATTTGTAATCATAAAAAGAGTTTCATTCTGACTCTAACATCTGAATGTTGTAGCAGAAAATAGAGACACATCAGACCAGGTAGCATTTTTCAGACTTTTAGTGAGCCTAAGGAAACTGTATCCTCAGTTTCCTGTTCTTAGCTTACATGAGCGACCCCGGCTGTAACCCATCTGCTTAAAGAAATGATGTGTTGTGCATTTAGGAATAGTCTTATACATAATTTGGTCTTCTACAACAAGTTACTTTTGACTTAATTGTCCTGAAACACTGCATCCATTCTCATCTGACCTCTGGCATGAACAAGGCATTTTCACAGGATATCTTCTCTTTTTCCAGACCATTCTCTGTAAACCCTCGAGACGGTTGTGCTCTACAATTCTGGTAGATCAACAGTTTCAGAAATACCAGGCCAGTCTGCCTGGCATCAACAATCATGCCACATTCAAAGTCACTTAAATCACCTTTCTCCATCACTCTAATGCTTGGTTTGAACTTAAGCATGTTACATTGATTGTGTCTAAATGCATTGTGTTGCTGCCATGTGGTTAACTGATTAGCTATTTGTGTTAACTAGCAAATGAACAGGTCTAGCATTTCTGTATAGATAGAATAAGAACTTTATTGTTTCCAGGGGGAATTGTTTTGCAGTAGAAGCTTTAAAGTCATCATTCAATTTAAGAGAAGTGTCAATAGTCTGTAATTGTCTGTTAGTTTGACATGTTCAGGTGTTTTAAGAGTCTCATCGAGGCTGCTATAGAAAACCTCCAGTATCCCTCTCTCAAATTAGATTAGATTAGATTAGATTAGATATTCCTTTAATAGTCCCACAGGGGGAAATTTCAAATTTACAGCAGCTGCAGGATAAGAGAAATGTAAGAAAGAAGCTTACATATGAAAGATAAAGTAATTACAAATCAAATATGGTAAAACAAAATAGATTTTGGTGCCGTTCCAATGAGATTTACAAAGACAACTGCCTGAAGAAAACATACAAATTTCCACAGTCATTGATGATATGGGGCTGCATGTCAGGTAAAGGCATTGGGGAGATGGCTGTCATTAAATCTTCAATAAATGCACAAGTTTACATGGACATTTTGGACACTTTTCTTATCCCATCAACTGAAAGGATGTTTGGGGATGATGAAATCATTTTTTAAGATGATAATGCATCTTGCCAAAGAGCAAAAACTGTGAAAACATTCCTTGAAGAAAGACACATAAGGTCAATGTCATGGCCTGCAAATAGTCCGGATCTCAATCTGATTGAAAATCTGTGGTGGAAGTTGAAGAAAATGGTCCATGACAAGGCTCCAACCTGCAAAGCTGATCTGGCAACTGCAATCAAAGAAAGTTGGAGCCAGATTGATGAAGAGTACTGTTTGTCACTCATTAAGTCCATGCCTCAGAGACTGCAAGCTGTTATAAAAGCCAGAAGTGGTGCAACAAAGTACTAGTGGTGTGTTGAAGTGTTCTTTTGTTTGTTTGTTTTTCATGATTCCATAATTTTTTCCTCAGAATTGGGTGATTCCATATTTTTTTCCCTCTTCTTGGTCTAAAAAAGTAATTGTTACTGACTACCACATTTTTTTTCTTGATTTCTTTTAGTGTTTCTTAAAGGAAGAACGTTGCCATTTGAAATGACTTTAGTTTTGTGTCATGTCTGTGATCCGACTTTTTTCTACAAAATTAAACAACTGAATGAACATCCTCCAAGACTGGTGATTCCATAATTTTTGCCAGGGGTTGTATATAGTAAGTGGTATATTTACAGTTGTTATGTACATGTGTGATATTTTACAGATGGAATGGGTGAACAGATTGTGTGCTGAAACAAAGATTCATACATTTTCTCAAGGGATGCACAATATTATCAGAACAATATTGGTATCAGCACAGCAGTTATTGGCCTAGAAGGTTGAATATCAGCATCTGTCCCTATAGAAAATTTTGCTGATATTTACAGCCAGTATATCAGCCATGCATAAGGGCCATATATATCTTTGTAATCAGCTGTAATATTGGCAGAATACACAAACGTACCATGATGCTTCACCTTATCATCCCTGCATGGGTGCATTTAAATATCAAGAGTTTCATTTGAAGAGTCGAATGTCATTTTTCTTTTCTTTTTTTTTACTTGTGTTCTGTACACAAATTGTGCTCTTGATAATTTTTGTCAAGACAGTCAAAGTCAGTATTGGTTATAATGAGTTTGGAAATATTGGCATATCATATATAGGCAAAAATATATATTTCGCATCTCCAATTCTTTCATGTATACATTCACTTTGCAAAAATGTTCTTCATATGAACACAGAGTGGGGTTTTTGAGGGTTTGAGCCCAAGTAGCAGGACCAGGGTTTTCCAGGTCCTTGACCAGACTGATTTAATCATATGGGCCCCACCCTTGTATTACATACTATGGACTTAAAAATAAATAAGTCTTACCTCTAAACTCTGTATTTACTGATAATCCTGGCTTAGTTTGGATTTTAATATATTACTATGAGACAGTTTGTTGCCCTGTACTTAAATTGAGATTATCCCGCTCCCAGAAACAGAGCCCCTGGTCCCGTTTGATTACTCAGCACTCTCAGCAGTCTGCTAGCAACCTTAGGCACATTTTTCTCACCGTTCAAAGACAGAAAAACCAGTAGCACTACCTCAGAGGGAACACTGTTTGTGCCAAATATAGCTCAGTTGTTCCACAGATTCATTTGTTATCCTGTTTTCACTTCACGCTGATGTTCAGTATTGTTCGCAGATGTGCCTTTTTGGAAATATGAGATGGTTATGAAAGAATTTATTGTTAAATATGTGACTTAAAACACCTGACACATGGTACTGTTATGAAATGTGCTGTCTTTAGGTTCATGTTAAAAGAAATACCAAAGTGCCAGAATCTAATTGATATGAATTTTATGCTGTAGATTAAATCTTTGTGTTTTAAAAAAAATCACATGACGATTCATATCAGCTGTTGTGTGCAGAGCAAAGTGGCGGCAAAGTATGAGAAGAGGCAACATCTCACTGAATCACATCAACATCTCTGTTTTGTTCCTTCTGACATTATAGATAGGGTGTTGAGCTCCATGTGAATTCCCTGCATCAGTTTGACCTCTCCCTGTAGATCCCTCACATGATACAGAGGTGTGATTCTTCCCTTTGGAGACCTCGATCTCCCTGACAACACCTTACAGACTCTGGTAATTGAGTCATGGGATGTTTGGTGTTGCTTACCCTTAATCCCTCACTTATAGAACCGTGGAGATCTGTTTTTCAACCTTCTGACAGTAATTATGGATCTCTCTCCCATTTAATCAATCAAAGCATTAATTAAAAAAACAGAAGATAGAAAAAGACAAGAATCTAAAATTTCAGTACATTACTTCAACATGTCAAAACTGTTTGTAATAAAACAGGTGACCATCATATCTGCTTTGCTGTAAAATATTAATCAATGGAAATTGTTAAAAAATTGTATTGCTATTGACAGCAAAACTAAGCAAGGCACTACATGGTGCTGTATTTGTTTCACTATGTATTGCTGGTTTCAAGTTGTAGGTGCATTTGTTATAAGTAAATATATTTTAATGCCTTTGTGCTGCCACTGCTGAGATTGACGTTATTATGTTTTTGGGTTGTATTCTCATGGACTTGATCTTATTTAATTCTTTTCTAGTCTTCGACTACTCAAAGCAGCTTTACACTGCAGGTCACAGCCACCCATTCACACCCATTCACTCTCACATTCACACACTGATGGTTCGAGTTGCTATGTCAGTTGTCCAGCAGTACCAGCTAACACTTTCATGCCACTGACGCAGCAGTGGGAGCAGCTTAAGTTAGGTTAAGTGTCCCTCCCAAGGACAAATTGCCAAAGCTGGGCTGGAACCTGCTTGAGCCTGCAACCTTCCAATCACTGACCAAGCGCACTCAGGCTGCGCCACCGACACTCTTCTCGAAAACATTATGTTTCAGAAACACTGTGTGGGATTTTTACACATGAACATCCACAAATGTTCATGTGGATTCATGGATAAACTGATAGAATTTTAAAGCTTAAGTGGGGTACACACATAAAGATTATTGGGCTGTTTTTGTCCTGACTTTCCCCCTTCCTGACCAATTACAGCAAACGCCAAATCTTCTGTTTTACTAGATTATCCTATCAGATTATCCTGTGGTCTGAGTTGTGTTAAAAGTGAATTTGTCCCAATAATCGGCTCTGAAACCGGTCAGGGCAGAGAATCATAAATATTGAACTTCTTCAACATTTGTGTCCAGAAATCTTCATGTTTGTGGGGAAAGCTGAAGACCCAGTCATGACTCCATGAATTTTGACAGGAAACAGAATGTAGCCAAGAAGTGAGCTGACTGAGGAACAAGGAAGCAGGAGTAGATAAAAACGAGCATGGCTGAACTGAAACATAAAGTTCAGTGGACCTCAGAAATGGAGGACCAGCTCACGTGTTCACACTGTCTCCTTCTAAGTTTGGGATTTTTTCATCAAAAATAGTCCCAAGACCACCATCATGCCCTCCTCTTGTATGTCCTCTTCTTCGTTTTTGTTAGATCACGTTTGATCACACAAGGTTTCTGGCTTGGAGGACTAGATTCTAGATCGGTGGCAGGACAGAACTGTTAAGTGTGTGATGTGCTGTGCTGAGATTATTGGAGCACACCACACACAGAATGATCAAAACTGTTCAATGCCTGATTTCTTTATCTTCATGTGTGGGGTCTCTAACAGATAAAAACAAATCACTTCAGATTTATAAAACCCTTATGTGTGTACCCCGCTTTACTGGTAAAAAGCAAGATGAGGGAGTCCTGTGGTCAAACTTTGCCTGTGACTGTAAAATCTTAAAGTTCCTTTGGATTTGACATTTTGCACTCATGATGACATTAGATTTTGGTGATCATAGATGAAAATTCAAGGTCATGGAGATGGTTGGTCTTTTTTTTGTCTAATGTGATATACTCTATCAATTCAAGAAACATGCATCAAAAATGCTCCCCTTCTGCTAAAAATCAATTGAGCAGATTTTGGACATCATGCTTTAAAGGTCCCGGTCATTTCTCTTGTCACTGTTCTTTGTTTTTAGTTTCAATTTTATGCATGCTTTATCACAACAAGTGCGGTAATTTCTTTTAACTTTAAAGAAACACCAACCACAACAAAAGGGATGAGCTGATTAAATATTGGGGGTCATGGGTTGAATGTTAATGTCTTGGAGTTTGACTGACATCCTTCTCTTGTAACTGGATCTTACAAACATATTGTCTCAAGAATAAATTCTGTGATTTTCCTTAGATTTTGCTAAATGTCGTCTCTGACTTGTAGATTTACTAGTTATATTTTGAAGGTTGTGATTTAAAGATTAAAGTAAAGCAGCTATGTTTTTGTCTTTACTTGTGATTGCAACATCTCAGAGAAACTCTGGGGCGTTGTCATCCAATTTTGCACAAATATCCATTTGACTCTAAAAATGAACCAATTTGATTTAAAGATGTCATAGTTTGCCTCAAATCAGTTTCATATATTAATTCTTGGTGATAGAGTATGTTCACAATCACTAGTCTTCAAAATACCGTCTAGTTTTTCCCTGATAGTGCCGTATTCTCTCTCTTTTTAAAGAGCTCTGT
The DNA here is from genome assembly GCA_037902135.1 of Cetoscarus ocellatus. Taxonomy (NCBI): domain Eukaryota; kingdom Metazoa; phylum Chordata; class Actinopteri; order Labriformes; family Labridae; genus Cetoscarus; species Cetoscarus ocellatus. The sequence continues at coordinate 1,940,081 of JBAMNC010000677.1, read as the reverse complement.
TGGAGCTCTTCTCTACATGGGCCCAGTCTACTCTCGCTGGTTCACTGGTTAACTCTGTGGTAATTGATCAGTTCAGCTTGGTGAGATGTTGTCAGCAACTCTATTGGGACAATAAGTGATAAGAGCAGTCAGAGGTCAAGAAACAATAAAAACAAAGAAGAAACTTTAAAATGAGGAAAACATTCAGAACAAAAAGAGCTACGAACATGAAGAGGAGATAACTCAATAAAACAACAAATGATAAGAGGAACCTACAAAGTCATCATTTAAAAGATTATAAGTACAGCACAAGACGGACAATAAGCAGAGAGTAGAATTGAATCAAAATAGGAATAGAAATAAAGTAAGGGAAATATTATGTAAAAAGAAAATATTAAAATCCAACAACAGACGAAGGAGCATATGGTCATAAAAGGCCTGAGCCTTGAAGATAGACAAGAGGCTAAAAAGACGGTAAAAAGAAATAATGATAATAATAGTGGTGATGATAACTATATTGCTATTTTAATTGATGAATTATTTTAACTACTCATCCATTTTTTCATGTATTAATTTACTAGGTTTGACCATTATAGGACCTTGTGGGCACTGTAACGTGACAAATAGAAACAAAATTGGATGGATTTTTCATTAATATCTTTACTGTTTTATCAGTTTTAACAATAAACAATAAGGTGAAAATAAGACATTATTTTAAATTGTATAATTTATCAAATCATTTGTTTATCTTTGTAATCGTTATTTGTTTGTTTTATCACTTTTGTTACACCTCCATAGAAATAAAAAATGACTTGGCCTTCACTTAAATGAGGGCCCAGCCAATCACGTGTGTTATTTGCGGCTACATGAGCAGCCTGGAGCCTCGTCAGTCGTGGCAGAGCTCATGATGCTCCTTTGTTTTGGGCTCACAGGTGCACAGCAGCAGAAAACCCGCCCTTCACGTTTACCTGTTCTCATGCAGGTGGAGCTGTTCACATAAGAGGCTGACACCAGAGACTGCAGGTGAAACGTCTATCTGTGGACTCACAACCTGCGGCAGTGTCTTTTTTCAAGGATTACCTCTCTTTATTCTGTTTTTAGCGTATTTACTACTGTTTTTCTTCTGTTACTAACTGATGGAAAAGGCATCCTGCTAGGGTCCACCTAGCGCCATGTCTGTTCCAAGAAGCCCGCCAACCACCGTCATATAACAGTTAATTAAAGAGGACTGTCGCAACAAGGTGAGTGAACTTCAACTGCTGCCTAATGCTCTCTGAGTACTAAAAACTACCCGGAAATGACCATTTAATAATGTGAAAAACTAAAATTTCACTTAAATACGTTATTTTCATTATTAATTCAATTAAAAAGTTTGTTGGAGCTTATCTGTCCTCCTTAGTTTTGAGGCTAATGAGAAACTGCTATCAGCTCCTCAGTTATGTATTTCTGACGCACCAGTTCAGAAATCTTCAGTTGTATATTGAGAGGGTATTTTTTTTTATGAAACTGTAAGAAAGCTTTACTGAGAAAATGTAGTAAAATATCTACAAAAATACCACTTTTTAAAAATGTTAAAAGTTGAATAGACTGCTGGGACAAAAGTCCATAAAATACATTATTCCAGTGTTAAGAAACAATTATTAAAAAGATTAACACAAATTTATAATTACTTGTATCAACATTAAATTTCACAGGACTAACACTCAGTGTACAGCTTGAGAGGCAAAGTTACCAGTGTAAACAATGACAGCCTATTAGAACCGAGAAAACTTAAAATGTTTTCTTCTCATAGTATTATTTCCCAGTCCTTCACACTGTTATATCTTTTCTCTGTATTTTTTACCTCTGTTTCATTAGCAGCTAAATAGTGACCTTTTCTCTTTCCCATGGTTCAAATACTGTCAAAAAGAGACTTTTCAGGAATTTACATATACCATGTCTGTCCATCTTTAGTTTCTATTTATAAAAAATAATATACTAAAGAAAACAGAGTTGGTCAGAGGACACACAATTCTACTTTATTTGCAATGTTTGAAATTTCTTATAAAAATTAGGATCACCACCAAAATCGTATCACTTCTGACCAACATCCCTGAAAATGACATCAAAATGTGTAGAAAACTTACTGAGTTATTCGCAACAATGAGGAAAACTGTCCAATCTCACAATGTTAACAATCCTTAAAAGAATCTCTGGATCTACAACTGGATTTGTATAACTGCCAAAATGTCACTTCTTCCTTGTGCCATGATCAACATTCCCTGAAAATTTCATCAAAATCTGTTCTTAACTTTTTGAGTTATTGTTCATAAACTAACAAACAAAAAATGAACTAACTTACGAACAAATGACAGACAAAAACATAACCTTCTTGGTAATACGTAGAGGTAATAACTACTTAATCTGTTTACTAAGTGAGGGTGTAGCCAACATTTCACCCAATGTCTACCAGAAAATGACTACCACTCTCCTGTGGTCTTGCTAAAGTGACTGACCGATGGATCATTCTTGTATATTTTTGTCTTTATTTTAGCCTTCTCTACTGATGGCCTTCCTCCACCAGCTTAAGCTCCTTCTCTGGAAGAATGGGCTGGCAGCCATCAGACAGCCGGTGAGTGAAATTGAGCACAATTTTAAGTTCACAATTAATGCCATTGATACTGGAATTATTGCTGCTTCTAATTAGTAATTTATTAATTTGGAATGATCAGTTACAGTTTCTCTCACTTATGACTGAATTGCATTGGCCATACTCATTTAAACTTGGATTATTCTCACGAGTCGAAGCTGGCTCCACATAAACCAAATCTGAAGTATTAATACATGTTTTTTTAATTGCAGCTATGGTCCGTGACTCTAATCACCTGGCCTCTTATCGTCTTCATCATCGTCGCTGTGACCCGACACCAGTTCCCTCCCATAGTCAGGCAACCATGTAAGTGTGAAACTGCATTAAAAAATAGAGATCTGGGCTTAAGGAGGGTTGGACTTCTTAATTTGAGTCGAAGTACGGACTCTCCAAGTCAGATATCACTCCAACGCTAGTGAAAAGTTCTCAGTGAAATAATTGCTTGTGTATTCAAAGCACTTAAAAAATCTCAACTATTTATGTATTGCCCCAATACACTCTATTTTTAACCATGGATACTTGAACATTGAAGTAAAGCAACAACACTTCAGCTGAAGAAATTCTTGCTGTTAAATATGCTGAGGATTGATGACTGCCGTGTGTCTCCTGAGTCTGTCTGTGTTGTTGGCTATGCATGTCCTTCAGAATCAATGTGACATGCACATGAGACGCAGGATAAACATGGCCAGGAAGAGTGTGTAGAGGAAGAAGGGCTGCAACAGAGTCAGCATACAGAGTTTCTATTTCTATTTGATTATTTATTGCTTATTGTTATTTGGAAATGTTTGTTTTATTGATTCTATGTACAGCACTTTGGAGATGTTTTTTGTTGTTTAAATGTGCTATACAAATAAAGTGGATTGGATTGGATTGGATTGAAGACAAACTGATAAACAAAGACTGCAGCTCCTCTCATGAGTGATGTGTCTGTATTAGGGCTGAAAGGTATATCGTTATCATATCTATATGGAGATATGAACATTCAAGATATTAATATCGAAAAAGCAACAGTATAAACGATGTAGATTTCCCCTGCGTTCGCCCTGCATGTACAGCTCTGGAAGTCACAACAAATTTCATTTTTACGATTGCCCTTGAAAGCACCGCAGAGGCCAGCCAACCACAAACCTTTTTTATTTTCAAACCGTTCTTATTTTTCTGAAAAATGCTTGGTTTTCACCGAACCCGTAGTCATATCGTATCGTATCGATATCGAGATATCAGGCATGAATATCGAGATATGAAATTTTGTCCATATCGTTCAGCCCTAGTCTGTATTAGTGCACAGAGACAAACTATCTGTCAAACAACCTCAGAACAGAAAAAAGCTTTAACAGAAGTCAATGTTAAAATCTGTAGAACTAGTGAAAATGAGTTTGGTTTGTTCATTTAATTATTTAATAACTATAATTCTGATGTGTAAATATAGACATTCAGTGGTGATGAAGCAAATAATTTTGGTACATTGGTACATTTTGCCAATGTTACAGCCAATTTATAGGATTTACTGTATATGGCTAATAAGTACAGCTAAACTATCGGCTGTATAAAGCCGCAAAAGTCATTCAGGAGGATATTCTGAGTTTTCCATAGGTGCTGTAACTGTGACATTTGTGAGTGCTTTTAATTGAAACTCACTGCTTCACCGTCATTCTTTATTTCAACCTGGGCAGCTTCTTAGGATCACTAAAGAAAGCTTTGTAGACTGATGACTGGTGGATCGAACAGTCAATACAGCTTAAGCTTATTGGAATTTACATTGTTATTGTCATGTTCGTAGTTTCCTTACCTCACAACACGTTCCCTGTGTGCTCTCTGGTGGTATCTTCTGACAACGTGTGCCACATATTGATGTGTAGCGTTCATGTGACGTCAAGCGCTTATGAAACTATGTGGTCAAGCAACACCCCTCCTTGCTTTAGGCCATGGAGAAGTAACTGATGTCTGTTGACACTGAAGTTTTTAACCATATTTAAACCTCTTTAATAAGTTGTTCTTTAACTTGATATACTAGTCCCTCAGGGGACAAAGCCAGGGTTAACTTCTGCTGAACCTCCTCCTGTCAGTGGCTCAGTCTGATAGTTTGCTCTGTCAGCATTCAGTAGGTTGCAGGTTAAAACTCATCTCCGGCTGTCCTATGGCAGTGTGTCCTTGTGCAGGACGCTTAACCCCAAGTTGCTTACACTGCTACCTCCTGCAGTGGTGTGTAAATGGGTATTGAAGGCCATGGATGTGTAAGGTCATACTGATCGATATCTCACAAAGAAACTCTAACAGCCGTTGGTGAGTGAGTGTGAGAGTGAATACGTGTGAATCTGTGGATGTTACCTGTACCGAAGCCAAAGAGACTAGAAAAGTGCTAAATAAACTCGTCCATTAACCATTTGCATTACCAAACAGACCTTTCTCAAAGCTACCATAAAATGGCATTCATTTGATCAAACTACATGTAACTAACATTACTGCCACATTAACTCCAAATCAACTGTATTTATAAACCACTTTTCAAACTTAAAATGCAGCCCAATTTGCTTTATGTGTGCTTCTGTATTTGTGTGTGCCTGTATATCAGTATGAATGTGTGTGTCTGTGATTGTTTGTGTTTAGGTTCCACTGGTCATCCTCTGATCCTCTCCTACTTTGATATATTTGGCTGCAATAATCTTACAGTTCTACATTTCACCCAGTAAATATGGTATTTTTCAGTTGTATATTCAAAGTCTGGGTGAGTTTGTATGTTTTGGGGATGCTTTTCCTTACTCCCTGCCTTATATTTAGGACAGGATGTGAGGAAGTGGAGCTCTTTCTCTTCCTGTTGGATGTAGGGTTACATAATTCTGGGAAAAAGTTGGAAATTTTCCATGAAATTAATGGGAATTTATGGGAATAAACAGGATTTAACCTGGAACTTAGGAAACTGAAGGTTGGCCCTAAACAGGAATTTTAAATGTAAAAAAATGCATTTCAGCTTAACCTTGACTAAAACAATCAGATTTTATTTAAGTAGCCTGAGAATACCTATGTTATTCCTCAACCACATACATATAGCACACTGTTTACTGCAGGGGCATTGAGGCCACACCCCTAACATGCACTGTGCATTCCTCCATCACATGACCAGATGATTCTCGAACCGTGGACTACTGAGGTCACACCTTTTAACCCAGCGCACCAGACTACTGAGGTCACACCTTTTAAACTAGACTACATAAAGTGAAGTTAAAATTGATTGTTCACTGAAATAATTAAAGCTTTATAAAGTTCTGCTTACAAATAAATCTGTTAAAATAAAAAGTTTTTTAATTGTGTAATTTGTATGGATGTCTGCCTATGACAAAACAAATTGTTTATATTTATGTTTAGATATGATACAGTTCATTTAAATAGCTCCAAATTTCCAGGTAATTTCCATAATTCCCATGGAAAGTTTCTATTTGGAATATTTATAAAATTCCTCATCTTAACTTCCCATTGAAAGTTACAGTCTTCATACCTGTTTTGTGGTCGCTGTTTCTGTTCATCTTCAAGACTTTTCTTAGTGAGTTAGTATGATAAAATATTATCGCCGTGGGCACAAGCTTTTTTTTCGTTAAACAGTACTATTGGTTGTTGGCAAGTAGAGTTTTTTAAACTTCAGCAAAGTTAATGAACAAAATTGACATCAGGAAAATACAATATTCATTCATACAGCAGCAGAGCATTTTTTCAATACCTGAGAAAAGTAACAGTTTTGGACATAGGAGGTTTGTACCAGAAAGTGACAAAGGCTATGTTTAGATGCAGTCAATATTTGGGTTAAGGTCAATATTCCGGTTTCTGAAACATTAAGAATAATTTACATGCGTAAGATTATTCCTCTATACATGGTATCCCGATCAAAACAGCAACGCACGGACAAAATCCCGACTCACGGAGAACGTCATGACGCAATGCGCTTCATTTCTTCTTCTTCTTCCAGTATCCAATAGCAACGAGAACAACAGCAGCAGCACAGTGGATAATGAATGGCCCGGAGCTGGTAACAGTTGGCTTCGTTTGCACTTTGGTGCTGGTACTGACCCACCACCAGTACTTGACACTATTCTTTGTCAGTTTCTTCATTAATGGAAGACGAGAACGTGAAGAATTAGGAAATTGAGCCGGAGCTGTGCCATTCTACAACAAGTACTTCCTGTACTCAAAAGACCAAGATTCCTTGTGAAAAGAACGTACAGAACACAACTTAATGTTCCTTTCGATGGGGATTTTCCGATCGGCTTATACATGACCAAATATTCGGGTTAGAAAAGGAGTAACCCAGGGGTGATTTTCGGGTTTTTAAAAACCGGAATATGAGCATATTCAGGTTTTTCAAAAGAGTTTTTGGTGTTTACATGGCTGTGCGCAACCGGGTTATTGCTAATATTCTGGTTATGAAAAGGTTAATGACTGCATGTAAACGTAGCCATAGTTTTACAATATTAAAAATACATGTCATCTTGTTGCAGATCACATTGTTTGCTTTTTTTTTAGGTCAGTAAGAGACACCAGTATTAATTTTTGTTCAGTTTCATAACTAGTTAAAATGCATCACAGGAACTATGAAATCTTTATTTAGACAGTTATTACTTAAAACAATGTAGGGAAAGATGCCTCACAGGAAACAGAAGCCAAAAATGTGATACTGGAAAATGTTTCCTCCTTCATGATAAAAACCTTTCCAGGAACTGAAATTTCATTGAAAAACTGCATTTATAGTAGAATTTTATGCTGCTTGCGTCTCTTTTATTACTGTATTATCAATGTATTTAAATAAAGATCTTTGGCTTTAGAATTCTTTATCCCATTACATAACAGGTCATTATATAAATCTGACATTGTCTCAGATTTCCTAAACGTGATACCAGGGGATAAAACGTTAGGATTCAATTAGCTTATGTTTGCATTAACACAATACACTCCCAACATAGACCTCAGGCTTTTGTTTGAAATCTTTATTGATGGCCTTACATACTTTAACAACCAAAGTCAACAAATCTGCACTTAAGCTGAAACATAAATATCCTCTCAGATCACAGCCTATCCCCTGCACCGGTGATGTTGTATTTGCATTCTTTTATTTTTTAAGCTCAGTTGATTATCTGTGATGGATGTGGGTAAAGGTACAAGAGGTGGAGGGAGAGGCATACTTTTGCTTTTGTGTCACCACTTGTGACTAAAGAAGAGAGTGGAAAAGTTACAGAGGGAGGAGCAAAGGCTGCAAACAGTTTGCTTGTTAAAAAAACAACTTAAGCTGTTCACTCAAACCTCAGCCTGTTTTATTTCTAAGTTAAAAGTAAAGGCCATTCTGATACAGTTTGTCACAGCTTTAGCATCTTTTGAGCAGTAGGAGGTCATAAACACTTTTCTTTCTCCATGTAAAGCATCAATGCATTTAACAATAGAAGTCGCAACATCTCTCTCAGAAGTGGTATTTAGAGAAGCCAGTTGATCCTCCCACTTTTGTTTGTTCAGCCTTTCTTACTGGATCAGATTATATCAATGAAGAGATTCACGGGTAATATGATAGCCGCACTGAGCCCTGTTAAGAATCAATCTGGTGAATGTGAACAATAGGACCCAGCCTTTCTTGTTAGGTGCTGTTTGGTGACTGATTCATGCGAGAAACAGGTACAGCATTTGACCACACCCAGGCCCAGCATGCTATCTGTTTAACAAAGATGACCAGCAGAAGCCTTGTTTTATGTAATGTAGTGTGTGGAAACATCTGGAAACATCATCCATATCAGGTGCTTTGGTTATAAGGAGGGTCATATCTGTTTTACTCTTACTGCCAAAGTGTTAAAAGTGTAGGATACACAATTGAACAGTTGTTATACTTTAAATTAAACCAAAGTATCAAATATACTGCATGGGTGTTATTGGACTCTATTATCCAGCCAATCCTCTTCATTTAAATGTCACTGTTTGAAAAACAATTAAGTTTGCCACAATGTTGCACAGTGACTACCAAGGAGAAATAAAACTGGATAAAATAAAAATAATAAAACTGACAGTAAAAACCAAACACCAAAAACCAAACTAGCCTCTTGTTGAGTGTTAACAAATTATTTAAAAAATCCTGGATTACTTTTTCCTTTGGCCATGACCAACATTCCCAGAAAACTTCATCCAATTCCGTTTCTAACTTTTTGAGTTGACTTCTTAACAAACAAATGAACGAACAAACTATCAAACGCCAGCAAAAACATAACCTCCTTGGCGAAGGGTAAAGTACAATAAAATCATAAAAGAGCGTAAAAACATAAAAACACATGAAGAAACACATAACTATGTGATCTTTTGTTGGAAAAAAGCCAAATGAAAAGATTAAAAAACACATTCAAAAAAGATAACACAACTGTGATGCTGAATTACAAGCCAATGAGCAAAAAATACGTTTAATGATGAGATTCAAAAGTATGTAAAAATTTTTGTTTTTAAGCTCAAAGGCAAAAAAAGTGCTTCATTCTACGAGCTGAAACAGAACTCTAATAAAGCCAATTTCCTGAAGCAATGAACAAATTTTGACAGATTATTTTCCTGTTCATTATTTTCAGGATTTTTACTACATGGAAACAGAATAATATAGACATTACCATGACTGAATACAATGTTTTGGGTGATCAATTTAGTTTTTTTTTTTTTTAATATACTAAATTTGTAAATTGTAAAGCTGAGAGTGAGAAGGAAGCTTGTTGTAAATGACTTTAAATAATTACATTAATGTTTTTGAAATACCAAATTATATCATGAACTAACAACTGCATTAACAAAATAGTTGAATAAGTCTATGTTCAATGAGGCTTCCAGAAAAGGAGGGGGTACTTACAGGGACATAAAGAGTTGCTGTGAGTGGGATTGTAGGTGTGCATGTGCAGTGACAAGTGGCTAGAAAAGCATTGCCAGTAAAACTATTCTTTTCCTAAATAACAGCTTCTACCAGATGTTTCCATGTGGACTCACTATTAGGCACGCAGACATAAATTAAGATGAAAACTGGCAAAGACACAGGTTGGGCAATATTATGAATTGTGCTGGCTGAGAATAGACGGCAGAGAAGACATTACTTAACCTGCTGAGTAGCAGTGTGCGTGTGAGCAAGGTGAGGCTAAGAGCATTATTTTTATGCCATTTTTATTTGGCTGCATGTGTGTGGACACAGATCCTTTCTACACGCACTCCCTTCCTTTTTTCCCCCTAAAGGTTTTTTTTGGTGAAGCTGCCATCATTTGCGTGAGCGCCTCCTATGGCACTGTGAACAGAAGTGGGTCAGAGCCGACAGAGTGTGGCGTTGTCATTTGGTTGCGCCTTTGATTGTAATCAGCTCTGGAGGGTGCATATGGTTAAGGTGGCCTCCTTAAAGGGATACAGCAACATTTATTTTTGTTTTCGTGTCTTGCCTCACTCCCGAGTTTATTTTTTGTTTACCTACTTTCAAGCACGTCTGTGGTGGTTTGTGCATGCGCCCTGCAGTTTAATTTCGTGTGTATTTCTTTCAAAAAGTACATAAAGTGTTTTCTTAGTCTAAAAATAGATAACTCAACATACCACTGTAAAAAAAAAAGAGTCACAACAAGCACACAGGACCATTTAGACTTGCTGAAGAGTTTATCTGATGACTGTAGGCAGAGGCAGGCTACCACTACCCATTGACTTCCAGTGTTTGAGCTAAGCTAATTTGCGGTGGGCGAGCTCTGCCTGTCTCTTCCTTGTTACTGCACTCAGAGTTGAAAGAATGATGTCCGTCTTCTTGTCATGGACTTGGGAGTGTGGCAAGACATGAAAACAAAGAAAAATATTGGCGTATCCCTTTAAGTATAAACTGCTGTGGGAAGCAATTATATAAATGCAGCCAATCATAAAAGCTAAATTCTTAAGATGAATTAATGAACAAGGAGCTGCATTCAAACTAGTCAAGGCAGAAAATTTGAGATGACACACCTGATGGGCCTAATTTTTAATCACCAGTAAACATCCTACGAAGTAGCAGACTACTTAAGCCACAAGATTTCCTGTTATTTTCTCTGCTTTGCCTACAACAGCTTTGCTTTCCATAAGTACTGGACTTTTGCTTTCAACTTTCAGCCACCACAGAATCCACCTGTAGACTCTGGTACAGGTTATTAACTCATCAATCTTAAAAAACATGCATGTAAAATAAAGCTGCGAGGAGTGATGAGACTAAGACAACCACACCTTTCTAAAAATGCTATTAAACTGAGCCATGTTACCACTGTAGACATGTGATCAGAATTTTAATAGAGATGTATTTTAAGGCTTGCACTGAGGGTAAAATACATTAAATATGTAGAGATAACGTACTAACATAATTCTTCAGAGTTTTGAGCTACTAAAATGGTCCATATAATCTTTCACATGTTCTGACATTTTAACAACAGCAAAAGTGAACTACCGTTTTATTGCAGATGAGTAGTTCCTCTTGTCATTTGAGTTTGTTCGCTCAAATTCTTCACCCCTATTGTAAGCTCATTGTTATACTTGCTTAAGCCATTATCACTTTTATGAACTGATTCACATTTTCTCTATTTAAAGAGCGTTTCAATGAACAGTGTCTGAATGTTAACTTTGCGGTCTTTTGTTATCCCCGCCTTTAAAGTCGTGCTCTAAAGGCCTCATAAGTCATCAGTGCAAAACCATGACTGACCACTATGAAATGCTGTTTGCTAAGCTAATATTCTCTTTCTCTGTTGTGACAAGATGAGATATGACTCTTTCAGATAATAGTTAATGATTTAGCAGAAAGATCAATCACAGCAGCTTGAGAGTAACCTGATATTAAGAGCTGTTGTTTTGCCTTTTTTTCTTGAATTGGAGGATTTGTTTTCTGACAAAAGATGGTATAAGTTACTGCAATACCAGCAACATTGACACAAATTAGCTTAGGTCTTGATCTTTTGCTAAGATTTATAGCTCTGTCAAAAATGAGTAAGAGGCTTGTCTACATAACAGAACCATTCTGAACTTGTTTATATGTTGTTAATCATACATATATTTCTGCCATCTAGATGGGCAATTAAATCAGTTTAAGAGTTTAGATAGAAAAGACCTAATTCCTGTCACATTTTATGACAGGAATGGTCCATATAAACTTGAGAGTCCCCTTTTTGTTAGGGACTCAAACAACAGAAAGACATTTACACCCGTTAGCCTGACATAAAGTCATACAAAAGTTCCCAAAATGGTTAAAAGTAGGGCAGAACAATATTTTGAAAAACAAAAAAACAATACTGCAATATTATTTACTCCAACAATATATATTGTGATTTTTAAAAAGTAAACTTTCATATAAATGCCGTGTTTGATATCTTTCTTCAATTTCAACTGGATCTGTAAGACCCAGTGGAGGGAGTGTGTTCACATTTCTTTGTTAACTTAACAAACGTGACCAGTGTTTGTAATTGTATTGATTAAAATGTACTTTACATTATTGACTTTTTCAAAAGCCTGTTTTAGTCCCCTGCAGTTTTAACCGTCTGAAAACAATCTTACGTTACGCTATAGCTAACCGATACACATCTAGGACCAAACAGCCGCTCGAGCCGAAGACTGTTTCCCTCAGTTTGGACCACCCACAAGCTCCGTGATTTTCTCTGCCACTTCTTGTGTGATTATCCCTCCTGTCAGTCACTCCATCACCTGCCGTACTGATGTTTGCTAATTGGAGTCCGTGCATATCGCCATTTGCCACTGTAAGTTTTTAGGAGGGCAACGTTTGTTCTGCCTCAGTCACGTCACGTTGTAATATATCAGAGGTTTCATTTAGTCTACATTGACGTTTGAATCTGCGTGTCTCTGTGTTTGGTAATTAGGTGCAGCCAGGATGTCGAAAAAAAAAAAAAAAGGTGACATAAGAGACTTCTTTGGAAGTCAGAGTGTCAGGAATGCATCACACCAGTCCTGCAATACCTTCACCGGCTCCCAATCCACTTCAAGATCCTCCTCATCTATTACAAAGCTCTCAATAATCTTGTAAATTTTCTTCTTCTTCCTCTCCTCCTCCTCCTTCTTTCATCTCCTACTTCTTTCTTCTCCTCCTTCTTCTGCTCCTCCATGGATATTTTATTCAGTTTCTCCCCTCTGTGATAGTTCTCGGGCCAGCAGCCCCAACTTGCATTATGTAATGTAGTGTCTGTTGGGGGTGCCCCCAACTTCCTGAAAGGGGGCATCTGACATAAGTGATGGCAGGGAATAAAGGGATTATGAGGGTCCTTAAGATGAAGAATACTTTGTAGACTTTTGTTTAGTGTGGTTATCTTTTTCCCCCCTTTATTCCTTTTCCAAACTGTCAATGTTAATCAAACTCAAGGGAAAGTGTACAAGAACAGCCTAGTAAGAAATAATGATAGTACTGTAATAATACCAACATTTGTATATTATAACTACCGGTAATATGCAAAACATAAGCTTAATAACTTATTGACACTGATTTAAAGCCAAGTTAGGGTGTGTTTTTAATGTAGTTAATTTAATTTTTTACCCACCATGTAGCTTGTTTGCAATAATTATTTTTCTTGATGTATTTAAAAGTGTATGCTGAAAGTGCTTTACAGACATAATTACAAGGGACAAAACATGTACTAACAAAACATTTTTTATGAATATATCTCAATTTTCTCACATTTTACGGGGTCATTGTGCATTTTGGCATGTCATATTAAGTTTAATCAGGCAGATTTCACATTTTTTCAGTATTTTTTCAATGTGTTGAATTTTGAATTTGACTCACCGGCTGCACTGAGTGAGGAAGAGGGCTACATGTGGCCTTTGGGCCACCAGTTTCACACCCCTGATTTAGGACGTGATCTTGTGGGATTTGAAAATGTTATGTTATTAATGTTGCTGACATCTCTCTCAGGTTATGTTGGACCTCGAAACTTACCGAGCACAGGCTTCTTCCCCTTCCTGCAGACCCTCATGTGCAACACAGACAGCCACTGTCACAACACGTCACGTCTGGTGGACCCCACTGCAACCAGGTCAAGTCGTTCCTCTTCAAGGTATTTCCAGTTTACAACAGTAGAAGTTTGGTATTGTCTATGGTGCTGTCAGATAATAAAAAAAAAACTTTGACCAGGGCTTTTTGATTTAGTATTATTACATCAACATCAAAAGAAGTGAAGTACAGGTGCTGTATTAGCTTGTTCCCACTTGGTTATTTTTAACCTTTACACTAAAATGTTACTCCTCAGACTTATGACAAGATAATAAATCCCAAAATTACTTAACCTTGATTAGCTTTTAATAATTTTGAATGATATTTTCTCATGAATGAATATAGCAATTGTAAAATAAAGGCCCAGGGAAATGTGTGCATTTACTGTCATCAAGTTTAAAATCTGCTGTAAACAATTGTGATCAGTGGAATAAGAGCAGAATGCAGCAAACCTATGTGAACTTGTTAACTTACATAAAGCAGTTAATCCAAATCACAGTTATATTTAAACACTTATTAGTGCTTCACAAAATAAAAAAATGATATTGCGGTATTTTTTCCCCCCTTTGGTATTTTTTAAACATTTTTTGAAAAAGAAGTAACAGATAAATGCAGAAACTTTAATGAAACTTGTTATCTTCATGTTGTATAATGATTTCAAACCTCTCTGCAGTGAAACACATACTTGGAGGAGAAAGACAACATTAGAGAGACTAGTTGAGCCACACTTTTCATCATTAACTTTATCAAATAAATGTATTGGCTCTGGAGTCTTCATAGCCAGCACAATGCTTTTACCATCTCACGAAACAAAAGCTCTCCGTGCTGCATCGTTTAACTTCTGCCTTCAGGGTCACATCGATGTTAGTGTGTAACAATTGACCACATTAACTGGAAACAGAACTGAAACAATGCAAATGTAAAAGCTAGAAGTTCTGCTTTAAATCACTTAGATGATAAATTGCTCCCTAGGATGAGACTATCTTCACATACCTGCATCAAGGTTGGCATGATAAAATGATATCATGGAGCCCTTATTGTCTGTTGTTTGAAACATGCTACAAAAATGATGAAGCATAACAAACTTCCTTGCAAGTGCTCAGTTCTCTCAAACCACCTTGAAATGAGCAAGAAAATATTAAATTACTTAATTACTTTTAATAATAACATAAGTTTTACACCAATACAGATTTTGTTTACCTAATCAGTATGCATGTTTTTATCATTAAATTATATTCAGTACATTATTTATTTAACAACATAACAGGTGGGTCAACTTTTTGTTAAGAGACATTTAACATTTTGTGCTTTTATATCAAAACAAAATTTAAAATGCAGGATTTTTCACACGCCATGTCCATATTTTGTGCCATAAACACTTAGTCTAAAGTAAGTACAAGTCCCTTTCACAAAACTTTTTATTTCATTTCTGTTAAGTCAAAGGGCCCTGAAACACTGCTCACCAAAAATATCCCAACTTTTGCATTATTAACTTCTGTGTTTTCCTGCCATTTTTTAAGAAAGGAATTGATTTTTCTCTGTATTCTGACATAGAATTACCATTCAGAATTTAGTGTTTTCCCTGCAAAAATATCAAACTATAATTTTTGTCATGAAACAAAAATGTTTCACTGGCCACATGTTATTTACTGAAGTTCAAGGTTTCCTCTGCCCCCTTTACAAGGGCCAAAAATTCACTGTGTACAACATCTGTGTGTTTATATTGCTTCACATGGCTTCTACGCATAAAACACATTAAATTTAATTGTTTTCACTTCACGCTGATTTTGTTTTACTGGTCAAGCTTGCTTTCACCTTCTAGTATGTGGATGAGAGCTCATACCTGTTTGTTTTATAACTTAATAATCTTTTGTTGAACATTTCAACACGTGCAGTTACATAATCTCACAGAAACAGGCACCCTGTTTTGAACAGAAACCTCGACTTTGTTGGAGCTCAAGTGTTAAATACCAACATCAGCTAGTCAAAGTGGCTTAAAAGTGTTTTCTTTCCTATTGTGCCTTTAGCTTTGTCAAGTCCCTGAGATTTAAATACCTGATGAGGGCTGATAGGAAAACCAGTTTGTCTTAACTCTGACCTGCTGGTGTGATAAAGGCTGGTTTGGGTAGGTCATTCTGCCCAGCAGATTCCTGTCAAACTTTTGTTTGTTTTTTTAACCAACCCAGGCCCCACCTTTACTTTTACGTAGCTAGCTTGTGCTTCTGTGGCTTTTATAATAGACCAGTCTTTCCCTCTTAGTTGTTCTTTCGTCATTTGTGTTCTATTGATAATAATAATAATAATATCTGTAAGTGCTCTAAATCCATAGTTTTCATTTTTTATTTCATTTTTTTTACCAAGGCTCACCTATAGTCAAGTAAAATCTCAAGTAATATCATATTTATATTCTTTCAAATTTGGTTCAGTATTATAATTGATTAATAACTGTTTTTAGGAGTACAAGGGCTAAAAACTGAAGCGCCAAGAAAATATCAGTTTTATTCAAGAACAGAAGTTTTGATCAAAAATAAGCATATTTCTCTGGAGATAACACCATTTTGATATTTTGTACTCTAAAATGCAGCAAAAATTTGGATTTGGTGATGACAGCAAAACACTTGTCGTCAAAAAAGCATAAAATCAATGAAATATTTATTCACCAAATTATTCATACAGGTCACACATTTAAATGAGGTAAATTAAGAGAAGGGAGAGACAGATGATGTTTAAATTCCCTTTACTTGGTGATTGTGTTGTCTGCCAAACTGGTCCTCTTGAATGTCTTATATGGCTTAAGTAGGACATATTATATAAAGAACTCATTTGTACAACACATGAGAAATATGGAGTGTTTGATATACTTAATTGCTATTGTATTAACAATAAAATTTGCAGTTATTAGTTAAAGAGGTGTGTATATGAGCTCTAACTGCCAGTGTTTAGACCTAAACAATTCTGATTTTTATTCATAGACTTTTATTTTACTATATTTTTTTCTGGATCTGAAAAAAAGCGAAAAAATATTTTCTTCACTAATTTGGCATAAAGACATATAAAGGTAGTGTATAGCTACACCTGACTGCATCAAAAAGTGTAACACTAGGGCCAATAAAACCAACCCTGCAACAACAGCTGGACCTTCCTGATCCATCTTGCAAGCTCCAAACTATTATTGCAGCAACGAAAGCAGCACGTTCCAGTCGGCGTCCTTCATAGCAGGAAGTCGAATGAGCTGGAGGCGACAGCACATACAAAGATTATCACCTCCAAAATACATCGCTTGACCACATCAAAAAGTGATAAATTCAGACTGTTGTGATGTGTTTATTGGGAAAGCTTATATCGTGATAATGATGAAATTGCTATAAGTTGTGCAGCTGTAAACTAATGTATCAGTTTCTGTGTAGGCGTAATAATAACGTACGCTTTTAAAACTTCTCACAGAACACCCAGACTTGTTCAAAGGTTTGATAGTGCGCCCTGTCACACAATGTTGCTGTAATTTTTTTTTACTCATTTTAACCAATATAAATGCGAGATACAAAATATTCGAAGTGCAACAATTTTGAGGTGTTCCATACATGTATACAGACTTCTTTAAGTGTATGTATATGTATTTTAATGTCATAAATGCATTTGAGTATCTTTTAATATCTGTGTCTGATTCTTTTGATTTTGATTGACAGGTTTTCAGCAAAGAATGTGTTGAATCTGGACGAGTCTCTCAACGTTGCTTCTGCTCTTAACCAAAGAATTGACACTGAAACAATGGTTGACTTTTTAAAAAGCATAGTGGGTATGTTGTCCTTATTCATTGCCAGTTTGAATTGCGTTATGTGCCTCTATCACCTCTTTCAAGTTTTGTACCTCCAGGTAAATATATGATGGCTCTCAGGTATTTTTTCATTTCGTGTCATGGAGCATGTTCTGGTAAACCACGTTACAACCCACACAACTCTCTGATGATACCAAGGTGCTAAGACCTAAGGTCTGATAAAGGGAATGAACACATTTAAAAAAACACATCAGTGAAATGAATAGCAAATCAAACATGAAGAACATATTAATGCTACCAAAGTAATATTTCTAAACTGAAATTTGCACACAATTTACAAAAAGCAAAACTTCACATAAATCCAAAAATCATTTTACTTTCCTTGAGAGGTTAAAAAATGTTTTCAGCCAGCTGGACCGGCTATTGTGTTTGGATTCTTTTCAGTTGAAGAGCAAAACAAAGCCTCCTCTCTTTCCCACAACACCTGTGTTTCTGATTAGCCAAGCTGCCTCTTCAAGGTAACCAGATGTATTTCATAATCCATCCTTTTTTAAAGCCACTGGACATATTTTTTTAAGCTTTAGGGAGTAAGTTCTCCCATAGATGTACTCCTGTGACCACACTTTGAGGATTTTTTGGTATGGATGCACCATACATTTTTTGCCATCAGGTTAAGGCTTGTTTGTGCTCTCTGTATGGATGGACGCGTGGACACGAAGTGCCACAGACTCTTGACGCAGAAATGTCCAGTGCATTTATGCTGTGTGCAGCTCTCCTTTGCTGCAGACCAATATCCTTTCAAAATATCACAAGACAAGAAAAGTCTGGATTATCACATGTTTTTTTCTGAAGTTTGTGAAAAATGATTACTTGTTCTCATTGTAGAGAACCATCAAGAGAATTGGCTGCTTATACTAATTCTATTATGACAAAACAGGGAGGAGATAGTCCGTACAACTGCTTAATCAAGAGAGGATGAGACAGGGGGGTAGTATGACAAACCCATGAAAATGCCAGAGGAAAACAGATGATTCACATGCTGCATATAAGAATCAAAGAAAATATATACATTTGTAGTCCATTTTTAAAATACTGATAGCAGTAGCTCCTATAAGTTCGCTGTTTTCTTGTTGTCCACATCTGCATCAGTATAAAGTTTCAGGCTAAAAACCTCTAGGAAGAGGCACTTCTGGATGCATGACATTACGCTGGCCATGAGGTAACTTGCAACCATGTGGGAGTGTCAAGCATAAACCAGGCTTTAGTTCCAGTCCCAGTAACCTTTTTTGACGTGAATTAAAAGTCTCTATTCATAAATGACCTTTTATTACATTATAGCAGTTCATTGGTTTTAGAAATAGATATGATGGAAATTAGCATTGTGCTAAATCCAGCATATTTACTTCAATTTTCTATGAGCAACAATGTTGTACATTGATGAATATGCACTGTCCCGTCCAAGTAAACGAAAAAATAGATGAAATTAGTATGACACAGGGAAAACAACATTTTATCGTATTGTAAATGATACTGTTGATTTTCAGATGCTGACATTCAGTGAAATTAAGATGAAGCACTTCGGTATATTCATACATTCAGCCATTATTACAGCAGCTAAATGGGATACTATATGTATGGGCTACACATAAAGTAATTTTCATATTTAGTGACACTGAGACGATATGAGGCTACTGTCTGCTGATACCAACATTGTGCCTGTAAATAATGCATTTCTACTTTTTTGTATGAATTGGTTATTTTGTCATTTTGTTTACATAGCTCTTTATTGTGTTTGTGGGAATTGTAGAAAAGTGTTAAGTGTATTTGTGTCTGCTAATTCCAGCCACTAATACAATAATGTGTCCCTGTATTAAAGGATCTCATGGAAGAGGACTGAACAATATCTCTGTCATCAACTTCAGTGAGACTCTGGATAATGTGAGTATTATTAAAAGACAGAAACAAAAGTAATGCAGACAAGGAGAAGCTTGTTCCTGTAGTTCATCCAAGCGATATAAAAAGCTTGTTTGGTCTCGTTTTCAAGTCATTGTTAACTGCAGAGGAACCTTTATTCCTAGACAAAGAAAAGGCCTGGAAGTGAATGAACATTTAACTTCTTGGTTCCCAAGGCTGAAAGTACATGGGATTTTAAAGTGGCACTTTCTGTCAAATATCTGAAACAAGGTCCGTTAGGGTCACATGCATGAGAGATTTCAATGTTGCATCAAAAAAATTAAAAAGCATCTATTGGTGCCCCGCTTTTACTTGAAAGTATTATTTTGTTTTTTACAAAAACAAACTAACAAACTGCTACAAACTGCTAACAAGAAAAGTGGCTGGGGACCCTGATGCTGATTGTTTTTTGATTAACAATAATACATACACCATTGCTACAGCCATGAGGACCAACTGTCAGGTCATTCACCTTAGTGGAAATTCTCAAACAAGATTACAACAAGATGTTATACACTGAAACATTGTAGCTGCTTCTAAGCCAAACCGCCATGTTATAGCTCCATAGTAGCAGTAATAATACGTTTTTTCCCTCACCGATTACATTTGACCCAAATATCGTGAAAAGTAGGTTCGAAAATTATCACAAAGAACAAGCGTGATAGTTTCATATTTTTTTGTTAGCTACAAACCTTGTTATCAGCAATGATCCAAGCACACAGTTGACGCACGAAAATACGTCATCCCTGCACTCTATTGGCAAGTACACAAGCAGTCATGAGACGCAAACACATATGCAAGGACAAACAGCAAGTAAATCTCTGACCTTATTTATCTAATTGAGCACCAGCAGACAACAAAGCACAAATCCAAAAACAAGCATCAGTATAAGACAAATAATACAACCCATGTATTTTATCTTAACTAGAATACATTTTATTCAATCAATCAATATTGCTTCAAATGGCAAATCAACGATGTAAATTTAAACCTCAAACCTCAAGTGCGCTCTGATAAACATGAAGATTTGTATGAGTGTCGTAGTAATAGCTAAACAAAGAATGACAAACCTTTTAATACATACATACCATTCTAATTATCTCTCTGCTTGAGGATAACCTGACAAACCTGACACATGACAAAGCAGTGTCTTTTTCTACTGCTTGTGGGCCACTCAGCTCAAACCTTGAACTTGAATTGTGCATAGCAATTTTGCTCCAGGGGCCACTTGTGATGTGTTTTATTCTCAGGGATGTATGAGTTTACACTCATGCTGACTGTGTTTCACTTACAAGCTTGTACACTCATGACCCTCTGAGTTTCTGAGTGTTCACACTTCAGGGGTGTTCTGGATTCTCATGCACCGTACAGCCTGGACTTTCAGACTTCTGAGATCAAATAAACTCATATTACAACTGCAGTGGCAATACTAAGTAATTACCTGCAAGCTAAGAAGCTTGCCTGATAGCTTGCGACTTACTCACCCATTCACATAATTAGGCAGTAATACAAACCAGAAGCTAAGATGCTTGGGTTGAATACTGTGGTATTTCTTGGTCTCTTGGTCTCACCTGACACAGAAGTGAATACAGGAAAATAACAAATGAAAACAATCATACTATTGAAGGTAGAAACTGCCATCACTGGTTGACCAGTTTCAAAACATAATCTTGAGATTCAAAGTCTGTCTATACAGACCAGGAGGACCAGATACAAAAGATGAAAGAAGTAAGATATATAAGCTGTGAAAATATATATATATATGAAGAAATTTTGAATCTATAAAATAACCTCAGAGTGAAATAAGTATTCAATGAATGATGAATGTATGATGCTGTCCTTGTAACATCCTGGATTATTTGATCATATTCCTTTGCAGGAGACCCTCCATGCAGCAATGAAGTCAGCGAGCATGATTAAAAAAACCCTCTGCTCCATGGTGCTCCCCACATTAAACACAACACAATCCAGCGTGCTTACATTCATCGGGGTCACCTACTGCACTACCAATGAAACTATGTTTGAAGCCTCGCTTAACACACTCAACCAGGTATGTGTTTGTTATTGTGTGCTTACAGTGTTCACTTGTTTTTTTTGTAAAGATAAAGTGATGATGCTCACTTTTAACTACTCCTTTGACTACTGTTTAAGTAATAAAAAGGGTTGAGTGTGCTTTGATTTTCACCTCTTGTCATCAGGTACTAATGGAGCTGTTGGTGACAAAACCAGAAGAGGTGGCAACATTTGCTGGGATGGCTGTTGTGGCGTTTGACCGACTGCAGAATGAGACGTCGCTGTGGGAAAGCCTTCTGGCTATTCCTCCGCTCCTTCGTTCTGGTTCTGTTGACCAAGCACTGGACCGCTTAGAGGGCTTACTCACCAACATACTGGGGTAATGAACCTTCAGTGATGGAGTAATGGATGAATGACAGCTGTGATAAAGTGTGTGTTTAAGACAAAAACTAGATTAGCAAAATTTTTAGCATTACCAGAATTATTCAAAGCACTATTTCCTTTAATAGCTCATTTAACCATCAGGTGTTTCTTTCAAGCTTCATTTTACACTTCCAAGTAATTACCAAAGTGTATTTGTCTGACTTGTATTATATTATATTATATTATATATGGATTTTTCCTATTTTGTGGCCTTTAAATTGCAAAAACCTTTGGTCCTCTGGCAGCACAGATAATCTTAATGCTGCCTCTTGGTAACCAAAGATGCCCATCCCTGGCAGGGGATAAGT
Organism: Cetoscarus ocellatus; assembly: GCA_037902135.1. Lineage (NCBI taxonomy): Eukaryota > Metazoa > Chordata > Actinopteri > Labriformes > Labridae > Cetoscarus > Cetoscarus ocellatus. The sequence goes on along the minus strand of JBAMNC010000677.1, from coordinate 1,918,026 downwards.
TAAAGTTAGGGGGAAGTTGTGGTTAGTTGAAAACTGCAAGATGCACAGAATTTATGAGGACTGGCTGACTCAGCATTAGTTGTTTCAACCTAGAAATTTTGGATTTTCTAAATGGACTGATGAAAAACTTTAAATAGTAAAACCCATCACTGATGAAAAGACTTAAGTAATAAAACACATCATTCCGATGTTTTCAGTGAAAGGCTTGGACACAGACAGAAGCTTCTACAATGTATGAGAGTGCTTTTCCTGCTACACTTGGTATAGCTTTAAAAAGTAAAGAGCTTCAGATTAAACCTTTCTAATAGCTTTTCTGAATCTTTATAAAGGGGTGATCATCTTTCAAAAAACCTTAAATGTTGTCATAGTTATTGTAATCAACTTCCAATTTTTATAGCTTGTCAGCATTTGTCCTAGTCATGGAAGACTGTTGTTGATAAACATTTATTACCTTTTTTTTTGCAAATAAAATCATATCCCTTTTTTGCACCTAAAAAGCAACTTTGTTAAGTTGCAGGAGATGAAAGCATCAGTATGTTAAGAATTTTTCCAGGTTAGTCCAGTGTTAAAAATCAAATGTTTTTTTTATCTCCCCTGTGGTTTCTCTAGTACCATGAACGCCATTCAGAGTGAATTCCCAGAGGCTGATGTCCCACTTCCTGAGGCAACCTCTCTGTTTGCTCCTGTCCTCAGCTTGATCCACTACACTCAGAACTGGAGTGGAAGAGGTGACTTTGCCCTATTTGCATTACTGTCCAGAAGATGGATTAGCAACAAAACCTGTCATGAATTCATTGTAATCAACTAAATTCATATATATATTAGATGTGGTTTTATAAATATGTAGCTAAATTCAACCATTATTCAGTGTACCACTGTGGGACAGGATCTAGTTATTGAGCAGACATTAACTCTCTATGGTTTCAAGAAAACCAAGATGACTTACCTTTGATATGCATTCACGCTGAAGATATGTTGTCAGCCAAGTTTGGCATCAATAGGGTGTAATGCCTGTGCATGTGATTTGACTTTTCTCAGAAGTGTACATTTCCCTGGGAGACGTTGTCAAACTAGAGAATGACTCACTGAGTGAAATGGTGAGACAAGTTCTTCCAGAGGTCAAGATACCGCTGGACAAGGTAAGCGCTGACAAACTTTTACTCAACCCTGTAGAGTATGTAAAATGGTAATGAGAATAAATGATTGTACTAACAGGCAAGCACACTGAAGCTGCTTGTCATGAGGCTTAAGGCCTGCCTCAGCTCCACCTCCTTTCTTAGTTTCTTGTTTGATTAAAAGTAGTTTGAAATAGCATTTCCAATATGGCGCCATCACTGTTAGGTTTTAGAAATCTGGATCAGAAACAATTGGGTATCACAACTGTTACCCAATGTTTATAATTTATACTGGCATTTCTTCAAAACTTAGGGTGAAAGTGACAGATTTATTGTTAAGCTACTGTGACAACTATGCTGCTTAGCTTGTTATATTATCTGGGGGCTGGGAGCTTCTGTAACATTTAATTTACTGTGAAATTGTTGCTTGACTTTAATGTCACATCATATTTCAAGATAAACTATCACAGTGTCTGCTTTTATTTCTCTTCTCTATAATGGAGTTGCCTTAAAGCAAAGCTTGACTCTTAAGCAAATTTAAACTGCAATGTGAGTTGGAGGGACATATTCTGGAAATATGCTCATTTCTTTTTCTCTCTTTTATCCCATTTAGAATGAAGGCTGTCTTAAAAACACTTTCTAAGACCTTGTTAATATCCCTAATGCATAGTCTAAATACTGCTGTAGATGGCCGTATTTTGCAACTCTGACAAAAGATTTCAGCCATTATCTGTGTCACTGGCCAGTTTTGTTTATTCTTTATTTTTTGTACAATTCAATCCAACCCAGTCCACTGTATTTATAAGGCACATTTAAAAACAAGCTATGCAGTTTACCTAAATATGGCACAATGACTACCAAGCAAAAACAAAATAAAAATAAAATGAAATAGAACAGAGTACAACTAATAAAAAAAAATATTAAAACCAAAAATAAAAGCACTATAAAATCATTAAAATATGTGAAGCACTGACAAAAAACCGAGACAGAGAGTCAAATTAAAGAGCACTTGAGAGACAGAAAACAGAGGTCACACAACTCTCATAATAGAGGCCAATGACTAAAAGCAAGTCTTTGGATGAGATTTAAGAGTAGTTACGGTTCTGATTTCAGGAGGAAACTTGTTCCATTATTCAGGGGTCACGTAAGGTGCTTTGCAAATCCATTCAAAGATTTAAAAACAGACAGCAAAATCTTATCATGGACTCTTCAGTGAAGAGAAGTCAGGATGTTATGAAGCAAGCATCTTTTTTATTGAAAATTAAGCCAATGTTGACCACCTCTGTCTCCTGTCTACCATGATCACATTTTTAACTCTTCTGTTATCACTTCTGCTGGCTGCCCATGATAAGAGCATGAGGCCCTTGGTTTACAAGGTATGCAAAACAAAGTGGAAGGAATTGATAAGGGAACTGTTGAGCAAAAAGACTAATGATACTAACTCCTTGAGGAATTCCCAGCTGGAATCGGTTTCCTATTACCATCCCTAGTGTCTCCCTGACTGTTCGTACTGTATGTGGTGGCGGGCCAGAGCCTGGACTCATGTTGGAAACCAAGCAGTGGCATTCAGGGATTAAAAGGATAAAGGGAAGAAAACCAGCAGACTTTTACCACAATGAAACTGAGTGTCTGTCCTTCAGTTTTTGCTCTTTATGTTAATAAACAGTGTCCCATCAACATAGCCCACTCTGTCCCTCTACTGCCCAAAACTGGCCTGTCAGTGTGTTACTTTAACAAACTGGAGCCAATAAGCCTTTGGGGTTGTGTCGATGGCCTGGGCCCTAGCTTCTGAAGGGCTGTGTGAAATCAAATTATATAACAGCACAAACAGATCCAAGAAACCAGCCTTTACAGAAAAAACCTTGGTAGATACTGTAGATCGTCTTTTTCCTCGTATAGATATAAGGGCTATCTGTAAGGCTTAAAATATGTCAGTGTCAAAAATATGCACCCCTCATTGCTAAATTAACTCTCAGCAAGGGCATCAGTTTGTTTAGAAGAGTGGGGGGGATGGCTACTGGCAAATGTGACTTTTGAGAAGTGCTTGGCATGATGACTATAATTGATTTTACTTTTGGTATGACTACTAAAAAATGCGTAGACTTATTTCATGTTTTAAGTGTTACGTATTGAATAAAAACCTCTTGAGAGCTGGGCCAACACTTTTATATGAATTACGAACCCCCAACAATGTTGAACTTCTTGTTTTAATCAGCATGTCAAATATATCACCTACATCTCTACAGGATTTACAGCTCAGGGACAGCACATAAACACTCTCTTCATCACAAACAAGATAAAGGTTAAGCCATTTTACATATAAAAGAATAAACCTCAGGTCACTGGGGACTATAGTTGGATGTTAGCATTTTGAGTTAAAGGTACTCAAGGACATATTCACTTTTAAAACAAACTTACGCCCCCTTTGCATATATTTATTACATGGGATAATCACAGGGTTAAACAAGCAAACAAGTTTTCTAACTCACCACAGGTATTATCAGAAGAAAAAGCACACTCTGGGTCGGAGCTTCAAGCAGCTGCACGCTTTTTTTTTAATCCTTGCAAATATCTGCTGCGTCTCCCTGCAACTCTCGGACGAATGCGGATGATGCGTTCTATACTACTGAAAATAACTGGAGTTACGATGGCTTACACGTGAAGGATTTGTGTGTGGTGGAGACAAAATGACCCCTGACAAAAAGTCCCCCCTAAACTGACACTTATGACTCTCAGTACTATTGCTTGACTATGCAGTAATAAGCAAAGTGTTAAAATTGATCGTAATGTGATCATTATGCTCTTCTCTGTAGGCCATTGCCCTGACTTTGGACAAAGAAACAGTGCATATGTATGTTTGCAATAGCAGCAGTACCCCACTGTGGCTAGTACCAGCGTGTAGCCTAGGCACTGTTCGCATGCTTCTTGGGTGGATTGATCCTGATTTGGTTGCAAAGCAGGTAAGTTTGGTGAAGTCACTTTCTCAAATGAGTAGGTGGTGTTTTTCTTTGGCCCTGGGTCTTGCTTAATCTGTGTCACATTTGGTAATCATCTGTGTTTTTCTATCCCTAATTTGCATTCTCAAGTGCCACCCTCAGAAGCAGTTAGATTCAGAGCACACCGAATAATTAGCCAGTGGCCAGGAGAAAGCTGTTGGCCATAGCAACAAGCAAGTGCTGCTCTTAGGTTTGTGCCTGGGGATTAGAAACCTCAAAACATATCTAATTAGCCCTGCCACTATGGTAGATGTGTGTTGATGAGATAATTCCCAATCACAGGCTGTTGCACAACCAGGTCATTAGTATGGGTACTCACTCAAAGAGTCACCTGGACATCAATAAGCAACCTCTTACTGACAGGAATGATTTACATATGTTGTATTTTAATAGCCTGTAAATGTTTTAATCCAACATGACACACAGTGAAATGCCAGATGTTTGAGTTGCCTCACAAGTTTGCATAGCTCACTGGTGACCATCTCGCAACACTTGATTATGTTGCACAGAATTGAAGGTAATAAGATTACTCAGAAAGTCTTACATTAACTCATATTTTTATGTTTTTTGAAAGTCATGTTTCAGTACTTTATCAAATCTGGTTAGCGTTGTATGTTTTTTTTTTTTTGTCAATTTGTCTATGGATTTTGTGATTAAGTATTAAAGCTAACAGAGCTAAGGCAGTATTTACTGTAGGTTGCTGGGTAGGCAATAGAACACAGATACTTGAAAAGAAGAAAAGAGCTAGAGAAAATTTTTGTGTCATGATGATAATTTAGGGTAATTTGTTGGTAAACAAGGATAAGTGCCAAGATACAAACAAAAAAACAAAACTACAAAAGTGTGCCATGGATATCATTCATGAATAGACCTACCAGTGTGATGTCCTACCATTGTTTTGACGTCAGTTTAAGCCCATTGTCTCTGTGGAGCATAGACATACAGAGTTGCTGACAGCACGGCGCGGAGCAGTGCTGTCAGTGACCAGTTACCACCGAGGTGACCTGCAAACTTTTCAGAGTGGACTTACCATCGTGGCAAAGGGAGTCTTAAAGGAACAGTAGATTTAAGAGAGAGAGATCCGAGCCCTATCAGGGGAACTGTGTACATGAAAAATAGATGTTTTTTGTACATTAGTTATTGTGAACATACCCTAACAGTCATCAGAAATGAATGGTATATGAACCTCATTCTTGCAAAATATGACCTCTTTAAATTTGATGTTGAACATTTTTTTATACCATGACTACAATCAATTTAATGCAAGTAGCAGTAATGTACTTCATGTCTTATTAGGGTGAGTGCCATACACCTGAACTTAACTGTCAAATGGTATGTCATTGCTATCGAGACAAAACCTCTTAACTCTTTTTAGGATTTTTATTTTTTTTTATAAAACAGTGAATAATAAAACAGTATCCTGTTTCTTTACCATGGCAAAAAAGAGGTGACTTTTATTATTTATAGATGACAAAAGCTTGAGACAGCAGCAGAGTAGGAGATCTATTTCTTGTGTATGTTTAATTTAGTTAAAAAGCTTAAAAAAAATGCTTGAATTCCTTTTATGTGTGACACATGCTCACTCACATGTGAACATCGTTATCCCCAGACACTTCTGGCATGGAGCAAGTACGTTGCACCACGTGACTTGGCTTTTACCAGAGGGTTTGTCAGCGGTCTGTTGGGACAATCTTCCCCTGGAGGACAGGAGGGTAACCACATCGTGAGGCGCAGGCGTAGCGTAGAAACACAACCACAAAGCATTGATGAGGAGCTGTAAGTATTTATCTTTCCATGCCTCCTAAGACAGAAATTGGATGAAGTAAAAAATGTGTGTATGATAAGTGTTCAAATATTTGGAACACATATTTGGATTGTGAATCCCAAATAAAAAAAAATAACTTTGAATTTTCTCTTTATAATCCAGATTAATGCAGACTACTGCAGTAATTCTGCCCTCTGTGTTCTCTAGTTTTCTTATTTAGGACTTTGTGTCTGCATCAGTGTTTGTGTATTTGTGTGTATGGTTGTGTTGAAAAACTCTGCCAGTCTGGACAGAGCAAGAAACACTTTTAGGGATCTGGAGATGGCATCGCAGTCTATTTCCTCTGCTCTTGGTCTTTCTGCAGCAGACGCTGAAGTTAACAGGCTTTTTAATGAGATGGTTGAGGGACTTAATGTCAAATGATTCCTCGATTGTGAAAATAAGGGCCAATGCAGGTACTTATATTTAAACAAACAATCTTTTGGTGTATTTTGGTGTATCAATAGTGGATACTGCTGTGGTAAAAATGTGCATTAAGCTTTTAGTTTCCTTGTAGTTATCTGATGAGTTTGTACTGACCCTGAAAAAGACAAGAATGAATGTTTTTGGAGTAATGTGAGAAACTAACTCAAACAAGACCATCAGCAGCCAGATGGTTTATCTCTATCCTGGTGTTTTATCTCATCAAACCTCTGCATAGGGGTCAGTTTCAGACAACAAAGATAAAAGTTGTGCTGTTGCATCAGTCATTCTGTCATTTTCTAATCAGGATTTTAATTTCAGCTCCTACATGTCAGTGTGTCTTTGGGAAAGACCCTGAGACCCCAGTTACCTTTTGTTTCAGTGACGTCTTAATATGTCATGTATATGTAGCACACCAGTGTTGTTTATTTATTTGAATGGACATTTGTTTTTGTAGCTGCAACCACCAGAGTGTGAATGTGGTGTGGATGGATATGTGACTTGTGTTGTAAAAAGGCATTATGGGGCAGTCAGATAATTTCAAAAGGGCTTGAACTGTTCAAATCCATTCACCATTAGTTTGTACATTTCCATTAAAGTGTCTTTCATGAAAAAGACAGCAGAATAAGATGTTTTATTTCTTTCTTTCTAGTACATAAGTACGTAAAACATAAAAGTATAGTAAAATTATTAAAATCACAAGAGATTCTAGGGCCAAAAGTATCTTAAAGGATGTTTTTATGAACTAATTAACATCATAAATTATTGAAATAGTCTTTTCTGGTTTTAGAATATTTTTGTACAATTTATGATTATGTTCATATCATCCATTTAACCTTTATTTTTTTTTTCAACTATTTGTTTCCCTTTCTCACCATCTACTTTCTAAACTTATAAACTTGGCCTGACTTTTAAAAATAACACATTTCAGTGCATACTTGGTTTTGATTTAAAATCCACACACATGATCAGCTCTTTATTTCGATTGTAACCTTTGTTTTGCAGGTTTTTGTGGTTTGGTGGAGTGGTGTTGGATGTTCTACAGATGATCCCTGAGGCAGAAACGATTGTCCATAACCTGCTCAGCTCTGGTGTCCAGTCCATGAAGATTGTAACTCTGACCTTTGAAACTTTAGAAGGTGAGGCATCATAACATCCAACTCATGAGTGTAACTTATCTCAGAGCAAAACCTGGACACAAGTAGTTTTAGGTGCCAGCCTTTCAGTTAAAGAAGCAAAGCCATAGAAACATAATCCAAAAGTCAGTGCGTATAAAGTTCAGTTAAATGTACTGATTTTATTTATTTTTGCTCTGAAATACCTTATGCAATGTTATCTATATACATTTTTCTATTTTCTTTCTATATTTCACAGCACTGTTAGCATTTTCAATGACATGACACAATGTTTTTATAATTATAAAAGGTCAACTTGAAGCTACTTCTCCCTCTCTATATCTGGTTTACATTTTGTGCTGCTAGCTTGTGATGGATCATGATGATTCTCTGCTATAGGTTGGAAATTCTGTCCCCTATTCTGTTTGTATCTCACTCCCCCACTCCCCCCATCCTGGCCCCTATAAAGGTGTGGATAAATCAGAAACCCCTTAGTCATGGGGAAACAATTTCTGCCCACCTCTGCTACTCAGATGTTTTTTTAGTTATAACTTTTTGATTATGACTGAGGTCCCTTCCTATTAAAAAATGTAATCCACTTTTTTGTTTCTAATGGATGAATTTTTAAGAAATGCGGAAGAAAAACTGTGAAAGCAGTCTTTTGGGTTTGTTCTGTGCGTAGTCCTTGAATGCATTGCCAGTACCTTGGTCCCATTCCCCCTCATACGAAATTCTCCATGAAACCATAGGGGGTTTGTTGTTTTGTATATAAATTTTGAAAAGTGCAGCCTTTGGTAAAATTTGTAACAAGTAAGCAAGTAAGTGATTCTGACAGCACATTTATATACATCTTTTGTTGTTGTTTAGATTGAGAGACCGCTGGTGGCACAACTTACATTCTGTGCTGTTTAAGAAGCTTTCTCATTACATATTGCAACAGAGACCCTTGCTTTGTTTTCCTGTTGAACACGAAAGTATAACCTGTTAGTGAACAGTTAGAACAGCAACAGGATACTATGTTAACACCCATTCCCAGGAGACTTATGTAAGAGAGGAGAGGAGTAAGCAAGCAGAAAATGTACATTTACAGATATACAGAGGAAAATTATGACACTTCTTTGGACAACATTGTCAAAATTTAACTGGTGTTTTGAAGTCTTGCCTGAGTATGGCAATCTTTACCACTCTGACTTTATCTTTCCTGTGTTTTACACTTTCTCAGAAATAACGGAGGGTTTGCTGAATGACGCTGATCGTGTCAAACAAACATTTCAAACACTGGTGTCAAACCCCTCAGAGGCAAGTGTGTGGATCAGTGAAGTCCTGGACAGTGGAGTGGAAGCAGTCATGATGGTATGCTTAGCGGTATTTTGTCTTATTGTCAGCCTTTGACCTATTATGCCATAAATTTTATTGATATTATTCAAAGTTCAAAGCGTCATGAGGTATTTTGTTGATTTAGTTGTTGCCAAGTGAAAACAAGGTCAGTGTATAAAATATATGACTGAAATAAAAGTACCCCAAAATTCTTGGAAATAAACTGTTTCTCCCTCTTTTAACAGGCTGTAACATCTGCAAATGCAACATGTGAGGATGTCTTCAGTCCCTTTGAGTGGCTCTTGAACTCAGAAACCATACAGTTTGAAGTGTTGAGGTCAACAATCTGCCAGGGGGGCTCTGACCTGGGTGGGGCCTTACTGATGACCCTGATGCCACTGATTGAATCGGTAAGGCTTCTGAGACATTGATTTTGGGAATAAAATATGAGTCTTAATTCAGCTATACCAAAGTCCTGTACTGTCCTTCCTTTAATTCAGATTGTTTTCAGGAGTAAAATTAATCTATTTTAGAAAATAAATGAAATCCCGCACCTGAAAATTTATTAAAGAATTGGTTTACCTGCAATCTCCTCACACAATGTCTGCCTAGTTTGTAGATAAGAATAGAAGGACAGGTAGAATCTTAGAATGTGAAGTTCAATGTATGATCTCTATAATCGTAAGAATGATTATAACACCGCCCACGGTTGTCTACTCATCTGGACACTTATCTCCCCACTTTTTTTAACGGCTGGGAGTGAGTCTTTGCTGAAATGGAAACAAAACAAATTAAATCAAAGAGATGTACATCTGTTTTACATAACCACTAAATTCTCTATTAACGTCATGCAAGTAATGATACTTTGATTTATCTTTAAAAAAGGATCTGGTAGGTGAATACAATACAGGGAACCTTACAAGACAACATGCCAAACGCGTCTTTCTCACCCCTTGGTATGATGGTATGATCAAGTATGAGGCCCAAAAATCTCCTGTGGCCCACCAAAACCCTCATTAGGAATGACAGAAGTGATTCCAGCTGAGAACTAGTTCCAACTATTAAACCAATTCAGCCCACATGCCTTGTAAAACTTGTAAATCAATATCAAACTTTGATGAGAGACAATCTGTATGATTACATCAAGCAGTCAAGAAAGTAACCAAAGCAAACAAGAGACTGAGGTGTCAATTCATTTTATACAAATTTACACCAACAGAGTAAGATTCATTGTCTATGTCTTTGTGATAACAAGCAAGAGTGTAACCACCAGCAAAATGCTGAAACATTGTCAACACGGCACAACACTGAATATCAGGACTGGCCTGTGTCTCATTCTGTTGACTCAGAAATCCTGTGTAGGCTTATTATACAAAATAAAATAAAGCGTTTTATGATCATTAAAAACATAATTGCAGTTCAAATAATTGTGTTTATAGTTTTTGATTTTTGTAAATGGTCCCCTTGAAGTTCTTCTTGGGCCCACCAGGTGGTCTTGGCCCACACTTTGTGAAGCGCTGTCTTTAACAATGTGTTGAGGGTCAGACAGTGACATACACATGCAGGCTGCCAGGGAAGATCTGTTCCTGTGTGTTTTAACCTGTTCAGCCCCACCCCCTTTTTTTAAGCCGTCTGCTCGAAACCCATAAGGTCTATTTGAATAATTATGGTGTCATAATAAAAGTAACACTTGAGAGATTTGTCCAGATGTGTAATTATCAGTATATGTGTTACTGGGACAGAGTAATCCTCACCTAAAACAAAAACAGTTTTTTATTGTGAATATCTCTCTTAGAAATGATGCTGGAGTGGCTGTAAAACTCTAAAAATTAATAATAAAATATTTTTACATCATCTCTGCAAAGGATTATTGTTATTAAGTGATGCAGAGCAAAATTAAAGAGGTTTTTATAACAATATGGTCAGGTGAGGATTTTGGAAAAACAGTGGATATTGAGCCAAAGGTCAAAAGTATGTGTATTTTGTCAAATAAAAGCCAACATGACTATAGTCTTAAAGGCACAGTTCACTGCCTTGTGCTGTTGTGTCGAGGAGCTTTTCTCCTGAGACCCAGCAGACCCAAATTTGGGTCCTATGGGGCTAAAGAGGTTAAGTGTTACAGTCAGTTTTATTCTGATTTCCCCAAGTTTTACCAAGTTATCTACAAGTCCCCTCACCTCTACATGTCATGGTTTGTGCTGTAGTTAAGTAAGTTAAGTTAAACTTTTTTAAAACTGAATGCTTTTGTAGGAAGCTGATGGTGATCAAGACCTTGTTTCAGTTCACATGTTTATTTTCACGCTTTTATTTACATGCATGCTGCTCTAACAGATCTCAGTTTGGACCTTACTCTTGCAGCAAGCAGGCGTGAGTGTGACATAACCCTGTTCGCTATGATTTAGATATTTTTCTGAGCCCTCTTTAATGAAAGTCAAGGTAATAGTAACACCTAAAAAGGCCACTTTTCACTGCATGACCAGGTGCCCCAGTATAGTCACTTTTCGGCTGTTTGAATTGTGTTATTTCTAAAATTATCAGACTCTGAAAACAACAAAAATAAATCTGGTAAGGTTTTACAATATTACACATGAGCACAGGCTAAAGCCACAGCTGTGGTAACTGCTCTGGGCTAAATAGTGCTCACTTGCCATCAGTGGCTGTGTTATTATTGTCACTGGAATTCAGGGAAAAAAAATTAAGTCATTCAAGTTGGTTACTTTATAAACTTTTAAAATCAGTATGAAAAGGCATCAAAAAGAAGTCATATTGGTGCTCCTGACATAAATGTATTGCAATATGCTATCTTTCCTACATCCATCCAAAATAATTGGCAGTTTTGGAAAATAGAGAACAAAATGAAGGACTGCTCTTATTTAAATGTCATTTACTTTCGATAGATTTTAATAATTCCCTTAATATTTTGTTTCAACAATCTCAAGTAACAAGTGTTTTGTTTTTTCCGTTTTTTTTTTTTTTTGGTTTGTTTATCTGAGCCCTTTTGGTTGTTGGTTTAATGTATAATGTTATCCTTTTTTTCTGTCCTTTTTGTCACATTCTGATTTCACCAATAGAGTAAACAGAGTAAAAAAAATCTATTTTTGCATGGTCACACATTTACATTCAGTGTTAGTGACTTAAACATAACATATGAACCTGAAAGAGATATTTAGGTGCATTTGATACTGTTAATTTGTGCGATGTTTACAATAATATCCATGTTTCATGGTTATTTTACCACAGGCACAAGACTTTAACAGCACCGTCAGTGGCCAATCAGAAAACAACATCACTCTTCCCATGATTCTCTCTGAGTGGCAGAAGTTGTATAACTACAGTCAGCAGCTCTTACATTCTGTGGATAGACTGGCCATGGAGCTGGGTGGGGCATACTGGAAGAACTGGATGCCAGAAAACTGCACCCATGATGCGACTGAAACTCTTCAACAAAGGTTTTATAGAAGTGTTGATTGTGTACTTGCAGGATTTCATTCCAGAGCGCTACTGTGCTTATGTTGTCACTGTAGATCTGATTGATTATAGTGCATCATACTGTCTAAAAAATACTGTTTGCAATCATAGTCTTGATCCCAAAATATATAAAAACATTGTATGTGTATTTTATGAAATGGGATCAAGGTCCTGGCATTACACCTGCTGTCTTCAATGATGTGGATGTAGAATAAAAGGGGCACTTTCTTAATTTTTTTTTTACTCTTGTATGCTAACTCTTAAATTCATGCTGTCAGTTTTCACTCAGTCTGAATATATTTGTTTTCATGCTTTGTTTTGCTTCTAGTGCTTTCTTGTTCATGGTGAAAGTGGGGAGAAGGTTTGAAATGAGTGAGCTGTGGCACGTGGTTAAGAACTACTTCCACATGGTCAACTGGGTCCTGACCTACAGGTCTGGTGTCGATACTCCCCTCAACTGTGAGTTCTAGTTCTTCCTTTTTTTTAATATTTTCATTTAGTTAATGGGAAAAACTTAGCTCACAGAGGATCAAAATGTTTAAATAGCATGAGCAAACTGTCACTAATATTATCTTCGTTCTTAGTGGAAATAAAGACAGAACTAGGTTAACTTGTTAGGTGAGGTGTGACAAATGAACATGTAACAGCATTTAAATTATATTGTATATTCCTATAAGTTCCTATAAGATCCTTCTGGACATACTGTATGTGAGCAGCTGTTTATCCAACCCCTTGTGGTACAATTTGTGTTGTTGGAAGCCATCTTTGATCCCTTATTTCTTTTGCTAGCTAGACAACATTATGACAAACTTGAAATGGCAAAAGTTAGATGTTGATATGTTTTGTTAGCTATGGTCTTGGATAACCCTATTTTAGTCATGTGGGGTGAATTTGTGTTTTTAAAACATCTTAAACTGACTATCATCCTTAGAATGTAAACACAGCTCAACCCCTAATTCAGGTTTTATTTCTTTAACATCAAGTGAAATACATGTAATTCAGTCAAGTTTTAAGGAATGTTTTTGCCCTTGCTTGCAGGCACTGGGAGCGTCCTTACATCATTCATCGACTGTAAAATTGAAAAGGATTTTGAATGGCCAGAGTTTATTACAACAGTGACTCAGACACTCATGTCTCCAAGCCCATATGTACTGTTGAAGTAAGTACCTGTAATTCTTTTGTCATATTAATGATTTTGTTTTACTTTTTTCATCAAAGCTGGAGATGTGGAGGTATTACATGTGTTTTGTGATATGGGTTTGGGCTTTATTATTAACACTTAACATTGATCCGATTGTTTACTTATCAGAAAATCTTTACTCTTAGTTAGTTTAGTTAAAATGCACAGATTTCTCCTTCATATACCACCACCATTGTCCTTCCCCAACCCTCTTTGTTGCTAAAACATGTGTGAAAAGTAATACCTGCCTAATGTTATGCTGGTATCTATTGTTAATATTTGTATTAAAAGCAGTTTTTGAACTCCTCCGATGTTCTCTTTTTTCATAAGTTACCTCAAAGGAGCAGTGAATCTGTTGCAGCGTTTGTACCGGGACTCCATAACAGCTGTGGTTGGATCATTTCTGGAAAGAAGTATCCATGGTGGTGAAGCACTTACCAGCTACCTGACAAACCTGCTGCATAACCTACAAGGCTTTATCATGAAGGTCCTAATGCTTCCAGACGAAAACATCACTAACCCTGAAGTCATGAGTACACTTGTCAGTGACCTGTTCCAGTCCACTGGTCTGTCACCTCTGCTGCCTCTGCTCTTGCATGACAGCCCTATCAATGTCTCCACAGTGCTTAGCGTGGCCACCAGTCTTATCAGACAAAACCAGCACATTTTTACTTTTAATGAGACAGATACAACAATGCCAGAACTAGAAAAACTGATAATGCAAGTCCTCTCCTTGGAAGATAACCATACAATGTCAATCTACAACCTCATGGGACAAACTCTGCTTACCTATGCAGGCTACTTCCACCCAGATGATGTGACATGGTTCATGGAGGCCATCCGACCTTTCACCAACCAGACCTCAGCAGGCATTGTTAAGGCCTTTGTTAGAGCCGTGGATCTTCTAAAGACAGTGACAGACGCTCCAAATGGTGACCCAACAAATGTAATTCAATTTCTTGAAATTGCAAAGAAGTGGATGACGCAGCCCAATTTGCCATTCCTTCTTGCAAACTTGATGCTATCAGGGAACTCCTCCAACAGTCTTGAAGGATGCTTTGAGCCTCATCAAGACCAGATTGTGACAGCCCAGTGCGTTATGGGATTGGTCAACAGTGTGAGCAGTTTCATCACTCAACTGCCTGTTCTGCAAAATGAGACATCCATTCTCCAAATGATCCCAAAGATTGTCAATGATACTATCAAGGAAGTCCTTAATGGGGACCTTGGCTCCGATCCTCTTGCCACTGTCATAGTCACCCTTAACACAACCCTGGCCAACATCAAAATGGCTCTTCAGATGAACCACCTCAACACTCCAGAGGTCATGAAAGAAATCAAGGTGGTGGAGGGTCTGATACAACTAACTGCCAACCCAGATTCATGTGGCATTAACATGACATTGGCTGAAAATCCCACATATGCAGAGAAAATCTATCTGGAGACAATCAGTTGCTACTTGAAGCAGGTGGAAATTATCATCAGCAACAGCTCACTGTCAGACCTCCTCCAGCCATTCCTTTATGTCCTACATAAGCAAGTCAGCCTACAGCTGTTGCAGACAGATTTCACTTTGTTTGTGAGCGCCCAGGTAGAAAATCTGATGGACATGATCAATCTTCCTTTAGATGGCACAGATCTGAGTCACATTGGCCTGACTGCACTTGAGATGTTCCAGCGACTATTTCAACTCATCAGAGGCAACCTAGAGTTTCAGAACAACCTCCCAGGTATGGAGCCATTTTTTGATCCAACTGATTTGTATGCTTTTGAGCATCAAATGAATAAATACCTTGAAATTGCAAAGAAGTGGATGACGCAGCCCAATTTGCCATTCCTTCTTGCAAACTTGATGCTATCAGGAAACTCCTCCAGCAGTCTTGAAGGATGCTTTGAGCCTCATCAAGACCAGATTGTGACAGCCCAGTGCGTTATGGGATTGGTCAACAGTGTGAGCAGTTTCATCGCTCAACTGCCTGTTCTGCAAAATGAGACATCCATTCTCCAAATGATCCCAAAGATTGTCAATGATACTGTCAAGGAAGTCCTTAATGGGGACCTTGGCTCCGATCCTCTTGCCACTGTCATAGTCACCCTTAACACAACCCTGGCCAACATCAAAATGGCTCTTCAGATGAACCACCTCAACACTCAAGAGGTCATGACAGAAATCAGGGTGGTGGAGGGTCTGATACAACTAGCTGCCAACCCAGATTCATGTGGCATTAACATGACATTGGCTGAAAACCCCACATATGCAGAGAAAATCTATCTGGAGACAATCAGTTGCTACTTGAAGCAGGTGGAAATTATCATCAGCAACAGCTCACTGTCAGACCTCCTCAAGCCATTCCTTTATGTCCTACATAAGCAAGTCAGCCTACAGCTGTTGCAGACAGATTTCACTTTGTTTGTGAGCGCCCAGGTAGAAAATCTGATGGAATGATCAATCTTCCTTTAGATGGCACAGATCTGAGTCACATTGGCCTGACTGTAGTTGAGATGTTCCAGCGACTATTTCAACTCATCAGAGGCAACCTAGAGTTTCAGAACAATCTCCCAGGTATGGAGCCATTTTTTGACCCAACTGATTTGTATGCTTTTGAGCATCAAATGAATAAATACCTTGAAATTGCAAAGAAGTGGATGACGCAGCCCAATTTGCCATTCTTCTTGCAAACTTGATGCTATCAGGGAACTCCTCCAACAGTCTTGAAGGATGCTTTGAGCCTCATCAAGACCAGATTGTGACAGCCCAGTGCGTTATGGGATTGGTCAACAGTGTGAGCAGTTTCATCACTCAACTGCCTGTTCTGCAAAATGAGACATCCATTCTCCAAATGATCCCAAAGATTGTCAATGATACTATCAAGGAAGTCCTTAATGGGGACCTTGGCTCCGATCCCCTTGCCACTGTCATAGTCACCCTTAACACAACCCTGGCCAACATCAAAATGGTCCTTCAGATGAACCACCTCAACACTCCAGAGGTCATGAAAGAAATCAAGGTGGTGGAGGGTCTGATACAACTAGCTGCCAACCCAGATTCATGTGGCATTAACATGACATTGGCTGAAAACCCCACATATGCAGAGAAAATCTATCTGGAGACGATCAGTTGCTACTTGAAGCACGGTGGAAATTATCATCAGCAACAGCTCACTGTCAGACCTCCTCAAGCCATTCCTTTATGTCCTACATAAGCAAGTCAGCCTACAGCTGTTGCAGACAGATTTCACTTTGTTTGTGAGCGCCCAGGTAGAAAATCTGATGGACATGATCAATCTTCCTTTAGATGGCACAGATCTGAGTCACATTGGCCTGACTGTAGTTGAGATGTTCCAGCGACTATTTCAACTCATCAGAGGCAACCTAGAGTTTCAGAACAATCTCCCAGGTATGGAGCCATTTTTTGATCCAACTGATTTGTATGCTTTTGAGCATCAAATGAATAAATACCTTGAAATTGCAAAGAAGTGGATGATGCAGCCCAATTTGCCATTCCTTCTTGCAAACTTGATGCTATCAGGAAACTCCTCCAGCAGTCTTGAAGAATGCTTTGAGCCTCATCAAAACCAGATGGCGACAGCCCAGTGCGTTATGGGATTGGTCAACAGTGTGAGCAGTTTCATCGCTCAACTGCCTGTTCTGCAAAATGAGACATCCATTCTCCAAATGATCCCAAAGATTGTCAATGATACTATCAAGGAAGTCCTTAATGGGGACCTTGGCTCCGATCCTCTTGCCACTGTCATAGTCACCCTTAACACAACCCTGGCCAACATCAAAATGGCCCTTCAGATGAACCACCTCAACACTCCAGAGGTCATGAAAGAAATCAAGGTAGTGGAGGGTCTGTTACAACTAGCTGCCAACCCAGATTCATGTGGCATTAACATGACATTGGCTGAAAACCCCACATATGCAGAGAAAATCTATCTGGAGACAATCAGTTGCTACTTGAAGCAGGTGGAAATTATCATCAGCAACAGCTCACTGTCAGACCTCCTCCAGCCATTCCTTTATGTCCTACAGAAGCAAGTCAGCCTACAGCTGTTGCATACAGATTTCACTTTGTTTGTGAGCGGCCAGGTAGAAAATCTGATGGACATGATCAATCTTCCTTTAGATGGCACAGATCTGAGTCACATTGGCCTGACTGCACTTGAGATGTTCCAGCGACTATTTCAACTCATCAGAGGCAACCTAGAGTTTCAGAACAACCTCCCAGGTATGGAGCCATTTTTTGATCCAACTGATTTGAATGCTTTTGAGCATCAAATGAATAAATACCTTGAAATTGCAAAGAAGTGGATGACGCAGCCCAATTTGCCATTCCTTCTTGCAAACTTGATGCTATCAGGAAACTCCTCCAACAGTCTTGAAGGATGCTTTGAGCCTCATCAAAACCAGATGGTGACAGCCCAGTGCGTTATCGGATTGATCAACAGTGTGAGCAGTTTCATCACTCAACTGCCTGTTCTGCAAAATGAGACATCCATTCTCCAAATGATCCCAAAGATTGTCAATGATACTATAAAGGAAGTCCTTAATGGGGACCTTGGCTCCGATCCTCTTGCCACTGTCATAGTCACCCTTAACACAACCCTGGCCAACATCAAAATGGCTCTTCAGATGAACCACCTCAACACTCCAGAGGTCATGACAGAAATCAAGGTGGTGGAGGGTCTGATACAACTAGCTGCCAACCCAGATTCATGTGGCATTAACATGACATTGGCTGAAAACCCCACATATGCAGAGAAAATCTATCTGGAGACGATCAGTTGCTACTTGAAGCAGGTGGAAATTATCATCAGCAACAGCTCACTGTCAGACCTCCTCCAGCCATTCCTTTATGTCCTACATAAGCAAGTCAGCCTACAGCTGTTGCATACAGATTTCACTTTGTTTGTGAGCGCCCAGGTAGAAAATCTGATGGACATGATCAATCTTCCTTTAGATGGCACAGATCTGAGTCACATTGGCCTGACTGTAGTTGAGATGTTCCAGCGACTATTTCAACTCATCAGAGGCAACCTAGAGTTTCAGAACAATCTCCCAGGTATGGAGCCATTTTTTGATCCAACTGATTTGAATGCTTTTGAGCATCAAATGAATAAATACCTTGAAATTGCAAAGAAGTGGATGACGCAGCCCAATTTGCCATTCTTTCTTGCAAACTTGATGCTATCAGGGAACTCCTCCAACAGTCTTGAAGGATGCTTTGAGCCTCATCAAGACCAGATTGTGACAGCCCAGTGCGTTATGGGATTGGTCAACAGTGTGAGCAGTTTCATCACTCAACTGCCTGTTCTGCAAAATGAGACATCCATTCTCCAAATGATCCCAAAGATTGTCAATGATACTATCAAGGAAGTCCTTAATGGGGACCTTGGCTCCGATCCTCTTGCCACTGTCATAGTCACCCTTAACACAACCCTGGCCAACATCAAAATGGCTCTTCAGATGAACCACCTCAACACTCCAGAGGTCATGAAAGAAATCAAGGTGGTGGAGGGTCTGATACAACTAGCTGCCAACCCAGATTCATGTGGCATTAACATGACATTGGCTGAAAACCCCACATATGCAGAGAAAATCTATCTGGAGACGATCAGTTGCTACTTGAAGCAGGTGGAAATTATCATCAGCAACAGCTCACTGTCAGACCTCCTCCAGCCATTCCTTTATGTCCTACATAAGCAAGTCAGCCTACAGCTGTTGCATACAGATTTCACTTTGTTTGTGAGCGCCCAGGTAGAAAATCTGATGGACATGATCAATCTTCCTTTAGATGGCACAGATCTGAGTCACATTGGCCTGACTGTAGTTGAGATGTTCCAACCACTCTTTCAACTCATCAGAGGCAACCTAGAGTTTCAGAACAACCTCCCAGGTATGGAGCCATTTTTTAACACTACTGTCCTGAATCCTGTTGAGCATCAAATTAATCAATACATCAACCTCATCCAAAAGTGGATGAATCAGCGGGAAGTTCAGTTGGTCCTTTCCAGCATGCTTCAATGGGGAAATCCCCACATCAATGTGTCCACCCCCTTTACAGACATCCACAACCTTCTTCAGGCAGCGGCTCACTTTTTCAACCCTGAACAACTGACCTACCTCTCCATCTTAAGCAATTTTACCCAATCCCTAAACCTTGCGGTCATGTTGGCGGAGACACCATCTGGCATTCAAAGTGATTACTTCATTGGCACCATCTTGGAAGTTGTTCAAAGCACTATCCAGGTCCTGAGCATGGCCACTCACCACCCTCTCCCACATTACATTGAGCAGAGCCTTCTAAATATTGTGAACAACTCACTCAAGCTCATCGTCCAACCAGACATGAATTTCGACAACTCACGAATAATCTCGATCCAAATCCTCAAGAATGCTGAAAATCTCATTGGCATGATATTCCCAGAAATTGCTGAATACCTGCTTCCAGGAATCAAAATAGTTACCACATACTTTGAGAGCAGCATCAGAGCCAGTGGATCAGACAGCTGGAATCAAATGTAAGTAATGCTGAATTTGTCCCCTTTATTGCTAATAAAACAAACCAACTATTTTGTATATGTATATATAATATGATCAAATACAAAGATCTAAATCAAAATATATTTCTGTTATTGTGGAGATGTTATACACCAATGATTAAAATGGTTAAACAATTGAGCTACTGCAATTCTCCAGAGCAAACATCTTAAACAGTGAAGGAATGCCTTTGGATATGTCCCATAGTGTGACGGATGCATGATGGATAAGTGATGGCTGTGGCACATCTTGATTTTCATTTTGGCATGGTTGCTAACTCGTCATGAAGAAAGGAAATACGGAGAGCCAGCTATATATTTTCTTTGCTGAAATATACAGTATGTAATCATTGGTAATATATGTCTCAAATAAGTTGAGACTTCACAGTCACACAACTTGTCGGGTTTTCAGGTAAAACTTGCTTTGGCTTTTTGTGCAGAAACTCCCTTAGTTTGTAAACATTTTTAGGATTACTAGGCCAGTTATACATTAAAACAAGTAGCTGGTATTAAGATTGGCTATGGCGTAATCATATTTGAGTGTGTATGTAAGTTTTAAATGTTTCTGCAGTCAGCCTCATGTGGATGCTAGAAGAGCTGCCTTTTTGTATTTGCATAGTTTTGCATTTGATGCATTTGATGGACAGTTTACATCTCTTTGCCTCAGCCATTTTATCAAACAGTACGGAGACAGGCTAACTGGCTTCTTCTTAGCTTAAGGAGGTGAATGCACTGGTGCTGTAACATTGTCATACTTACAAGGTTGGCAGCATAGGAAAAAGCTTTTAAAGCAGGATTCTGGGGCCACACTCTTTGTTGAATGTTATTTTACATCTCAGTTTGAAACTGCTTTTTTGAGGTGGAAAACTTAGATATTGTTGTGTGGAATCCGCACCAAGTAAAGCATGTTCATTAAAGGATAAGTTCGGTTTCTACAGCTTTTACATAGTTTATAGAATGAAGTAGAACAATATACTCACCCAGAAGGCTTTCCTGATCCAAACAGTGCTTCGGGAGATATTTAGATCCAAAATCGAGCAGCGGACATCCGTAAAATGGTAGCAGACAGGGGCATGTATAGCCGCTCCTTAAACTGCATTAATCGTCCAAAAACTCATTAGTTTCACCAACACTTCATCATGGTCCGCTTGCGCTACTCCTCCACGACAGTCCGGTGTCACTCCATCCATGTTTTTGTGACTGTGCTGACCTCTGAACTGAAAAGTTTCTTTCCGGTTGCGCGCATGCGCAGTACGGCTCATTGTTTCAGCGGCGAGCGGTGGCTACACAATAACTTTCTTCTTCCAGTTTTGTGCAAAATGGACGAATATCTATCGGATGAAGATGTTGTGGACGAGAACTTTGAATATGATGGGTGTCCTTACAGTTTCGAGCCAGAGTATACAGATGAGGAGCTCATCGAAAGGAGGACGCGGAGGCAAGAAACTTTTCAGTTCAGAGGTCAGCACAGTCACAAAAACATGGGTGGAGCGACACCGACCTGTCGTGGAGGAGTAGCGCGAGCGGACCATGATGAAATGTTGGTGAAACTAAT
This sequence comes from Cetoscarus ocellatus, assembly GCA_037902135.1. Classification (NCBI taxonomy): domain Eukaryota; kingdom Metazoa; phylum Chordata; class Actinopteri; order Labriformes; family Labridae; genus Cetoscarus; species Cetoscarus ocellatus. Next base: position 1,896,511 of record JBAMNC010000677.1, on the reverse strand, counting down.
GAGTTTTTGGACGATTAATGCAGTTTTAGTAGCGGCGCTATACATGCCCTGTCTGCTACCATTTATACCGATGTCCGCCGCTCGATTTTGGATCTAAATATCTCCCGAAGCACTGTTTGGATCAGGAAAGCCTTCTGGGTGAGTATATTGTTCTACTTCATTCTATAAACTATGTGAAAGCTGTAGAAACCGAACTTATCCTTTAACATCAGATGTACACTTTAAAAATATTAAATAAGTTTGGGGTTTTATGTAGATTAAAGTTTCCAATTAATCAGTTCAGTGCTGTTTGAAATAACAATATAGTGTTAAAAAATTAACCTGGTAAAATTATGAATTAACATCCAATTGCCCTCTGTTTTTATGATCAAACTCCCGTCATTTGTATTTGAGTTATATGTACATTGGACTCATTGAAGTAATGGTTATTTGATCCACACACAAATACAGCATGAATTCCCTAGAGAGCTTTGATGACATTTAATGAGACCTAATGACATTTGGATGAGACATGTCCAGATCTGAAATATAGTTGTTCTTTTTTTCCCAAAGAATTTTGAATGAGATGATCACAGTCCAGAGCCTCTTGCCAACACACAGAAAAGCTCAAGCCTACGTTTCTGTCCTCATTAACATCACTCACTTCATCCTGGAGTCTGGCCAAGGCAAGTCAGCTTCTCTGTATCACTGTGGGTGGGCATCATGTGAATCTTGGGGAACTCTGATGGAGTGAAGGCCACATTGTGTACTTCATTATCCAAGAACTGGGCTGTTAAATGCTTTGCTCCATGTTTTAAATGCAAGAATAATTATATTTGTAGGCTTGATTTTAAACTCAAGGTCCACAGTTTTGAATGTCATTTCTTGTGATTTCAGGAAACATGAGTATCTGGGCAATGTTTGAGAGTGCATCAGAAGACAGCTTGCCCATGGTTATTGGAAAGGTAAGGCTTGTAGAAAGTTGTCTCTTATTTGCATGACAAACACTTTTAGTAGTTTCATTTTGTGAAAAATGAAACCATAGAGAGTGATACGCAAGTTCACTCTCGAGTCTCACTTGTCCTTCTTGGGACATTCATGTGTTGATAATCTTAATGGTATGTTATTTGGGAGGAGTAGCATTTTTTTTTGTTTTGAAATTTGAGCTCCATCTATTATAAAAGGTCTAAAGCAGTCTTGTCTAAACTGAAAGATACCACGGCCCATTTTGAAACCTGTAAATTATCAGGGGCCCACCAAAGCCTTCATACAGCCATAACATGAAACTAATAGTATGTACCTCCCCCTTTTGTTTCACAGACAGATTTAAGTATTAATGCTTTCTTGGACATGCTTTGTGATGCTACAAACCCCTCCTGGTTCGTTTTGTCTCTTTGAGAGTTTGGGTAAATGCTTAATCAGTAACCAAGTGACAAGATAAAATGAAAAGTCCCCACCAAAGCCCTCTCACAGCCCACCTGCAGTACATCTACTGCCCACCAGTGGGCCTTGGCCCAAAGTTTGGAAAGCGCTAGCCTTCAGTATAAAGCTCTATGCAATCAAAATAATCACACTAGAAGTCAAAACAAAAACTCATATTAATATGTAGATTTTCTTTGTTTCTTGTTCTTTAATGGACATCTTCTGACCAGTCCAAAAAAAATAAAAATGCACCTAACACAGTTTTGCCATTGCCAATAACCGATACTGTCTTGATTAGGACAAGACAGTCCTAATCAAAAACAAAACAAAGGAATAAAGGTTTCCCTCCATACTTTTTAATGTAAGATTTATATTATCTCTCTGTTCTTTTGATTCATTAAAAGTATCAGCACACAAAACACAAACTGACATTTAAGTATCTAAGTTTGGAAAATTAAGTATTTTTTTATTCATTGATATGGTTGAAGTCACTGAAAATTGCAGGAAGGTTAAAATAATTATCAACATTAGATCATTTCAATGCACATTTTTGATGTGTCCAATTCTTGGACACATTTTAAGTGATGTTTGATTTGTTTTTAATGGGACATGATAGTTGTGCATACAAAATAAATACTGCACATGTTGCTAACACCCTTTTTACAGCACGTGTCTGCTGGTTGTAAGGGAATTGAAAGACTCCGTCATTTGTCATCATAGAAGGCCAAAGAAAACAGTATAGCTTGAACCTTATCATGGTTGTTTGTCCTGCTCTCTGCTCATTTAATATTTCAACGATGAAAAAACACGTGAAACACAATCGTTTTTTGTTCCAGTTTGTGCTGCATGGATATTTAAATATGTGTCCTCTGTTTTTTCATAAGCTGGGCAAACTCTTTGGCATGCTTTGGCCAATCATCATGGGGGGCCCAGGCCCACAGATACCTGCACCATCTCTAGAGGTCTTTGCCTATGTAGTCCCAGTCCTGGAGGACATTATCACTGGAATGGCAGACCAGTTCACATGGTACAAGTAAGTTTAACAAAAACTTGAATTCAAAGCTAACCTGCTCGTATGATCCCTCTTAACCAATGCCATTTTTTCACAGGCTTGAAAACATTTTGGAGGTAACAGGGCTGTGGGAAAGTTTCTCATCTGTGATTCCCTTGTTTGAGAAAACTGGAGAGACTTTGGTGAACAACATGGAAGCAAAAACTGGTGAGGGTGCTCCTGATTAGCAAGACATTTGAGTAAATAGGACAAACACTGAAGTTATTCAGGGTAATGCAGCTTAGAAACAAGGAGGCTTCCTAAGTTCAGTAAATGGAAAAACTGTAGAAAGATAAAGACTTGATGCTTTCTTAGCACGCCTTTTAAACCAGACACCTTAAAAATACCAGGACAGGTGTCCCAAACTGTCTTTTGTGTTGTTTCAAAAACAACAAATGTGCTTAATCGTTTTTTAAGTTTAGCACTTACTTTATTTTAAGACAGTATATTGTTTTAACTGTTTTTCTGTCTTTCTCACAGTGATGATACTTAGCCTCGAGGAGCCCATAGTGGCCCTGCTGACAGAAGTGGTACAGCTTGTGAACAGCAGCCACTTTAGCCTGACTGAGGTCTCAGGAAGAATGCAGGCTGCCATTGAAGACACGTTGCAGGCAGCTCAGCAGGTTAGACTTCCCTGTTCTTTGGAATGACGCTTGTACAAACCAAATCACTGAGAGTGACATGGCGTGTACAAGACTGTCTTTACAGTCCTTTGCCGGGTGTTGGGCAAATGTTTGCTTGTGAGTGTGTGAAATAGAGACAGAGTGGAGAGGAGAGCTGCTGTATGACTGTACAAAAGGTCATGCATTTTTGCCATTGACAATGCGTATCTCTGATCTTGGCTTCATGTCTTATTTATGAGTGGTTTCAAATACCTGAATGAAGGGAGAGCAAGGTGAAGACATTAGTTTTTAGGCATGTAGCCGGACTCTGTTGTAAAGTTTCCCTAAAATGCCTATGAATGGAAAACAAGTAAGATATACAGATATATATATATAGATATATAAGATATTTCTGAACTTATTTTGCTGCTTCTGATCAATATCTTTTTGTCAAGCGTAAAAAATGTGTACTTAACTCATATTGACCAGTTCCTTTCAATGTGACACATTATTTGTTAGAACAAATGTAAAACAAGAAAAAAATGTATTCTCTTCTAAGTAATATTGTTGATTTTTTATTTGTAGACATTTAATATTAATAAGTCTAAGCATTATGGTACATTCACATATATGGCACTGTGTGTGGAGGATTGATTGAATCTCTGCAGAAATGTTTATATCTGCCAGTACAGAAAATAGATTTTTTAAGATGTCTTCTGCCAATACTAACCTTTTGCAAATAAAATTGTTCATCCCTTAAATGTACAAAACAAAATAAAAAAGTACTTCCATAGCTGGGGCTGTCAAAACTGAACTGAAACAAAAATAGTGACTAGATTGGCACATCCTGAACAAAGTTCAGATTGAATTAAACAAGATTTAGATTTTATTTTGAACATGCAAAGAAACATACAGAGAGAAAATAATATACAGCATACTACATTTAGTAGTATGCTATATATGTAAATCTAAATGTCTTTTTGTCAACAAACTTCTTATCAAAAGAGAGTTTTTTTTTTTTTTAAATCGAACCTTCTGAATCCTCTTGACTCCTCTTGGCTTTCAGGCACGGGCTTTATCGTGACTCTTGTTGCAAAGGCTTCCATCTCTGTCTTTACCTTTTGCATGCCAATCATAACTGACAAACACATCAGTACTGCTTTACCAGCATGGGAGCATCTCCATAGATTACTGATTGAGCTTCAAATAAATATAAGATTTCCTGTAGTGCTTTTTCGTATCATTCAAATGAGCTTTGTATGTACCAAATATGTAACCTTGGTTTAACAAATGATTGACTTGTTTGTTTGCTCGAATTCAAATGAGATTGCTATGTCTTTAAATATACTATACTTTAAATATAAAGTATGGCTTGCAGTCAGTTACTTTGGTTTAACATAAAAAGACAGTAAACACGAAGAGCTGGCTGCCTTGCTCTAAAAAATCCCCTCCTGTGCAAATCAAACTAACAAAGAAACAAAACAAAACAAAAAAAAACCCTATTTCATTTACTGCTTGAGATTGTTTCCACAGCTTGATATGTCCAGTTGCCTGTAATATTTTGTAGTTAAAACATCATCAAGTTTTCTTTTAAAATCAAAAATATATATGATGGGACACAGTCTATTCCAGGGCATCACCACAGTGTCTAATGTAACACTATTTTTAAGTGTAACTATGTCTTGTGTATATGTAATTGGGACCTGATTATACTGTAACCTGTCAGAGATTTCCGATATGACAGAAACCCAATAGCTGACCTACTGTACTGTACTGACAATACAGTATGTGTGGGTGTGTAGCGTGTATTGGAGTCTGTGTGAAGCGATGATACCTGTGTGAGACTTTTGCCCTTTTCTTCGCTTTACCATAAACTGCATTGACACAGAGATTATGTTAATTCCCTCGTGCCCCTTCCTTTTCTCTCACACTTGATTCCATATATCTTTCTTTCTTGCTTACTGAGCCTGTCTTCTCTCAACAGTGTGTGTGAAACTGGATACATTTGTCTCTTTGTTGACATTTTGTCCCCTCTAGGCTAATGGCACATTGAAGTGCAGTGACATCCTCAAAGCATGGGATCCTGTGAGAGAGGTGGTGGGTTTAAACCGTGAGATTCTGGCAAGTTGGTGCTCAATCAGTATACAGCCTGTTTTGGAGGCCTATAATGAAGCCCTCATTGTCTACAGCAACCTGAATATGAGTGTAAGTGCATTAATTTCAAATTAAACAGATTATAGCAAACAAAACAAATAGTTCATGATAATGAATTCCATACTTTTTTTTTCCAAGATTGGACTGAAATTTGTGTCACTTTTTAAGACCTTACACAATTTATTAACAGTTTATCCACTTGATGGCAGTATTGACACACACAGAAAGCTTTCACATTGCTAAAAGTTCATCTCTGCTCTGTGTTGTCGGTGTAGCTTTTGAGTATGGTACCAACGACGGCAGATGCTGCAGCTGAAAGGATTGTCGAGACTCTACGGTCTGTCTACCAAGTCAGCTTGAACCACACACATGTGGCACAGAGTTTAATCAGGACTATTTCCAGCCACCTCTCTATGCTGACAGGGCAGCCTCTAAGTCCTGAGGCACAGCTTCACTGGTTCAAACAGCTCCTGGATATTCAGCTGCAAAACAGGTAAATATACTCAAAAACAACCCAGCCAAAGCATCTCTCAGTAAGACTGTGAATGAATGTGTTTTCAAACATCTTCACCTTATCACACAACAAATGTTTTTAATTGGTCATTCTTCTAACTTTATTTATTTCTCTAGAATTTTCTCACCTGATATCGATTCAACAGTGCTTTTAATGTGCATTTTGCTTCATCATAACATAAGAATAGAAGAGCAACAGCTTTTATGTTGTATTGCAAAGTTACATGAGGAAAAATCCTTCATAGCAGTCTCATCTTCCAGTTTTATTTTGACGGAGGCTTTAGTTATTCATACAGAGTGGGCCACATTGAAGCCATGGAATATAGGGACAGCACAGAGCAATTATACCACAGACAAATCAAAATAAAAGTATGAAAATGTTCAGAAGAATCTTTCTTTATCACTAAGACTTAGGTGCATTTCTGCAAAGATCCACAGTCACAGACTCATCTGCACATGAACTCACTCTCTGTTCCATTTCTACTCCATTTGTTGTAACAACAATATCCACAATTCATCAATCAGGCCAACCTGATTCATATATCAGTAATTACAGCAGGAAATGGAGAGTTCCTGTTTGCATTACACTTGCCTTATTTAATGCAGCTTTCCCTGAAAACAGAGAGGCCTGCATAGATAGCTGCTTAACCATGATTTAGCTTGCTAAGACATCCTCTTAAAATTGATTTCCCTTTATACGCCAGATGCAATAATGAGCCGGGCAGAGTGATAAGAATCACATTCTGCATATCGCAGGGAATCAATCAGGGCTGACTCTATGAGTTATACATCATTGATCACAGTGGACAGAGTCCACAGTTTATTATGGAGGGTGAGATTGAAAACTATGTGAATAAGTACAAAGAGAGATGACAGAGAAATATCACTTCTAGAAGCCATTAGAATTGTAGTATTATTAAGGAAATGAATCAGAAGCTTGGTTTAAAGTCCCATAAGTCTACTCTGGTTACAGATAACCCAGGGACATATTTCTGAAGTTTCTTTCCTATAAAGATAGCCTGACACACTAGCTTGTTTCACATATCCATGGGACATATTTCACTTTGCCATCTGGGCAACAGCCATAAGAAAGTGTTTGGGGAGGGCAGTTCTTTAACAAAATGATTTGGAAGATGAATGGATGATCATCCTGTCAGTAAAATTCTTTACGGGCCAATCAGAGGTTATAATAGTTGGGCACTGCTGCAAAGGAGTATATAACATACAGCAATCCAGAAGATAATCAAACCTTTGCATAAACCTGGAGGAGAGTGATGTTTATGTCTTTTCCATCAAGAAACACTTTTTGTGTTGCTCTCAACTCTTTTTAATGAAGAAATGTTGTCTAGCTAGATAAAACTCCCACTTTAGCAGCATCCTTCCTAATCCCTTTACAAGCCACCATTGTTTACGGGCTTCCAGTGTCTGCCTGCTTATGTCATGCCTGTTGCTTCAGCCACTTTCTCCTCAAAGAGCTCTGATTGGATTGGACCATGGCGTTGTAGACCCTGCTCAAGCCTCCCATCTTAAACTCTGTAAAGTGGATCTGCCTGATGACAGATATAAGATCTGGCAGTTCAAGCTGTACTACAAAGTTTCTTATAAGCCAGTTGAATAGTAGATTTTGGTATATGTATAAACCCCTCTCATTCAGCTCTGCTAGGAGAAGGCTGATTTGGTGTTGGTAACATTAAATGGTCATGGGCTCTGTGTAAGAGGAGGGCTTGTCCTTTTTCTTTTGTTGGTGTGCATGTGTGTGTGTGTGTGTGTGTGTGTGGTAGTAGACAGGGTATGGACATGGGATAGTACCCTCCAATATTGTCCACTTTAGTTAATGTCTTCAAAGTCCTCGGTTCCTTTTTTATATACTAATCTTTCTTGCATGTTGTTCTCTCCTCTTCAGCTTGTCCTCACTTGAAATAATCACAGATGAGCTGCTGATGGTAGCCCCATCCCTCCAGCAGTACACTGAAGCTGTAAAGAAAGCAGCTCATCACATCGTGGCCAACTACCATCAAACTGAAAACAGCAGCTCGCCTGAGAAAATTGTTGAAGACGCAGTCATGATCTTCCTTGACAATGTAAATGTCACGTTGGACAACATCCTCTCCATGATGAACCAAAACCATTCTTTCATAGATAAAGCAGCTCTGATTGACATGATGAGGCAAGCCGTCACGCATCTGATGATGATGTTTGAGGATGTGCCGATGGTTTACCAAAGCTTGAGGCATTTCCTGGAATCCAGCGATGCAAACTTGATGATGGAGAAGGTAGCGGAGACAGTCGTCTGGTTGGCCTCCTCTGAAGAATTTGGGATGGATATGCTGTCTCAGGCTGTTCCTGAAGTCTATGACTTCTTCTGGTCTCTTTTGTCCTCGCTAACCAAAATTTTTATGGACAAACAGACAGATGTCGGGCTGTTTGAAGTGTTTGAAGACCTTGCTGATAGCATTGGAGACATGGTGAGGCAGATCGTCAGCAGTGGTGGTCTCCTGAGTTCAAAGAACTACTATGATGGCATGTATGAGCAGGAAATGACCAGCGGAAATCACACAAGGGGGCTTAGACACAAACGTGAGTCCCCTTTGATGCCAATGCGGAGCCCCGTGGATGACTTCATAGACCTTTTCTTTATCGATTATGACACCATGTCGAGAGGCCTCTCTGTCCACCCAACCACAGAGCAAATAACAGAGACATTCCATGTATTTTTTGCTAATCCTGACCTCAACACTCTGACAAAGGGAGTAACGACCGGCATGGCATGGAACTTGAATGCCACTCAAGAAGAGACCATTGATGCTGCTCTTGGGATGCTCTCCTTCTTCACTCTTCCAAGAGTGTTTGACATGTAAGTTTTTTTGCACCTGCTAGGATACTTTCTCTGGAATAAGGGAGAAAGTGATCTTTTCTCCATTTTTATTTGATTTAATTGAGTATCACACATAGCCAACACTTGGGTCGGCCACCTAGTTCAGTTGAGTATTGTTTGTTTTTCCAACCTCAAAGCAAAAGTATGCATTTACAAATGCAGATGACCCAAATGGTTCTAGAATCAACACTTTTAATAAAAACACGGGCATCAATTATGTTTGCTCTTGTTAAAAGAAATATAATGTTTTTGGCTTCAGCTGGAGGGCAATGTTGGATAGTTCACTGAGCAGAGAAGGCAGAAAAGGTTTATCATCTTTGAAATTTAGTGAATGGCCCCTAAACCAAGCACTGAAATCAGTGCTTTGTCAAGGTTTGATAGATATCAGAGGAGTTGGTACAGGTAACACACAGGTTTTGGCACCCATCCCTAAAACCCAAATATATTTACAGGCACCCAACTGTGTTTTTTTAAACAAACAATCACAGTCCTTGGCCACAAGTCTGGTATCCAATTGAAAATCCTTCCCAAGAATAATTTAATCTAAGTGCAGTGTCTGATGATAGGTAAATAAGTACAGAGGGTATGCACATGACAGTGTGAGTGGAATTCCAGGCGCTGAGTGGCAAGAAGAACAGATTTTCAACATATACTAGAGGAAAGTAAGCAGTTAAATGTTTAAATTCAGCATAAAAGAATTACATTTTTATTAGTATTATTTAATACTTTTAAACAAGGGCACTGCAGATCCTCAGTTGATGTTACTGAAACATTTGGAACTGTAACATCAAGTTTATAACAAAGACAAAAGCATGTTGTAAAGCAAATCATTCATAATGCCAATCTTAAATATCTTAAATGACAAGCACTGAGGACATTATGTTTTCATGTTTGTTGCCTACATAAAACCCAGAGAAGTCTGATTACTGTGACTGGTTTGACTATTAATTTAAAAAAATGTGTAGTCCATAGATTTTACCACAAATTGATTAAATAGTTCAATTAGTAAGACTTTCATTTAGCCAGTGATTGACATTATTTTTGCATGTTTTTCTTGAAATGAAGGTTATTGACCAGTTTGGCTGTCACATCAAAATAATCAGGAGGAAACAAGTTAATTCAGTTCTATTCAAACAACTTTATTACTTATTGGGGCAATTTGTTTGGGGCAACTTATATGCAAAAAAACAGAATTAAACCACCATTACATACAAACAGCAGATGAAATTTAAAAACCAAGGCCTAAACCTTTATCCTGAAATAATTAAAGTGATTCAGGATTTCATATTTGATAAAATACAATAAAATATACATACAAAGCAAATTTTAAAGATCAGTCTGATAAAAAAATGTGCAGTGTCAAGGATGAGAATCAGTAGAAAGTATAAAGAACCTATAAAGCAAAAGGGGCATTGAGTAATTTGCAGAGAAGCACATAATCAGACCATCCTAAAATAAGATCAGCCTCACAAAAGATCTGCTGATGACAAAAAGAAGTTAAGTCTTTCTGTTCCACACCAATAATTAAAAAAGACTTTAAAATACTGTCTCTATCCTTGACAGAGAAACTGAGACTGAGACACTCCAACAAGATATGAGAATATGTAACCTTGGTTGTATTGATACACTCTTAAGCAACCTTATGTAAAAAATATTGTTTTGCATTTTTTTAAAGTTGCGTTCTTTTCTAAAAAAAAAGATAATAGAAACATTCTCTGTCAATGTTGCAAATAAATAAAAAAACTTTGCTGAAATAAATATTTTAAAGATTTTTGTCCACATTTTTGACTGCATCACTTAAAAACAAACAAGCAAACAAAACAAAAATGACCATTGTAAAGTAGAACTACAACTTCCAGCTTCATCCCCAAGTACAGTATATTTTGTGGGAAACACTGGATCAGTTTCAGATACAAATTAGCTCAATCATGAAAGAGAAAAGACTTTTTTTTAATCTGACCTCATTCCTTTCATTTCCATTAATTCATTGCTCTGTTAACCTCTGTTTCATGAACATTCATGTCTAATCTCCTGCAGGTCAGCAATACAGCTCTTGCAGCAAGCTGTGGGATTTCTTCCTGATGGCCTACCATTTGCTGTTCCAATTAAGCAAATCAGCGCAGTGCTTGCCAGTGAAAGTCCAGGTAACTTTATGATTCAGATCCACTATCTCTTCATCAGTTTGGACAGTTTAATGCTGCTTGGACCAAAGGCAGCATTTTAATGAGAAATATGCTCTCACAATTGAAATGCAGAATCTGAAAATGAATGATGTTTTCATCTCTCTCTAAGGAAATGTCTCTTTTTGACTCTACAGTGAGCTCCCTCCCACTCAAGCTTAGTCACGCTAATACTAAACGTGAGCTTTACTGTACAGAAACAGTTTGACTTTACTGTAAACTCTGAGTGATGCTGCAGCTGATGTTCACACTATGTATTTATATGTAAACACAGCCTGCTAGCCTGTGGCACAGTATGCAGGAGTGGCAACCTTATTCCTGACCTTCATAGTTACTCAGGGAAGACTGTAAACCATTGTGTAAATGCTGTTGTTGTATACGTGATTACAGCATGCTATAATTCATTCCAGATATATGAGGAATAAGACTTCACATCAGCTTAGCTTTAGTTTCCAAAGAGCCCAAGGCCATATGGCCCTTCTCCAGCAGAAAGCCACTCAGCACCTTTTTAAATCTCATTAGCAAAGTAGAATTCAATCACTTATCCTGTCCACCCTCGCTAAACGTCTCCCCTCGCGCTCACACAAGTGGACATCTATGACCTCCTTTTAATTGCCGTCTGTGCTTGTGTGATAATGTTTTCAGTGCATACAATCACTTTGTAAGCAGCAGGGACTTTACCTCCCGTCCTAAAACCCTTCTCATATCCTTCACACGCATATTCACAGAGTACTGTCGTAATTGTACAGGCCTGTAGGTGTTGAGCACCCAGAGTTTAAACTGCACCGTTGTCTAAATTTGGCCTAATTAAATATTCTGTCATCACGTCTGGCTGCCTGAGGTGCTGCCTTTCTTAGGGCTTGTCAGATGTGTTTTCATGCTCGACAGTGTCTAGTTCAGCTGGCCCCCCTGGCCCCATCAGTCCTGAGCAGGGCTTCACTTTAAGAACATCATTTGCGACTTGCTGCCCGACGCCACTGCTGCTTCGTAATGGTGTGAGTTGTAATGAAGCCCAGTGGGATGTCATGTTACTCTGTCACCTTACAGACCTTACTGGCCTCTTTTTCCTTTCCCATGCCATCATTCTGTCGTATTATAATAACCTCTGTCTTACCAACATGGTTTGCCCTCACTTTGTCTTCCCCTCTCACTACCTTTACAGAGAACCTGAACCTCTTGGGAAACACCTTGCAAACAGCTGCTGAGCTCCTTCAAATCAACTTGACAGATCCCAGATATATGGAGACACTGGACCGCCTTACTGCACAGGTTCCTCAAATATGTTCTGCCTCTAATATGCATTAACAACCTAAGTATGCAGGAAAACATATTCTGGACTATTTTTTCTCAACCAGTCAAGCCAAAGGACCCACCACCACCTTTTTGGTGTGAAAATTTGACCCAAATTCTTATGAATCTCAACCACCTAAATCATCAGTTAAATTATGTTTCACACTTTACTGTAGATAAAACAAAACATATATGTTTCACACATTTTATATTCAAACATATGCGCTCCTGCAAATCCTATTAAAGTCTTAAAAGGTCTTGAACTTAATTTTTAAAGTGCATGGCCATTAGAAGTCTGAAAAGCTTATTTTCCTAGAAGAGGCCCTTAAATTTTTGATTTACTCTGGCTTGTTAGGGCAGTTTGCACTAGGCTTGACTCCCTCCCTGTCTCTCCCTTCTCTCCTGCTGGCCTGTTTTCACTCAAGGGCTGATTTTTTCCAGCAACCTTTTGATACGTATCTCGATACAGAGGCCCCGATTCTATACAAATTACTACTTCTAAATGAATTTTAGTCTCTGACTACGACTTTTACAGAATTTCTTACAACCTTTGTTCTGTTTTTGTAAAAAAAATTTAAATACACTATGGACTTTGCCACACGTTTATGACTTATTGAAACAGCCCTGTGACCCACTTCTGGGTCGTTGCCCACTAGTTAAGATCCCGTGCTTGAGAATGTTGTGGGTACTAACTAACTTGCCATGTTTGTTTGTTTTTTAACTTGCTGCTTACCATTGAGTGAGACATGACTTGGCGTTGTGCAAAACAAAAACAACGTGCAGAGGACCGGTTTTGAGTTGGTCGGGTATCAGTGGCACTCGTGCATGTGAGCAGGGGTGTCGTTTTGGAGGAGCTTCGGGGGGCTAGGCGTAGTCCTGAGGAGATGCTACAGTCAAAGTCATGCTAGTTTTTCGTAATTACCAGCCCTGCCTTTAAGTGGATGCCAATAGCTATTATTTTTTTCTCAACACGAATCAAAAATATTCAGTGTTTTTCAGGTGATTGTTGTTGCTTTGTTGCTCTTGAAACACATATTGTTGTGCTCTTTTTTCTCATCTGTCCAGATGTGTGCTGCGCAGAACACAGACACTGTGCAGTTGGTAATGTCATCCATCAACATAGAGCCTGGTCATCTGTGCTCCACCTTGATGCCCACCATACAGATCCTGGTTAGGGTTCTCCAGATGGACTTGGCCACTGTAACTGAAACCTTGTTTGAGACCATCATTGGAGATCTTCACAGCTATAATGTCAATTCAGACTGGTACAAGATTTCCTTCATCCTTATTTAAGTTATTCAGAATTCTTTTCTGGTGTGAGCCCTCGCTTCACCTTTTATTTTTTTGTATATTTTGCTAGCATTATACATTGACTGTAGGAAATATCTGGCAGCTGTTTGTTTACTGAAGTTGGCTTTTGAGAACAATATACGGCTGCCACCATGTTGAAAATGCTGTCCTAAACTAAGTTTAGATGAGACAATGAGGCTAAGCAGAGGCAGGTCTTAAGCCTCCTGACAAACAGGGACAAGGCTTGAAGGTATATCACCCCTGCCCAGTGGATCCTCGTTAAATTAAAACTAAACTCCTCAATCAAATATTTCTTCCCTTTAATCATACCAATTGGTATTGTATTTTACATCACTGTATAGTCCGATTAGTCACCTTTACAACAAGGTTCAACTTATTAAGATCGTCTATCCCTGAAATGAGCAGTACAGCTAAATGTGTGGGTTAAGCCTCAAACATGTGCCAAATAAATTCCCTCTTCTCCTGGATGAAAGCCTTTGGATCCTCAGTGAAGCAAGGGTGAGGAACTTGTTTTCTTAGAGTGCTGTCTTCTTTGGACGCCCACTTCACAGTCTGTCTTTGACTTCACCAGTCTCACAAAACATGTTTTTTTTTTAGTGCTACCCACATGTTTAGCTGTGTTCCTTATTTTGCACATGCTTACAAGTTGTACCTTATTGTAAAGGTGACTAAGATACAAAGTGCAATATCAGTTGGTGTTATTAAGGGGGAGACTGAGATAACATTTCCAAACTTTTTTGAGTATGTTCTGACCAAAATTACATTTTAAACCAGGTTGTAACATTATTTATTGCTGCTCTAGAGATCAGCATTTTATTGTGGAGTGTTAATGTAACTTTTCAGTGCTTCATCATTCAGTTTTTTACTCTTCCTTATCTGCCTCATTTTTTAACTCTGGAGGGTGCCGTAATAATTACATTGAGTTGTGAAAGTTCATCACAGACTTAAGTGAATTAACACCCAAGCCCATTAAGTCAACAGACAGCCTTTCCGTATTACACAAAAATGAAATGAGAGTACAGGAAAATGTTGTTTTATGTAATATTTATTAATATGCAGTTCACTTTTTGGAATTATTTTTAAGTCTCTGTGTTGATTTAATTCCAGGACCTCTGTGCTAAGTCAAGGTTTGAACTTCAGCCTCAGCAGCCTGAGCTCACTGAACATTGACATCAGCCCACCAGGTGAGTCACTCACTGAATTCACTTCGTCTTTTCTGACAGGACCGACCAACCATCAGGCAGTTTAAATCAAGTTGGAACCAAAAAACCCACACAATATTTTGTTGAGTTGTGATTCACTTGTTTTGCATAGAAAGCGATACAGGTGTTGCTCTCATCACAAAGATGTCTTTTACAACCAGGACTTGTTTTTTTTAATTCCAGGAGAGGCAACATTTGGCGAGATGATGAGGGATGGAGAAGCCTTTGTCAGGGATGTTCAGCAACACCTGAGTTTTGATTCCACTGCTCTCCAGCATCTGATGGACACAACTCTGCCAAACAACAACTTAGAAGTAGGCAAAGATCATTTGCACCATGCACTTATGCACTGACAGAGTAGATACTTTGTAGTGTTCAAAAAGACGTGAAATAATCATCTTAATAGATTTAAGGACAAGGTGCAAAGCTCATCAGTCATGCCATGATGACAAGAACCACAAGATTTGTTTTTTCCAAGATGGAGATTAAACTCGACTCATTTCACTCACAGCGATCATCGTGTTTATTCTAAGGGAATGAAAACGTCAGAGTTATAAACAGATAAATCACCAGTGATGCAGAAATAAATACGCACAACTACGTGAACTAGTGAGATAAATACATTTCATTAGTGAATGTATTTTTTCTTGTATTTCTCTTTTCTTATTCATTTATTTATTTCAGCATTTCTGTGTTATTTATCTAGGCATAATCGTTCATTAAATTTCAGTTATTTATTTATACATTTGTTCAGTCATCCATTAATTTACTCTATTATTCATTCATGTTTTTACTGCATTTCCAGATTTATTTGTTTTTGCATCAGTGCTGTATGAGGAGTGATACTATGACCACCCACCTAATTAAATTAGTTTAGACTAGAAAGAACTTTATTGATCATTAATTGCACTGTTTTTTAAAGAGCATGGTTGTAGATTTTGAGATGGAGCAAACGTAGGAAAAAAATTAATAAATGACTAAAAGATAAATAAACACAAACAAATAAATATGTGAGTTATAGATAAATAAATCTTGGAACATATGACTTGTGGTAATAAATGCATGAATAAATGAATAGTTGGATGGATAAATAAAAAAACAGAAAGATTAAGGAAGTAAAAATATATACATAGATAAATAAATAAATACAAAATATAGATAAATAACTTAATAACTAGCAAACTATATATAAAAGCAATAGGTTAAATAAAAAGGACAACTTGAAAAATCTAGATAAATAAAGTACAAATGATTAAATAAGTACTTATGTAAGTACAAATAATTAAACACTTTAAGTATTTGAATTAGATAATTGGATGGTGTTGAAATATGACACACACAGATTAGACTACCTATATGGTAAAATTAAAAAAGAAATGTGAATATATAAAAATAGTAATAGAGTAAATTAATTACTTAATGTTACATTTTGAAAAATGTCATTAATACAAGAATGTACAATATATGGTTCAACAAATGTAAAAATAACTTACTAACTTACTAATAAGCTAGCCAACTTGTCAATTATCTAAATTAACTGATAAGGAAATACAATGGTCAATCAATATAAAACCATATAAACTGAAGTAAAAACAAAATATTTGTTCAAAAATGACATTAAAAATGGATGAATAACTGACTGTTATTATCTCACTATTTAAATAAATGATACCTTTATGCGAAAATAAATAAATGGATGACAGACTAAATAAATTTGACAGATAATTATATTGTAGTTAATTTGTGAATATCCAATAAATACCTACAAAAAAGTAGAAATAATCAAACAACTAACATCTGGTGAAAAAACAAATAAATACAGAAACAAACAATTGGAGAAATAAACCTCAGATATACTGTATCATTTATTCATGCATTCAGTCTCTTGTTTATTATTTCCTTTTTATTTATTTTTTCTTGATGTATACAGCATTTAGTTAAAGTCATGTTTGGTTCCTCGGTCTATTTGAAGTAGCTCCCTGTGTTTGGCAATAGCTTCTGTGCTCATGCTATTCTCAATGTTACTCCTGAAACAGATGCTCTCCTGGCTGGTCAACCTGCGTCACTGTCCCTCCAGACACTTCACTCAAATGGACAAAGTCAATGCAGAGCTCATGGAAACCTTCTGTGACATGCCTGTGGATGAGTGGTACATGTTCTCTCTGCTGGTGGCCCGCCACGTCAACACAGAGAAATTCATCTACAAAGTAAGGCTGAAAAAAAAACATGCTTCACTTTCTTCTAAAGCTAGATTGTTTTCTCTCTTGTTAAAAAAGAAAACAGGCTGTATGAAAGCTTTTGGTGATTGCACAGTGTCTGTAATGGCTGGTCTGAAAAGAAATAGTTTCTGTTGGGCAGCTGTAAAACATGTTCAGTGCTTCACTGCTTTGTTTGAAGATCATATGGAATTGTTCTCCAGACAGAGCTCTGTCTCACATGGACATTTAAAGGATGTTTTTGAAGTAAATCTCCACTCTTTGAAAGAACAAGAAAAACACCAGTCAGAGTAAAAAAACGTCAAATCAAGGAGTATAACAGCAAGGGACTGTTAGTTAGTTTTAAAGGAAGCTGGTTTATTAAAATGGTCTTTTCTTGATGGTATTGGTATCATAAAAATAATAATGAAAAAATATATTTGCATGCGTTTCATGCAAAATTAAAAAACATATATCATACCCCTCAGATATTTTAATGTTATTTTGATAATCATTTAAATATTTTGGATTAAAAAGAGAATAATGACCTTACAGTGTTACACATACTGTATGTCTTCGCTGACTGAAAGATAACCTTTGTAGATTTTGGGGGTTAAAAGTCAAAATCTTAGGATGTCATCATCCATCATTTACGGAAGCAAAATTTTAATAACTCTTTGAAAGATGTCTTTTAACCTTTGCACAAATGTCTGATTCAGGGATAGACTGCCATTTGCTTCATGTCCATCCATGCTGAAAATAAAGTCTTTGCATTTATCTTTCAAAATAAAGTGAAATATCAGATACATTTTAAAAATGAACTGCTGAAGTCTTTGAATCATGAAAGTTGACTCACGAACTTAAACATTAAGAGGAAACCAACAAAAGAAGAGCAATATGTTTGAAGAATATCTGACATTTTCTTTTTCATTTCAGACGGTGTTGTCTGAGGAGTTGCAGAGCCTGGTTGGTGTCATGCTTCAGATGGCTGAACTTATCACAGACGTGATGGACAAGATCCTCCCTGCTTTTGGTCAACTACAAGACTACCTTCAGACCATCGAAGACCTTGACTTAACAGCGAATGAAGAATTTCACCAAGTTTGTAGTTCATTACTGTATGATTTTTACCAATATGCATTCATATGTTTGTCTTTAATCATTTGAGTTGAGTTAAGTTGAGTTAGAAGGGCTTCTGTATATTTCATGACACTCAGAAGACCATAAAGTATTACAAGTTTTAAACTCCCCTTTTCCACAGATGACAAGAGGAAAGAGGTCCACTATCTCTACCAAAGCTACATTCGTCACCCTTTCTCGAGCACTGTGCAGTAACGGCATCCTGGCTTTGTTTGGGATCGCTAAACTCCCTCTGTCAGACGACTTGAGCCCATCCTCACCATATGATGAGAAGAGAGAGGAGATGATTGAGAGGTTCAAACTCCCAAGAAATGCATGTATGTTTCTAAAATTTTTCATTCTCTTTTGATATTTAGTGTTTTTCTCCAGATTCTTACCAAAACAGGAAGCATTATGTCAGCTGTAGCACATTCACACCAAAGAGTTGTTCTTCTTAGACTGGCTCTGCTTTTTGTCTGAAGTCGCAAAGTTGGCAGTAACTGAGTACAGTGCCTTTATTTTCACTATTAAATTTAACTATAAATACAAACAGTATAACCAAGAATTTCATTAGCGTCATCACTACTGAAGGAAAAGTGGGTAATAATTGATTCTTACAATAATTTAAATAACCACAAGACTAACATTAGATTGAAAAATGCATCACATATTGTGTATTAGGAAGCAACTTAATGAGGAAAACACTTTGGACCCTGTTTTGGTTGCATGAAGCGCATTGTCTAAAAGGCCAGGCTGACTGTGATTTGGGGCATGTTAGTCTTTATGTTGCTATTTTGAGGTTGCATGTTCTTGATGCAAAGCCAGGCACAGGGCACAAAGGGGATGGATTTATGTGCCTTGATTATACATGGGTGTGTTTTTGGCATAACATACATCAAACCAATCCAAGTGTTTGCTCTTATTCCCTTCAAATCAGTGTGAGCTGGGTGGCTGGTGAACTGCTTTATACACAGTGGAGTTAACAGTTTGGTCAGAATTTTGGATGGATTATATGATTCCTCTGCTTTTATTCCACCACTTTGTTAAAGAACACACACAGTATGACATGTTATTGCTTAGATTTAAGTGCTTTTTTAAAATGAAGCATCTGGTAATAAACCAAGCAGAAGACAAGACAGAAACTTCAGCTTAAAGATCATTTGCCCTTTCTTCATTGTGTGTGTAAAACACATTGGACAGCCTGTTTTTTTTCATCTGTGAGCATAACTATTGGTGAGGCTTATAAGTATGTATACAAGTATTATAAAAGTAGCTCAGTGGTTTAAGAAAATCTTTAATCCTGTGTGTTTTTTCTTGTTTCTGGAAGTGTTACGCTTGCTAGAGTGCATGTATATCCAGGAGCACTTCAAAATAGCTAGCCTGTCTCTCAGATCTCTGTCCTGTTATGAACTTTTACTTTGAATGTTTTAACAAATGCTCTCATATTAAGTGGTGGAGGTAGACTGCTGTGCATCCCATGTGAGTCAAACCACTCCTCCTTTTCAGAGAAACACACCATTGGGTGTAAATGGGAGCACGTGATCATTTGCTATTTTAACCATGTGAGTGCACACTGTATAAATGACATGTGTCAGGTGGAAATTAAGGAAGACAGCTGGGCTTTACACCAAAACACTTTGCCACATACGATAGGGCCTTTTGAGTTGCTCTGCACAAGAAAGCAACACAAAAATGAGCTCAACCGGCCTGGCATTGTTGGAACCAAAAAGTTGTGATATTTTAAGATAATATGATAGTTCGTAACATCGTCTGGCTTTGCGTTTTATTGTATCGATGTCTGTCATGATTTGTTGTCAAAGAATCAACAACACCAGCATCATCCTGTGAATAATGATGTATTAATCAAAATGAAATCTAGCAATTGCAACAGTTAGAAAACAGAAATCAAGACAAAACATTTCCTTTATTTGATTGTCAGTATAAATTTGTCTTATGCTTTCTCTTTCTTTCTGTTTAGCTCCGTTCTGTATGAACATGTACCTGGACATGGTGAACACCACTGGAGGAGCCATCGCTTGGGCTTTCCTCAAACCGATGCTGATGGGACAGATCCTGTACACACCTGACACACCAGTCACCAGGGACATCATGGAGAGAGTACATAAACACAGTACATACAGTACAAGAAAAAAGCATACACAGAGCTAAAAGAGGTAGAAACTAGGGATGTAAGGATTCACAGAACCCATGGTTGGGGTCACGATTTTGGCTGAGCTGGAAAATAGCAATAACAACAAAAAACTAACCCCTGATTTTAAGGTGTCTCCCATTTATGTCTGACTTGACACTGACAGTAGTACAAGTAAAAGTTTGCTCCTTCTTGAGTTGCTGGAGACTGGGTATGGTTGTATGACTTACACAGTTTCACCTGCAAAGAATACACAGCAGTAATAATGACCCAAGTTTACACATGCTCATAAGAACTCTTTCTCTTCCCACTAGTAATATACAAGATCACATGACCATAGCAGTTTTTAATGTAAATACATTTTCTTAATATACTATTTAGCGGAGTGTTTTCTTCATCTTTCCAAAGTTTAGGTATCTATGAGTCTAAAATTACATCAACGATGACTGACTGTCTTTGTGGGGAAAGCTGAAGTTGATAGTATGAGATGTTTAAATGGAGGATTCTTAATACCAGACTGTGGATTATCATAGTTTATTACGTGGTCGGTACAAAGATACATGGATGCAGTTAGTCATGATGTGTGTGTGAGTGAGTGAGTGCAGGTCTGTCTGGTCACTGCGGGTGTGTGTGTGAGTGGGGGTGTCTTTCTCACTGCAGGATGTGTCGTCACTACATGTGCTTATATACATTCCCAATAAGGCTAAGACACTGTGTTGGTATCTGCTCTCTACATGGTCATGCTATATTCAGATGAGTGCCAGATGTTCTGTCTGAGGTTTATCCTTACTCCGCACAGATATATCGATAACTTCAATATTAGATGCATGGATAGCAAACCAAAATGATATTGATAAGATAGGTCCATGAACCCAATGATGATACACGAATAGGGCCATGACTTAAAATTCATGCTATCAGAAGTATTTTTGCTTCTACCTCTGTCTATCTTTGAATCACAGTAAAGATGTTTCAGCTTCTGTAATGTATTCAACCCCATTGAAGAACAGCCATTGGGGAGAGGGATTTGTATCCATAACATGCAGCTTCTCTATTTGTTACTTTCCTTCTTTGTGGGTTTTGTTGTGCTTGACCTTCTTCATTTGTTGTTTGGTTGTAGTTAGCAGTGATTCAAATATTTTAACCAACCTGCATCCAAATACCATTACATTCCTAAAAAAAATATTTTTGTGCCTGTTTGTCTGTAAGGTTCTGTTTGGAGTCTTTTTTTCCTGTATTCTTCTGCCTCCACTGCATCTAACAGCTAGACACAAACAGTATTTTCACACTGTCCTTGTTTGTCCTTGTCCAGTCCAATGCCACCTTGAACGAGCTTGCAAACCTGAGGAAGCACTCTGAGGACTGGCTGGGTTCCTCTCAAAACATCTTAAATTCTGCAGAAATACTCAGCTTCACTTTGCCAATGCTGCAGGTACGAAAAATCAGATGTCCTCTGTGCATCAGATTTCTTCTTTTTCCCATCTTGCTCACTGTCGTCTGAAAGTCTTGAGATAAACTTTGCAGTGGTCTTCGACGAGTTTCAGCAGCTGAATCATGATGTTGTGCGTCCTCTCTTTCTCCTCCCTCTCTGCTCCCCTTGCAGAATTCCCTGGGCAATTCCTTTGTGAAGAAATTCATTGAGATGCAGACAGACATCAATGTCGACACGATGAGGGAGACGCTCAGCAACTTCTGTAAGTGAGGGTTTGAAGGTCTTGCTTTAGTGAGCTGCAGATGCCAAGCTTACCTGTATATTCCTACATAGCTTACTGCCTGTAAAATATCCAGGCTATCTGGAAAATGGGTCTACTCCTCAGCTTTTCAGGAAGCATAACAATTCAACCTTTGTGACTTGCTACTTAATGTAATTATGCATGTCATATATACTTTACAAACTCTGACTTTGATGTGCTGCTACTAAATTAGAGTGCCTTGTGTTGTTGGACTATTTTTTTCTTATCTTAGTTTACAAATAATATAATAGGAAATTTTACTTAATTGACAGTTGTGGTTATTGCTGAGTAGCTTTACATCTATTAAAGCTTTACTGCAGTAAACCCCTGTAACTATATACACTGTGGACAGTGTCAGGAAAGTTACTCAAAAATTGTTTTAAGTACTTTATTCACCTTTACTTCTAAAAATACAATAAACATACAAGAAATCAAGAAATCAGTTGACTTTGTAGTTGCTTATTACTTCCTCTTCTATATGAAACTGGTCCACACCAGGTTTAAAACTAAATATAGAGCAGACAACAATTCGCTAGATCTTTCACAGACACAAACTCAAAATAAAGATGTTGTTTAAGATGAATGATAGTACAACCCTCTCTTCCCACTCATCCTTTATACTGTGTTAATAAACCACTGCGCGTACAAGTTAACATGATAACAGCCCACCTATGACATAAACTAACAAACTGAGCATTATTCATTGGAAACTGTGATAGTACTTTTTTGAAAAGTTAATCCCTTACTTTACTTGTTACTCAAAAAGGAAAAATACTATCACAGTTACATACACAAACAGTACTGCCTATGTTCCTGATCAGACAGAGGTGCAGCCTTTCAAAAACTGCCTAAAATCAGTAGAAGTAAAAATGAACTGAGCAGCAAAGTGCTCTCACAATTGCTTTACTCCAAGATAAAAAGCAGGAAACTGAAAAAAAGTGGAGATGTTGGGTATATTTAATAGTAATAGTATTAAATAGTAATAAAATGATGATAAATAATGACAGTTATACCAATAATAAAGATCATAATTTGCGAAAGGAAGCAATATGTTAAGAGTAGTTATGAAAGAGATTACTACATTAGTATGTGTGTGTGTTTATGTGCTCCGAGTAACAGTAAGATGTTTGTCCCTGTTTGTCTTAATGATCCCCTGGGCAACACAATAGGAAGTGTATTGGTAAAAAGCCTCAAATGTGTTTTTTAATCAATTTTTATTTGTTTGTTTGTTTTTAGCCAACATGACGCTCATGCTGGAAAAGAACAAACAGATCCTGACTCAGATCACCACTTTGTCCACCCTGATGGTAAACTTGTCCTCCTGTGTCAAATTTGACCGTCACCGTGGCTACAACTCAGTCGAGGAGCTGGATGCTGATGCTCAAGAACTTGCCAAAAACCGAGACCTTTATGCAAGTAAGTGAAATGATTAACTTTATCACAGAATGACACATTACATCTGCCAACCTAGTTTACTAGAAGGTGCAGCATGCATCCCAGGGCATTGCTTGATATCAGCATCATGTGCACAACTTTAGATACTGGGACCACGGTGACATAGTACTGTTAAAATGTTTATGTAAAGGATGCACAATATTGGTCACCTGACACACCAGATGGACTGTTCAACATATTTAACCAGTCCATCTGGGAAAGAGCCTAGAGAAAGTGTTTGGGAGGGCAGAACCTTTTAGAAGTATATTTGGTAGGTGATTGGATGATCATTCTGTCAAGCGCATTTTTTATGGGGCCAATCAGATAATTTAAAATGGAGGACAAAGTCTTGTCAAAACATGTCAGAAGTGGAGCTAAAATATCCTAGCTATAGAGAAGTTTGTAGTGTTCATATTTGTTTTTCATTTAATAAAGAAATGTGGTCCAGATCTGATAAAACTGTTACTGAAGCTGTTAGCATCTATAAAAATCTCTGACCATGTTGGTTTCTCCCCTCTCTTCCTGCTCTAAAGGATGCTGATTGGGCTGTGATGCTTTGGGCGCAAGGTTACAATATTGGATTTTTTGCCAGTGTGTGCTTTACAGATACTTAAAAACGTATTTTGGCTAATACTCATTTATGGAAATAACTGAAAGTGTTTTTTGTTATGTACTTCTACATCATATGCAAAAAGGTATTTTCAACAGTAATATTAAAAGTAATCTTCATCTGCTCTTTTAAGTGCCAAAAAAGGGATGTAATAACCCCCCGACACAATACAATTTACTTTTTTTAAGCTTACTTTTTCAAATTTACAACAATTTGCATAAACTCTTCAAACTTGGCAGTGATATACAGTATGTTTGACTATGATATAGGCAATTATAATATTCAAAAATATTCATATCTGCCAATAATGTTTTGATAATATTGTGCATCCCTGGTTTATTTTAGTAATTAATCCTCCCTCTTCTATTCGGGAGCAGGCCAGTAAAATGTTCCCACATTAAAGTTTCCAGTCCAGACTTTCTTTCTGTGTATGTGGGGAGGATAACAACAAGGATTATAACAAGTGTAAGCCCAGGCCTGCAACAGAGGCTGGCAGCATCAAAGGCACATTCAGCATCCACCTCATCAAACATACACTCATTTACATTTTTTTAATCTACCGTGCTTCCTTTAAAGTGATCTTCTGTGTTGATAATGAGTCGAAGTGAGGACACTGATTTTGCAATGCCTATATAGGGCAGCTTAGGAGTTACTCGGCTCTTTGAATATTCCCACTGAGTATAAACTGGGAGAGTAAGATAGTGCAATCTTGTCTTTAAGGTGTCATCTTCAAGCTCCCCCCAGAGAGCAACTCAACCAGGAAGCGCAGAGAGGCCTCCAGCCTGCCTCCCAAAGTGAACTACACCATCCGTATGCATATGGACAACGTCATGCGTACTGACAGAATGCGGAACCCCTATTACACCAAGGAGACGCACATCTCAGCACAGATGACGCTGCGCTACAACAGAGGCTTTGTCTACCTGCAGGAGACCATCGATCGGGCCATCATTGCGGCTCAGACTGGGCAGACAGTGGCGGAGCCAGCCGTCCAGCTGCAGCCTTTTCCCTATCCCTGCCACCTGCGGGATGAGTGAGTCCCCCGACTACATGAATGCACATACAATTAAGCATGGTTACACAAATGCACAGTTTATGTATGTCCCCTTATGAATGCATGCATGGCAACATTATGGTGTCTCAGAGGAACCCCGGCACTGATGCATGCTCTCTCATTATTCACTTGCCTCTTGGGACACACAGTAGGTAGTCATTCACGGTAGCCTCTCACATTATAATTGGTTCTGCACCATGTGCATGAATATTCACTATTATTGTGCATCCATTTTTGAAGACTACATACATGCACACACTTGATACACCCTTCAGGCCTTTAATAAGCATTCTGAAAGAACACCACTTATTTCTGCTGCATGGGTTTGGCATTGTGCAACGATACACTGCAATGTTTCCAATGAATCATGATTGAAGGTAATGCCTATGTTTGCTCTCGCCCTCAAGTGCATCTTAACACATAGTAGATACTTTTTCTGAGTAGCAGGAGCAGGCCATGTTCCCTGTCTGGCTGCCTATAAAACCAGCTGTAAGATCGAATGATCCTCGTCTCTCCATCCTTCTGATTTATTACTCAACGGCACACAATTCTGACATGATAGCTGTGAAATATCGCTCTGTAGGAAAAGAAATGGCAAACAATTTGCTACCCACCAGGCACCAGCTATGATAAGTTCAAAAAATAAAAAATGATTCGGAGATGTATTTTATTTTGCGTAAATAATGAGAAGATCAGAACAGGGTTGTCAAAAATCCCCCAGCACTCCTTGGATATTGCTTCTTCCGCTCTGCATCTCTGTCTCTCCGTCAAACAAGTGACGGAGTGATTGTCCTTTTCATCTGCTGTTGTTGACAGTGATTAGATGTTAGGTGTTGAACAAATTTGACTGACAGTTGTTGCCGCTACTCTCCCCAGGTACCTGGAGGCCATTTCTTTTGTCTTCCCGCTGATGCTGATGATGGCCTGGGTGCTGTTTGTGGCAGATTTTGTGAAGAAGCTGGTGTATGAGAGGGAGCTTAGGCTGCACGAGGTAATGTATTATTTTTCATTTGAACTCTGATTCACTCTTATTTGGTTTTTTTAAATCCTAATAATTGTTAAAAATATGAGATAGCCTACTTAAGATGATGAATAAAGACAGGCCCTACAAAACTCATTCATATAGTGTGTTGAGAGGAGCAAATTGACCAAAACAGTACACCACACTGATAGATAATATTCACAAACAACCAGTGTCCTAAATTTCAGAACTGAAAAATCTAGCACGATCTCTCACAGTCAAAGGCAACTTTAGAGCAGGTTCTCAACTGATCTTCCTCAGGAACAACACCTCCTCCACAAAAAATCCTGACCCACATTTCCAAAAAATGTCAACCACTCAAATTATTTAATGAAAGCATTGCAGTTTTTACCTTGGTAGGTTTCATGGTATGAAACATTATTAAGCAATTAAAAAAAACGTCAAAACAAAAATGTTACAAAAAGCACATCATCACAGACGCCCTGGGTGGACATTCATACATTTTATTTTAATCCATTTCTACAGATAACTGAAATTTCTTTTTTCCTGCAATCATGAGAACTTTAAGGGATAGTTCAGGTGTTTTGAAGTGTCCTACAGTCTCACAGCTCAGTTCTCTTTCTCTTTTCAGAAATACTCAGGACAGATGCTAATGCTAGACATTTCTGTACGTGGTGCCAGATTATTTGCTTAACTAAAAGAACTGTGGGAGGAAACAAGCCACAAAAACAGCATGGGGTCATCACACACTACACACAGTTTGTTTATCCACTTAATTTTCCACCGCATTGCCACTTTGTTTAGGCACTATTTTGAGACACAGCACAGCTGTCCTTCTGCCAGCAGTGTAAGGATCGAACTACACAAATTCTACTTCATCTCAAATAAAGATTAGCCAAATGTACAAATGTTTAAAGATTATCCTACTGATCAAGTGAAGTATTTTTGACAAAGAATGGTTTTATAACTCAGTTTACCCACAACAACGAACAAAAAGTGTGCTATCATGAAGTACACTTGTCATTGAAACCATGGCTTTGTTTTCACAGGATAAACACTCAGTATAAGTTAAATACTTACAATGAAGATGAACTTTCATTTGGCTTCTCTGTTTTGTCCTTGGAGTTTGTAAAACAGTGAATCCTGTCCTCACAATTATAAATGCTGATTAAAGCAATAAGGCTCTGCGTGATGAGAGCTCCTCACTGCAGATGAACGTATAAAAGCCAATAGTATTCTCTGATCCCGAACATCCTGAAGCATCCTGAGGTAGCTTTCACCCTTATTTCCTCCAGTTTGATGGCATGAGCTCACAATCCATTCACTGAATCAACAGGTAGGCTACTGTGTGTTTTTCTGGTCCTCCAGTTCCTATAACCGATTCCACCATTTTCAATTCAGACCTGATGACTCTCCATCTACAGAAGTTTTCCTATGTGTACTCCAATTCATATACATATTCCAAATAATCTAAAATAAATGACGGCCATATTGGCAGGAAAAAACCTTAATTTATCCTGTTTGGTAGTAATTGTTTTACCTTGTGAAGCAAACTAGTTGGCACTGCTGACAGAAGGACACATTGGCTGTACTCTGTCACTAAATAGTGCCTAATCAAAGCAGCGTTGTGATGGAAAATGAAGTTGATACAAACAAACTGTGTGTAGCGTGTGATGGCCCCACACTGTTTTTGTGGCTTGTTTCCTCCCAAAAAAGCAGGGATTTTGGCACCTTGTACAGCAATGTATAGCACTGGTGTCTGTCCTGAGTTTTTCTGGAAAGAGTGACAACTGAGATGTGACACTGTGGCACAACTTCATGCTTATGCCATGTACCTCACACAACCCCAATTAAAAAAATTTGACCCATTCCTTTAACATCATGAGAAAAAACAAGACAGTTTTTTTCAAAACAAGAAAACCAAGCCAAGGTCTTTAAGAAGCAACCAAAATGTACTTGTTATCATAGCAAGATGGAGTAGAATTAGATAATGCACAAATGACTTTTCAGGCCTTCCTTACGTTGCTTGCTAGATTTAACTTTTCCAAGCACACATTTGCAGTCCCCTTTTAGTCCCAGTCGAAGAGTCTTATCATATTGAACAAAGACCCAAAGACATTTAAAAAGGTTCAACCATGGTTTTATGCTACATTTTACTGAAAATTCACAAAGATAGAAACACAGACAAAGGGGTGAGACAGCTAAAACATAGGCATTACATGCCACTGTGCAAACTCAAGGTGAAACAAAGATAATTTGTCAGCTTGCTATTCTACTTTGCCATTGTTCTGTTTTGTTTGACAATTCATCAAGTGCATACCCCTCTAGATCTCCCTCCACACACCTAGCAGGATATCATGTTGTCATTGTAAATTGTAAAAAAGTATAATTATTTTTCTTTCTAAAGGCAACACATTTTTTTTAAAGGCTTTGTTTTACTTGTTAGGTTCCTTAAATTGCATTTTGTTAAAGACGGCCATTATCAAATCTATTTTTGGCTTTAAATAGGGCTCTAGCAAACACTGGGGGAGAGAGGTGGAAGCTTGGTGCTTGGAGTAATCATTTAGACATCCTTTTTTTCATTGGCATGTGCTCTCTCTCATGCCTGTGTCTCTTTGCCCCTTGGACCCTGTTATATTATTTAATTTAAAATCCCTCGCTTGTTACACAATGAGGATCTCACTTTGAAAATCAGCATTATAGAGCCCATTGAAAAGGAATTGTCAACCCAGTGTTGATTATATTTTTTTCCTACTGTGCAAGAAAATGTATTTATTTCTGCTGGTTTTGGTCTTGAAAAGGACTCAAACGCATTTGGTTGGTTTTTAAAGCACCCAACACTCATAATTGGCTACATTGTTCTTTCAAACAAAATGGTTTACTCTTAAGATCTCCCACTTTGATTATCTTGCAGAGGAAACTGGCACAAAAATCTCCAGACCCATCAGAATATTGAGACTTTATTTTGTATTTTTCCAAAGGTCAGAAATAGCCCAACTGTCCTCCAGTGAGCACCATGCTTTATAAGAGATGAAAGCTGCTCTTTTTTTGTGTCAAACACTGACTATTTGTTTAAGGCGATGGCTGTAAATAGTACTAATCAAACCTATTTGGGGTGCTCAAATTTATTAGCAAACAGAAATCATTCCTCAAGTCTTGACAGTGTGTTTATTATTTAAGGTTTTAACACAACAACAACAATGTAAATTTGACTTTTCCTTTCCTTGCAGCTCCAGGTTTCTTCAATTCTGTAAATATTTATGAGCAAAACTGAGAACAAAATCTGTTTATTTCATTGTTTATCTTCTTCTTGCTTTCCCGCAGTACATGAAAATGATGGGTGTCAACCCAGCCAGCCACTTCTTTGCTTGGTTCATTGAATGCGCGACCTACTTGGCGATGACCATTTTCATCCTCACGCTGGTGCTGAAGTACGGCAACATACTGACCAAAAGTGATGGACTTCTCCTCTTCTTATACCTCTGCAACTACGGCTTGAGCATCCTGGCCTTCAGTTACCTCATCAGCTCCTTGTTCAACAAGACCTTCATCGCTGGCCTTAGCGGCAGTCCTTCTGTACGTTCTCTGCTTCTTCCCCTTCATCGTGGTCATGGCAGTAGAGAGGACTCTTACCTTTTCCCAGAAGAATCTCCTGGTGAGGAAGTTTTTAACCCACTTAGTCATGAGTCATGTTTATTACACTGGTGTTTGTCCTCTGTTTGTTTAATAGGGCTGTATGGTGTTAGTTTTTACTCCTGTGAATATATGGCAAAGTTTCAAAGTAACTTTCATCAGATGATCTCAGTGTCTTTATGCACATCAATTAAACCTCAACTAAACTGATATTTTTTTGTTACTTATGGCTTTGACTCAACTTAGATAAAGAATAGAAAGAAAAAAAATCCCAGGTACTTTCATTACACACTGGTCCTCACACAGACGGGTAGTAACAACTTATAGAGGAAGAGAGGTGGAAGTGGCAAGTTTCCTCATTAACTTTACAAATAACCTTCTGGCTTGTAACACATTAATCATGGCCTTTCTAATCGACCATTTCAAACAATGCTTTTAGTTTTATCTAGTCTACTTGACCTTGACCAGCCTGGTGTTTTTAACTTCTAATTTAACACTAGCTTACCAAGTTGCACTGCTGAGTATCTGTCTCGAGAGTCATGCCGATGTTGTGGTTCAACAAATAACCGTGTTACCGTGTGACTTTCAGAAGTCTTAGTTGTTCAGTTGTACTGAAAGAGCACCAGTGTCATTAACAGCCTGGATGTGTTGTACCCAGGACACTCATGCACTCTGAATGCACAACTGTAAGTTTTACGGTGTGATGTCAGACAGACTTTAAGTTTAGTTCAGTATACATGTGTTTTGCAAGGGACAGAATTAAACAAAATAAGCCATTTATGCAAGCTTCTAATTTCCAACTGTAGTCCCAACAGAAGGGGGACTGAAGACATGTCATAAACAACCACATAAATAAATACTAAAACAACACATTAACTTTAAGTTAAATGTCATAATGGGAGACACTCAAACTTGCCTTTGTCATCAACCATTTATTCGATTACATTTGTTCTGTATGAACACTCACCAACTCTGTGTTTTTAACTTCCAGTTAATCAAATGTTTTCAATGTTGGGCAGTGTACTTTAAGAGAAATCAGGGATAAGAAACTTGGTTCCCATTAAACATTAAAATTCTAATGGGAAAAATATAAAATGTTCATACCTACTGTGAAATAGAATTTAAAATGTTTTTTTTATCCATCTTTACATAAATGAAACAGTTATTGCTACAAAGGGTAAGATGTAGCTTGAAAAAAAATGTTTTTTTGGTTGTTTTTTTTTGTTTTATTTGATTCGACATCCAAGCCGAGGCAAATCTGACAGCTTACAAATGCTTCTGTGTGTAAAACAGTTTCCCAGCCTGTTTTCTTTGACATACATTTTGAGTGTTAATGAATTAAATCTTTGTTTTTTACGACGTTCTCTCATTTTGGTGTTTACAGTCTGATCCACATGAAGTGAAGGCCAGATGTTTTTATTTGAATCCTATATAAAGCATGCAGCACATCCGCTGCCTTGTTTGCCTTGAACATAACACTTCTCATCACTCTGAGAGGAGCTTTTGAAGTACATCGCTTAACTCTACACAGAGATGTCAAGAGAACAAAAGAAGGGAACAGAGAGAATTACAGACAGGCATTGTGTGAAAAGTGAAGATATTTTGTATTCTGTTTTTTCTGCTCTCTGTATCCAGTCTAATTTGTCTCTTCTTCTCCTGCAGAGTTTGTTTTCCCCAACCTGTTTCAGCTATGCCAGTCAGTATGTCTCTCGCTACGAATCCCAAGGAGAAGGTAAGCACATGTAGACATCTTATTTACATTAACAGATCTTTTTGGCATATCCTGTCTTAGTCAGTGGCATATTAGAATTAAATTTTTCCTCTTAGGCATTCAGTGGAGCAATTCTTATACATCACCTCTTCCTGGTGACTTGGCTTCGTTTGGTTGGTTGAACTGGCTGATGCTGATCGACTCCATTCTCTACTTCGTCATCGGGGCTTACATCCGCATGGTCTTCCCAGGTAAACTGTCCCTGAGTCTTTTAGAAACACATGAAGATGAATTTAAGATCAAAAAGTAAACTCAACTTGACCAAAGTCAAGCTGCAGTGAGGTTTTAGCTTGTTATGACACAAGAACAAATATAAAAAGATTAATGACCTGCATGTGAACAAACCCATCACTAACGAGTTTAAATATTTCCAAATAGTTATTATTAATGCCTTAAACTTCTCTTGTGGGAAGGTTTTAGACAAGGTGATTGACAAAACTGCCTGCATTCACATTGTCCAAGGTGAGGCAAAGTAAGTGGTATGTTTGACCTTACATACTACAATCACCCCTAACCGAAAGCTCCTCACGTATGCTCTGTGGCAGAGAAAAAAATTAACAGTAATGGATTAAGATTTGAAAGACAAAAATGCCATTACAATACAAATAGATTTGTTAAAACATCCATGCAATTCAATTTTTAACAGACATATAGATGGAAAAGATTATGCAACATCAAATTGAGGCAATGACATATGTCACAAATTTGTCATTACTATATTTTTCACTTGTATTGATCTGTGTTTACACACCTAAATCAGCATATTGTATTATCGTAATCAATATGCTGTAATGCTGTAAAATGTGCTATAAATATTTTATGTAAAGAGTAAAACTATTCAGAGTCATAAAGCAACTGTAGTTGGGTAAAATGCTTACACTTTCTCTTTTCTCATGCCTCAGTGCGGCATGACACAGCAAATCAGCCTGAGCTCTTTCTGTTAGCTGCTCTTAAATATGGCTAATGGCAGTGTTAGTGGTATTAGAGCGAGGAAACGTGACCTAATTATCACATCACAGTATTTTATTTTTTCTTTGTGGTATTAAAAAAGAGAGGATCACGCATTTAAATATATTCTTAAGCATGAAAACCTCCTACTGATAAGCCTACAATGTGATACACAACTTATGTGTGTGCATAAAATCCCTAAAACATGCTTTTATAAGTCTGTGTGGTAACATTTTCAAGTGTTAGAGCTGTAATTGAATGTGTGCTTTGTTTCTCTCCAGCGTTGTTTCAAGCTGTCACTGAAAACACAAAATGTCCTGGTTTGTTTGTTTACAATAACACAGATGAGGATGTTTATGATGGACAGTACAATCACTGATGAGAAAGCAGAGCTGCAATGTTTTTAGTTATGTCCATGACAACACTTGGAGCCTCAGCCAGCTCCTTCAGCCATGTTGGACTTAGAACAAGAAAGACAGCTCTTTAAACACCCCTTTTGAGTAGATTCCTGAATGGTGATGCAAATTGCAGCACTGGATAAAGTGAAGCTGTGGTGATGTATTTAAACCCTGAAGCTATGGTAAAGCATCCAACAAACTTACAGATGCTGCATTGTGAGCACACTCATTACATATTGTTGTTATTGTCTTCCTGTACAGAAAGCAATGTTGATTGTAAACACACTGCACTATTCAAAGGCTTGGCGCAGTGCCTTTGGTCAGTGTGTGTGTGTCTGCTTCGCTTATCTTGGAGAAAAGAATACTGGTATTGGTTTTGCCTCCAGTGAGCACAAAAAAACAACCTGTGCCCTTAGAAAAGTAATGATGGTGTCACAAATATAAATTTCATGGCAGAAAAAACACAGTTGATGGTACTGGGAGTCAATACTACGCAGTATTAAATAGCAGTAGCATTAAAAACCTTTCACTCTTTGACTTCTTCACAGTAAAGGCCAAATGAAAGTATTTTGTGCGATTGTTGGTAAAGTTCTGTTTTGTTAGTTATTTTTATGGGGAAGTTATAATAACCAAAGTGAATTTTGTAGCTGTTATGACAACTAATATTATCAACGACCACTTGTAAAACCATACAGCCTCAAGCAGTTATTATCTATGTGGCAAACTTTTTAATTTTTGTTTTAATAAGAAGTCTGTTTTTATTTTTACCTTTTTACCACCAGGAAAGTACGGCATCCCTTACCCGTGGTACTTCCCCTTCAAATTCTCCTTCTGGGCAGAACTGTGTTCGTCTTCTGAGAGCAACAGTAAGACGAACAGAGGACTCCTCTTCACCAACATCATGCAGGAAAACCAGCCTGTTTTCTCTGACAACAAGGGAAAAGGTACAGAGCAAATAAGTGACATTGTTCTGTCTTTCAGCAGATAACAATAAGCAAGACTGTCTCCTCTGGTGTTGTGTTTTGAGGCGAGAACATGATGTCTTCTCTTTTAGGGCCTGTCATTTTCTACCTCATTCATCATTTAATTCCTGTCCTCTGTTAGTTTGATATATCTGTTCCCTCTGCCTCTCTGTTCTTTCAGGCCAGAGCAAGCTGTCCTCTCAGGCTGGTGAGGATTACTCACATCTCCCAGTGGGTGTTGCTCTCCACAGTCTCAGCAAGATGTACGGTGACCAAGTGGCCATTCACAACCTTAATGTTTCCTTCTATGAGGGCCACGTCACCTCCCTGCTAGGTCACAATGGAGCTGGAAAGACCACCACCATGTATGTAGGGCATGATTTCTCTACCTTTTTTCTGTTTCAGCATGTCCCAAGATGGATAAAAATTTCTTTGGACCATTTTTATACTCTGTGGTGTTTTAAATTAGATTTTGTGCATCCATTTAATCATCTCAAAGGGCTTACTGCTGACAGGGAGATTGTTTTGTTCAAAACTGGAGCAGCATAAAATGCACCATGGTAGAGATTAGCCTGACGGGTCTTCATCAACTGGGGCACTTACATTTACATTTTAAATGTGACTAATTTTGCTGATGCTTTTATCCAGGGCTGCACACAATGAGAGCAGCGACAGGGTAAGAAAAAAAAAAAACCAAACCTAGAAGGGGTTTCAAGTCTTAACCTTTTTCCTGGGAACAATAAATCGTAATTTGAGAGAAGATTGTTGGGAAGAAAGCACCAAAATCCCAGTAATTGTACATAAGCAAATGTCCTGGGTGACAAATAAAAACAAAAATATCATAAAACTGATTTGAGCTGACCTATAAACCTAAAAACAAAAGTTCATTACATGTAACATGCTCTATAGAATAAGAAGAAGGTTTGGTGACATAGCCAGTGATTATTATGGACGGGAACTGATAAAGTTTTATTTATACCTGTGCCATTGTTAATTATACTTATCAATCTGATTCTCTATCAGTTTTCTCATTGATCCCTGTGAATTTTCTGTGACAAAAATGTAGGCCACACAAATTCTCAGTGGAAATAATCAAAACACATGGCCCACCAGATAGCTAATGCCATGCTGCGATAAATGGGACTGCATATTGCAGATTTTCCACCCTTGATTGAAATCACGGAGACACTTGGTGTTGAGCAGTTGGTATCATTTTGTGTAAAACTAAGTCACAATATTGACTTCTATCCATCTGCCATGACCACATCTTTAACTTCTTTATTGTTTTTTTCGGACTGCCTCTGATGAAAATGTGATATCCTTGATTTGCAAGGTAGCAAAACAAAGCAGAAAGAATTAATAAGAGAATTGTAAAGCATAAAGACAAACAATATCACTTCCTTCAACTATTTTTTATCCATCCTTAATTGAAACTGGTGTCATTTCCCAGTCCTATTGATAATCATGTCTTTTTAGGTCCCTCTTGACCGGCCTTTTTGCCCCGACCTCTGGCACCATCGAGGTGTATGGCAGAGATATGCAGACCCACATTAATGACGTTCGCAAAGAGCTGGGAGTGTGCATGCAATATGATGTCCTCTTTGACTTTATGACCGCCAAAGAGCACCTGCTGCTGTATGGCCAGATCAAGGCCCCACACTGGACAAAAAGGGAGCTTCGTGAACAAGTCCGCACGTGAGTTACCAGTCATGCTCTACAGTTTATTGCATTGTGAATGGTGATGTCAGGAGTTGTGTGTCATGTGATTGATAGAATAACCTGATTACTTAAGTAGTCATGTTAATGGCATGATAAATTAATTTTACTAGGCTAAAGTAAAATACACTAGCCGAAGCAGGAAAAAATAAGAAAAAACAAACAGTAAACATGGAAAGCTGAAGCAGCATCAGATGAAATTAGAGGTTTGAATGAAATTCACAAGCTAGATGGCAAAATATTTAAAAGAACGTTTAAGAATGGCTGAGATGGAGTTTTCACTGAGTGTAGAACAAATTCACTGCTGCTGGAAATCACAAAGACTAGCTATTTTAGAGAATTAAATTTCATTTGTATAACACATTTCATACAAACGCATGCATGTAAATGCAATCCATGTTGGTACATTCTGATCATCTATGAAAAATCCAACACTTTTTTGTGATTGAAACTCACTTTCACCTTCTATGAAAATGGAATATTTCTCTGTTAAGCTCTTGGGACCAAGCAATGGAAAAGTCTTTTTTATTCTGTAGCATCATTAAACTCTGGGTTGAACCCTCAGTTGCATCATGAAACTATTTCTAGAGGCTTTCTGCATGACAGGAGTTTCAGTAACAAGCCTGAACCTAAGGGCAAGATACAGCACCTTTCCATGGGTTCCTGTTTTTCTCTGAAACCCCTGCTGTGTAGCTGATGGAAGTGTTACACAGACACTGGATTGTGATGCATTGAAAAGGTATGTTAACAGGAGTTCAATGTTAAATGCTTCTCAATGACTCCCCCTGCCAGGATCCTGGAGGAGACAGGGATGTACTCTCACAGGCACAAGCGGGTGGGCACCCTGTCGGGCGGCATGAAGCGCAAGCTGTCAATCTCCATCGCCTTCATAGGGGGCTCCCGCTTGGTGGTGCTGGATGAGCCCACCACAGGAGTCGATCCCTGCTCCAGGCGTAGCATCTGGGACATTGTTATCCAGCACAAGAAACGTGAGTCCCCCTCTCTCTGACACACGAACAAAGGCATTAAAACCTTTGAGAACCTGTTTTATTTTACAAACCCACCACCAAACTCCAGTTTCATCCCCCTCCACCCACCCTTCTTTACCTGGACCACCTCTCATTTAACGTTCAGAGAAATATTCTGAAGCAAGAGATGTTCATTGAAATCTGATTGAAATCAGAACTGATGCCAGTAAAGGTTTCAAAAGTACTTACTGAAAATGTTTTTCATGCCTTAATTACTTCTTATTTTAACTCCTGTAATTTCTAATGTTATTGCCTGGTTCACTTCTCGCCCCTGGCAACTCAAACAAACTCTGGCTGTAGAAAGTGGATGTAACCAGCGTTAGGGCTGTATTGACCCACCTAGATTGAAGTGTGGAGCAGGGTCGGTCAGTTTCTGACTGGCAGTTGCGGCACATTAATCCTGACCCAGATGGAGTCCTAAAGCTTAACATCATTATGTGTGGATTTTGTCACAGTAATGTTTCAAGATCGTTGTATTGCCCGGCGCTACAACAAAGAAACATTTTGAAGTCCAACCATTATGTATCAAACTTTCCTTTTGAAGTGCACATACAGATATGGTACAGACAAAGCAAGCTATTATTTTTGTATTTCACCCTGAAAGTGCCTCCCTGTCCCATTTCCTCAGAGGAAAGGAAGCAAATTGCAGAAGAGTACAGCCAACCTGCAGCCGACCCCGGAAGGCTTTTCCCTGCTCAAGCTTCTGACTTTAAATTTAGCATATAATTAATCTGAAAACCATCCAGACAGCTTTTTTCTCCAGGCTTTCTTAGTTCAGTAGCAGCAATGGCAGAGAGGCTGCTTAATGTCTTATAATTGTAGATGTGGAAAACATCCTGAGTAATTGGCCCTGTTTCCGATGTTAGTGGGATTTTGATGCCAGGGGAATCTCATTCAAAATAAACTTTCTGCATCTCTTGCTGCTTGTTTGCCTTTTTCTCAGAGGCTTGGTGTGTGTGAGACAGAATAAGTTATGTCTGTTTTTTTGGGTGTTTAGTCAGTTATGCTACATATAAAAGCAAAGATGCACTCACTAGGATAGGAAAATAAGGGGGAATGCCATAAGGTATCTAAATATAGTGCTTGTGTTTATTCACCACATAAACCTTGAAACTCCTACAAAGCCTTTTTGACTAGCTCGACGGGTAAACAAAATCTCACTGTATGCATTCACATCAAATAACACGATATTTTTTTGTTTAATACATTCCTCTACATAAACACAATAGCTTCAGCAAACACTGAAGTCTTAGTTCTCTGCAAGGGTTAGGTATAATGATGCACATTCAAATCATGGACTTGTTTTAAAGCTGTTTGTCTTCTCAGAACGTACCATCATCATGTCCACGCACCACCTGGATGAGGCTGAAGTTCTCAGCGACCGCATCACATTCCTGGAGCGAGGAGGATTAAAATGCTGTGGATCTCCCTTCCACCTAAAAGACAAGCTGGGTCAAGGCTACAAACTTACCATCACAAAGAAGGTACTTGCACTTACAAGCCTCCAGCTGCTATTTTTAATCAAAAGTAAAACAGCCAAGATTGTGTTATTCGCGAGAAGAAATAACTGT
Source organism: Cetoscarus ocellatus (assembly GCA_037902135.1). NCBI lineage: Eukaryota > Metazoa > Chordata > Actinopteri > Labriformes > Labridae > Cetoscarus > Cetoscarus ocellatus. Next base: position 1,858,629 of record JBAMNC010000677.1, on the reverse strand, counting down.
GAATATAACTTATAACATTTTGTTGGCATCACTTTAGTCCAACAGTACATGTCTATCCAGTTTATTTTTGTGTCAGTATTTGTGTCATGTTACATTCAGCAGCTGTTGTATTGTTCACCAGATCGGGCAAAACTTTTCAGACATTTCAGTTTGTTGACCTAATGAAAACACATAACGAAAATTGCTGTTGCTTTGTTAACAGATGCAGCATTCCTGCTGCAGTATTTTCCCTTTATGACAATGATCAGTTATTGTTGACAATATTATTAAAGAAAAGATTAATGGTGTGTTTGAAAATCAATATTAGCAGTAACCAAGTTGAGCTGTGCCATGACACCTCACTCACCCTTATGAATGTTTGCATGTTTTTGTTGCGTTTTGTCTTTTTTTTTTTCCCTGTGAGCAAGATAACTGAAAAAGTTCACATCAGATTTTGATGGCATTACAGGTGCAGATCCAGGATTTTTAATGTATTTGTTAGGATTGTGAGAGGGGGCAGTTTTCCACATTTTGGATCATAACTTGCCCAAAAACGCTGGAAATGCATCGGCAGAGATTTGTGCTCCTGGGAATACTTCTAGATTTCAGGATAAAATTATGATCCTTTCCTTTAAGTGAACCAAATGAAATTATGCACAGACAACAAAATCTTACAGTGGGTTTTATTGTAAAAGGCTTGGTTTTATCTCTGTTGGCATGTAGTGATTTGTGTCAGACAAGAATAAAAAGAATTTAATAAGCTTAATGCAGAGCACCAATGTTATGCTAACTGCCTCTTACTGGATCAAATGCTTTCTTTTCAGCAGACTATGTTTCAGCCCGCTCTCAGAGTAGCATCTCATATTCTGTTTATATGTTCTGCTAAATTAATTAGTACCCCAGTATCCCATATGCATGTTATGGACTTTGGTTGCCCTCATGATTCTGTATTAGGGCCCTTTCTTTTTTAATTTATTAAAATTTGCATCAGACTCTTCATCCATGAAGTGACAGGCATTTAAACCACCCTCAGGCATGTTGAACAAAATGGTTCACAACTTCTCAAAGTTTATTTCATTTAAGCTGTGCACTCAGATGACTTGTTACTTATTTGGACAATGTATTATTCAAAAAGTAAACTAACATCTTAAAACCCTCAGTGTGTCTACCCAGCAGGCGCTTCAGCTGAGGTTTTCCAGTCATCTGTCTCATGTTCGCCAGCTGCCCACGCAGGCTGCACAACAGCTCATGCTTAATGTGTGCAAGAGCAAACTGAAAGTAATTTCTTACATTCAGGGAACACAACTGAAGCACACAGTAACACTAAACCTATCAATTAACGAATGAAGTGGATGATCTTGGGAGGGGGAGAACAGACTGTCAATGCCCCAATATGCAAGGCAGTTTGAGTTTATGTTAAGAAAATCATTTATGCTGAAAAGTAAAGCACGTCATGACCTGTTCTCAAATTTCTGTTTTCAGATGCAAAACCTGAAGGAGCAGATTGACAACGCAGAGCTGAAATCCTTCATCCAAGCTCATGTACCTGAAGCCAGACTCAAAGAGGCCCAGGGTGGTGACCTGGTCTACTCGCTGCCTCCCTTCAATTCATCCAACGCCTCCTCATACCGCTCCCTTCTAACTGCGCTGGATGCCAACCTGGATGCCTTACAGCTCGGAGGATACGGCGTGTCTGACACCACCCTAGAGGAGGTATGCTCATAAACACCTACACACATAAACAAAGGTTTATGCTGTGGACACAGTGTAGGAGAAACTAACTCAACTATTGGTAAACTTTTCTCCCTGTGAGGTTAATAAAGACAGGCTGTCTGATACATGTGTGCGAACTTTTTCTTCTAACGTGTGCAGGTGTTCCTCCAACTGGCCCATGAAGATACACAGCCCTTGGCTAAGGACAGTCATGCTTCTTTCTCAGAAGATGTTTCTGACACTGGATCCCTCGACAGCTTCCCATCAGACTGCGATGGAAACTCTGGCTTTAGTGACAACATAAGTGAGTTCTGTTGCTACAGCCTTTTTTCCATCCATACTTTTTTACCCTATCTCTTGTTATCACCCCCTCTATTGACACCTTTTGATCACATTCAGCAAAGAAAATAATATATATATATCTTTGATAACATCAGCAATCTGATAAAAACACATTTTTTCCTTTATTAGAAGTGGATTTTCTTTTTAAAATGAACATTTTTTATACTTTAATACTTTTATACTTGAACATTCTCCTGCCAGAGGGGCTCTCAATTTTAAGCTAATTATATGGCAGCAGACTGTTTGATTAAGCACAGGCCAAATTTCAGTGGTGAAAATATAACAGGGTATAAAATTCTGTTTCAAAATCATGAAAAATAAGGCAGTAATATCTGCTTTAGGATGCTGTGGGTGTGTCAGGCAAATGTGCTAAAACCATGCTCAGTCACAAGGGAGACAATGTTCTGTTGCTAAAAATATGCAACTTATGTGGGCAAGTTTTCACAACCCGCACCACTGAGCACTGACTTTGATAAACCACACTGCCATCCTCTGAGATACTCTGCCCTGAACCTTCGGCTTAGTAGGACTCAAAAAGATGAGAACATGCATCATGAAGACTTGGTCTAAATAATACTGGGAAAAAATGGTATTGTAGTGTTTTTCCTCCTGTGACACACATTGCAACTTTTCAGGGGAACATCCCAGATAATGTTGAATATCTTTTTAGATGTATTTCTGCCGATGTACATTTTAATTTCAAAAACATCAACATTTTATTCTGCTGAGAGTCTGTAGTTGTCACTGTAAAGGCAATTCATGAGAAGAGAAATTGTCTTACTGTTCCCAAAGTGAGATCATGGCCCCTCGGGTGTAGCTAGATACCAAATGGTGTCACAAGAGGCCTTCTACAGACAAAGAAAGTTCATCATTGATTTTAAATTGTATATTTTATCCATTAAGGTTGAGTTTATACACAAATATGTTTAGTTTTAACATAATATCATAGAAGTTGTGTATTATTGTATTATTAAATAAAAAGATCTTTCAAATATAATCTGGTATATGCATCTACCAACTCTAGTGGCAACTGGGATCCCCAGCCTATTACACTGTTAACTTGGAAGTTGTGAGGTGTAGTGAGGGGAATCCCTGCTTTAGATGTTTAATTAATACACATAAAATTAGTATTTCTAAGAGTGTTTGTGAGGTGAGTAAGGTGATATTAGACAGACTTTTATTATAGATGCTTAAGGAAACAAGAAAAATGGCAATTTTGGTTCCCATCAAATAATGCACAATAAGCAGCATGCTGTACTTAGTCATGTGTCTGACATTGCATGACTTTTGTGAATGTGCAGCCGTGTAATGTATATATTGCTCAGCCCTAATCAAGAAAGTATACAGTAAATAATTTTTACATTTCTTCACTGTTGCACTGCAGAGCTAACTGGTTCATCCACGGTGCGCGGCATGGCCCTGGCTTGGCAGCAGTTGATAGCCTTGCTGACGAAGAGGTTCCACCACAGCCGCAGAGACTGGAAGGGTCTGATCGCTCAGATTCTGCTCCCTGTCTTGTTCATGGTGGCTGCTATGGGACTGGGCTCCATCAAAAATGACCTGCAGCACTACCCTGAGCTGGACCTCAGCCCAGCACTTTACAAATTCGGACCAAGCTACTCTTTCTTCAGGTCAGTTCATGTGACAACAAAAAAACAACTGAGTGAAAGGAGAGAGCACACAGGAGTACTAAAAGCCAGTCAGGGTGTTTTTTTACTGGGCTTGTTTGAGATGCTTGGCTTTTTTGTTTAATCTATTTGGCAAGGTCAGACCGATGCCTCTGAGACTGAGGTGGAAACAACCATACCACAAGACACTTGAGAAAGTGTGTCCTATCCAAGTGAATGCTGATAAACTCTTTTTTTTTAATCAAAAACTACTTCTGGCCTCGATGTTGAAACTCTTAGAATGTCATCACAAACAAGTCAGGTTGATGTGTTTATCCCCAGTGATACCTATTTTGTGCAAAAACTGGACTTACTAAAATAAATAATTTGATTTTGAAACAACACCCAGGCAACTTTAATGAATTTTTTGTGCTTTTTTTAAACTGACTGTCACGTCAGCTGCCTTCATCATTTGCAGGAAGACAGCATGTCAAACTTGTCTCAAAGTGAATGTGATGCTGGAGTTTGTTGAAGGGCAGTCAGACCTTAAGGAGATGGAGTAAGGGAGAATGTAAGGGAAGGAGATGATTGTGATGAAGACGGCTGAGATATCAGATCAAAGTGAGGGGAATCAAGGGTGTCAGGAGGTTGCGAGATGTCTTCATTCCTGAAAAGTCTTGTTGTATGATCAAGGGAGTGTGAAGCAAGGGAGGCTGATGTGCCAATCCATATCAAATACTGTGTGGAAGCTCTCAGCCATCAGCATTTGCTTGGAATACAAACAAAACATGGAAAATGATGCTGATCAGTGTATATTTTAGGGTTCTTAATCTGAGAAGCCAGCTATGTGGAGTTTGAAAGTGGTCAAAAATGCTTCTTTTAAATTATTAATATATGCTCTGTCTTTATCCATTTCTAATTATGCCCTATTTATGCAATTGCAACCACTCAATGCAGGATTTTACAAAGACAGGTAATCTATATTATTATAAGCTTGTTTATTTAAAATCTCACTATATGCCTATTCATGGTTAAAATACATTACAAGGAGAAATCAAGTCTAAGGAAATGACATTTAGTGCATAATGTATTAGGGCAAATGAAGCATTGCTGCTTTTGCCTTGTTCAGAAGTCGAGTTGTCTTACAGTGACAAGCTACCCTTAGAAATGTGGGAAAAGTTTTTTAGACGTACTCTTTGTTGGCTTTGGGGATCAACCATCAACAAAGTGGACAAAGTAACAGTGAACAGACATCTTCATGTAGTTTGTCTCGAGTGAACGCCAGTGATGGGCACAATGAAAATCTCAAGGCACACAAACATATTCAAGCATACTCTTGTACTTGAGTGGCTTGTCAAGGACATTAAATCCTGAGATTTATCATTTGTTTTTGTGTAATAAGTTCTGATAGAAAGACAAGTGTGATGTTTTAAAAAGTGTATATGCTATCTTTTGTCTTTCAGAAGGACCTGTTTGTTATTTTTAGAGATGTTTAAAATGTTTATTATTAGTAGGCAAAAACTAAAATCCGATGCATTTTATCAATAACTCAACAAAGACACGTTTGTCATAAAACTGTCCATCTTCAACATTCGCTGCTCAGCTGAAAGTCACTAGTTAGCACAGGCTCTCTTGAAACAGTCCCACTTAGCTTGCGACAAGGACATAAAACACAGCTTTACAAGATGTGAGCAATAACCGTAAACAGCTTGAACCTACCTTTTATAGCTTTATGAGCACAAACTCTTTAACTGTTTAACTAATCAATTAATGAACTCCAAGCACTACAAGCAAACATTGCTTCTGCTACTACTGATATGGCCATAAATGTCTCTTTTGCTTCAGGGAGTGTCTCTGGTGACAGGAATTCTAATATATATTTTTCAAATTCATACTTCGACATCCTTTGACACAATAATCCATTTTATCAGTAATCTAAACCTTATCTTATACTATATCCATGTATTTACACTGGGTTCTTAGCACCAGTATGTTTGCACGCCTGCTGTGGTGTAATTATTAAGTTTACTCCAAAGTGGTCTATACTATGGTAGAGCTTTATATAAACCCTTTGTCTGTGTTTCTTTCTGTCATTATTTTAATAATGATAATTGAAATCTGTAGTGTTACCTTGAGGTTGAAATAATATGTCTTTGGCTCCACAGTAACTCCAATCCCAACTCTGAGCCGCTGATAAACACCTTGATGTCTTATCCTGGGATCGATAACGAGTGCTTTGACAACCCCAACGCGTAAGTAATCATGCCTCCAACGAACTCTGCTTTGTCTCTCAGAATGACAAGTTTGTCAGATATACCCAGATTCTTCGTCCATCTCATTCTTCCCCCACACATTGTGTTTTTTAGATTTCTCTCATTGCCTTTATTTTCCTGCCTCCTCTTTCACCTTGCTTCATTTTACTATTCTGACTCCCTCCAGTTCCTGCTGCTCCCCCTCGCCCTCTCTTTGTATTTCTGGTTCCTCTCATGTCCCTCTTTCTCCATTTTCCTGCTGTTCAGCTCAATGTATGTGGCTGAAAGCCTGCAGCAGGATTCCGACATGTGAGAGCATCATTTGTATTCCATAAACATCCCCTGTTTGTGGGTGAGATTTTCCCCTTTAAGGCACTGAAATCAATGTTGGCAGTCATGGACCAAAGCTCATAGGCATTTTGAAATTCAAAGCAATAGATAGATAGATAGATAGGTAGATAGATAGATAGATAGATAGATAGATGTCTTTTCTTTGAAATTATATAAACACAACTTCATGATTGTGACTAAGTGGTATTGCGTGCTGAATTTTTGGTCCATATTTTGGAAAACATACTGCACTGACCCCAGGATCTGGTCATTTTTTCAGTCCCTCAGGTGTATTTGTGATTGTGCCAGTGTTCAAAGATCTGTGTATTGCTATAATCCTTTGCTGATCTCCACACTGTCCCTGAAAGCATTTGGCAGAAAACAAAATGCGGAGGAGATGGACAGCAACCCACGCAAAAAAATTTCACACAATATGATTCTACAGAATTTTTTCACACAGCTTTAAAAATTGTTCTGAGGCTGAAATCAAAGGACATTTTTAGGTCCTGATCTCACACAAATCTCTCTAGCAAACATCTGCTGCATGAACGATTGCAGGCAATCGCAGATGATGAAGGCCATCATATCAGTTCAGTTTCAAATGTGTTCTGGCGTGTGTCTGGGGAAAGTCTCGAGTCATTATCACACACTGCAGACTCCCATCATTCCACTGAGCCACCATTTCACTTTGTGAATGTTTCATTTAAGGGTCTGCTCGAGAGTCACAGGTCAATGGAGATCCAGTGGGAACAGCTCCAAAGCATTTAGAGGCTGTAAATGCACCCGCCAGGAACAGGTGAGACTGGGTCACTGCAAACTGTTAGTGTGTATGCGCAAGTGTTTGAGTGACTTTTTGTGTTCTCCATCTGTGTTTCTACACTTAATGTGTCTTCCTGTGCCCGTATGCTTGTTTCCTACAGATTTGCGAAACCGACAACTACCAGCCACCGCACAAAAATATCCCTTCATCTCAGATTTTATACAATCTGAGCGGCATCAATGTGGAGAATTACCTGTTGTCAACAACAAATGACTTCATCAGGAACAGGTGAATACAACCAGGGTTAACATGAGGTGAATGGAGAATTAAAACATGCTCTCTGACAGGCAGCTCTGGCCTGAATGGTGATTTGTCAATGTATCGAGTATAAAAGCCCAAGAAGTTGCATCCAATGCTATGTCCTATTTTATGTATGGCATCATTTCGGTGAGTAATCACAGACGAAATGGCTTTATAGGAGACACAGTGATGTGCATCAGTTCCATAGACATTATCCTAACCACTACAGCAATGTTGAAGCACCACGTCCCTTGTTTAAATAGTCTGTTGTTTTGCCTGCTAACTGTGACATCATTCCAGGGCTTGAAGTTAGCCGCTGGCTATTTGTTGAATTGCCCAGCCAGACATAGTAGCAGGTGGGTTTATAAAAATAAAAGTGATATGTGAGGGAAAGCAACCTTGATTACCAAACATCTACCTCTTGGAGACAAAACCACAGGAACACCGAGTGCCTTCCTTGCAGATGCCACTGAGCAGACTATTAGCTAACATAGATAAAATAAGATGTGGTAAGGTAAGGTTACTTTATTTGTACCTGTAGGTAGATTTGATTTACAGTGAATGATTCCTCATCTTTTTGTACACATAAGACAAGACAAAACACAGTTAATACAGAAATGGAACTCTTGGTAAAAAAAACAAAACAACAACCCAGAAGTAAAGACAAGGTAAATAAAAGCAAGACTGTCTCTGTGTAGCACAAAGTAACATTTTTATTTGATGAAGGTGTGTTTATTAATTTATATCATTTTTGTTTGTCTTAAGCCTAGAATGATGAAAAGAAGCCGATAAAGTTTTCCTTATAAAAGTGTCCTCTTGCATTCATACAAAGCATTATTTTAAGGAGCATTATTAGAATATGTAGTGCATTTACCATCAGCAACTCAATAAAACTGAGAAATCTCAAATAGACATCTAAAGAGAGACTCATTTGTATTACACAAAGATATGACAACGTAAGAAAGGCTTATCAAGTGATTTCATGTGAAATGTTAAAAAAAATAATCACTTGTCACTTATAAAAAAAGCTGTCTGCTTTTCATGACATGATTGTGATTGTGTCATGAGAGACTCAAACATGAAGAGTAGGTCCAGTATAGCACGCAGATGAACCCGTCCTTATAGGCTAAACTGTCTCTTTATAGGGAGGTCGGATTTTTCCTGTGACTTGGCATGGTTTAACACACTGACTGATACATCCTCAAAGTCCTAAAGCAGAGATTACTGCATAATTTCTGTTGTTTTTAAAATATAATTTCAAACCTTATATTTAGATTTTTTCTTAAACAAAATCTTGTTTGATGGTTAGCAACATTGTCTTTTGTTATACAATAAGCTTCAAAATCATTTTTTATGTCTGTCTAGAGACTTTATCCAACAAATGTATTAGTTACTGAAAAGCTTTTGTTGTGCCATTTCTTGTGCAGCCAGCCTGATCCCATCCCGAACAGCAGTTTCAGGCTGCAGAAAATATTCTACAGAGATGTACTAGAGTCTTTATGCTGATTTGTTGTTTTTGAAGCTTATAAAGATTACCAATAATGTTGATATTGGTTTGTTTCATAGCCAACTAAAAACTCTTCACAGGGGCTGTTACTATTTATTTAAAAAGTTGCTGTGTGATTAAAGCTAGATTTTTGTAAAACAGGAATTTTAGAGTCTGATTTTCAGTTGATTGATGAAATTTTATCTGCAGTCTAAAAGTCTCAGCTGTCACTCAGCTCAACACAAAAGGGCGTCTTGTATCTTGTCAATCATGTTTGTTTTACTTTTAATGGGCTGTGGTGCTTATACTTAAATGGTTTTCTCTCTGCAGGTGGCCATCTTCCAGAGAGCAAACCATTTAAAGCACAATATGAAACTCTATTTTTAATTCTCTAGATGTCTTTGTTTTGATCAATAAATGTCTGTTTTTTAGGTATGGGGGCTTTGCTTTCGGCTTACCGCTCCCTCCTGAATTGCAAATGGATGTAAAAGCTGTGCCCAAAAACCGCACTCTGTCTAAGGTAACATTCTTCTTCTGTGCTGCCTGTCTCATTATTGCTATAATTGCTGTACTGATGAGTAGCTGAAAGTTATAACACCACATCCTTGTTAAAGTTGTTTGTCTTGCAGATGGAGCTACTTTGTTACACCATCAGTGTCATCATAAATATGCTTTACTGCAGCAATTATGCCACTGTTTTAGTGTGTAAATTCCCTCAGATGATGTCGACTGCTTTTATTGGATCTATAAAGCCCTGGTTTTTATATATTGTATATTGTTGAGAGGTAGAAGACTTGTATTCCCTGATGGGCTGAAGTGTGAGTGGCGGTTTTAGTGCATCTCAGTGTTTGTTTTGCCTGGTTTTAGGTCTGGTTCAACCCTGAAGGCCACCACACAATGCCAGCATACTTGAACAGCATCAACAACTTCATCCTACGCTCCAATCTCCCAGCAGACAAGGATCCACGTCAATACGGTAAGCTGGAATTTTGACTGAAAATATTGTAAGGCATATTAACGTTTTCTGCATCTTAAAGAGTGACCAGACCCCAGAGTTTTTGATGAGGTGCATCTACCCTGAACATGATGAACAGGGTGGTTAGGGTGGACAACAAGAAAAGACAAATCACTTCTTCATGCCCTGTCAGTCTTTGCTGCCTTTGTGTGTTAATTTATTTGGCGTAATGTCATAACCATGCATTGCAGTTTCGCAAAAAGCTACCTGGGTGTGAAACAATGGTATATGCTTGTGTTAAGGACACAAATTTGTATTTGATTAACCACTTTTTAATCAATTTAGTGACACATGTGTAAACCTAACAGGTCACACACATAAAACTAGGTTAAATAAAGACTCAGGTGTGTTAATTGAATCTTATAATTTATAACTAATAATTACTAGCAATTATTTGCACTTTCTATAACTCTGCTTATTGCACAGTTATAAAACTCTGCTTAAGAGTTTGTTTTCTGATAATAGAATTGTAAGATAGATTAATGTAAAGAACTAACTAATGCAGTAAATCCAGAACTCATGCACAAGTTGTCATATGACATATTGTAAGTTATAGTTGTACAAATTCCCAAGGCACTCCTGGACTTGACTCAAGACACTGAAACCACAGCTCTAGAGGATGGTCTCTCTGAACATCGATGTACAACACATGTAGGATTTTAATAACCTTGCACAGCAGCTGGACCTGCCTGATTCAATGTCTGTAATCAGGCAGATCCACCTTGCCAAGCTCCAACCTACAACGATTGTGAGCGGCCCAAAGCAGCAAGGCCCAATCAGAGTCCTTTAGAGCAGGAAGAAATGGGAGATAGGAGCATGAAGACTACAGAAGGAGACTACTCAGACAGAGATTAGCATAGATGCTAACAACTTCAGTTGCAGTTTTATCAGATCAGAATAAATTAGCTCCACTTCCAGCATGTTTTGACAAGAGTTTGTTTAACGAAGTTGCTCGCATTCTACCAAATTATCTGATTGGCTTGTAATAAATGTGATTGGCGGAACAATCATCCAGTCACCTGCTGGTTTGCTTCTGAAAGCTTCTGCCCTCCCAAAACACTTTCTATGGCCTCTTTCCCAGATGAACTAGTGAAATATGTTGTTGTTATAAAAAGACCTTGACCAAAGAGTTTAGTTAATGTCACAGCTCTGGCAAATTTCAGTCTTACCATTTTTTCACACACTCATGTTTAGAAATATTTAATGTTTTTGCAAAGGATTAAGTGCATATTAGTTATGGTGGGATCGTCCTTTAGTCTTGCTGACACACAGGACTTCCTTGTTATTGGAACAAACAAGCTGAGGAGATGAGATATGACTTGGATTGTGCAGGAAGGATGCACACATCAGCATCAGGCAAATCTCTCTACTTAGCAAGGTGCGTCTGATTGAACACTCAGTGCATTTTGTATGCTAAATATAAAGAGAGCAGTAAACAGTGTGTTTACTCATGCTTCATTTCACTGGATTAAAGCCAGGGGGTGCTGTGTGTCCTTACACTCACATCACTATGCGTTGTGAATACTGATGAGTGCTGCTCATTTGGGAGCTATGCTGAAGAGAATCAGGTTGGCCAATGTTTCCAGCACCGTTTCAGCTCTGAGTAGCACCCTGACCATCTGCCTGCTGGCATAAGCATAAGCATAAACTCATGAAGAAAATGCCCATAAAAACCTTTCGGTGCATGCACAGATATGCATGCACACATGCATACAGACACATTTGTTCCCCACTGGATGATAGAAGTGCTCGATAGTGTGTAATCATTTAATGTTCGTGGGGGTGGAGGAATATGAGATCCAGGGAGATAACTTTCAAGATAATAATCTATCTGTCAAATGTGAAGCCCTGACCCTCATAACTGCCAAACCTACTCTGGATCAGTACTGTTTAGAGGTCCACATCAAACAGTTTTTCATTACGACTCTCCCAGGATGTGTGACCATAACTGCCCAGAGCTAACAGATGTGCTATTGCAGCCCAGTGTGCTGTCTCAGTGGAGATTTTGATTACTCCCAAATGCACCAGACAATGTTTGGTATTAAAGTCTGTCTGGCCAGTCTCCAAGGAAAGAATAAAAAATATACAGTATATATTCAGATGTTCCGTAAACCAACAATAAAAGAGGTTTCCAGGCAAACATGTTTATTTTAATAAATTTCATTTTATTAGGTCTTATCTGCTGGCTCCAGATATCAGTATTTTTACAAAATAAACCAAACTCAGGTATGGTTCTGTTTCATACCATGCTATATCATATCAGAATTAATCAGATCCTATTATAACATATCAGTGTTAGAACCTCCATAATGTAATGTTATTGTCTAAGTGTTTAAAGTATGTACTGCATGTGATTGTATCACAGTGCACTGCAATGTGTTGATGACTTCTTTTTTTTTAACATTTATAGATTCCATCCACTCATATTATAAGGTACAACAAAATCAATTGCAGTGATCACGACTCTGATGACACACAGCTCTTTATCTCAATGTCACCCAGTAAATATGGTCCCATATAAGTCCTGGAAAATGCATAGAGCAAAGAAATGAATGGATGTGCCATAATTTCCTATGGTTAGCCATGGACAAAGCTAAGGTTGTTGTTTTTGGATCGAAAAAGGGGCGATCGAAAGTCAGCACACAGCTCCAGATATCACAATTAAAAAGCAGAGAACAAGACAGAGATCCGGTGTTAGTCATGGACTCAGAACTGAACTTTCAAAACACAGCTATGTCCTTTGATAGCAGCACAAATTGCCCTCATTTTCTTTGCTGTCATCTCTGTCATTTGAAAAAATACATATGTTTTGATAATCAGCTTCATGCACAGACAGTCAGAGAGTTTGGCAGTTTTGTGCAGTCTACTCTTGTTTTCAGTCTGGAAGGGCAGCTGAGCCACCAGCATCTTCTCTCTGCTATACAAAGGGTCATTCTCACATTGACCATGGGCCCACCCAGTGGTAGCAAGGGTAGAACAGGGCCCCCTGAAGAAAACCCCAAAGCTTTTACAATGATTGACTTTTTACCTTGTTATTCAATTAACGGAAAACTGTCATGTCGGCATTTTCTATAAAGCATTTCCAATATTTAAGCATCCTTACCCGCACTGGATTTTTCGACTAACTCTAATACATTAAAGGCAGCTATATCAAAGCAAACCTGCTATTATTACTCTTTGTATGGACAACCCTGACACATTAGATCATATTTTAACAAAGCCTTTGCTTTGTATTGTATCATATTCGATTGTTTTGTATCATATTTACAGTAACATCTTGAATATTATATCCTATTAGATTGTAGTATACTTGATCATGCTGTGCCTTCTTGCTTTGTCTCATATTGCAGCATATTAATCATGTCATAATGTATCATATTGTATTGTTTAATATTTTGTCATATTAAACTCTAATAACTATGCAGTATCGAAAGCAGCCAATCAAATTACCTTTAGTTGGCAGAAACCATCATTTCTACCAGGGTGCCATTGAGCAAGGCACTGAGCTCATAATGTCCTCCAGGGCTGGTGTGCTTTCAGTGAACCCACAGACTCCTTTCACAAGAAATAGAGGCAAAAGGCATTCAGGGGAGCAGTTTATGTCTCTGAGCATCTAAGATACCCTGGAAAAATGATAAAGAAAATTCAATCTCGTTTTGTGTGCTCTGGCAAACCAAATCATCTTGTTATATATTTTTCAATGAAGTGTGTCCCAAGCATTCAGAGTATCATTGCTCATTTGGTTCCCATGGTAAAATAAAGCCTGTATGCTGCTTTGCTGCTGTATTATGCTTTGAATTGCAGACATAATGTTTTGTGTCTTTCTTTTACAGCCATCTCAGTTTCCAGTCACCCCTATTTTGGCCGGGCAGATGATGAAGACTCAATGTAAGTACTAAACATAATAATACTCATTCTTAACGTATTGTCTGCATACAATATAGTTTAATTTAAAAAAAGAAAACTGCAATTAGCTCTCTAATCTGTAAAAACATCTGATAATTAGACAAGTCAGAATGACTTTAATTGGCTGTTGTTTGGGAAAGCTTAAGCTAAATAGTGGAGCCATCCCACTTTTCAATACAAGACATCAAAGTCGGGTTGGACTGAGGGCAGGGAGGTACATGACAGCAGTATTTACCCATATTTTATTTTCTAAATGGATTTCCCTGAGCTTGCACTATTGATCACCCTCCCAATAATAATGAGTGTTTACCCTGAAGATGGCATTGAGGTGGATTGATTCTACCCTACCTCCCAAAATGAGTTTGTATAAAACACTCCTCATATTTCTTTAGAGACACAGACTGTGGACTCTTACATTTTCACTTTTATGCAAACGCCTACATTTCAGAGGATCAAGTTGGATAAATCCTTTAAGGAGTGGGTTGAGCTAAGGCAGTGTCTTCCTGAAGCTCTGTCCCCCTGGAGACTTATTAGCACTAAACATCGTACTGGCCTGTTTCTGCTGCCATTCGGTTTCTCCATATACTCTACAGTGCTTCATTTATGTTATGTCACTGTAGGCTTGCTATAGCACTGCAACAGCTGCAACTACACAATTATCCCTCCTACCAGGGAAATATTTATCCTGACTTGGTGGATCGATATGGCCGTGTTGAACAGGCTTATAACTTGAAATGTCTTGATTCTTACAGGGTGATAGCTTGGTCCATGGGAAACATTTGAAATCTTGGCTTGTGCCGCTGCTGCTGGCTATCCTCTGTAGTTAGTGCTGGCCTCAGACGCACACCACATGCCACTCTTTGCTGTTCTCTCTCATTCTAACTCAGTCACTATGGCAGCTGGGTTTTAGGAGTAACAGAGGGATCAAAGCCTTAACTGGTTGTCCAAACTCTTACTGCCCCATAGACTCAGCAGCCTCGCTGCAGCAGAGTGATTACTCAGCAGAAAAAGTGTGAAGTTTTTCCCTACGCAGTCATTTGTTTCTTTTACAGTTATTATCATGTCGGAGGCAATGCACACGTTTCCCTTAAACTGAGCTGTTTGCTATTAATGGAATTCAAATGACGGTGAGCCACTTCAATAGTTCAGATGAGTCAGGCCCCAGGGGGAGTGATATGATCCATTGTTGGAGGACTTTGAAATGGGCAACTGTTTCTACACAAGAATTACAGCAGGTTTCCTCGATCAAAGTGACTCAGCACACTTGAGGACTGTGCTTCGGCAATTTATATCATTTTTATCAAAACCTGTAAAGTGTAACTCCATAGCTTTAACTAAAATAATGACAAAATGGAGGAAGAAAGGAGATATGCTAAAGGTTTTGATCATTAAAGACTGAACTGATGATTGACTTATTGGGGGTTAGTAAGGTTAACTTTTACTCCTCTTTGTAGTATCCAAAATGTAATTTTTAAAAGCTTTGTGTGTTTAATGTTTACGTTTATTAATGGAAAAATTACCCCAAAAAGTAGAAAACAAAGCCTCCCACCAATAGAAACTGAGGATTTTATTGCCTTAATAAGACAAGACAGATCAGTTTCTCCTCCAATGCTGTTGTTGAGAAAGCAGTCATCAGCAGCCTTTATGATTTTTAATGGTTAGTGAGGGAAAAGTGGCACTGATGAGCAAAGTGCTGTTGAACTGTTTTCAACTGAGAGCACTGGGAGTCATGAGACAGGAATAATTGATGATGAGGGAGTTTTTCTACTCAAGACACTTAGTTCTAAAAAGCTGGACTACATTGGATTTATATTAAATATTACAAACTGCAGGACAAAACTGTGAACACAGGTCAGAAGGAAGAAATGTCACAAACCTCTTTTATTTGTGTTTTTGACATATCTTCTTGATTGACTCAAAATATGTACGTTTTTATTGGTCAATTGAAAAAGACATTTATTTTACTAGGATCCAACGCGGTTATATCATATCTACTGACAAAATGGCAGGGGAACATGTTGCTTGCCTTGTTTTTCTCAGGCCCAGAGTTTTTTAGGTCATAATTTCAGATGAATACACTTTGTAAATCCAGCTGAGAAGAAGACTCAATGTGGCTAGTTGTTGTAATGGCAGTATGATGTCAGTTTTAATGAAGTGTCTCACTCTAACTAAGTTGGGTTGCTAACCATTAGCTCATATGCTTCGGTTCAAACATCCATTTTCCAAGAACAGGCTTCAAAAACTCAGCTGTTATCCCCTCAAAGTGTATTGTGAATCCAATAAAGAGGTGTGATTGTTTCAAGTCATTGAGAGCCAATGTTACACTGCTAGTCCAAGCTGCAGTTAGCTCACATGCCACATCAGTCTATTCATCTTTCCAATGAAGAGAGTAAAATCAGCAACATGTGAGTGCTGAAGAGGCAGTTGCTGAGTTTTCAAGGGTTTTTTTTTATTTCATTAACATGAATGTTGACACCAAAACACCTCTGTCCATACCAGAAAGGATAGTAATACTGCTCCTACTACAACCAACCAGTCATACTCCAGACGACCACAGAGGAAGTTAATTTATCTGAAAGGATCTCCTGAATGTTGTGACTGCATATTTTATTCATAGTAGGTTAAACAAATTAAAAATGAAAAGTAAAGACTAACTGACCGACAGCTACTGTGCATTGTTTTTGGAAGTTTGGCGTTTGACATCCCCTTCTGTATAACTTGATTTGATGATTCTGGTCTTAAAAGGATGTGATGATAACAGATACACAAAGAATCACAGTGTGTAAGATTGGTAATATCAAATCAGCACTTAAGAATCATGTCAAAATTGCACTTGGACGAAAGAACATCACCTAATATCACCCTAATATCTGCAGTATCTACTGATCCACATAATGTAACATAAGTCAACGATTTTCATTGTCCAAACGTCTAAAAATGTGATATCTAACAAACTGCCCAGCATCTGCTCTCCTTGTGAGATCACAGTGAATCATCATATCAGCTGCCCCTCACCTGGTGTCTTCACCCACACTGTGTACCTCACACAGCTGTGCATAAGTGGGCACAACCCTGGACGGGCCAGATTAGAAGGGGCTTTTTAGAGTTTATAGAGTCAAAAATCTTTTTCATGGAGTCATCCATATTATTCACTGATCAAACCACTATTTGGACATTTTATTCCAACTACAAGGGACTGTGTTGTGTATGACCTCTAAGTGGCAGTGTTGTTTCCTCACAGTATCCAGGGAATGCTCCAGATCCTGGTGGCCATGTGTGTGATGACGGGTTATTCTATCACGACAGCCAGCTTCGCCATTTATGTCGTCAGTGAGCACCATAGTGGCTCCAAGAGGCTTCAGCACATCTCTGGCATCAGCGAGCACTTCTACTGGATCGTGAATTTCCTTTATGACATGGTAATATCTTGTTATTGCCCAATAGGAGACCAAGAACTTTACACTTACCTAGTTCCTCTTGTGTCCAAATTTAGCTTTTGACAATAATTTTCAAAATGCATCAGAATATGTAAAACATTTATCACATCGTATTATCTATATTTGAAAACCATGCCATTGCTATATTATTGTTCTTTACTTTTCCACAGGCGATGTATCTGATCCCCGTATCTTTGACCATTGTTGTGATCGCGGCCTTCCAGATTCCAGCCTTCACAGATCGACAGAATTTGGGGGCTGTTTCTCTGCTTCTTGTGCTCTTTGGGTGAGTATTTTTTTTCTCACAGAGCATTTATGTTGTATAATAAAACAGATAACGATGTTTTTTTTTTTTTACCTGAGACGTCTTGAACAGCCTCTCTTGCTAACAGGGTTAAGAGGTCCATGCTTTTTCTTGACTCCAAGCATAAATAAACATATCTTCAAAAGCAAACTCTGCTCTTTGAAGAATTTTTGGGAGCAGATTGTTTTTCTGGTTTGCCTTTGGTTTTTCTGTGTAACATACAGAAATACCAGATCATCAATATTAATTTCCAGTGCTTCAGACACAGTTAAGGCTCCAGTGGGTGCTGTGGAGAGAGCTTTGTGCTGTGATGGTGTACGATCTCTCAATAGCAAAATGAGCTATTTAATAATGTCTCTGTAATGTGTTTATTCAAAATGCTTTACAGTTGTTTCAAAAAACTTCATATTTCTTTTTGCTTCAGAACAAGGAAGCTTAACATTAAAGGTTAATGTTAGCCAGTGCTCATAATCTCGAGAGTTTTATTAACAAAATTCAGTTGTAAGTGTCCTGAAGAAGGCTGGAACTCCAGTTTGGAGTCAAGTATACTCCAAACCATGCACGGTTGCCAAATTTAAAACAAACCAAGTTTAGTTTTTCATTAAACACATATCTTTTTATGATATTCATACAACAAAAAAAATACAAACAAAAGTAATTTGACAGGACACTCTTTGTTTTTTATAGATGCTGTAACTGCCATTAATACAGTTGGCTGAAAATCAACAGTTAAAACTGTTATTTATTGAATCGTAACACGGGGATAGTTTAGTCCAATCCCAAAATTTTCTTAAGTGTGTTCATAGTGTATTCTGTCTGCCACTGTGAGTTTCCTCAACTTATCTGATGTAACTATTTATTACTGATGTTTATTTTGTTAGCTTAGACCCCAGAATTATTGGAATTGTTGCCATGTGTTGTAGTTTTCATCATACACGCAGGTATTTGTTTGTGGCCTGCTCTCTCTGGTGTGCTTTCTTCGTGGTATCCTGCAGTAACACCTGCCACAGACAGGCAGGTATACGCCAAAGAGTGCTAATGTTACAAAGACAGAAAAGCAAGAATATCTTAGGCCTGAAGATGTTGATTTAGATTGACCTTAGAAACACTGCTATGTTTACATGTATTCAACATCATTGTGTAAGCGATCTACAGATAATGAAGACATCAAGACTGAAACAAGCTAAATAAATTATAAAAGCAAAGACGGTAAACCAGCTATCAAGATCTTTTGTCTGCTAAACAAAAACTGTTTTTGTTGTTGATCAATCAGTAAGCTTTGACGGTATTTTGGATCTGGACCACTCCAGTTAGCCAGAACAAATGAAAAACAAAATATATTCTACTCTGTAATGAAAATGAATGTCTCTAAACTAGTAAATCTCACTGTGAGCTGGAAAATACACTCCAAACACCCAGAAGTGGTTTTTATGACCAAACAATAGACTTTTTATGGTGCTTGTTGTTAATTATTTGACTCTTGTTAAACTGACTTTCATGCTAATTTTTCTGATCGGTCAGACTGTTTTCAGCCTTCACTGCACTTTGTGTGGCACCAGGTAGGATTTACAGCACCAAACATACGGAGGCTGCTGTTCCTCCAACACAAACACAGTTCAGTTTTTCATAATTTCTCACTTACACAGATGGTGGTAGGACTGAAGGGCTGTTAGAAAAATCACTATCAACATGTTTATCGGATGTAAGCCAAAGATGCTAGAGAGAGACGAGGATCAGGAAGCAACAGGGCTTACAGCAAAAACAATATGGCTCGATGTGAGAAAGACTTGATCACTAATGTCTCAAGACTCTAAGGTTTTTAAATCAATCTGGTTATGAGAGTGAAGTGTTTATTTTTTAAAGCCAATTACATGCTGTGTCTCTCACATCTGGATTATTGTGATTACTTACATCATCCCCTGAATGTGGCTGAAGCTTTGCTTCCCGTGGTTCCTCGTCCTGAGCCCCAGATCTTTGGAGGCCAAGTCAGCATTCTGCTTCTCATTTATCAGACAGATGTCTGCCTCCCAAGCAATGAATAATCACAGCACTCCATCTGTCAGGCGGCACCCACCTGGCCTGGTCTTGCCTCTGTTCCTTGTCATGGCTTGGCACCCACAGTCTGCCTACCCAGCACCTTTTTTTTTTTTTTTTTTTTGGGAGGGGGGGGCACGCAGATGCTTTGTCTTTGTCTGCCTCTATCTGTTGGCATCTCTTCCTTCTTCCAATCCTACTTCTGTCCTCTCTGCTTTTTCTCCCCTCCTCCTCTTCATCTGTGTCTCGCTGACCCAGACACCCCAATCAAATGAACAAGCAGATTATGTGAGAGAAAAGAGACAACAAAGAGAAAAGGATGTTTTGGCACTAGGGAATAGAGGGGGAAGTAATTTATCTTCCTCTCTTTGCCGTCATGACTGAATGTTTACACTCTTCATGCTGTGGTATTTTTCCTCTTTTCCTTTTCTGGACTCTTTGGTGCCTGTTTTCATCTTCCCAGCTGCTATGTTTGATCTGTTAAAGGCAGCCTGAACCGCTTCATTCTTGGACAAAATTTTAAAAAACAAACAAACAAACAAAAAAAACAAGGTCATGGCATTTTAGTGGAAGATTTTGCAGGAGGACCACTCACATTTTCTTAATCCACTTTGTGAGTTTGCTATTGAGAAATGGACCAAGAAAAGACCACAGCAAAGCTATTCTTACTCGTGTCTTGCCTGATGTTGATTTTAGTTGATTCTGTAATATAAAATCCTCAGGTTTGCCACCTTCCCCTGGATGTATCTACTTTCTGGTATCTTCAAGGATGCAGAGATGGCCTTCATTACCTATGTGTGCATCAACCTCTTCATCAGTGTCAACACCATTCTGCCCACGTCTATCCTCTACTTCCTGAGTCAAATTTCAACCATAGACTCAGAGGTCAGTATAAACCGACAGGTGAAATACACACTCATGTATTTAGCCTTACATTATATTTGAATGAAGTCAGTCCTTGTAGCTGCATTAGTAAGATGGTGCGGGATTATATCATTTTAGAGGTCAACTTGAAAGTTTTCATCACACCAGTTCACAGCTTTCTCACAGATCCTTTAAGTTTTAGAAAGTCCTAAACTAGATTTTTTTTTAAATTTAAGGTTAAAAGTGTTTCACAGAGTCTTATTCTTAATCATGAGAAGTCTAAATCTTAGATGGTAATTTGACTGGTACATGTCTAAATACTAAATAAAATCTACACTTTTTAGTTGTGATGTTTTATTACTCTTTCTGTAAATGAACTTATCCTTGCAGAATTGTGCAGAATTTAATGCGTTACATCACTTTCAGGGATGGAATGGGATATATCATTCCTAGAAAATTTGCCTACAAGTTAAGAAAAGAGTGTTGACCTGATTGCATTGAAAAAATCAGGATTTCTATGATGCAACAAGCAAAATACATACAATACTACCATGATTTAGAAAAATGAAAATAAAATAGGTAATAAAAAAAGTTAAAGTTAGAGAACATAGGTATTTTTAGCAACATAAGACCTGAAAAACATCAATCCTGTTCGGTGCCAGGACTTCAAATATTTGATAGAAATTCAAAATTCAGGTGCCTTAAAATGGTCTGAAAGAGTCTTAAATTCTGCAATTGGATTTTAGTAGAACTGAAAGGATTTACATTGATATTATATTTATTATTTTTATAGCTAAAAATAAGCTGTTCAGCAAAATAAGTATTAAAGACACACTTGGGTCTTAAAGCTTATCTTTACAAACACTACTTAAATACTTCTGAAGCAAAAACATATTTAATAGTCACATGGGCTTAACCATGTGTACCAAAGACATTATTTCAGGCCTCTTACCAAACACTCATTAACCTCTGGAAAGCTTGCGTTTGCATTTTAGGGGATCACATTTTCCTTCTCTACACCATAGTTATCGATTTTGCTAAACTTAGACCTCTTTCGAGAATTCTTTTTCTACCACCTTGTGGTCACAAAAGCAAATTTTAGTAATCAGCACACATTCAAGATGGCTGCCATGTTTTCTAAAATTCTCCGCAGTCAGTTCAAATACAAAACTCAACAGGTATGAAACCAAATCAGATTTTATCATCAGAACTTGATGATTTATGTGATAATCCAAATTTTGCTTAATATGGACAAAAGATTAGCTTTTTTTTTTTTTATATATCAACAAGCTAAAATCCTCAGTCATACATGGAGAGTACAGATGAGGACATTAGCACCTAATTTCTACTTTAAAGCACCAAATTCCTACAGTTGGGAGGGGTGGGGATCAGTTAAATCTTAAACAAGCTTTTTCCATTGTGGATTAAAGTTCCTGTGCTTGAACCTAACAATACCTCGTGTTTCTTCATCTGAAGTACAACAAAAAATGACACCACCATGCTAAGCAAACTGACTTAGAGCATACCTGACTTACCAGTTGACACTATTAATTACTAATGACTGAACAAAATGAAAACAATATTTATTGTCTAAACTTTTTCACATAAATAAAGAATTAGTTTTGGTTTTATACTTTGTAACACAAGAGTTGATTCCCTTTTTACACAGCATAAGATAAAACGATTGACCCAATTTTATGATATGATTTATTATAAACCTTCCTCCTGCTCAGGATTCAGACATATCAGACCTTACTTATCCCAAAAATGTCGAGACTTTAAATATACATTCTAAACCAAAGCTCGGGTCTCCTTTCTCTCTCTTGGAAGAGTTTGCTTTCAGTTTGGGTTAGTGAAAAGCACAGATTTGGGTCAAGGATGAACTTTGAACCATCTTCAACACTTTTTCTTCTCCATCCCTCATTTAGGTCGTCACGGCAATCTTCACCCAGCTGTGCAACGTGTTCCTCATCTTCCCTCAGTTTAATTTTGGTCAAGGGATGATGCAGCTCGCCAGGAAGAACATAGAGGTCCAAATTCTCAGTGGCTATGGGATTGATGCTTACCAGGACCCATTCTCCTTGGATGCTGTGGGCTGGATGTTCATCTCCTCCTTCATAGCGGGTGTGGTCCTCTTCAGCCTGCGCCTCCTGCTCAACAAGTTCATCATGCGCAAAGTCAGGTGAGGGGACTGAACCAAGAGAGCTATGTGAATGCTAGAACAAAATCTGAGCTCCTGTTGTGCGTACTCAACTTACTTTAATGTCAGAAAACACTTCCTACTCCGAATGTAGATGTGGCATAAATTACTTTGGATTTCCTTCAAAACATATTGTTCCTGCACTTTCAAACTTTGTTTTTTGTAGAAAGGTTTGCTTTTCTTTATGCTTTGAAGTCATTTGAAAGCTCAGAATATTAAACTATGAATAAAAATGCTAAAGAAAAAGAAAGCTCCTTTTGATAAGAACCAAAGAAACCCAGCACAATTTTCATCATCAACTACTAAACAAAAATTTTAACATCTAAGACTTAAAAAAGAAAATCCACTTCAGTTTGAAACTGTCACTTTTTGGAAATTCATTCTCCACTGCACGTTTTTCAAACTTAAAAAAGTACTTGTTCCCCCACAGAAATCTTCTTTGCCACTTGAAGATGATGCCCCATGTGTCATATGAGGAGGAGGATAAGGATGTAGTGATGGAGCACCAACGCGTGGCAAGTGGAGCTGCCGGTTCAGACATACTGCAGATCAACCAGCTTGGTAAGGTGTACCAAAGCTTCAGCAGGAAGGTCCATGCAGTCAAGAGAGTGTCTTTGGGAATCCCTGCAGGAGAGGTAAGACAAAAGCCGTACACAAGGATTTAGAAACATGAAATCAAAGTCAGTAGGAAAGGGCTACAGGGACCTTACTAAAGCAGCATGACAGTTAACGTCCAAATAATCATGATGTGAATTGTCAAGCTAATTATTGTAGATATATATTCTGGTCACTTCAGTGAAGTGTGCACCTTTAATACACTTCACTGTTGTTGAATATTTTGGCTTTTCACTTCTAAGGTGTAATTTATTATTCTTTCTAGTCAGTAAAATAAGTAACAAAAGATGATGTTTAATACACAAAATCATCACTTCTTTGCATGCAAGTTGCTTGCAGAAGTAACCTTTACATAATGTCACTTTTTTTTGTAAACCCTTACATTTAGGCAATATTTTAAAATTTGATTACAGCATTCACAGAGCTGTAGAGTCAATACATTTTAAAGGATAATTTAACTGGTCTCTGTTTGTCTACAGTGCTTTGGTTTACTGGGAGTGAACGGAGCAGGAAAAACAACCACCTTCAAGATGCTCACAGGAGACGTTAGCCCCACCGAAGGCACAGCTCAGATCAGAGACAGGAACGGGTAAGCAAGGACTTCAATTAGGAAGTTATGAATTAGTTTTCATCCATCAAGCTGATACAGTGTAGCATAAACTGTATAAATGCACAGCTTTGCCTTTGAAAATATAATCGTACCTGCACAACAAACACATAAAGATGTAAATGTAATTTTACTATTATATTTCAATGCCTGATGCCACTTTAAAGCTCAGTAGGAGAGTTTTTCATTGGTTTTAGAACAGGCTGACATAAGTAAAATTTTATGTGATCTACAGAAGCAAACAAAGCCAACAGACCAAGAACTTTCTTTTTTTATTTATATTCTTTTTGTAATTGTCTCAAGTCTGCCATACTTTGAACTAAGATGCTTTGAGAGTTACTGTGTAGCAGCTGTATGTAACATGTATATCTCAGGCTCCCTTTGTACAGCTCTTGTTGTTCGGCTGTTCAGTGGGTATTCCTTGGATGGCAGGACCAAAGGAGAAGCTGTCTGGCTTCTGTACGGACAAGATCAGAAAAATAATAAGATGTACTACTTTACCCACATACGGTGCTAAAATTGACACAGCTTCAAAGTTCCTCAGAGGAGCTTAAAAAACAAAAATAATTGATATATTTCTCCCTTGACTTTAAACACCCATTTTTTTTTCTTGAAACTGAGCTTGACCATGGCATTCCCAAATTGGAGATTGTAAATTAAAGCTATTTCAAGTGGATACCAGATAGCAATTTGTCTTAATGCTCAGTCAGTTACATGACAAAACACATTTGCCATTTTTATGTTTGTTGAAAGTGGAAAGTGACCATGTAAAATGGAGACTCTCTCTCTCTCTCTCTCTATATATATATATATATATATATATATATATATATATATATATATATATATATATCTGTGTATATTTTTGTGTGTATCAGTTGCTGTCAGAGGGCTGTAGTGTGCAAAAAAAACCAAAAAAAGTTTATAGAAACCCGTGTTAAGGTTTCAATGTTTAATTTTGATTGTTGCATTAAGAGACAGCATTTATCTAGAAAGTTGCCTCAAAAGATTGCTGTGAAAGATGCAAGAGGCGTTTTTTTATATATATACATATATATATACATATATATGTATATATGTATGCATGTATGTATGTATACTGTATATATCACCACCTTTTTTTCCATTGTTTAGTGTTAATTCCTCAAGATCTAAAAACAATTAGATTTGCATGGTACCATAGAAATAAACAGTGAACTAATATGCAAACACGCATGACCTTCAAAGGCTTCTGTTTTGAAAATTGGTTCAGATTTTCTTACTGAGGAGGTGGTGGTACCTGAGGCTAGACCAGTTAAGAACCACTGGTCCAAAATTGCAGGTTGATTTAATGTGACACCAGCAGTGACACATGCAGCTCCTGTGGCTGTTTGATTTCATGTTCTGAAACATTTGTCGATGCAGCACAGCATTGAACACCAGGTGTGCCATTCCCACACAGAAATCCAAACGAATCAGTAGGATAACCCAATAAGAATTAACTGACATGCATTTTTACCTCCACCAAGGAGGTTATGTTTTTGCCGGCGTTGGTTAGTTTGTTTGTCTGTCTGTCTGTCTGTTTGTCTGTCTGTTTGGTTGTTTGTCTGTTTGTCTTCAAGATAACTTCAAAAGTTATGTACGGATTTTGATGAAATTTTCAGGAAATATGTGGAATGGGATAAGGAAGAAATGATTAGATTTTGGGACTGATCCAGATCACCATCCAGATCCAGGAATTTTTTAAAGGATTCTTTAACATTGCCAGATAGGACCACTTTTGCCAAAAAATGGACTGAAGCTGCTTGGCAGAGGTCTGTGCTCTCTGAGTGCTTTTCTAGTTATCAATAAAATCGTATCAGTGCCCACCAACGTCTGTTCAAAAATTCTAAAGTTTGAATGCGTAAAACAAGCTTAAGTACACATAGGACTGCCACGAGCAAAGACAAGAGGACCCATCAAGGACAGGGAGCTGCTATTTTTGCTACACAGGTGTCCAAGCAAATTTGTTCAATGACTAATATAGATTCAATTTGCATTACACAAATATTCACAAATGAGAGTTTTTATTGCCACAAATCTGCTGAAATTTATCCTGAAAGGCTTTGGGATTTACTAAGTGGCAGCTGTATGTAATGTCTGTATCTCAGATAGTAAACAGCTCTATTCTCATGGGTCTGGTTTCCTGTTTCCAGCTCTTTTGTTGCCATGTGGTTGGTAGTCCTAACACCTGCAGGGTCAAAGGAGAACCCCACATGTCCATCTGCCCTTCACCATGTGCTGGATATCATTAAAGAGAATATCTGTGTGTCCCCTTTTCTCCCCCAGGCGATTGGTAGACATCATGGAGTGTCGCAACCAGGGAATTAACATCGGCTACTGTCCCCAGGTAGACGCTCTGGACAATCTGCTCACCGGAGAGGAGCATTTGTACTTCTACGCTCGCATCCGAGGCATCTCAAAGAAGGACATAAACCATGTAAGGAAGTGCTGCTCGTTTTGTGTGTCCTTTTAAAGCTCCAGGAAGTGACAACACCGTCCACAAAATGACACCAGATCTGATAGAAATTCTAAAGGTGGACTCCCACTGCAGGACGAGTAACTGTTGATGCTTTCATGCATACTGAATCCGAGGATGTGAAGCGTTGAGGGATGCGTGCTGAAAGCTCAGCTAGCCAGGACAAAAATAGAAAAAAAGGCTTTTGTTGTCAGCTCATGCAGTCCAAACTTCAGAATTGAGCTGATGCTGTACGCTTCACTAAAGACAAATTTACATTTAAACGATACATTGATGATGAGAGGATCTCATTTGACGTGTCACTTTAGCCCCACTCTTCTCATTTATCTTTCTGAGACCTAATCAATCTTGCTTCTGTGGTGATTACTGAGCGAGCCTGTCGTCGTTTTGTTGCTGCTGACATGAGAGGAATCTTTAGAGCTACTAATTATCATATGAAGGGGTTTCTACATTTACAGTGTATATATGAAGTAACAAGAAACGAAACAGCACTGAGATAATGTTAAAAACAGTCCGACTCGTCACTTCTGAATTGTCTGCAGGAAAACATCTATCCATTTATGCCTCTTGCTCTCTCGCACCATTTTTCAACTACAAACACAGAAAACGTTAATTTCCCGTGGCATTTTCAGTCACATTACCCACACGATTACCACCATACATAAGCACAGGATGCACAACAACACATAAACATGCATGCTCTCATACGGGGAAGCATAGATATATGGATCCGACTGACTCTAATCGCCTTCACTGCTGTTGTTCCAGCTCCCTGTCTCTGGTCAGGATAGTGTCAACAATGTTTATAATGGCCTCAGCATCAGTGTCGGGCTAATTCACAAAGATGAGGTTATATATAGAGTTCCTCTTATGTTGTCTCCCGCTGACAGTCCCCTAGCTGTGGATAATGAGACAAGCCTTAATGGGGTCATTTCACATTGACATGGTTTTGTCAAGCTTAATGAGCTGTTACATCAAAGGTGATGGAAAGGGGCTTTTATGAGAGGACATAAAAATACAAACTATTTTGATGTGAGACAGTCAGGTATGTGCCTCACAACCAGTGCTTATCATTTAAATGTAGCCGCTGGTGCTGTGTATTTATCCAAAACAGTGTTTCCTATAGGTAGTTTAACTCCTGCAGGGCCTCAGCGTCACTGCAGGTAGCAAGATTTTTTTTTACAATATTTATATTTTAGTTGAACTACAACATTTATTTTTCTTTTTGGGTCTCAAATTACTTTTTGGTTCAAACCTTAAATTGCTCATTTATATGTAGAGCCAGGGGCAGCATATGGGGCTCTGGTTGTTTTGTTCAGTAGCCCTTTTATTAATAAAATCAAAGTCTATACCAGGGGTGTCCAAACTATGGCCCGGGGGCCAACTGCGGCCCGCTGCCCATTTTGAATTGGCCCCTGAAACACTTGATGAATAAAGACATTTGATTACAGCAACAAATACCATCAATCATGCATATTTACTGCCATATTTACTTTGTCACAAGGTCTCATTTACAAAGTATATTGCAATATTCATCTTTAAGCACCAACATTCTTGCGGTTTTCTCTTGTTTTGTGTCTGAAAGTGAAGATAAGCCGTCAGTGTCTCCCATCTCTGCTGCTCAGAAGGTCATTCTCACCCTCATTAGGTGTGAATCCAGTGATAGCCCGGGGTTACAAGAGCCTCTTGACAGATGATAACCCACCCCTAAACCTTAAAACTTACCTTAAATACACTAAAAGTGAGGTGCAGCAAGTGGCTCAGTTGTTCATGCATTCCTCTTTATGCGCCCCTTGATGTAAAAAGACACCCCTGGTCTATACCATACTGAGGCAGTCAAATCTTGACTGAACAATGACAAATCCTTCCAAGTCTTAGAAAGACATCTGCATTTAGTTTTGTAGTCTAACAGACTGAGTCAGATCCTATTTTATATGTAGTGTAATGAAGCAAGATCAAAAATCATTGATCCTCAACAAGATATATTTAAGTCTCACATGGATGAAGACAGTATAAAAACCATTTGACATTAAAAACTTGAAGTTCTCCAAGAACACAAACCTTGGCAAAGGCAAAAAGTCCTTGATGTGCATCCATAATTTAATCACTGCAAAGACATAACCTTCTTGGCAGATATAATAATGTTTGTTGTAAGGATTCCCTTTGGGTGGAAACATCTTTTTGGACCATTTTTAACATTTAAAATCTATATGTATGTAAAGAACTGCAGAACATGTTATTTTAATTGACTTGACATTAATAGGGTCAATTAACTTGAACTAGCACAGCACACTTGTTCATGTGACCAATAGGTGAACATAGATAATTGTGAGAGACTGTCATGGTTATGAGCCAATAAGGCTTTTCTATGCATGCTTTCAGAGATGCTCAACTCACCAGATAATTTGATAAATTATGCTGTGTCAGTTCCTGTGTCTGCAAAGCTGCTGCAGCCCCAGGACAGCATGGAGTTTACATAGAATGAAGTCACACAGAGAAGCCATCATTGTTGTACAAACAAAATTAAATATGCATGGGAGCGGGGCAGATAGATAGCTATGTTCACAACAGCTGGCTGTTCTGGATGGAATAAAGAGAGACAATAACAGACATAAAGATGAATATCAATTGAGGGAGATATGAGATCAGGCTGTGTGTGAATCAACCTTTCCCTGCTGAGTTCATGTCCTGATTTGTAGATAGGAGGATATTGGCGTCCCTTCAGAGAGACAGCCTGCAGTTAATTGATTCAAAGGATGGGAAATCAACTCTCTGTAAAGGTCTGGGCATGTATTCACAAAGCCTCCTTAGGATAAACCACTGCTCCTAATGACAACATTCCCATAATCAAGACTTTTTCAAAAACGTTCCCTTAAAAATCAGGATTCATGTTAAAACGAACGCTGATCTCAAAGCATCTTGGCCCTGACATGAATGCCTGAGGTGAGAAAAATGCAAGTAGTATTGAGAAGAAGCACATTAGTAACTGAGAACTTGTTCATCATTATCAAGTGCATATTAGTTCTGTAGGACTACATTCTGTCGCTAGTGGGGCTTATACTGAGAGTTTTTTCTGAATACCGTCATGAATACTGCTTATTGACAGTATCTTAGAAAACTGATGTAAAATATTGTGATGTTGATTAGCCTTTTTCAGTATGTCCTTTCTATTATAGAGTAGCAGTATCACAAGAAAGGCTTTTCTTTTAGGGTAACTCTCCATAAGTTTGGTCTATTCACATGAAAAAAATGTCAGAGCTTTAGTCTTATGATTTCCAAATAAATTCTGTGTAAGGTATACCAAAGTGAGGTCTTGTACATAACAAATTCACAAGTAGTTTCACATTTATAAACAATTCCTTCTCTGTTGCTGTCTGAGTTGACAGCTCTTTACACCTTATAAATCATACATGGTACAAAACTAATTCAATGAATGTGGTACATCTTTTTAGAACAAATAAAAAATAAAGTCAACTGAGTGCATAAGCTCTATCACCATAGTGTGAATGGACCCTTCAGAAATTTTCAGACATTGAGACATGAATTTATTCAAGGCAGTGAAAATGTTATTGCCTGATCTATTACTACTTTATTAAAGCCATACTAAGTAAAGCTCATGAACATGGTATTGATTCATGTGTGATAACATCCTAACTTCATTCATAAGCAGTAATAAAAAGTCTGGAGGGAAAAATTCCCTGCTTACTGTCCACTAGCAATAGGACATGGCCTTGCAGAAAAGTATACCAAAAGGCATTTAATAATAACAAATAAGCGACTAGTGTGTTACTCATTAGTGTGCTGGTAAGCAATTAGTCAATGTTGAATCTATGGACCCTGAACTCCAGTGTCACCTTAATTTACCGGCATGCTGAGCATCTTAAAGAACAAAGAGAAAACATTTGTGAATGCTGTTATGAAGGATCTATTTTATTGCCTGATTCTGATTTGAAAACTCATCCTCTCTATTTGTGCACCCCTTGTCTTAAGCTGCATGCCATTCCATAGTTCATTCACTGTATAATCCCGTGTCTATGTCCTTTAAAGGTGGTGAGATACCTGCTGAGGAGACTGGAGCTCGACTACCACAGAAACATCACCACTGAAGGTTACAGTTGTGGCACCCGCAGGAAGCTCTCCACAGCACTCTCACTTATTGGACATCCTCAGATCCTGCTCCTGGTGAGGACATACCTGATCCCCTCTTCCCTTTTAAATACTCAGCGAACCATTAGTTGACAAACATGAATCTACCTATCCTGAAAGGAAGCAATTGATTCCTCAGACTCGGCAGATCTCATAGAGTAGTTAATTATTTTGCTTCCCCAGGTTTACCCAGGGGAAGCTTTCCCTGTAACTTCTTCTAACTTCATATCTTTATCAAACACTTCTCTAATTCCTTTATCTCCATTGCTGTCTTCAGCTTTCTCTGTATACTTTTTTCTGTAATTTCTTAATATCTCCATGCTCATTCTGCCCCTGCCCTCTCTACTGTCTTCCTCATTTTGCAATCCTCCTCTGAGATTCCTCCATTCAACGTGTTTTTTTTCCTTCCGCTACAGTGTAGACTGTTTACAACCTGCCGCCCAGCTCAGATAACTTTTCATTTTCCCATGATCTCTCATCTTGACGTCTCTTTCTTTGTCTCACTTATTCTGCTCTTCTGTATTAAATCCCCCTCTGCTCTGCAGGATGAGCCAAGCTCTGGTATGGACCCTCGTACCAAGCGTCACCTGTGGAAGATCATCTCTGAGGAAGTGAAAGGAAAATGTGCCGTTGTCCTCACCTCTCACAGGTTAGAAAAGTGCCACAAATGTAAATGAGCGTTACAACTTGAAACTCAAACACATTAGGATGTTACTCAATCGCCTCAGGTATCATTGTCTGATAGAAGCTGCGTCCTGAAGCCAAACGTGAATGTCTCTGTTTCTCTGGTAAAGTCAAAGTTCAGCAAAACCTGAGACTTGAGTTTGTTTGTGATTTCTAATTAGTAGGACCTTATCAGTGTAAAACCAACATATTGTCTTTAAACAGGAAGTATTTCTCCCAAAAAAGGATGTTCCATGGAAGATAGTTTTACCTTACAAATAGTTATGGTTAAGCCACACTTGGTAACAAAGTGTGGAACTTTATTTTCATATTTATAGGACATCATTTTTACAAAGAATATTGGTTTCTTTCATGCAGTCATTTGGGAAGTTTGCATTTTTCATTTGATGGTGCTGTTTTTCACTCTTGTTCTAATGACACAACACAAAGAATATTTCGGGTCGTGCACCAGAACTTTTGGGGAAGTTGAAAAGATGGTTCTGGGAAAACCTCCCAATAAACGGTGGTGACATTTTGCTTTTATTCATAGTGCCCATTTAAAAAATGGCACTGTGTATGAGCCCTTAGACCCAAATGTACAGCAAATAAAATCTGAGTACTTAACATGCTGAATTTCACATCCTCTGTGGTCAGATTTCACATTTCTACGCAGATTCTGTAAACGAAGATGAGATGTTAGAGAGAAATATTGATGCTTCAAGTATTTTACTGTAAGATGTATTAGATACATCTGTGCTATGATAATCGAAGTAATTGTGTAGCTCTTATTTAACACTCTATAGAAGATAACAGAGAAGAAAACTTACTTCTAAATTACATCAGGCTCAGCTAATTACTGTATGTTTGCAGGGTCCTACTTTGACCTTTTGTCTCTTTGTCCTTGTCTTTGTTTCTCAGCATGGAGGAGTGCGAGGCACTGTGCAGCCGTCTTGCCATCATGGTGAAAGGTCAGTTCCGTTGCCTGGGCTCCCTGCAGCACATTAAGAACAGGTTAGTGACCTCTGCTCATCCTCCAATCCTGCCATTACTGCACTCTCCCCCACCCCACATCCCCACAGCCCTCAATCATCCTTATGTGGTCTTTTGTGCAAGAAAATGCTCACTTTTATTTGAAAGAACAGTTTGCCCACCTACCTCTCAATCCCATTCCCACCCCTCGGACATGTGATAACACAATTCTTTGTTCCTAATGCCTCCTTTTGCAGGTTCGGCAGTGGGTTCACAGTGAAGATGTACTTGGTCCAGACCTCCTGCAATGCAGAGGCAATCACCAGCTTCATGCAGCGCAGATTCCCCAGCACTTACCTCAAGGTGAGCTTTTCCAGCTGTCCAAAGTATTCAAGAGTGCTCTGCAGGGAACATGAAAACTCAAGTGTGCTGTTTACATAGTGGTGGGATGTTGCGATGCATTAAGTTGTTGTTTGTATGGTTCTTCTGTAAACTGCATGAGCAGGCTGCTTTTGTAGCCTTTAAACATTCGACAAAGTCAGACTGACAAATAACCCACTTGCTGGTCACAGAGCAAGCTAACATCATTACCTCATTAAGTCATTAAGGCAAATGTAAAAGCAAACAGTGGTGTATTTACACTTCTAGCAGATGCTGAGCGATGTAAGTGCTGATTTGGAATGGTTTTCTGTCCAGGGGATGAATGTAGCTTCAAAATTCACACCAGCCAGTGAACAGTGTTTTTATTTTTTTATTTTTTATTTTTTACTAAAAGCTGCAGAGAGATACAAAGCTCGCTGAGGGCATTGAGACTGAACCAAAACAAAGTTGTTGTCCATAAAAAAATATGCTAAAAATAAAATTGTTCTACTGAGGGGGGCTGCAGTGTAGCAGGATAATGTCTGTGTATTTGTCAACCCTGTATGACTCTGCTTTTCTGTCTCGTGTAGTTGTTCCTGTTTTAATATGACAATCATCACAATTATCAGCTTTGTGAAAACCAATTAAAGTTAACTATGTGTTATTTATCTGTCTTTCTCACAAGCTATGTGGTAATTTTTATTCTCATCAGAATCATTTTGGTCTACATTGTCTTGCTCATCCTAGAAAATGAGTATAAACACAGGATATTGTAGTAATTCAAATCCCTCCCTGCAAATTATGCTTGTATTATTTCAGGCCTGAGACAGCAAGGGGTTTTGTTTTGTTGATATGCAAATATAAAGACAGCTCCGTTTGGTTTGAAAAGCTTTCACTGATTTTGTTGACAGAGTTTGGGTAAAACAGAGAAGACATTTCTAAATATTTAACCCTCTACTTGTTCACTGTCCCTTCATCTACAGGACCAGCACTCCAACATGGTGGAGTTTCATGTCCCAGTTGCTCCAGGAGGGGTGGCTGACATCTTTGACCAACTGGAGTCCAACAAGAGTGCTCTGGGGATCAAACACTTCTCTGTGAGCCAGACCACACTGGACGAGGTGAGAGAAAGAGACAGGACATCCACAGAGCAAGTGGAAGGGGAAAGAAAATGGCAGCCAAGGACAGTCAAAAAAAAGAAAAAAAAAAGAAAATAGCAGATGATATAAGAAGAGAGAGACGGGGTGAAAGGGGAAAGCAGGAACAGATGAAAGCTGAGTGGAAGTGAAAAGTGAGGGGAGAAAGTTTAAAAGAGGCAGTAGGAAGCTGACAGAGGGAAAATAAATGGAAGATGAGTGAGGAATAAAATCCATGAGCTTTGTATGCAGCCAGTGCTGATATTCTTCAAACACTGTAGCCTGCTGGGGGATTGGAAGGTACCAATGGCTTAATAAAAAGAGGGGGTTAGAGGGGAGAACTGTAAAACAAATTGACTTGATAGTTTGTTTAAATTTTGACTGAAAAGTATTTTTCGTTGAATCCTTCAGGTCTTCATCAACTTTGCTATGGAAAATTCAGACAACATGGACAGCACATCAATCAATGAAGACCCCTCTGACAGTGACAGCATGGGCTCTGTTGAGGCTGTACAATCATAAAACAGAAGACCAACTTTTTATGTCACTCTGTAAACTAAACACTTTTTCATGTTTATACCAAATTTACCCTTGATCTGCCCTTGGTATGTGAAAAGTTTAAAACATACATTCGTGTTTGAGACACTGTGATTGTTTCCTCAAGGGCTTTGACTGATAATGTGAAGGATAATTGTGCAGAAGAGCAAAATGCACATTTGCATAAATGCACAGAAGAGAAACAATGAATAACACAGTCATGTTTATAGATATTTTCTTGTGTAAGAGATTGCACACCTGTTTAACTTAAACTCCATAGGTTTAATTATTTATAAAAGATGAAATGGATTGTGTATGTATAGATTTCTATCTGTGGCTGGGTCAACATAAAAGAAGTACTAAAGCTAATTAAAAACACATCTTTTTAATTCAACCTTCATTTTCAAGCATCTTAAAACACTCTCATGTTGAATATAAGACATGTCTTCAGGATTTTTTCTTTTTTAAGGTACATGTAATTATGCCCTCTTGAGGATATTGAAAAAAGCATCCACACTGAAGAATCCTCCCTTTGTGCACTTTCTCTTTACTCATTAGCACTTGGTCTGAGGGCAACACTTTCCTGCTTTTGGACCCTTCAAAATGTCCTTGAATGTATCAATTCTTTTTTATTATTCTAATAAAACTATTTTTCAGATGCAAATGCCTCTTGTTTTTGTGTACTTGTATAATTTTTAAGCTTTGGACTGTGATCATGATCAATGAATCTACTGATTAAATAGCACTTAGCAACATTCATGCTGTGTTTCATGATGTTTAAAAAATGCAAGACCATGAACTTTCATGCCTGGTGTTACTAAATAAAAAGCCATTATCCTATTTCAGAAAACAAATAGTCACGGACAAAACTAGTGGTTTAACTTTGCCTTAAATCAGCTAAAACTACAACGAAAAAAAGTCATACAAGATTTGTACTGCTTTTTCCCTTTTGGTTTGTGGGGGTTTACAGCTTAACCCTGCTTCATATGGTAATAGGTGGGTAGTACACCCTGGTAGCAAGTCAATTACATGGCTGATATGAAGAGACAATTTAGGATAACTAGTGAATCTAACAATGTTTTTGGACTGTGTGAGGAAGGCTGAGTACACCGAGAGAACCCATGCACGCAAGGGGAGAACATGCAAACTCAGAGATGCTCAAAATTGAGAATTTTTTTATAGCAAGTTATTTTTGACCATCTTTTTCTTATTGTGTGGAAGGAACTGTCAAAGTTGTTCCTTTAGGATAAAGGCTACAATGTTTTTTCATCACAATATTGGACGAGGCTTTATGAATGTATTTTGATAATAAATCTAATTATTTCAGAAACTTTATTCAATAAATATATCAAATAAAACTCACTTATAGGCTGATCATTAGCATTGACATTTAGAGTAAACCTGGTGCAGAAATCTTATTAAATAAATTATGTGAAGAGCCCAAATATACGCCATACAATCAAACTGTGTCCAGTGTGATTACCTACACACTTGTGTATCTGATCAATAATAATCATAGTGCAAATAAATGACAGAATAAAGAGAGAAAGCAAAAAGACAAAGTAGATCAAATACTGTAAAGCAAGGAGAGTATGGATATAAAAATCTAATTATATCAGGAGGTTGATTATTGTAAAAATTTGTCTTTATCTTCATAAAATGAAAATACATCTTAAAGTATTACATTTATGGTGCAAAAGATATAATTAACAGTTGTACAGTTTGAACATTGGGCAATGGGAAATCTTGACATTAAAATTTTTGTGGGATAAATATTTTTAAGAATTTTGCACTGTATTTTTCCTTTTTCTTTTTGTTAGGGGTACCGTTGTCTCAGTGGCTTTATATTTTTCCAATTAATTTCTAAGGTTAGAAGTCTGGGGCTGTCTCAGGTTATTCGGGTCAAACGTCATTTCCTGTCCCAACCATGGCAACCAAGTAGCTACTTCCGGATATATTAGGCGGGAGATCTAAGCGACCAGGAAGTAAGTTTAACCTGTGTTTGCGGGCTCTGTTCTTAACGCAAAAACCTGGAATAACAATTATTTTCCTCCCGACATGGATAATAATAAAGTCGTGCCGACAACAGAGTGGAAGAAGACTAAGGAGGCGGTGGCAAACTTTCGAGGACTTCTTCTTTGCTCTAAATGGTGAGTTTCAAGAATAACAACAAACAAGCTCCGTGGTTCATCGCTGACATGTAATTGACGTAAGAGCAATCAAAGTTTGGTTTTATTTGGTAAAGTAAAACAAGACAGTTTAGTCATTCCAAACTGTGAAATAGTAAAGAATATCATGCATACGGTGCCTTTCGTACCTCCATGCTCAGCTTGTTTAGTGAGCTCAGAGACGTCGGCAGAGCCGGGCGGTGCTTACAGCTGGTGGACTTCATTAAACTGTGATCACTGCTCGACATAAAAACGACATTATCAACACCAGCGAGGAGAAACAAGTAAATAACAGACCACAGAGCTCAGCTACGTATAAAGTCCCTAGAACACAGAGTAAATAGCTACACACTACATAATAATACAGCATAGATAGTACTTTAATAAGGTTTCAGTTACACACCTTATGTAAGGATGGGCAATACTGACTAAAATTCATCCCTTTATATTATTGTGTATAGTATTAGTATTGTGCCATCCTATATACTTAGAAATGTAGACGAAATTGTTGGTACCCCTCTGTCAAAGTAAAAAAAAAAACACAGTGGTTACTGAAATATCTTGGAACTGAAAATCCACTAATGAAAGACACTGCTTTGAATTGTGGATCAAGTGATTTTTTTTTTTTAAACAAACAAATGAAACTGTCCTGGACAAAAATCATAGTAACCCTAGAAAAGACTGAAAACCATTTGACTTGAACTAAGCATCACATGTGTCTGTTTTCAGATTTGTAATCAGTCTGTCTGCCTATTTAAAGGGTGAAAAGTAGTCTCTGTGCTGTTTGGTATCGTGGTGTGTACCAGACTGAACATAGACCACAGAAAGCCAAGGAGAGAGTTGTCTCAGGAGATTAGAAAGAAAATTATAGACAAGCATGTTAAAGTTGAAGGTTATAAGACCATTTCTTAACAGCTTGATGTTCCTGTGACTACAGTTGCACATACTATTCAGAAGCTTAAGGTCCGCGGGATTGTAGTCAACCTCCCTCGGACATGGCCGAAGAGGAAAATTGATGACAAATTAAAGAGACGGATAAAACAAATGGTAACCAAAGGGCCCAGAACAACTTCCAAAGTGATTAGAGGTGAACGAACACCAAGGCCAAAGAACATTAGTGTCAGATTGCACCATCCGTCGTAGTTTAATCCAAGGTGGACTTCATATAAGACGGAGGAAGACACCACTGTTGAAAAGAAAATCATAAAAAAGTGGAATTTGCCAAAGTGCATATTGACAAGCCACAAAACTTCTGGGAGAATGTCCTTTGGACAGATGAGACAAAACGGAGCTTTTTGTCGAGTCACATCAGCTCTATGTTCACAGATGCAAAAATGAAGCATGCAAAGAAAAGAGCACTGTACCTACTGTGAAACATGGAGGAGGCTCAGTTATGTTCTGGGGCTGCTTTGCTGCATCTGGCACAGAGTGTCTTGAATCTGTGCAGGGTACAATGAAATCTCAAGACTATCAAGGCATTCTGGAGTGCAACGTGCTGCACAGTGCCACAAAGCTTACTGCCTGACTCTATATGTTGTTTTAAGATACACTGATAAATATTTAAACCTCTCTATATATAAATATTGCCCAGCCCTAACTCAGCAGACAATTAGCTTGTGAATAGACATGCACTTTAACTGTGACTTTGAATACGGGTGTGTAGCAAGACACAGTGCTGCATGAACCTCCTTCAACTGATGTCGCAGTCGACTGTTGGAAATAGTGAGGAAGTAAGCAGGGCTGCATGGAATAATGGGCCATGTCATTTCCTGAATCTCTAGTTTTGTGGCATAAGAGTGAATATTGTCATTGTAAGCACACAACCCTGGAGGTAAATCCTCTTATCCCAACCATACTCAGGTGATGTTTTTTGTTTTCTTTACAGCTCCAACTTAATGAAGGAACCTGTGTGCCTGGGGATGTGTGAGCATATGCTTTGCAGGTAATGTAACAGCAGCTGGGTATGATTTTTCTGTAGCATACTTTCACAACAATTGATCTTCCTCATGGTGTGCATATTGTTTCACAAAGACAGGATTATCAAAGGTTTTCATTATGTCTCCATAGACAGCCCATACTTCCCCAGCCTATGAATCAATGTTTCCACAATGGTGGGTTTTGTGGCATCCGGTATGGAAGAGAAATGGGGGGAAATCTTTTGTCTGCAATATTAGTTTTTTCACATTTCTTATGTGTTTTAGAGTTGGAAGACATGCATGTCCCAGATTGTTCACACATGCAAGTGGAAACTTATGCATTTTTAACATTAAAGGCACAATCTAAATAACTGTGTGTGCTTCAAGTATAAATGTATATGATTTAGAAGGATATATTGTTTTTGTGGCCCGAGTACAATTTTTATTTTGTCTTTAACATAAATCAACATGGTTTAGATATCTGAGGTTACTTTGAAAAAATCTTCAAAAAAACTGAAACAAGTACATTTAAGAAAAACCTTGGAAACCCATGACCAAGATGACTGAGAACCTTCACAGACATAGTTTATGAATAGACAATATTGTTTTATATTTTGCAAAATTTGTCATTCTCTGTATGTTTCTGTGTGTAAACTGTATTTTAAGGTGTGATTTTATATTCTTTAAGGAGAATCTTTTGCCCAGAATCGAATGTCCTTTTTAAGCTACATAACTTAAATGTACTTACTCACAAGGCCTTGGTGGTGATTTAGGGTGACTTATCAATTATAAGTGGAGATACACAGTATTATTGGCACAATATCAATATTGGCATACAGTAGTTTATAAAGTGGATATAGGATATCGGCAGATATTAAAACTTACAGCCAGTATATCGACTGTTCATATCGGCCATGTATATCCCTTAAATCAGCTGTAATATCATCAGCATGATTATAGGATAATGTTCCACTTTATTCTATGTTTTTTTTATTTTACCTTTTTTTTAAACAGGAATTCCCATTGAGATACAAGAGAGACCTGGCCAAGGTAGCAGCCAACACAGTGTTACAAAATTAAAAAAACAACAAAACAGCACAATGACTCACATTCTAAAACAGGCAAAATATACGGTGACCTTTAATGAAAAACAGCTACACCTCTCTGTCACCGCGCTCTTTATGGTTCTTTTAAATTTACTCAGCGAGATCAGTGACACGATTTTTAGCTCTTTTTGGAAGTTGTTCCATGCCCAAGAGCCCTGTGACAAAAGCCAGTCTTCCCAAGATCTGTAAGAGAGAGGAACTGTAAAGAGCAACAAATTAGAGGAGCGCAGTCGGTAACATGTAGAGCTGAAACAAAGGAGGCTGTAGAGGTATGATGGTAATTCACCAAGTATTGCTTTGTAGATAAAAATGTACCAGTGCTGTTGTCTGCAGACTGATAAGGATGTCCAGCCTACCAGATCATAAAGAATGCACTGATTAGTGAGGGATTTATCATTAGTAATGAAGTGAAGGGATGTATGACAGACTGAATCAAGAGTTCGTAAAACTGATGAGGATGCATTCATTTACAAAGTGTCACCATAAGCAATCACAGACAGCAAAGTAGCTTTAGCAAGTTTTTTTAGCAGCAGAGTTAAAGCAGGACTTATTTCTAAAATAAAAGCCAATTTTCACCTTGACCTTGCTAACAAGTTTGCTACCATGTACATTAAATGACAACTTGTCATCAATCCAAATACCTAGATACTTATAGAAGGTCACCATTTTAATGGGTTT
Organism: Cetoscarus ocellatus; assembly: GCA_037902135.1. Classification (NCBI taxonomy): domain Eukaryota; kingdom Metazoa; phylum Chordata; class Actinopteri; order Labriformes; family Labridae; genus Cetoscarus; species Cetoscarus ocellatus. Next base: position 1,818,702 of record JBAMNC010000677.1, on the reverse strand, counting down.
GCCGTCGATGGTAAAAACATTAAAATTACTTTGTTGTTGTAAATGTGATTTTGAGAAAACCATGAACTTAGTTTTTGTAACGTTTAAAACTAATTCTAAATCTGTAAGAGCAGTTTGTAATGAATTAAAATCCACCTGAAGCTCTTGTACAGCTTTATTGGTGGAGGGAAGCCTGTGTTTAGATGACCATGTCATCAGCATAAAAATGTGTTTTTGCTGCGATGTCTTTACCCAGGTCATTTATAAAAATAGAGAATAAAGAGGTCCCAGAATAGAACCTTGGGGAACCCTTTTAGTGATATTTAAAAAATCAGATTTATGACCCTCTGCACGAACACACTGAATCCAATCTTTAAGATAATCTTTAAACTAGTTTACAGATTTAAGGCTGAGGCCAGCATTTCTAAGTTTCATTTGCAGTAATTCATGGTTTACTGAGTCAAATGCCTTTGAGAGGTCTACAAATAATGCTGCACAGTGTTGTTTTTTGTCCAGAGCATTGATTAGGTCATTTGTTACAACCATAGCTGCAGTAGTGGTACTATAACCAGATTTAAAACCAGACTGGAAATCATTAAGGACATTTTTGCTTTGTAGAAAGTCCTTCAACTGCAAATTTACCAGGCTTTCTAAGATCTTTGATAGGACTGAGAGTTTGGAAATAGGGCAATAGTTATTTTTCTCTAAGGGATCTCCATTTTTAAATAAGGGTACAACATATGCAGCTTTCCAAATTTTAGGGATTGAATTGGAGAAAGACTTAAATTGAAAATATAAGTTATGGCCTTTGCAATAATATCAGCAGCAATTTTTAAAAGATAAGGATCAAGATTGTCTGGGCCTGTAGACTTTCTGTGGTCAAGATCTCTCAGAGCCTTTAAAACCTCGACAGTTGAGATAGGCTGGAAATCAAACACATCCACACTGTCATTAAGTGCAGTAGAGCCAGAGGTAAGGGTAGACCACTCTGCATTAGAATTGTCAGAAATACTTCCTGCGTGGATGAAATGTTTGTTTAATTTATTTACAATGATATTTTTCTTCTTATGAATGTCTATATTTAACAATCAACAGTATCAGTAATTAGGGAATTAAATGTTTTGCCTTGTTTCACATGTCTCGAAAACAAGTAAACTGTGAGTAGACACTCTTGACAAAATATCAGTATCTGCAATGATGTGTTCTGAAATATTGGCATATCAGATATCTGCAGAGAATCCAGTACCATGGGTCCCTGATTTACAACAATTATGGAAAATTGAGACAAGAATAACATGTTTTTAGATTGTTGCTACTATATCAAAAGTGAGAACGCCCCTTGAAAATGTTATGTTAAATTTATTCCTGCTTGCTCTTGTTCAGGAAACATGCTGTTATTGATAACATTAACTTTTTTATAGCAGGAAAGAAAAAAAAAAGATTTCACCATAGGTAATACTTGCTAAACTCACATAAGTTTGATTTTCCTTGTATCTTCAAAAAAGCATTGTTTGTGGATTGATTTGAAGTATTTGTAAGTTGCAAAATTATATTGATTCAGTTTAGGGAAATTGAATGGAATTGTTTAATCAGAGGCTTGGTTATGTAACTTTTTTTTTTACCTTTAAATTAGTACATATATATCCTAAAAGGTTCACTAAACTGTGTTGGACAGCCTTATTTTCATCACTGTTAAAAGTGCCATGATTCATCACTCATATTCCTCTTGTGTTTATTACTTAGAAAGCAAATATCCCTTTTTTTTATTGGTATTCTTACATTTTCAGATGAATTCCTCAGTCCTACAGCAGCATGGTTTCTTTGTGATGCATACTTTAGACTGTTAATAGTCTTGGAGGTAATTAATGCCCCTACAGACATAAACTTTAGCCTCAAGTTATTCCAAGGCTTCATGACTGAGTGCTCTTAAAAGGTAAATCGATAGGCTCATTGTATTTCGTCTTACTGAACTGTGAAGTCCACTGACTTCTAATCCAAGCTTTGTTTATTGCTCAGGTCCTGTGCAGGCCCTCGGGCAGGAGACGGCTGCGTGGTGTGTCACAGTCCTGCGTGGGTGAAGGACATTCAAATCAACAGGCAGCTGAGCAGCATCGTGCAGCTCTTCTGTGGTTTGGAGTCACTGCTGGGTCTCACAGAACTACAAGGTGCAGAGTGGCATTTATGAAGCAGCCTAATTAACAATCCCCACACTCATCTGCCCATACCCTCCTCCATCGATTGTTGACTGAAACATTCAACTTTTTCCTCTGCCAATCTAATCTCTGAGTGACCATATCAGTAGCTTGCTCCTGTGGTTTATTGTCTTCATCGCCCTTCCAGCGTCCTGGTAATGACAGTAATCATGCGATGTAATTAACCACAGAGGTGTTTTGGAGTAGATTTCAGTTTTAACAAAGAACTGACTTTCCAAGGCCTGTAGGTAGAAAAAAGCAACTTTCAGTGTGTTTTTTCAGAGATATTTTTAAATAAAAGCAGTGACTTAAGAGATTTATTGGATATCAAATGTAATGCTTTTTGCTGTCAACCTTCAGTCAGTTCTCCCTTTGGGGACATGCACTTCTTTGTGTTTACAGTTATTTTACCATCAGTTATTCATTTGACATGTATATCTTCAGAAATGCGTTTTTTTTTGTACATCTTTTTTAACTTGATCTCAAAATGTTTTGATAACTCTATAGTACTGTTACACAAAAGTCAGATATTCTGGCACAACTTCACCAACTTTCAAGGTGCTTGGAGAGAAAAGAAACTTGAAGAAATCAAAGGAGCTCCAGCAACATTTGTAGTTCAGGAAACAACTTTATTAGACTGTCTGATTTGATAGCCATACTGTACCCTGTGTCACCAAAATAAATGCACAATAAAACCATTACAATTGTTATCTTGATTGTATGGCAGATGTAGAAGAAAAACATGCATTGATTCATTACATTTTTTGAAAATTTTCAAGTTAGGCTTCAAATGTGAAGTCTTTACTATTTTTGAGTTGGTAGACACGCTTTCTCATTAGATGTTCCATTAACATCAGAACTGGGAAGAGGGAAGTGGGAATGACGTCATCTCCAAGTCATCAGCATTTCAGTTACAAAGTCAGAAAAAACGTGCCGATCTACCAGGCTACTGTTAGCCGTTGTTATCACGCCCTGCGTTGTAGTTTGCACGTACCAGATGAAGAATGTAAATAACACTATGGCCGCATTTCCATAGATATAAGTCAAACAATACTATGTATACGGCTAATTTAGTGTGACAGACACTAGTCAGAAGTGCTAATAAACAGAATATTACAGGAGCTTAATAACTGTTCACACTGGGGGCAGCCATCTTCGATTGTCAGCCCGGGGATGGTGAGGATCCCCCGACTTCCCAGTAGGAAATTCCGACCTCGGGGGGGGCATTCCAGTTGAAATTTCCCACCCGGGACTCAGAAATCCCGACTTCCCAGTACAACTGGAACGCACCATTACTTCCCAGGGGCAAAAACGTGCAATTCACATTGTAATTACAAGTGAATTCAAACAGATTTTTTTCTTAAGGGTGGCATGGCAATAATAATCAACTGCATGGAACGTTGCCCAGATGAACTTGAAATATATGCAATGGATATCTGAAACAGTCCATCTAGTGTGTTGGATTAACAAAAACACAGAAATGTGCCAAAATCTCTCATTGATAATCACTGACACGTTTCCAAGTGACTTTATCCTCACGAAAGATTGTTGTTTAACATTTTTTACATTGAAAAGAGAAAAAAAATAGTTTTTTTTTGTTTAACAGTAATTATTATTTACACAGACTGGCACATAAAAGCTTTCTAGTCTTAAGGATTAAGAATAATTTTTTTCTTATTTATGAATGAAGACAATGTTAATTTAGTGCATCCCTGATTAAAACAAAAAGAATAGCTTCATGCCCCTTTTTTGATCAGTCCATCCACTTTTTGTATGTAATGTGTTGCCTCAATGCTGACACAGCACAAAAATGTAAATGCACCGAGAATGATTAAGCGAGGTATCAATTATATTTCCCAGACTGTGTAGTCCCAAAATAATAAAAAAGAATCCTCCTTGCATTTGTATATGATAAATATTTAAGTTTTTGTTGTTTTTCATGTCAGTGTAATATTTCAAACTGGCATGTTACATTTTTCTCACTAAAGAACAGGACTGAGGTTGGTAGAAACATTTGGATGAGTGGATAAAATAAATACTTTATCTGATGCAGTAAAAATAGAAATTAATATAAATATGTAATAATTTCATGGCATTTACCTGAATCATTCACATTTGGGAATTAATGTGGAACTTTTTAATAAGACCTTATGATTAAAGTCTCTTAGTATTTTCATCTGACCATGCAGTTAAGGTTAAAACAAACATAAAGAGCTTATCTGACTTTAAACTTCTATGAAAAAGTCAGTGTGTGCATAGAATATGAGCTTTTTGTGTTTTTTGCAGAGTCCTCTAAAGCTGAAATCCCTCCACATCCAGAGAGTCCTGTCTTAAAACACAAGAAGAACTTCAAGATCTGGTTCAGCCCCCGCAGCCGTAAGGTACGCTGCATGGTGGAGAAGCCCTCAGAGGTCACCGTGCCTGACAGTTCGTCTTCTAAAGATGCAGCTACAGTGCAGCCAAACTCTGCTGCCGCTCAAGGTCAGGACCTGTCGGTTTTCAATTTCACCTCGTCCTCCCAAGACTCCAGCTCTGGCTGCTCAGAAGGATGCAAAAATGAGAATTTGAGCAAGAAAAAGAGGTCAACTAAGAAAAATGCTGCCAGCAGGAAGGTGTCTGTACAGGTAGCTCCAAGGAGCACAAGAAAACAGACCAAACAGGCCATGAAGAAGAGCAGGCTTGAGGCTATAAACCAGCAATGGGGAATCACAGCAGAGGCAGATGCCCTAAAGGAGAAGGAGCAGCCCTGTGCTGAGGGGGCGAGGAGGTCTAGTAAGAGGGTTTCCTTCTTAAGCCCCCCTCTCACTTCTGAGCCTCAAGCTCCAAAGCAGAGTTGTGAGGATATCTGCCCTGACAGGAGCACCATGGGGGCAGACCTCTCAGGGAGCAATGTCACTGAGCCCAATGACCAATCCCAGCCTTGTCAGAACATACTGGACAATGACAAACTGCCTGCAAATGACCCCAACCCGGCTGGTAGCCCAGAACAACAAGACATCATGTCTACTCCAAAGCAATCCATAAAAAGATCCAGAGTAGAGCAGCAGCTGGCCACACCAGAGACCACCCCAAAAAGACCCCGGGCTTCCCCTTGCAGGAGGAGAAAGTCACAGATTTCTCCAGCAGTACTTAACCCTCTGTCTTCAGCCAGCCCCAGGTGTGATAAAAACATGAAAAAATCGCCAAGACCAAAGCAGGGAGAAAGCCCATCTTTCCTGACCCCTGTAGGTAAAAGGTCTCCTGGTGTGTCTTCTGGACGGCCCACCTCAGGGAGCCCTGCAGTCACAAAGAGGAACCACAAAGGAGAGACCCCTCTGCATCTTGCTGCTATAAAGGTGACTTTCCAAGTTTTTTGCATTAACTTTTCTCGCTTTCAAGGCACAATATGCAGAATTGTCGTACTGATTTTTATTTGATTCTCATAATGTCGATGTTTACAAACTTCATGTGGCCTAAACTGATTCACAGAGTATACTTTTATGTAAAGAATACCAAGTCTGTACTGTATGATCATAATCCCCTGTTCCTCTTAGTGACTGTTTGTTGTAGACAAGATGTTAAATAGGATAAAACAACATTTGATTTGGCATGAAAGAAAATGTTGTTTAAATGTAGACGTATAGTTGTAAAATTGAAGAAGTGATTTCTTGGGTTACACAATAATTCTGCATGCACAGCAGTTACCCTAAAAGTTGAAGTGTTATCGTACATTTGCACATTCTACAGATTATTAGGTCAAACTGGGCCCAGCTGATACTGTTTTTCTAAGGACCGATGCCGATACTGACATTTGGCAGAAAAAAATTCTGATTACCAATTAATCAGCAGATTAATTAAAAAAATATAAAATGAATTAATAATAAAATTTTGGTCCTTACAACAATGAATATATGAATTACAGGCAGACAGGCATTTGACTGTTTTACGATACTTTGTCCTTTAGTATTTGTTTAAGTTTACAACAGAGAGGAATTTTCAAGTACAAAAACACTCGGAAAAGCGTTTAGGCCATAGTCTTCTAATGCCCTTTAACGTTAAATCAAATTTTCTCTACTCAATAATTTTTTTGCCATGAAGTCATGAAGCATAAAAACCAGAGATGCCTTTCTCAGATGTCAAAACATAGCATTATATTTTAACTAAATAATGGTCACAAATAGTCTAATGTTACTTATAATACACTAATGTTACTCCATAACACACACAATGAGTTGCTGTTACAGACTGTGGTCACTCAGTGTTAATTGTTTAACTTTTCGGGCCTGCCCTGAATAAACCCCCTCCCCTCTGCGTTCACATCGCTCCTCATAAAATGCGCTACAACACACAGCTGATGGAGTGATGAACGTCATTATAAACATACCCGTAGGCAAGCTCCTTTCACCTCACGCTTATTGTTGCCTGGCTATGTGACTGATTAGACAGCGGTGGGGAGGGGACTGAGGATCGAATGGAGTCAGAGCTCCATCTATTGGACTAATGGTGCAACATCATTCTGCTCAACTTGGACATTGAACAGCATTTACTGTTTTATGAGAAAGTAAGAATGTATCAGCAAAACCCCGGCCGATGTTGAATATTTTGAAAAGGGCTATAACCTGCCAATCGATCGGTCGGGCCCTAGGTCTAATTTATGTGATGTACATTCCCTGGCCACTTCATTAGGTTCACCTGTTTAACTGCTTGTTAATGCAAATGGCTAACCAGCAAATCAAATGGCAACTAGAAAGCACTCAGAGAGCGCAAACCTCCACCAAAGGTAGCTCACATATTGCTGTTACATGTACAAGCAATAGTTCAATGATAAAGTTACCTTCATAATATGATTCCTGGACCCTGAAAACCCACACCTAGCACTCAGAATCATGTTGATATTATTATTACTTCAACAGTTATTGAACAAAAACGATTGTTCACTGGCGGTTATCTGGATCACCACCAAAATCGAGTCATTTTTAAGTTGGACCATTACCAACATCTCCTGAAAATTTCAGCAAAATCTGTCCTGTAGTTTTTGCATAATCTTATTAACAAAGAAACAAACAAACATACACTGGCAAAAACATAACCTAACAACTCAGTGCATTTAGGCATGTCGACTGGGGGCCACTCCTGTCAGCTAATAACAGGAATCTGAGGCTACAATTTCCTTGCATGGTTTGATGAGTCTATTTAAGCTGCAACATTCAGTAGGCAGGGTCAGAATTTGGTGTGTATTACAAAAGCATGGATCCATCCTGCCTTGTATCAAGAGTTCAGGCTGCTTGTGTTGGTACAGTGGTGTGGAGGAGATTTTCTTGGCACACTTCGGAGCGCTTATTACCACTAAAACAGTATTTGAATGGCACAGCCTACTTTTTTTGCTTTATTTGTGAAATCACGAAGTAAACAGTGATATAAAAGACAAAACAGACAGAGGAAAATGAAAGAGACCTGAAGGTTTCAGACAGACAGAATATAAATGGACAAACGAATGTACAAACAAGAAAGTGGTAGTCTGTGGTTGATGTATGGCACAACTAGGAGTGGAGGTAGATTGTCATGTAGAGAAACAAGGAAGGCAGAGCAAAAGAGGGAACAAAACAAAAATAAAACAAAGACAGAAAATAAGCGACAGCAAAAGTCTACCAGGGTCTACCCATTTGCACATGAAACAGCACAGCCTACTTAAGCACTGGATGAAGGCCATGTCTATTTCTTTATAATCACAGTATGTTCATTTTCTGATGGCTGCTCCCAGGAGGATAACGCACCATGTTGCAAAGCTTAGATCAGCTCGAACTGGTTGTTTTAATATGAAAATTAGTTTTACCTAAGAAGAGTCAACTCAGAGATGCTGAGTATGCACCTTTAACTTTGTACTTTTTTTTCATTTAAATTTTTATTTTATTATAATTGAAAAGTACAACAACAGTAATAACAAACATGACATACAGCAACAGTAGCAGACAGTTGGACACAAAACAAACGGGTGGGTACAGATTATCATTTTTATTTGTTGCGATGCACAATACTATGGAGGGGCAACGTCGACGTTGGCAGATACACACGAAAAAAGTTAATGAATGCATAAAATTATTGCCAACATTTATCTTTTAACGACATTTTGGTGATAAAAGCTGATCACACATTTCCCACACTGCTACTGCAAAACTAGCCGAAATGTTCAAATGCACCAAAATGGTCGTTTCTCCTGCTCCACATCTGTCTCCAACACAAACAGACTGTCACCACAGAAAGGGCAGGCCTATTCAAACCAATATGAAATCTTGTGTCTTTGACAATTTAAAAACAAAACAGAAATCATCAGTATAGGCATTGGTATCAGCAATGATGGGTTCAGAAACTTGTAATTCTTACAATGTTAACATGCTGATCCTTGTTCAGAAAAGTCAATGATTTTAAATGTTTACCTTCTTAAAGCCTTTCACACTTTAATGCCCTTTGTATCATATTTGATACATACTTTATGATACCTCTATCAAATCAATATGATCAACAAATTACTAAAAAAAAACAACTGAATACAATCAGATAAATGATTAAAAAATGTCCTCAAGTGGATTATCAGTTGCCAAAAACACCTAAAGTATCAAATGAGATACAAATATATAAATATATGTTAAATTTTATGAAAGTTTTGATTTTTTTGAGGATTTAAGTAGAAAGTGAAATAAACATTTCAGCTCCAAAAAAAATGGAATTTTCTGGCAATAATTTGTGTTTTCAGGCATTAAAGGGTTAAATCACACATTTTTCTTATTTGGTGCATTGAAATATGTAAAATTGTGTTTGTCCTATTTACCATTTGTCCATGTTACCATCAGTATAGATAGTCTTTTCAACTAGAAAGGGACAAGGGGGGCTTCCTGCTTATCATCTGAAGTTGTGAACCACTGGACTCTTGGCCTACTGACGCATTTCTTACATGACTAAGACCATCGTTTTTATCATTAAACCTCCTCAGAATGATGAATTGAGACGATGCCCATGAATGCCTTAATTCCCATAACTTAGCACATTAACATTTGAAGTATTTTTGACACCCTTTTTATATGCTACCCCTTTTTTCCATTGGTTTTTCAACCGAGACCATACCCAATGCAGAATAATATAAGTTTAATTGCAAATTTTCCACAGTGTAAACTTGGTCCTTTTATGTTTTTCACTCCACCGTATAAGCTTTATCTGCAATGTGTAAGTCTTCTTTCACTGTGAGATTTTCCCTCTTCTGTCAAACGTATTAGTCTTTAGATGATCAGACCGTAATGTTCCAGTCTGTTGAGAATAAAACTGTCTCGCAGTAATCCTTGTAAACACAGCAGTAATCCCCCCCCTGGATCCCAGACAAGGTAATCAATGGCCCATTGTGGAGTGTGATTGATAAACAGCAGGGCTCTGGCACACTGGGATTGGTGGCTGTGTTTGAAGGGTTGTGTTTGCAGGTCTGCAGTTCTGACCTCTGGTTTTTTCCCTGTCTCTTGGTTCTGTAGGGAGATGTAGAGGCTGTCAGGGAGCTGTTGGACCAGGGATCTGACCCTAACCTGAAGGATAATGCTGGGTGGACACCTCTGGTAAGAGAATCACAATATAGGAAGCACATGAAAGTGGATTCGGTGTAAAAATTATTACTTATAATGTCCCCTGTCCTATTTTCCCTTCTGTCTTAGAATCTTCTGTCCCTCATGCCAGTTGCATTTGCTTTTACTATATTTGACCAAAGTTCCCTTTATTTTGTCAGACACTGTTGAGGGTAAAGCTCTTCAAAAAAGCTTATTCACTGTAGCTTCTCTTCTCTGACCCACATTTACATAAAACATATATTTTTTATTCAGTGTATATCCTCTCTTCTCCAGTAAACCAACATGCACTTGTATTCTCGAGTGAGTGGGAAACTGCATTGTGCTGTAATAATAATTTGTTATGCATTCTTCAGTTGTCTGCAGATGACAAACTGGAAATTCCTTCAGTGCTGCCTGAGCCATTTTTCTCCTCTGGGAATGAGTGGGAAAGTGTTTGCTGCTCTCTTATTGCGGCACTTCAAGCAGATACGTGCTGTCAAGATGCTCCACTCAAACTTGAGTTTTCATTTTCATTTCTGACAGTTTTCATATGATCTTATATTACTTGCAATAAGCATAGAGAATGACATTTTTATATTTGACAGACTTTCTATGTGTTAAAGGAGCGAGCTGTCCAAGCTGACATGCTGCTCTCATACAGACTCCCTGATGTATGTTTTCTTTTTTCAGGCCTGCACTGTAAATACAACTGTATCTTATGCTATGTGTTGTTTTGAGGTTCTTATTTTTTTAAGATGTTTTACTTTACAACATTACTTACAGCGCTTTTGTGCATTGTAAACTTCTTCATGGAACAACAGTCACTGCATTTCTCAGCTTTGAGCAGTGAAGCAGCCACTTTAAATAAGCTCTAAAATGAAAGGTACAAACTTTCAGTGGTGTCATAGTAGCACTGGTAGTGCATGTCTCTGCATTTCATTTTGGTATATGGATTCTTCTTAAAAGGCAGCAGACAACTTTTACACAAAAATAGGTATTGACAGTTCAGCTTATACAACAGATTTCATCGTTGTTTTATCTAAGACCAAACTGTATCCCTGTGACTGGAAATTTTTTTTTTTTTTTTTTAAAGTTTTGAGCAGCTAAAATGAAGCCCTGAACACTGTAAAAGATGCAGTGGTTAAGTAGCATTTTTTTCTTATTTGTTGTGAATACCAATGCCAAACCAATACTTTTAAAACTATGGTGCTGCCTAAACAGTGTCTGAACAATGCTTTTAACGGGAAAAGAAAGATCACAGTGAATGACATTAAAACAAATTTAACTGCAAAGGCAACTTGGAACATTAAATTAACCATTAATGTTTTTTTAATAACTAAATAAAACTAAATCCAAACACTTGAAATGGGAATATAAATATATAGTTACCTGATGGTGCTTCTCCTGGAATACAATAATAATATTTACAACATTAATAATAACAATCACATTAATTACACTTAAAAACCTTACATGCACAAGTTGCCCTTCCTGTAAAAAAACTAAACAAATAAGCCATTTAATCAATCACCTAAGGTTAGAGTAAGGAACTTAGACATCACACAGAGGGCTACATTTAATTTTTTATTACAGCGAGATGTCCAAATTGTAAAAAATAAAAACAAATTAGAGTACACATAAAAAGACATTAGAAATAATTTTGAATAAAAAAATGAATAAATTATGGTTTCCTTTAGAGCATTTTATACCAATATTTTTAAAACTGAAGTCACATAGCCATACTTGATTTGAAGAGCTAAACATTGAAATAATGCCCTTCTCAACTTAATTAGCTATTGACTATGTGCAGGTGACGTCACAAGCCATTCCATTACTGCTGGGCTTTAAAAACAATGCTGTCCAGCATGTCACTTCACTGATCTCAATGCCAAATAAATATAAATGTCCCTGTGGTGAACTTTAACCCCCATGTTCAAACATAAGTACTGCTGTGTAGTGGACTGTTCTTACAAACCTTTAATGTCAGTTATATCTGCAAGTCATTTTATGAAGCTTAAACTATAATTTGCAACAGAAACACTTCATGGGCTGCACTAATGCTAGCAATTGTCAGTGAGACTGTTTCAACCAAACAAGCTTTGACAAACAAGGAGAGGACTTTTGAAGGTCTCATGTAGATAGTTTTTGATTTTTGAACAGAGGTTGTGTGATGTACAGTTTTGATTATGCAAAAACGAAGTGCACAGAACCTTGGGCTGTGTAATCCTGCAGACTGGGCGACAACTCTGTTCTGTGTTCATCACCTGTACAGTAAGTTATTTCCAGCATCAAGCCCCTTTGTTTTGGCCACACAGCACAGTTTTCATGTCCCTCCGCTAACGGTGTATGAACACGCGGTCTCTGTTTCATTTAGCTGAGAAAACTGATTTCACTTCAGCCAAAATAAAGATTATTAAAATATACAAATAAAATGTGGACAAACTGACAAAGCACAGTAATGTTGATAAAATGTGTTGTTCTAGCTCAGATTACCTCTTCAATAATGAACCAAAGGTGTGTTTTCATCAAGTAATGTTATTATTACCATGTACTTACATAGTAATGATCATGTTAGTTTCATGTCTGCAAATGGTAAATACTTTGTAGTGCTAAATTGTCCATTCTAAATTAGATTTTCTTATCGTTCTTTACAAATGCATCATTAAATTCTCAAGGGAAGAGGGGGTGCATGCAGCCCCAAGGCCCCTAGTTGCCCACCCCTGCAAGTTTCATTTCATAACTAATAAATAAATAAAACTCCAAAGGTGTTTATTTTTCTAAACATACTCATTGGTTTGGTTGATGTTGGTGCACTGTCTATGGGTGACCAGGACACTTGAATGCACTTGTGTTACAAGTAAAGAGGAAGTCTAAGCTTCAAGCTGTGTTTTGCTCATAATACTTAGGATAAATAAAAAAAGTACTGTAGCTCTCTGTAAATTTCTGAACTCCCTACTCTATTTAAGGATCCTTTCTGTTTCCATAACCAGTGCTGTCTGTTTGAGTTCCTGAGGGAAGATCTCTCACACGGCCTTTCACTTTGTCCAATTTCTTTCAGGTTCAAGTTCCAAACATACTCTCTAAAAATCACTCATTTTTATGAGGCAGCATTCCTCATCCTGTTACCTCCAGTAAAGTTGAAAGTCAGGTCAGGAAAATGTCTCACCAGGTGATCTCAAAGTTGAATCCTACAAAAGTTAAAAAGACTGATGAAGCTGTAGTAATAACTTAAGCAGTATAAGGTTACCGGAGAACTTCAAACTCAAGGGACAGTCAAAGGAATGTCAGATATTCAGTAGGTTTAAGGGGGGGATTAGGAAAACTTCAATTTATATTAGTTTAATGAAAATAGACTTTTAACATGCTTGTAAACATGTTAGTCAGACTGAAATCTTCCTCTTTTATTGAGGTCAGAAAAACATACCCAGATAACGTGGTCAAACACTGATATCCTTTCACATCTACACTCCTCTGGCGATGGGCAATTAATTGATTAAAGATCACATGCCAGCATGATATCATTGCTGCACACAGTGTTGTGCTCATTTTGTCATATGTGGCAAATGAAGTGCATCCTCCCTCCTTTCACAGAGCCTCATTTATTCTGTAGTGTTGAGCCTGAGCGTGCTGATTAAAACCTTGCTGTGCAGATGGATCAGCCTGATTTCATGGAGGGATCCATCTTGCCAAGCTCCAATCTACAGTGACTGTGAGCGGCCCAAAGCAGGACTGTCAAGTCAGTGTCATTCAGAGCAGGGAGAGGTGGGAGCTACAGCAGGCAGTGTCTGTTCTTAAAGAGATTAGAAGATGCTAACAGTCTCAAGTGTAGTTTTAACAGATCTGGACCATTTTCACATGAAAAACAAACAACATTACAAACTTATTTATAGAAAGGATATTTTCGCTCCACTGCAGACATGTTTTGCCGTGTGTTTGTTTGACAAAGTGGCTCACGTTCTGTCCTTTACGCTGTGGCAGTAGCACCAGCCTACTTCATTATCTGATTGGTCTGTAATGAATATGATTGATAGAGTGATTGTCCAGTCACCTGTTGGATATGCTTTTGAAAGGTTTTGCCCATTCCCAAACACTTTCTGTGTGCTCTCAGGTGTGAAAATTATTTAATGGTCCATCTGGTGTGTCAGAATAGACATGCTAATATTGCTAATATTTGCTAATATTTTATCAAAATGGGAGTTAAGCGTCTCGTTTTTTGTGTCATGAACTAAACATAAGTAAGATCACAAACTAAAAATCATGCAGACATTTGTGCACTCTTTTTTAATAATTAATTATAAATCAATTGATTATGAATTATTAATTGGTTGATTTTAAAACCACTAGTGATGTTTATTACTAAGATAACTTGTTCTTCATTCCTCTGTCTGCCTTACAACAACAACCTGTACCTCTGTACAGATATGGAAAAAAAAGCCTGTAAAATGAAGAGTGATTAATGTGTGTTTCATATTAATTGAGATTTAGTTGAGCACAGGACTCTTCAAACTTTCTTGTATAGAACCACTCTTGAAGTATTCGTAATATTAAAAACAAAAAACAAAACAAAATGTAATGAATACAACAAATTTTGCAACCGTGAAAAATCGAGACCAGATTGTGTTACACAGCTGGGGCTGCCTCTTAAGGCAGTATGATCCCATTTGAAATGTATGCACTGATGTTCAAAATCAAAGTTATCATGCTTATTAATTGTGAACTCAATATCAATCAAGATAATGCATTCCTCCATATTTGAGCTGCTTCTTTTTCAAAACAAGAAGACAGACTTTCTGTAACAATCTCAACATCAACCATAAACTCATTAAATAAATTATTTACATGAAAGTCAAACAGAGTACAAGTGCTTTACACAAGTCTAAATCTAAATGTTACCTTTTTCTGCTTTCATATTTCGGTGTATATGCATGTAAACCATGTGTCTCTTTCTGAATCATTTCTCATAAAAAGAATTGAAAGCTTTGAACCCTAGAAACACCCACATTATCTACAATAGCAAAAGACTTGAAAGACTCCTCACCATTATTGTTTCTTGTTCCAGCATGAGGCCTGTAACCTGGGTTACCTGGCAGTAGTGGAGGTGTTACTGTCCAAAGGAGCTCTGTTGAATACACCTGGCTATGAAAACGACTCCCCCCTTCATGATGCTGTGAGGAACGGACACCTTGCCATTGTAAAACTTCTGCTGCAGCATGGAGCTCTGCAGAATGTACTGTGAGTTCCTTTGGATGTTTTATTCTCTACAAAGCTTTTTTTTTGTCTATTAACAACAATATGAGATTACAGCACTACAGGCAGAGTTTGCTTTCCTAAATGGCAGCTCCATGTCAAAATAATCATGCAGTGACCTATGACAAGCACAGGGTCAGACTTGTACATGTAGGTCTAATGTGGAAAAGAGGGCTGCTGCTAGACAAATAATTAACTGCACAGATGGTGTGTTAGACTGAATGTGTGCTGGTGTTTTGTGCAAAATCTCAGGCTATTCAAAGAACTCTGACCTTAAAACAGGGATCTATAATGCAGTGTTTCTTAAACTTCATTGTTGTTTTTCACATATTTTTCTGCAGCGACACAACCTAATTATCTGTGTTGAATAACTATTACTTTGAAAGGAAAAATCCACCTCCATTAAAACTGACACAAAGCCTAGGGTGTCAAAACAAGTATTAACAAAAATTGCATGGGCTGCTTTAGCTCCTTTGACCTTGTAGCTGGTTGTCAAACCTATTAAATATAACAATGCCTCTTTAAAACTTATAAGAGAAAAAAAAAAAAAAATCATATTGCATAGCCACAGGTGTAGCTACCAACATCACACATTATATGCAACCTGATGCCAGTTTGAACTTCACTGGTCAAAACATGCCAAGATACTAAGACATAGACCAAGTTGGCTTGGATTGGCACCACCATTTAACTCCCTTGTTAAGTCTTAATCCTGCATTTCGAGGAAATAGTCTTACTCTACCAAGTAAGTGGACTGTTCAAGCATTGGTTTTATTTAAAAGACTCCATAATTACAGAAAACAGGTTACTATTAAAGGTGGGCTTTGGGTCTATACTTAACAATAATCGCTGCAGGCTGAGAGCTCAACTTTTGTACAAAGCTTTTCAGAAATGCAAATTTCCACTGGTAAAATACACAAAACTTTCAGAGTTCAAAGGGCTGTTTGAGTGCAGTAGTTTGGTGATTTGTATTGGATTATACCCCTTTCAGACTAGCCAAAAAACCTGTTTAAACCCGGTAATAATCGGCTCCTGTCGGCAGTTTGAAAGGGTCTAATCAGCATTTCGACCCGGGTCAACTGACCCAGCAAGCAAAACAGGTTTTTATCGGCTCGCCTCCAATCGGCTTCAGTGGGAACATCACACCCGGGTCAACCCGCTAATTTACAGATGACGTCGGTATAACGTGCCCACGGCATAATATTGCACCCGTCCCCTCCGTCTTTAACTTACGTGACTCTGTGCCATCTAAGCAATATGTATTGCTACAATATTGTGTCATCATCACTTGAATGTTGTTCAGTCTGCGCCGAGTTTGTACATCTCTAAAGAGTGACAAAAGTATAAAGTATGGAAAACAGCTGACCACCGTGTCCACGTCTTCTATGCTCCTTTCTATTGTTTACATGGTCGTGTTTCATTGCGCTGATGATGTCATCAATGTGATGACATCAGCTTGATGCACCAGAGGAAAAAATAAACAGCCAGGCAGCTCATCTGCTGCCGATTAGACCTGGGTCTGCTGACAGTGGGAAAGGAGTCATTTGCAGATTGTTAGCAGGTTAACCAGCGTTGGAATAAACAGCGTTGACCTGCTAATTTTAGTGTGAGAGCAATATTAGTTTGTACCATATTTAACAAACCTTTTCCCCTTTCACGTGCATTAACTCAGCCAGATGACTAAAGAAAAGAAATCTTAACAGAGACTGAACATTTGAAAGCAAGTTCACATTAATCCCATAGCTTTTGTCTTTCTTTGTGTTACATCATAGAGGTGATTTCTGGACCAGTGCTTATTTTCCCCTTTCTTTAACTACTCCCCAGGTGCCCGTTTCCCTCTCACTGTACCAGGCATTCAGTCCAATGATACCAAGAACAGGTCCATGTTAGTGCTGCAGGTCGATAGACAGAAAATCTACTGATACTGATTAGTCCTTCGGCAATCCATTGATGCTGTATCAGCATTTCCTGTTTGTTGGAGGCAGGGTCTTTAATGAGGGAGAGGAGGATGCTGGTTAATCATCAAGATCGATAGAGCAGTTGATCAGGGTCAGTATGTTGGTCAGTAAGCGCTCTCTTTTAGATCATCTTATACCCATCATCCACGTGTCTCTTCCCTCCTTCATTCCATTTGATTTGTCTCATGACGTTGATGGGTCCCAATTGCCCACTCTTTGATTTTATCCCCTCACCATGAGGGGAAAAAAAGAGGTAGTGATTGGACTGTCTATTAGGACGCTGCAAGATGAATGCAATCCCTGCCCCTGCCTCGCTATTAACCACAAAAACACACATATGCAAACTCAGACAAGAGGCATCCAAGAAATCAGCCAAAGCAATCCCTAATGGAATGATTGGCACACAGCTCGGTGTTCGGAAATGCACACTTTCAGGATTTTCATTGTCCCTCTGTGCATGTTAGTGAGTACATTTAGTATTTGAAAGACTGCACTGTGTGTTACCCTTTGACTGTGAGTCCATTTTCACATTTATTTGGCCTGTTCTGGCTCAACACCAGGAACACAAAGGGAAGTCTTTAAACAGGCAAATTGTTATGTGAATACTAATATGTTTTATACAGTCAAATATTCCCAGTTATCTCCAAAACAACAGGTCTGCACATTTTCAGAGAGCCTGCACAGCACGCACAGCAGGGCTCTTGACTATGAGTCTCAGTCCTGTTAGCATAAATATCCACCAGTGCAGCACATTTTGGCAGCCAGGTGAGCCCAGTAGGGAGGAATGTGTAATGTTCATAAATACTTAAAGTGCTGTGTTTTTGTTTTGTACATTTTCAAAGCTGCTCTCTATTTTCTTGTCAAAATACTAGTTTAGATTACTCACACTCATGCTGATACTTTAAGAAAAAGATTTGATTTAAAAAAAAATCTGATTTGAATTGGTGTACAATTAATGACCTGCTGAGGCACAGACATTAATGAACATTAACTGGGAGCCCTTTACTAGCTTGCCAGTTCCTATATACCAAATACAGAAATTATCAGATGTTCAAGCAGTGACAGCTTTCAAATCTTTATATTACATGGTGACTATTTCTTAAGTTGACTCAATGCAAGTGTATAACTTATAATATACAATATTTAATAATGTGCTAAATGCAGGATTCATTTTACATAAAACATCACTGCAATACATGCAATGCAGACATCAGAAAAGTCTGGGGTTGAGACGAATATAAAACTTGATTTTTCATTTTTAAAGAAGAAAAAATATGGCATATTCATAAGATGTCATGATCAATTTGACTCGAGGTATCACAACTTCATGGCGCCTTACAGCAGTAGAGACACAAAGAGGATTAATGAGAATTAATACAATTATTTGACACCAATGCCATTAACAAATCTGCCTGTAGATCCAGACCTTTAACGATTCCTTATTTGTGGATTTTCTCAGTTAAAAAAAAGTAGGTTACCAGGGTTTTCTGTGTCAACAAACTCAATTGCATTTTGATATTCAATGCCTTGCTGCATGGACAAATGCTTTTGCGGTGTTTCCAACCTCACTTGAAATCACACAGCCTCATATTGTCAAAGTTATCCTGTTGGCAGAGTTCTGTGGAAAATCAAGCCACACTTTAGACCACTTTGGTCTCTCGTCCGCTGTGTTCAGTGTCATTGCAATTTAAGTTTACAAATGTTTAAAGGTGAATAAGCTGACCAAGCACCATAATGCTGACAAAATGTGATTTTCTGTCTCAGTTTAACTCCTCAGCAACAAACTTAGTGTGTTTTCATCAAGTAAACTTATCGATGAAAACATGGCTGTGCCTTTATTTAATAAAAACATCAGTAAAAGATGAATAGTTTGAATATAAACACTAATTTGGCTCTTCTGGTTTGCCTTTTGAGTTTGTAAAACTTTCATTTGACATAAGCTTATAGGTTACATATCTGCATCAACAGGTTACTTGGATTTCTCTTGTCCTCTAATTCCCATTGAGGTTTCCACCATTTATTATTCAAATCTTTTACGTCTCCATCAGCAGAGGTTTTTCCTGTTTGTACTCCAGTGCGTACAGGTATCGTCATACAGAATATCCAAAACAAACAGGGGTTGTAATCCTTGCAAAAGTCGTCAGCTTATCTTGTTAGGTTATGGTTGTTTTTCATCTTGTTGAAGCATGCAGATGCTAACTGTAACAGCTGATTGACATGCTGCTGGTGGAGGGACACATAGCCTATCAGGGCCCATTTACACAACAAGAAAAATGGCCAAAAAAGGAGAGTTTTTGTTGCCTTCCGTTTACACGAAAAAAGTGCCTGGAGTGCCTGAATCCGCAAACTTTTGAAACTGGGGTCCAAAGTGAAAAGTTTTTATTTTTGTCTCCATGTAAACAGGAATCCCCATTGTCAGGGAAAACGGTGATGCGCGGTTAATGTGCAGTTCTCTTTCACATAAAGGTTGAGTGTGCACCTAGAACAACAATATCAACAGATATGGCTAACTACTGTGCGACATGTGTGTTGCTAACTGTGCTTGGTTTGTTATCAATCCTCCAACAAAATGTGGATTTGCTGCGTCAATATGTATTTGTTATATTCGCCAAGGACACTACAAACTTACATCACCAACTACTGGCCTGGCATGCATGCTACTGCATTTTCAGTTCTTGTGGATCTGTGTGAACATGCATCGTTATCACACTGTCTAGTAGCATGTGTTCCTTCACTGGCTGTGCGCCAGCTGTGGACTCTATGGCCAATGACAGTGATCTCATACAACCCCACCTAAAACACCTTAAAATTTCCCCTAGTTACATTCTTGATAAGCAGACTAAATAATAAAACACTGACACAAAGTGAGGACAGCTGGCTTTTGCATGCTTTAAGAATACTTGCATGTGCACCAAAAAGCAGCTCTCTCAGCCAGGTCAGCACTCTTTACCCTGTTGGTCAGTGTTCTTATTCAGTCATTTGGAGGGTCAGTGACATTTTTTTGTTTCCTAAATAGTTCATGATACTTTTGGCTTCTTTAGTGGCTCCAAAATGCATCTCTGATGTGATTATCTACTAAAATGGACTGTAGTCTGTTGACAACAGCAGTCCTTCAGACATCATCTGGACAGAGTGTTGTCAGATGTCTGCAAACGGTTTTTACTACAAAACCACCCAGCCCCTCTACTTTCACAGTCTGTCAACTGTACACCCTGCAGAGGCATGAAATCACTAGGAGTCATTCCTAGTTTACAATAGCATGCAACCTTTTCAGCTTGAAGTGGATAAGGCCATTTTTATTTCACTGCAACCTAAAAGCAGTCTGTGTACTTTCACTGGTGTGTAATTTAATCCTCCTGTCATAAAAAAGCACACCCTCTTGATGGAGGACATTATCCCTATATGAATAGCAATGTGTAGTCGTAAACTGTTATTGATTCATATAAAGCTTCTTCACCCTGGATTCTCCTTGTTGGACACAGTTTGATGTCTGAGAAGACCAAAACAAACAAACAGTCAAATGATGAAAATTTTTAGAAAGTACTCTGACAGGGTTAAATGGAGAGGTGGAGTGAGTCATGTAGTGCTTCAGCTGCTTTTAGCATTTCCACTCAGCTGATTTGACCACCAGGACAAATCATGAGCAGATTGTTTGAGAAGGAAATATAACTAATGAGGCTTTTGATTAAAAATGCATTGAGGCCTTGCCCATTGCCTCATCAGCTGCTTGAGTTGTGTTTCCATCATTAGACTTCTTCTTAGACCCTCTGCTGAGCCGACAGTTCAGAAGTTCTCTCAGCTGTTGGGTGAGCGCGGGGCTGGATCTAAATTTTGAATCGATCTCGCTAAAGCTGACACTACTCTTTGAGGAAAATCATCTGAAAAGGAGAAGGAAAAGTAAAATGTCTCCACAAGACTCGGTGACAGAGCGAGATCCATCTGCTGAAGCCTTTTGTTTCAACAGTGCTGTAACTGTTATGTCATTGTTTGTGTAGCGAGATTTTTGATGCTTTGGCGTGAGCTGAAATCGTGTTCAGCTTTAGATTAATATTTGAATCTCCTCCTAGTTCAAATAAGAGTCATAGTTGCAGTGGTTAAGAACCGCCAGCGCCTGCCTCCCACTTGTGTACTTAGGTAGAGGCTTGTGGGAGAGTGTTTGTGGCTCTACCTCTTGCACAATTTTCCATGCTTTATTGTTTTTTTCTGTCTAATATTCCCCTCACGAGCAGCTGCATAAACCAACCTCTGCATGAGTGTGTGTGTGCATATGCATAGGTGTCAGGGACATTTTGTGTTTGTTTGTGTGTGTGTGTGTGGGGGGTATGAATCCAAATGAAATATTTTATGGACCAGTGGACCTATTAATTGTCCCCCAGGTGTTATCTTTGCTGACGCCTAATCTTTTAGAGACGACCTGCTGACGACCTCGTCTCTCAGCCCCCACTCCTGCTTCTTCTTTTTGCTGTTTTTCGTTCCTGTGTCCTTGTCTTCTTCATTCAAGGTGACCTTAGCCTTGTTTCCTGCACATCTTCCAAACCGAGTATGTGTGCTTTAAGGGATTTATTTAGCACACTGAACAATTGCATATTTGTTTGGGGTAAAATAACTGGAATCTCAAAAGCTAAGGCATTTTTATTCTTTACAGAGTCTTGTGTGTTTTGTAGTCTTAAGCACAGATTGCAACTAACCATCTTATCAGACAATTATGTGCCAACAAGTGAATGACTCGCATGGTTGCACAGTTTTACAGAACAAGCAGGGTGTAACCTCGCCAGATTGTTTCTCTCCAAGCTCTGGGTTGGTAAATATTGATTCTGTTCCATTCCTGCTCGACCGGTGATAAAGAACAGCCTGAAATTTGCACAGATTGTGGTGAAAAAGTAGGCCAGACTGATTATCTTGTTCAGGAGTCGGCGTTATCACATTGTTACATCAACCCTGTCTGTGGAAGCTTTGTCACAAAGGCAGATGGTATAGATGGCTATGTATTCAGCAGGAAAAATACAATCTTGTATTTTGAAAATGCTAAGACATAATTTGAAATGTAGATAAAAACAGCATGAGGTGCTTTGCAAATCACTGACACCGTGTGTTTTATCAACACAATTTCACTAAGACTACATATCAAATGAAGAGGCACTCCGATGTAGTCATAGTTATCCATACATGTTTTCTCTTGACTACATATCAAAAATTGAAGCTGAAAAGGCATATTTTATTTAAAAATACATCAATTTTGAATAAAGAAATAACAGAGTATGGGTGCTGGAAGGACCTGAATGTAGCTCTCTTATGGCAAAAAAACAGTCTTTATTTCTAATATAGACATCATGTTTATCATATACTGTCTAACACTTAGTGCCGTGGTTTTAATGATAAAATGTATTTGTTGTATTTTCCTGAGGGGCAGCCATAAACATCGTGCATTCCAATAGATTTTTGCTGATCTCCCATACGCTGCTATGTCCAAGCTCATAATTGCAGATACTTTTTTTTTTTTTTTTTTGCTTAAAAGTATGAAGCATTCACTTTTCTGAAATTAACCCTTTCCTTTCATGGTGACAGTCTATTTGTGTTAGAAACTGATGTAAAGTAGGAGTAACCATTTGTTCTTTAATAGAGGATACTTTTGATTTATGGGCATTCTGTGATGATGCTGTAAGTCATTGTCTAAAATATGTACATTTTGTCAATATTAAAGCCAATATATGGTATGTACATGGCCAACATGTACGACCAAAATACCAGCCGTAAATATCAGCAAAATGTTCATATCTGCAGATACAGATAATCAACCTCTCAGGCAATTATCTACCAACACTGATACTGTTCTGATGATATTGTACATCCCTAGTTGGAATATCAGAGTTGCAAATTAGAAACATCAGGCCGGTTAAAAATCTCCCATTAAAAATCTCTGTTTGTGAGGCTGGATGTTCTTCAGGTACCTGAGTCCACCAGACTAACTGCGAGTGTTTAGCTGGCATGGACGTAACATTTAGCTCTGACATCTGAATTCCAAAGTAAATGGAGGACACCATTACTTAGCATTGTTCTCCCGTGGACAAAACAATGCAACAAGCTGAAATGTGGCAGAGTACTTTTTAACATTGGTTGTCTTATTTGGAGGTCATTTTTTAGACAATTAAAAAAATAGCAATTGGAGTATCTGTAGACCTAAAAAAAGCATTTGACAACATTGATCACAGCATATTAATAAATAATCTGGAAAGGTACGGTATAAGGAGGGTTGGGCTGAATTGGATGAAAAGTTATTTAAGAGACAGGCAGCAGTTTGTGCCAATTGGAGAACATAAATCAGAATTTATGGACATTACATGCGGGGTACCACAGGGGCCAATATTGGGACCGAAACTATTCATGTTATATATCAATAACATCTGTAGACTATCACAATCACTTAAAGTTGTTTTATTTGCAGATGGCACCATTGTTTTTCTTCAGGTTAGAATTTGCTGCAGATTTTGTCCACAATCACAGCAGAAATAAACAAGCTAAAACTATGGTTTGACAAAAATAAATTAACATTAATTTTAAGCAAAACTGAAATTATGCTGTTTGGAAGAAACAATCCTGATTACAATGTGGATCTGAAAATAGGTAATATATAAAATAAAAAAAAAGATGTTGAAATAAAATTTCTAGGTGTGATCCTGGACCTCAAAATAAGCTGGAAATGCCAAGCCACATACGATCAAAGCTGGCACTGCAATTTTGGATCAAACAAGACACATTCTGAATCACAAGTCATTACATACCCTATACTGTTCACTGGTTTGACCATATCTATTATATGCACAATACAGAAAAGAGCAATAAGAGCAATAAACAAGGCCGGATACAGAGATCACACAAACCTACTGTTCATAAAATCAGGTATGTTGAAATTTGAAGATTTGGTCAAATTTGAAACAGCACTCGTAATGTACACAGCAAGAAGCAGTCTACTGCCAAATACAATCCGGGCAATGTTTACAGAAAGGGAGGGAGGTTATAATCTAAGGGGAACCCTAAATTTTATAAAACAAAAGATTCGAACACCAATGAAAAATTTCAGCATGATGAGCTGTGAGGTGATTTTATGGAACAATTTGGATACGGGGATAAAACAAAGTACAAACATAAATCTGTTTAAAAGAGGTACGAAAAATGTTTAAAAACAAGTGTATGGGAGAGGAAGTGTGTTATCTACGAGAGTGGTGGGGGAAGTAAATAAATCATAGAAATTACTATGTTGAAATTGATTACTGTTTGCTATATAGTGTATAGATATTAGATATAGATATCATATCTATATAGATATTTACGTAATATGTATATACATGTAAGTATGTATGTGTATGTGTGCATAGGTACAAATTATATTTATATATGTGTTTATGTAGTATAAGTATATTATATCTATTTTGATACTTGTATGTTATATGTATCTATATATATACTTGTTACTCATTTTCGAACATCTATATATACTTTATTTCTTTTTTTTCTTTGTATGTGAATGGTGTTTCTCTATTTTTTATTTTGTTGTATATATATGCGAAATAAAATTAATTAATTAATTAATTCAAATATTTTTGGTGAAGAGCAGACAGAAATTTTCCAGCACTACCTGCCCGCAAACCAGACTTATTATTTGGAAGCTGTAAACACTGGTCACCTCAAAATAATGTCTGATGAACAGTTGTGACTTGCTGATGTTCTGTGGTGTGAACTTCTCTCTAGAAAGGATTTTTTTTTTTTTTTTTTGAGTATTTGTTTTACTAAGTCTCTTCCCTTCTGTCCTTTGCACTGTGGCAGAAGTGCCCTATTGTACATTATCTGATTGGCCTGTATTGAATGTTACTGATGGAACAATCATCCAGTCACCTGCCGGATATGCCATTGAAAGGTTCTGCCTATTCCCAAACACCCTGTCTGGGCTCTTTCCCAGATGGATTAGAAAGATATATTGAACAATCCATCTGGTGTGTCAGCTAAAGTCTCTACTGGTAACTAATTTAACACCCATAAGTATAGAAGTTTGTCTGTAATATTTACTCTTGTGATAATACATACACCTTTAGCTAATTAGTAAATGGTATCAAAGGGTCTATCTTGGAAGATAATAATGCTAATAAATAAATTATCTATGTCAAAACATGGTTTCTGTGAAGTATGATCATTTAAACTACAGAATACAGCGTATGCATTTTCAGTGAAGACATTTCTAGTTAAAATAATTATTTTATGACAAACACTTCTGTACATTGCTGTGTTTTGCATAAAATTTCCCAAAGCTGTCTCTTTTGTGACTTCATGGTGCATATTTTGGAGCAAACTCAAATGTATAAGTAAAGTCCGTATACTGTAAGACACTGGCATACTGTTTAATCTTTTGAATTTCTTTCTTCACAGTAATCTACATGGAAAGCAGCCGGTAGACTATGCAGTGAGTCCAGAGATGCTTCAGATTTTCCAGGATGCCTCAGAAGGAGCCCAAAATGCTAATACAACCCTGAGCCCCTCAGCCAGACGCTCTGTGGTACGTCTACATGAAGATGTGAATAACTTTTTTTCTTTTTCCCTTTTCTCTGATTCCCCTGAGAGAGTTAAATCTGGCATTGTAAGTCCAGACATCTTCAAACCATGTTTCTTATGTCTTTCTTAGGTGAGTGAGAGTGCAAGGAGGGATGAAGTGGTGGTGTTTCTTTCCAGCCAGCTGTCAGAATCAGAGCAGCTTCAACTGGCCAAACTCGGGGAGATGTTAAGATGGTGGACTGCTGACACATTTTCTGGCACAGGTAGTGTTTGTGTGTGCAGAAATACCCCCACAGGGGGGCTTAAACTTCCTTAGTATAGCAGGCAAAGCTGCTCAGAAAACTGGTCACTTATGATTGCTTTTTAATGCCGTTGTCTGTGACACATGGGCTCTCAGCAGCTCTGCAAATTAATAGCAGCTTCCTGCCAGAAAAGTGCTGGGATGCTGAGACCATGGCTAGAGAGTCTGGTCACTGCCAAACACTGTGATTGGTAATTAATCAGGGTTTGGATGCCCTGTTAAACAGAACGACCAAAAGGCCTGTAGTCAGTAGGCAGTTTCTGCACCGGTCAAAGTGTTTGTCATAAGCATTATGTACACTCCTCTTTGTCACCACAGAGATGGAATTTTTATCTGAATTATCCTCTGTAATGCACAATCCAAAAGTAGGTGCTTGAGTGTAATCACTCATGAAGGTTCAACAGCAGCTAACAAGTGCTTTTAGAGCGGTATACATCACTGTGATACAGCTGCTTCTTCACTGCCGCATAGTAATGGCTGAGAGAAACCAGAAAGCAAAAGTAATTGAAATCATTTCTCATAAAGTGTTTGAAGGTACCATCAAGGTGATGAATAAGTTTAGATGAAGTACAGAAATGTTTCTCACAACTTTCATCTCCTTTGACCGCAGGAGTGTAGAGCCCTGCACTTCAACATTTTGTTCTATTTTGTTCATAATTTTATCTGAAGGCTACAAATTCTCGAAAATCCTCCGTCAAAGCACAATGGAGGACAATTCAGCCCTGGAGATCTAATTATGTTAATTTTGTTCTTGTCAACTGTGCTCTCTTGTTGGATGAAGAGGGAATAAGCTTGTATTTAAATTTTAATTAACCAGTAATTGTGTGTCCTTGTCTCAAACGTTTAATGAAATAAGCCCTGCCTTTTGTTGTGTTGTCATGACCTGTTTGTCTGAAAAAGCTTGTAAGTCCAAACGGGCAAACTTAAGACAATGAAATTATGTGCTTAAGAAAATGCACAAACTAAAGTTGATGAACAAGGGCTTAATTCTGAAACATCAGTTTCTGTCAGTCAAGGTAGAGCACGGCTATGAATACAATCTACCAATGTCTTCTTCATGTAGATAATTAACAACACAATTTATAAACAATAAATCCAACTTTTGTTTTACTCTTCATAATTTTAAGGGATGTTAGATTTCTGCAGATCACCCATTGTCCTAGTATTTGCAAACACATTTGACCTTAAACTTAAACACACACGTTTTTTGCTCATTTTTTCATCATCAGGAACACCAATTCCCTCCTGTTATAGAACTGACCGCTCACTCTTATTTTGAAAGGCCTTTTTTATACAGAGCAATAACGCAGATTATTGTCCATTTTGAGAATTTAAATACAAAGTAAACTGCATACAGTTTTACCATGCATTACCAATATGTCTTCAGAGATGACCTGCAATCCAAGCTCACTTGCCAGCCTTCCTTGATTCAATGCATAGTGCATTAAATTGAATGGCAGTCCTTGAGAGGCTAGCAGTGATCTTTCACAGGGTTTCTCCCTCATATTGTCATATAATGTACTATAAAATGCAACTGTGATATGATTTAGCAAATAAAGTCTGAGGGGTGTGGGATTGGATTTAAACCCAGTTCAAGTTTCAGAGTGGTGAGTGAATAGTGTTACAATGTTTGCAAAGAAATCACTTTGAAGGTCTGGCTCTTTGGTTACAAAAAAAAGAAAAGAAAAAGAAGCTGGCCTCTGTTTGATAGACAGTTTACTTTTTCCCATTTTTTGGTTATAAGTAGTCATAAAGAAGCCAAAAGTGAAAAGTAGTTTGAAAGCAGGGAGATTGGCTCTTATTACTGAACCAAGCCAAATAACTAATATTTACATAATGATCCTGAGAGAGGCTGGAGGAACACAAGAGGAAGAAAATTAACATATATAATAGTAATAATAATAATAATTATAATAATTAGTGATGCACCGACTGTGAAAATCAGGGCCGATGCAGATACTGATGTTTAAAATAATCATTTTAGCCGACACCAATGCAGATACCTTTGTCTCTTCTTTTGGCGTAATTCTTCCGCAATGCCAATATTTTTTCTCACGTCTGATCACAAAAATACATCACAGTGTGTCCAACAGGTCATTTTTGCTGCCCCTAATAAAGAATTTTCTCTAAATCAGCAGTTAGGTATGCCACATGTCAGCATTTGATTGGCAACAAGTAAATTAATGAAACTGATATCGCTTCCCCCACAATGATTTGCTGTTTGTGAAAAAGGGCCAATATTGCCCGATCCTAATGTTAAACCAAGCAGATGTGCATCCCAAATAATACTACTAATAATAAAAAAGATAATCATGACACATTTTGCTCTTTGTATGATGACTGCTGGTTATATTAATGGACAGGCTAGTGTTTTATTGTCCCCTTGTTTGTATTACTGTACAATGCTAGACATTCTCAGAAGAGCACAAACCTCTGCCAAGACATTTCTGACATTGTTAGCTGAGTTATCAAAAATGTTGAAAGTGGCCCTATTGTGAAATGTTAATATATTTAAAAAAAAAAAAATCCTGAATCTACATCTGGATTCAGATTGCCATCAAATGTGATCACTTCTCTCTTGTACCATGACCAACATTCCCTGATAATTTCATCAATATCTGTGGAGAACTTTTTGAATGATCTTGCTCACAGATGGTCAGACAGATTTACAAACAAATGGACAATGGCCTGCTAAAACATGACCCCCTTGGTGGAGGTAATTAACACTTTTAGGCCCTCATGGTGCATGCCAGTCTGTTATGTCGGTTCATGTTTGCCCCCAGTTTCGCTATGATTTTCCTTCACCTGCTGCTGTGAGATTACAGTGACGTGTAAGAAAGGATCATATAAGGCTAAGACACTTCATCCACAAACAGGGAGCTGTAGTGTTACAATCTAATATGCTACCACATTAACTGCTGTTACCATCTAGTTGACACAAAAGGTATATCTGACACCCTCATTTTTGATACTAATGAAAAATACAAAGGGAGACATTTATTACTTGCCAGTGGTGATATCTGCTGTTGTAGAAATCAAGACACAGCCTGCTAGCCCGCGGTGTCGACTCATACTTGCTTCCAGCTTGAAATGTTTTTTTTTTTTCCCCCAGCTAGACTAACGTCACAGTGACAGAGGTCAGGTAATGGTCTTCAGGGCAAACAGCTAACCAAGTTGACCCAATAGAGTGCAGCAGGGACGACATATTTTTGTAGGCCAACCCAGACATTAGCATGCCATCGTTCCTTGACTAAAAGCCAGTGGGATTCTTGAATCTGTTTTTGATTATTGCTGCTAATAAGGTCTGAGGTGACCAAATGTGTAAGAAACAAATATGTTTTGCTGATCATGGTAATCCTCCTGAATAAACACAACTCTTATAATGTTTTTTTTTTTTTTTTAAAGTATGAATGTACCGGCGAGGGTACAAAGTTATTGTCGGGCTACTGTGAAACTACAACATGGTGGTTTGACTTAGAAGCATCCACCACACCTTTGACATTTAACGTCATGCTGTAACCTCTTACTGACAATTTTCTCCTAATCAAATGACCTTATAAAGTTGGTGCCCATGGCTTTGGCTATTGTGTATGTACTATCTGTTATTAAAAAGCAACCAGTCAATGGCCAGTTTTGTAGTCCTTGTTAGCATTTCAGTAGCAACCATCCTTTTAACGACACAATAAAACTTTAAAATTAGAAAGTGTAGTCATTCCAGATGAATATTATTATGCAAAAATGTTCAAATCTAGCATGAAGGCATATTTAGGCTTTTATCCAAAATACTTATCCTAAACTTCTGCAGACTTTGGGATAAAGGAACTGGAGGTGCTAAAATGCAAACTCACTTCTATGTTTTATGAGTCATTCCTGCACCACTCTACAAATAAAAAAAAAACAGAAAAGAGAGGGAGAAGACAAAAACACCTTAAAGCTGTCCTTTGCCAGGAGATTTCAAACCAATAGACAAGCTAAACTAATAAAACACAACAACACAACCAAAGCATCTAATATCTGTTGGAAAAGTAGCAAGGCAGCAGTCCATCCCACAAATATTTCCGCCTTCTGATGCCAGCACTGGGTTTTTGAGCAAAATTCAACCAGCAGGCTCCTTTGATTGTCAAACCAGTGTATCCACATGCAGGATTTAAAGACTTAAAAGGAGGATAAATGGACAAACAGCACAGAAAATACATATTACTGTAGTATTTCCTTCAAAACATGAGCATGTTTGCCTTCTGAATCTGACAATTATTTAAAGCGCTTCTTTGCAGAAGCACCCCCTCTGTTTTTCTGCCTTACAACATTTTTCTATATCTTGATGCAGAGAGAGCCACTGAATGTGCTAAACCCAGGCTGAAGTTGTTCAGCAAAAAAAATCTGTTTTTATCTTCGTGAACCATGCCTCAGCAGGCATCGCCTCTGTTTAAGAATTCAGGCTACTTCAGAAGATAAAGTCAGTGAAAAATAAAACAAAGTACATGTCATATTTTACTTTAGATGCCATTTGCTCAAAGCACTGTTGAATCTCTGTGTAGTAGAGTTTTACACTCTAACAAAATCAGTGGTCTGCATGTGTTGTCTTCAGCGTCCTTGGACTAACTTTCATTCTTGGCCGTGGTACAAAAGTTGCAGTCTCAGGCCTTTGTTTCAGTTGTATTTTTTTATTTTTTTTTATCTGTAATCAGATTTAACAACATTTTTTCGAAAATTGTACTCTGAGTCTGATACCTCCTTTTTCTTTTTACTGTGGACATTACCAGTGAATGACAAAAATACTTCAGTCATCAAGAAATTAAAGATAATTTTGTGTTTTTTTTTCCCGTCTTGGGAAAATACTCAATCCCAACAGAGCTGTTGAAGTATGCCAAGCTGATGCCTCACAGCACATTTTCATGTACTAATAATGCCTGTTAAAAAGAGGGAATGTGTCTTATTACTTGGTTTTTGGCACACGTTAGTGCCTTAGTGCCTTAACTATCATGTCAAATGGTTTAAAGTTGATAGAAAAAAAGATCAGTATCTCATAGCTCATGATCAGATGATGGCTATTAGGGGTGTATCAATACAGAAGAATTTCAGATAGGTGTTTTTGATTTGAGTCATGGTTTAGTACATTTTCTGTATGCTTTCAGTACAGTACATTTTTCAGAACTCCCTCACCACAGTTTCACAAATACACACAAATTTACTCACGCAGACAACTTCAGACAGTTTGTTGGTCCGAGGTATGAAGGAAACAGAATCAAAGAAAAGCTCTGCATGCATGAAGGTGTTAGTTTAGAGCACATCAGAACTGTACCAGACAACAGGCTGGCTTGTACCCCTTTCCCACTGGCCGAAAAACCTGTTTAAACATGCTAACAATCTGCTCCTGTCAGCAAAGGGGAAAGGCTCTAATCGGCATTCAGACCTGCGTCGGCTGACCCTCGTCACCCCTGGGTGAACACGCTAATTTACGGGATTACATTGATTTAATGTGTGTACGTTGGAAAGCAGTAATATAAGAATACATACAGCATTACACCTCTAAGGGCTATACATTTGTTTGAATTTTCCCCTGCATTCAGTGCAAACTGTGTTCACATGTTTACTTATTTACTTGCAAGAATACCTGCTCGTAGAGTAAATAAAAAAAAAAAGAAAGATCATCAGGCTGTAAGTTTCTGAACTTAGACTCTTGCTTTTCCTCATCTACTGCGCACTGATGTCAGTTACAGGCTGTCACTGTCATCTGAAGTCAAGCAGGAAGAAAGCAAACAGTTTACAAAGTGGGGTTAGAGCCAAATTGTCATAGTAGAGAAAAAAAAATAATGATACCAATAAAAAATACAGTGACAGTCAGTACTTCATCATAGCTTTTTTTCTGTTGAAAGCTCTTAACTGTAGGTGCTCTTATATAATTTATGTATATGCAAGTTTTTAAAAAGTTAAGAAGTGTATGAGTTGCAATCTCAAATTTGAGGGAATAAATTCTTATTCTTGCAAGAATTGAACATCCCTAGCTGAAAGTCATATAATGTGTTTAATGTAGAGTTACGCATCAAGGGACAGAGGGAAAGGAGGATCCATAAATAACTTGAAAGGATGTGAAAAAAAGCAGGTAGTCGATTTTGTTCTCCCAAAAAATAATGACAGATGAAAGCTTCAGAGTCATTATGTTAATACAGTGGTTCCCAAACTTTTCACAGCCTGTACCCCTTCAGACACTTGACCTCCAGCCATGTACCCCCTACTCTCACGCACTTAAAGCAGCTAGAAAAAGAAATGTGTCTGTAAGCCTGCTGCCACCCCCACCTCCCACATTTAACATGCATAACGTACAAAAAAAATCTCTTCAAGTGAATTATTTCTCACAAAATAGATTTATTTACCAGCAATTTTAGTGGGTGACACCAGTTCACTTTTGAGAAAAGAAATTTACACTTCTGGCACATATTCATTAATGAACTTGAAACTGTAAAGTACAAACTCACCACAGCTTTAACGTGAAGGTTTTCTGACTGAACTTATGTTACTATAAGAATCTTAGACAATTTAGGACAGATTTCCTTCTCCAAGATGCCTCACCAATCCAGCCTCCAGCCTCTCTGCCAACACTTCAAGCCTTTATCAAAGCTCACCATACAAACATTTGCCAGTTTGAACTTTAACTACTGAAACAACTGATTGAAACCTGACAGGTATTCGCGTACCCCCTACGTCACTTCGCGTACCCCTGGGGGTACGTGTACCCCAGTTTGGGAATCACTGTGTTAATATGATTCACATGATATTGCATTTTGTTTTAAACACGCAGCAATTTGGGACAACAAAAAAGGGACTCACAGGCTTTTAGTTTGGGGTTGTGTTACTCTGCTTTTATCTGAAAATACAGACGCTTCTATGACTCATTCAGCCTGAGCTGTCAAAGTCAATGAATGGCAAGGTATGTTTTAACTGTAGAAATATGACTTGACTTGATGATCTTTTAGCTCTTTGACTTGATCTAAATTTACTGTTTTAACATTTATGCACACTCTGTGGAGCAGACCAGTCCACTACTCAGTGTTGAGTCAGACACAGCAGGAGGGCCAGAAGCAGGCAGCAGTTATTTTTGTATGTGGGGCACTCATTTGTACCATGTCTGTTTGGCTTTTTTTATTGTGTGTCTGTCTTCTCTCCTGCAGTGAGCCATGTTGTTGTGCCAGAGGGACCCATGCCCACCACCTTCTCTACTCTCCTTGGTCTCCTCGCTGGCTGCTGGATTGTTAAATTCAGCTGTGAGTATCAAGAGAGATGTATTTCTCTGAAGGTGCTATTTTTGGATGTCACGTTAAACAATGTCACCGTAGTACACAGTCGCCCAGGCTATGACAGCAACAGAGCTCACAGTCTCTGTTTGTTGCACTGTACCTTCAAGTGAAATGCGTATGACCAAACAAAAACAGCAGGTAACTTTAGCCATGGAAAAATTTAATGAAGGCTACAGCTGTGGCTGCAAACATGGTTTTTCCGAAAAGAAGAAAAGCCATTCACTTCATGTTGTGTAAATCCAAATATTGCTCAAATACTTCACACTAGAGCCAAAAAACAAATATTTACTTCATTATCCCCTAGATTTGATATATTCTAGTAGAGAGATTAGAGTTCACTGAGGCAATGAATGACAATAAGTTTGATATTTACTGCGCCTAGCTTTTTTTCCTTCTCACAGGCAATAAACAGCATAGATAGAGGCTCCTTTTTTTACACTGCGGATCAGCAAAACACAGTTTGTGAATGTTTTTAGACTCAGTGCATTCTTCACTGTTGATAAAGTTCTTTTATGACCTTTTTGCCTTTTCTTTTCTAAGTGTTAACACCTGAAAATCTTTTGTGTTGAAGCTCTGCCAGGTGAGTAGAAATGTCTTAGAGTGCCTTTTTTATCAACAGTTTCTCTTTTATATGGAAAAAGAAAATTAAATGTCAGTGCTAAATTTTATTTCCATCAGTTACTTTAATTAGCCCAGTCTTCACTGTTATGTATTAGTTTTAAAGATCACATAATATGTAAGATACATTTCTTATTGGTTGTGTACAAATGCAGTATGTGTCCATGGCATCTCTCCGCCCCCACCACCACCAACACCAACACCAACATGATGACAATCCCTTTTTCGCATCTGCTGCTTTCTCCACACCAGAAACTGTCTTTAAATGGTCTTTTTTTATTTTCTCTAATGAGGTCATAAGGGGAAATACCACTTTCTTTAAACCCCATTTACACTTGGAAAAAACTGAAATTATTCAGACTTTATGCGGGGGAGCTGTTTGTGTGAATGCAAAGAGCCAAGTTTCTCACTTGGACTTTATCAGGGTAATTTCCTAGCGCCCTTTAGTTTTTACCCATGTAAAGTCTGAGTGAGCTGAAGTGTGGATAGAGCAGTGAATAGCCCAGGTAATACATTCAGGTGAGTGGGGTGATGGCATCATCCTTCGCGACTGGTGTGAAACCAGAAAAGAGACTTGAAAGGATGGATAAATACAAACACTGTTGCAGAAGTTTATCTGATTGTAAGAAGAGTAACACAAATTCAGATGTGCATCTGGACATTTGAAGGTGTTGTTTCCTCTGCACATCACCAAAGTTCTGTAGATCATCTTCTCTAAAATGATCACTACCAGGTCTCGCACATCTATAGAGCCGTCTCACGCTGCTGTTGGATACAGAACTGAAACACTTCAGCTTTCTTTCTCTGGTATTATCATCCTGCATGTAGAGACGCTGCTTCATATTCACTTCTCGGGCTACAATGCTCTTCTCAGCTCTTTCTTTGATACTGTTGATACAATTTTTATTATGCATCACCACTGTTTCCCTTATAGCTTATTTGGGACGCCCCCCCCCAACAGACATGCCAATAGGATCCCCACCCAGAAATTCAAGTGCAGATTTGGGGAAAAAAAATCCATTATTTGATTTTTGTTTTAATCAAAAGGGTGTATAACAGCCATTCTTTTTTATCAAATAAAAAAGCAAACTCTAATTTGCGCAATGTTAGAGTCTAATGCGTCACTGTCCTTTCATTACATTTATTAAAATGCATTTCTCCTCTCCTCTGCGACGGGCGGGGCTCTCCCCTCACTCCAGTGGTGTCGTCATTGTGATACGCAGCTATACACCGTATACCCACTAGAAAACGCCCATAAATACTGTATAACCACTACAAAATGCGCAAAGATACGTATAGCATGAATGTGTGACTTTAACTTTCACTTTCCCGTTCATAAATTCACCTTCTCTGTGTTACCAAGCAGGCACTTTTGGACCAAAGAGTACTTGAAGTTTGTCATCTGACTTTTTACGCTGCTCGCTGCGCAAGCCATCCTCTCTCTCCGGCACAAAGAGTCTGATCATTCATGTCAAACATTCAACAAAAAAAAACGCTGCCTTCAGTTAAAGAGCGCATGACATGAATGAAACATTCACTGATTTAAGTAACGTTTTCACACAGAGCAGAGAAAGGAAGGAAAAGCTGAAGAAGAAGAGAGATTTTCATCCAATGTACATGTGATGTACGCTCAGTGTCGCTCAGCGTCGCTCAGCGTCTTTGTGCACGCATGTGCCAGTGAGTGTAAAGACACAGATAGATGCACATCGCAGGGACAGTAAGGGATCATCAGTCACTCTGTGTGATTTTATAATTCAAACGGTGTCTTGATAGCTCATGTGCACTGTTTAAGTGAACACAAAGACTTCAAAAATGACGAATCAGCCTTTTGATGAATCAAAACTCAACGTTCTTCAGCAGTCCAGCTCTTGTTTTCACTCACTCACTGTTTTCTAAATGATAAATTCATCCTGAGGGATCCTGCATCACTTATTCTCCATGATATAAGAACAATCTTTGAAGGATCAAGCTTCAGATACAATCTACTAGTGCAGCAATTCTCAACCTGTGGGTAGAGGCTCATAAGTGGGTCTCAGGGCTGTTTTCAGTGGTTTCAGAGTATGTCAGAGTATACCCACTAGAATAAACCAGACTACACCACTGTTCATAAGACCACACTTGGTTAGTGAACTGATTAATTTGGATGATTGATTGATAAATAGATAGATAGATAGATAGATAGATAGATAGATAGATAGATAGATAGATAGATAGATAGATAGATAGATAAGTGAACAAAAAATGATTAATATAGATAGATAAATGGATGGATAGATAAATGAATAAACAAAAAAGATTAATATAGAAAGATGGATAGATGAGTGAATAAATAAAGATGATTAATATAGATAAATAGATGAATGAATAAACAAACAAACATACTGATTAACATAGATGATCCCGAATGACAGACCCCGCTCATTCCGGCCCAGGCAACCCCCTTCCCAAAGCAAAAAGGCTAGGGGAAACACTGATCACTGTAGTAAGTACCGCTTCTCCCCTGTCCAGAAGGG
The DNA here is from genome assembly GCA_037902135.1 of Cetoscarus ocellatus. Classification (NCBI taxonomy): domain Eukaryota; kingdom Metazoa; phylum Chordata; class Actinopteri; order Labriformes; family Labridae; genus Cetoscarus; species Cetoscarus ocellatus. The sequence goes on along the minus strand of JBAMNC010000677.1, from coordinate 1,782,496 downwards.
CATACTACCTGCTGAGACAACCAAGTGTGAACAACCATGTTAGCGAACTGCCCTGTCAATATCCTGAAAATATTAAAAGGGCTTCAGATGGGAGGAACTTAGTTAGCCATGTGTTTGTGCAGCTCACAGGCAGCTCCAGCAGATGGAACGTGTCAAGGCATGTCTGTTTGGCCATAGTAAACAATAGAGCACAGTGCTGGAAAGCTGTTACTTTTAAATTGTAAACTGTTCTTACATAAGTTGCCCATAGAGTCTTTAAAAATGCCTATATTGCTGAACAATTATTAAATTCTTTTTATTTGGGCTGCAGAAAGCAAATTTCCTTATCAAACCAGTGTTTGTCTTCAAACAAAAACAGATCTCCAGCAATAATTCAGTCTTTTCTTCTTCTTTTGTGACAGTTTAAGCTTCATGAATCAGGGAAATTTCCCTTTTTTAAGGTATTACACTCCTCCATGTTGTACATTCTGGGCTGACCGTGAATATTTAGGGGTGCACTATTTAAAATGTCAATGATTTTCAGCTGCAGAATTTTACAACTCATGGTCATATTCTGGAATTATGCATGTTTCATGCGTCACATGTTGGAGCTGGTGCAAGATTATTTCTGCAAGTTTCAATGCCATATTGAAAAATGGGGGCACCTGTGTGTACAAAAGCGTAATAATCAATGTTGCATCCATATATTTTTTAAAGATTATTTTTTGGGCATTTTGTCCCTTTATTGATAGGAGAGAGAGACAGTGGATAGGCTTGTGAGGGGGGTGAGAGAGAGCAGGGGAAGACACTCTGCAAATTAGCCACAGGTCGGATTCGAACCCAGGCTGGCAGAAGCATATACATGGGTTGTGCCTGGTTGCTTACCACTCTGCCAAACTAGCACCCCATGTTGCATCTATTTTAATGTAGGTGTTTTTCTGCTTCCTACAAGATCACGTTTGTGTGTAGTTCACTTTTAACAGTCCTAGAGAAAATGTATTCTGACAACATTTGGGGTTATGGTGTGTTTGCTGCTGTAAGATAAGTCTCTGAATGGTAATGGACAAGTGCAAAATATAAGAGGTAAATATCAGAGTCCTGGAACAACAGTGCAGAACAAATGGATTGTGCAGCACAAGCTGTTTCAGGTAATTTTATGGTTTTTCTGCTCCTCGCTGAAGCACAGAGAACATTTTAGCTGCCATCTCTGTCACAGAGAGGGATAAGATGGATTGTATTGGGTAATACTCAGTAAAGTACTTTGGCTCCCAGATTTTACTGGAAACACATAGACAATGATATAAAGTGGGTAAATATATAATTTGGCTGCTGTCTTAGGGTCCATCTGATGTTCTAGCAGAACTGCTGGATCATGCCAAAAATCTTTATTATGATTAATTTGATTGATAATGAGAACCCAACTTTTAAACAGGATTGCTTACTCATTTTACAACACACACACACACACACACACACACACATTGGACTGATTTATTTGTATATTGTCAAGAAAACAAGGCATTGGCTATTTTGTTTTCCATCAGACACTACAAATGGCATTTAGTATATTTTTACAATACTATGGAGCTAGTTTCTAAGTTATTGTAAAATTTATTTGTTAAGTACAGATATTAAATTATAACAGTAACTTACATTTCTCTGATGAAGGACAAGGACCTGAAATGTCAAATGTGTGTTAATATTCCTCTCAAAATCTAAACATGACATGCTGAGCAGTCTTTGCTGAATATTGATGATCTTGTTTTCATTAATACAGTGAGGCCAACATTGTAATGAGTTTTCTGTTTTTTTGCTGGCATTTGTTTATTAGTATTTTAATGGGATAACTCAAAGTTATAAATAGAATGTGATGAAATTATAGTTATTATTTATTTTATTTAACCTTTATTTAACCAGATAAGTCCCACTGAGAATAGGATCTCATTTACAAGGGTGACCTGGCCAAGAAATCTTCAGTATAGGTCAGAAATGGGCCAAGGACCAATCTTTTAGATGGTGACAGTGATCCAGATGCAGATCCAGTCATTTTCGCAATGATTTTTCAACATTGCAAGATATTTTTTGCCCAACATTGTTGGAAATGCCTTGGCGGATGTTTGTGCTCTCGAAGCTTGTTGTCCATCACTAGCCCTCCTTATCAAATCCCTTCTCAAAACCACACCAGACTGAGAGATTCACATTGGAGCTTTAACTGTTTTCTCTCCAAACTTTTAGGTAAATAAAGGTTCTTTGTTTCACATGAACTTGTTTTACGATAGTTTTTCCATTAGTTTCTGGAACACACGAAATGCCCTGGCAAACATTAAAAGACAATTTTGCGGCAGGTAACATGCAGGCAAATTGTTTGTGCCGGCTGCTGTGTGCGCGCTAACACCTGTTTACCTGTCTGCCAGCCAAACAGAGCAGCTGGATGACAGGAGGGAAGGAATCTTGGAATCAGTGCAGCTCAAGGCCTCCGCATCACCTGCGATGAAAAGATGGCTAACTTTTTTTTCCTCTTTGATTTATTCCAAGATGAATACTTATCAAAAATTTGATATTCCCAGCCAGCCTCCCTGGTATCCATGAACTGAGTCAACAAAGCAGATTTTTCAGTGAAAATCAGCTTCAGGGGGGAAGTAAAAAGAGACTTGCTGTCAAAGAGTTTTCTGGCACCTTGGTGTGCCCTTGACTGGTGTATCCGTCAGCAGCATCTCTTCACTGCGTGTCTGTATGCGTGTTGAGAGTAAAATATTTGTCTTTTCTCTGCCAGAAAGCCATTTAAGTTGGAATGTGTGTGCGTGCATGAGTGTGGTTGTGTCACTGTATATGAATTCTATGTGTGTGTGTGTGTGTGTGGACCATTTTCAGTTCTTCCCCTTCTCTTTTCTCCACGCAGGCTGAGCACTTGACACAGCTTGTCTCCCTCATGACAATCACAGTGGCATCGTATCTGTCTCCGTCCTTGTTTTTGAGTGCACACAGACACACACTAGCAGCTGACTTCTCCCTGTCACCTGGCTTTGTGTGCCATTGCTGTCAACCAGGCCGAGCCTGAGCTTAACTTTTTATTGGTTCAGGGTTTTATTGCTGCCATTTTTCTTCTGAAAAGCAACCTCAGTGTTATATTTCAAACCCATCATGAAAATCATCTTCATCCTGCCTTTCGGGCATCCACCCAAGCTGACAGCCTTAACTTAGCTTTCATTGAAGATCAGACTGTGGTTTGAAACCTTTCATCCACTCTCCATGCATCACAGAAAGACAGAGTTCAATATTTTGGGAAATAAATCTTTTAACTTGAGAGGATGATTTTTAGGCTCTACATCTGGGGTGGAGTAGGGATAGGAATTGATAAAATGTAATTTATACCAGTGCCTTTAATGATACAGATTATCAGACCAGTTATTTATTTTTATCCTCATTGATTCATGTTGATTTTAATGAACCATGACTTTTTAAACCGCGGTTAATCAGGACACTGTATAACATAATTTCTCGATTATAACACACAATTTCTTGCTTTAAATAAGCTCTCATTTTTTGGGTGTGTATTATACACAAGTACAAGCAAAATACTTATGATATTTCATCTCGCCAACATTGCGATTGCAACACATCTGATACAAAAAGCCGAAATATTCTCTTCCCTGCAAAAACACAGGCAAACAGAACGCTGCCATCTTGTGAACAGGGGACACAAAATAGCTGCGCTGTGGTTGGTCGAAGACATCGGCATGTTGATAGCTGCTCTCTGATTGGTCGGTACACTACGACTGAGCTTGCTCGGGCAGAAATCCAGTAATTGCGCATACATGAAGCAAAGGTGTTTGCCTACACACTCCTGTACAGTAGGTGGCGATATGTACCTGAATGTTGTTTGCAATCCACCATTAAACAAAAGAAGAAGAAAAAGAAAAGGTATTTCTGCATCCATTTGAGAGAGAAACTCGTGTACGGTATTTGTTGTGAAAATACTGAAATTTCATTGATTAAAACTTTGAATAAAAGTAATTTTTGAGTTGTCTGAGAGAGTAAGGTTTGGGCAAAGTCTGGGCGCGTTATATATTCAGGTACAGTGTTTTTCCATGTAAAAATCATGAAAAAAAAAAACTGTGCATGAAATTCGCGGCCCATATCGAGAAATTACGGTAATTGTCTCATCCTTATAGTGCACTAGGTAAAAATGATCTGTATTGATATGTGTACCAATGAGTTTGGTAACACTGGCATATCTGATATCAGCAAAAATTCAATATTTTGCATGCCTAGAGGCAATTATTTCATATTGCAAAGGAAAAAGCAAATGTCAGCTCATTATTTTTACTTGCCAAACCTAAATTTTGTTCCTTCACAATTACATTGTAATATATCATGTAACAGCCATCACCTAATAATCCTTCTACCAGGCTGCCACAAACACATGATACGTGTTTACGACTTTGCCACTGTATTTATATTTTTAACTATCAAGAAGATGAAGATGCAGCATTGGAGATTCTTCAACAGCTTCTTTAAATGCATGGCAGAGTAGCAGCAGCAGACAATCGGATGAGTTTGTTTTGCAATTCAGTGGAGCTGTTTCAAGTATAATCCACAGTTGAGCACATCAGCGACTACAATAATTCTGATTTGCTGATTCATTTATTTTTAATGTATATCGCCTGTAAACGATTTGGGTTCCTCTACTATACAGATTTTCTGTGTCGACATTGTCAAACACCTGGCATTCCTGCTATTTTATATTGTGCTGTGTTAAATGTTTCAGCCTGTTGTCGTTGTTCCATACCTTAGTTGAAATCGAATGGATGTTACATGTTGCACTGTAAGCATCATTTTTTTATATTGCATCTATCTTCTGCCTACCATGGTTACCTCCTTGACTCCCTTATCGTTGTACACTGTTGTTGTTCATGCTTACTGCCTCTTGAAGAGTGGGACACCATTTTTTGTAAGGCACAAAGAACAAAGTGGAGGGTATCAACAAGAGAATTGACAAAAACAGCCAAATCCTACCTATTCCTCAAACTGGGCAGAGCCAGGTCTCAGTTGGAACTGGTTCTTAACTCCCATCTCTAGGTGGAAGTTGGGATTTCTTTACATCTAACTTAGCTGAAAACTGGAAGCGGTTACAACAAAATCCCATGTCTGCAGTTGATATGTTGTGTGACATTCATGTTAGCCAGAGTCACAGTTTGTAGTTTCAAAAGTATATTCTTTCCCACAGTAGTATTCACTTGTTTCATGTTTTTGCACAGAAAATAAAAGTTGTCTTTGCATCATGACATGGGAACCCTGAGCTGTAACAATGAATGATGAACAGCGATACTACAAGGACAGACTTTTTCTTTTTTTAAAGTTCTGCTCTTTTGGGTGTTTAACAAACAAGACATCTGGTGAAAACAAAGTGCAGAGTCATGATTGTTCAACATTAATCCATAATTCTAGATTTTCTGATATGGAGAGGGAATCATATTGGAACACAACTATAGGAACAGAGAAGTAAGCGGTTTTCAGGACATCTGTAGAAACGTAAGTTGACTGTACAGTTGTCTCGTGACATTTAAAACATTTTTGGCTTATTCACACTGTTTCAAGGCGTGATATTTACACCTTTGACATTTTACCTTAAGGATGAAAGACATGGAGGCTCTATGCTGAGTGCAGATGTTGTAACAGAGATTGATTGAAGGCAGCGGGGGGGGGGGGGGGGCAGTTTGAGCATGTCTGACTGTGTGAGTATGTGGAGCTCCCACTGTTACATGCTCTCTTATTATTCAGAATCTTAATGTTGCAAAACGCATTGACAGAACTGTTGTGTAGTGCTAGAAATTTTTGGTGAGAGAACTTTGTCCTCATACCTCTATCTTCTCTTAGTCAAGTTAAGCTAAGTTAGTCAGATCCTCATTTCTTCCTGTGCAACTATTGCAGGGTTCCCACGCATCCTGGAAAACCTGGAAAATGATTGACCAATTTTCAAGTCATGGAAAACATATGGAAAATGAGGAAAAAAGTAAAATGTCCTGGAAAAGCTTGAATTTTCCTGGAAAATTATTTAGCTTCCTTCTACCTTGTAAGTGAAAAAAAATCAAGTACAGGAAATAAAGTGAGAATGTACTTGTTAACTAATGCACACTTAGCCATAAAGTATGAGTAGATAAAATAATGCAAGTTAAGGAATAAAATATAAAAAACTCAAAGCAATGGTGACAAAAAGAAATAATGAAAAATGACAAAATAAAATTTAGGCTGCTCAGCAAAATATATTTAATAAAAAGCAGAATAAATAAAGATTTTTATAAAAAGTATAAACCATACATTTATAATAGTAAGACACTACATAAAAGCCAGACTAAAAGGATAGCTAGACAGTGTTCATGCCCCAGAGTTAGAAATAAATAAATTTTAAGCTCAATATGACACAGTTGAGCTAGCTAGAGATATCAGTCATCAACTTAAATCTTGTTTTTTAGAAGGCTAGATTAACTTGAAAATTGCCCACACCAATATTGTAACTTCAGTTGGTTATGTGACACTGGAAAACGTCCTGGAAAAGTCCTGGAAAATGATTTGGCAAAAAGAGTGGGAACCCTGTATTAGCAGAAACATCAAGTGAAAAAAAGCATCTTTCATGCGTATTATTATTAAAATAAACATGAAATTTGTTTATGTCCCCGTCCAACTATAGAAGGGTAAACACTACAATATAATTAGGGTGATTTTTGGCCCGATTACCTCCTCCCAACACAACAGTGTATAACAGTGATTTTTTTTGATGGTTAGAATGATTATCTTCAATAGTTTACTTGTAATATGATTATAAATTTAGCCAGCTGAAGCACAGCTGTGGCAGATACATTTTTACTCACCTGCAAAACATTATTTACGTACAGTAATCAAGGTATCATCATTACTTACTCCATGGTTTGTCCATTATTGCAAATATAAAGTAAAACGGTGAGCCCTGGCAATTGGAGGTGAATTAGAATATAAAGTAATTCAGGTTTTATTGTCTCAAAGGAAATTTAAATGAATTCCTGGTTAGATGCCTACAAATAAAGTCTGAGGACCACAGAAGCTGGAAATGTAATGCTTTTTTCACATAACATCTTGAAGTTGCTCACAAAGTCTGAGCAAGTGGCTCACTAGAACTGTAGATTTGGTCAAAGATACTACAGTAGAGGTGTCTGAAATCACAGGTTTTAGTCTCTAGGATTCTGAATCCATTTTAACTAAATAAAAAAAATCAATATTTAAATACATTTTATTTCTAGTGACTGCAAAGGCATTGCTGGTCCTGTTTGTCAGCATGGACTTCTGTAGGACACAGTTGTAGCAAGATGCATACTGATACGTTATTAGCTTGTTAACTTGCTGTCTCGTGTTTCTGTATAGAGCGAAGAAAATTATGTTATTATCCTGTTTTCTGTTTTCCTGTTACGCTGTGGCCTTTGTTTGCTGGCACAACACTTAACAAAGATAGCAAGAGGACTAAGATGACTCGCTTGTTGGGAAAATCATGTCCCCACAAGCAATCTCAAAGTTCGTTCCCATTTTACACACCATAATTTGGAGTTAGAAAAAGTAGAAAAGCAGCCAGTAATGATACTGACAGCTTACCACTGAACGCTGCACAGTTTTAGCCAATTTCCACTCTTAAAAGCTTAATCATATATAACTTTTATTTTATTTTACCTACTCATTTTTTTTATTTCTTTTAAGCCTTAAAACCATTTTTTTCTGAGCTGTCTGTCAATGTCAAGCTCACACATATTGCAATAAATATTGATATAAACACTCTTTGTAAAACAGAGCTCTGATTAAGAATCGAACATTGGTCTTGTTAGGAAATTGGATCTGAATTTAATTGTCACCCTTAGATTTGAAATTGAACCAAACTGAATTGTGGGAAAGGACAATATTCACATCTTTACATTAGACATTGTTATTACCTTCGCCAACGAGGTTATGTTTTTGCCGGCGTTTATCTGTCTGTCCGTCTGTTTGTTTGTTTGTTTGTGTTCAAAATAACTTGAAAAGTTCTGAAAGGATTTGGATGAAATTTTCAGGAATTGTCGGAAATGGGATATGGAAGAACTGATTAAATTTTGGGGGTGATCCGGATCACCGTATGGATCCATGAATTTTTTAAAGGATTCTTTAATATTGCCAGATAGGACCATTTTTGCAAAAGTGGACTGAAGCTGCTTGGCGTAGGCCTGCGCTCTCTGAGTGCTTTTCTAGTTTTTTGTTGCTTTTGAAAAAGGTGTTAATCTTGGATTTGACTCAGCCATGACAAGTTACATGATCAGACTATTACAGAAGAGTTGAGGGTGTGGGTAGGAGTTAAGACTTTGTGGTTGTTACGTTGAAGTCAGTCAGTGATGTTGTGCCATAATAAAGAATGAGGTCTGCAGTGCACCATGTCAGAAATTCACAAGGTAAGGTGGAACCTTGAGTTTACATCCGTTTCTTATCCAATAATTTTATTACAGATGAACTACATGACAAGGAAGCTTAAATACATCAAACAATCAACGCTTTTGACTGTGGAAATAATCACGTAAACTCTGCCAAACCAGACTAAACCACACCAAATGTTGAGAATGCATTATTGTGTGTGCCATGCTGTTGTGGTTATTCTGTTTATCCAAACTATTGAAGCAAAACTGTTAAATCTAACATTATTTATCAGCATGTGTGGAGTCTGTCACATTTTCATCTAGTAAGACTGTTTAAATCTTTTACTGAGCACCAGGATTATGTTGGAATGGTTGATTTGTCTGCATTGGTTCTTGTTAATTCTCTTCAGCCAGTTGGCTGTCTCTCTCTGGCTGCCTGTGAGCTGCTTTGCTCAAACACCTGCCCCGCTGCCCCTGCCAGAGGCAGTGCTGCCGGGGATTGAACCCGGGACCCAACTGTGAGCTGTTTGACTTGCTGCTGTGCCACCTGTGTTTACCTGCATACTTTATTTTATCCTAAAAGGAATGAGCTGCTCTACCCTCCTTCCTGCAGTGTCAGTATTTGCTTTCCTAATTTCCCATCAGTCTCCAGTGGCTGTCCTCATAATGAGATCACAGTTCCAGTTGGTCTCATAGTTAATCAAGGAAGTGGCTTCATCTGGCTGTTCACTCATTCATGGTCTCAGGAAGGAAGGAAGGAGTTTGAGATTTTTTTTTTTTTCAGCATTCAGGCTTTGTGAGCGTAATTAGCAAATATGCTAATGACTCTTCAGCGCTAAGTGCCATCGTCCGGAGCGATTAACCCCACATCTCCCCTCGCCTCTGCCTCTGGCTTTGGCAGGGTCCTCGTCAATGAAAGTTGTAATTAAGGGGGATGAAGAAATGTAATTACCTCTCTACCCAGCAAGTGTGTATGCTTCTTATGTGTGTAATTGTCCGTCCCATAAAATGATGCCGTGTTGTGACAAGATGCGTGCACACACATTTAGCCTAATCTGTTCATGGCAGTTTTTTTTTTCTTTTTTTTTTTGCGTACGTGTGCGCGTCTTGAAAGAAACCGTGAGAAGCACCAAGCCGCAAAGTTATGTGCGTGCCGTAGATGTAGACTCTTTGAAACGAGGCTGAGAAGCTGAGGTCTCTCTACCTAAAACTTAATCAGCTAAGCTAAATGAGCTTCACATTTTTACACAACTAATGCACTTCATTTTTTATGACACATTTGAGGTCCAGTTGTCAATTATGATGTGTTAATGTAAAATGAGTATTAAACTACTTGACAATACAATCTGTCAGTGACAATTTATGTTGTTAGATTTTGTCAACAAGTTGTTTCATCCTCAGTGTGCAAAATAGTAATCAAATATAGACAGTATAGACTCCCTGTCATGACTATCTTGAGAGTTTTTTGAAAAGTTCAGGATTGATGCACCTTCATAGGTTTGTGTAGAGTCTTGAGTTTATATAATTAAAAAAATACACTGAGTGTATTCAACATCTGTTCTACTTGTTATGTTGTATTTCTTCTATACTATTTTGTACTATCTTTGTGTATCTTTTATATTCCCCTAAAATATTCAGTATGAAGGCCCTACCGAAGACAGCAGGCCTGTGATCTGTGTTTTGCTTGGAATCGTCTTTTATCTGTGACAGTAAAGGCCATGAAAAAGTGACATTACTCCCCCTTCCCTTCTTTATATTCCTACATGCCTGTACCCTTTATTAAAACTTTTCAGCCCTCCAAGAAGCTTTTTGTTAGAATTTAGAACAAAAGGTTATTTTCTTTAAAAGCTTCGAACTCTGCTGTCACACAGCTCCAATTTGACTCTGCAGATCCTCAGGAAGCAGAAAGAGAGACGATGCTTAAATTCTGCTTAAGCTGGAGATACTTATAACGAGGGCTGCATCATTAACTCCATCACGCTGTGGGCATCTTTCTCTGTCAACAACTGCAGCTTTGCCAGTGTTTGAGATTTTCCAACTGGTTGTGGTAAAACAGCTTTGTCCGCCCCTCCACACACACACCCACCTCCCTCCGTCTGCAATTGCCTTGTTACCCTCTTTCAAGTCAACATAATTAGCTAGAGCTCTAATTTTTTTCCCTTCCTCTCTTTGATGCCAGGGGTGCAGGCATGTCTGCAGGCAGGCAAGTGGATCCCTGAAACGGAGCATGAAGCAGGAGAAGGCCCACAGCGCAGTCGAATCAACAGATGCAGCTTGGTAAATGAGAGACACACAAACAAACAGAAGAGACTGACAAGTATGAATTATCTAGGGCCGCTGCCCATGGGGCAAAATGATGTCTTTTAAGTGATGGGAATTATTGTAGATGGTGAAGCTGAGTGTCGTTAATAGTGTGGCACTAAAAAATGTTGTATTTGTTGCAGTTAATCCAAAAAACTAAATTCCTTGAAAACTTCCAGTTCTTTTGTAATGACCACTGCTAGTTAGCTTAGCACAAACACTGAGAGTCAACGGGTATAGCTAGCCTGCTACTGCCTACAGTCAACTCTAAACAGTCCTGTGTGCTTGTTGTGACTCATTTTTTAACCGTGTTGTGTTAAATTATCTTTTACTCTCATTGTATTATCTTCTTGTACTCGTAAACAGAGGCTTTGTTTTGTTGACCTACTTCCGCGTAGGTTTGCTAAAGATGTGATGTTCAAGAATGAGCCGAGTCTTTTGAACAGCTCTATTAAGTGAATGATGAGAACCGATTCGTTTCTTTTGTGAGCCATTCTTAAATTTGCAGGCAATTTGCATTTACATCATAAACTTATAGCTAATGCCTGACTATAAGGATGCTTATTAGCCTCACCATTTCTGACTGGGAACAACTGCTTTACGTTGAAGCTTTGCAGTGGACCTGTCTGTTAACAAACATGGAAAATTTCAAATCCAGCTGCTTTGCAAAATATTCACGAGACATCATGTTCATCAAACGGTGATGTGTGTATAAACAACCTAAAAACACAATTCCTTCTGCAGAGGCATTAAAACACACCCCATCTCCACCTTAAACTCTGGTCTTATTAGACTCATGTTCTGAGAAGTTTGCTTTTTGGCCAGCCCTGTAAATTTTATAAGAGCAAGAAAGTAATGTGGATGTAGTAAAACCCTGGAAGACAACTTTCAAGAGTCTATGAGACTTCTGTGATCCCAGAGAAGATGTATTTTTCAGTAAGACAACACCTCCAAACAAAAGCCAAGGCTACAGACAGCATCACAACAACAGCAACAAGGTAAATGTTCTGCTGTTGCCAAGTCAAAGTTATGAGCTCAACCCAAATGAGAATTTGGACAATTTCCAGCTAAAAATACATCCATTGCCTTGGAATTTGACAGAGCTTGTTCTGTTTTGAAAGGAAAGAGGAAAATAGACATACTGCATAGTTTACTCCTGTAGAGGCTGTGCCAGACTAAACTGATTGCTCACCTACTTTTGTTAATTCTTATTTTATTGCTCATAAACAAGTTAGGACTACAAGTAATGTTTATCCTATCTTATTGGTGCTGTGATTTATGTTCGTCTTTTAGTTTTAATCAAATGGAATTATGATACTGGAGTAGTAGTGTTAGTAGTGTTTTTTTTTTCATGTGTTGTGAAGTCATATTTGAAGTTCGCAATTGCTAAAAACTTAAAGCCTGGGTTTTATTAACTTTGAGGTATGAAACCTCCCTGGCTTTATTTGGACATGCAGGCCATACATAATATGAGACAGGCCTTTAATTATTTTTTGCAATACTTTTGCACTGCAAAAATGTAAAATTGTAAATGTACACAAGAAAAAAATAGGAAACTGTGTTCAAAAAAGGATGTCTACAACAAATGAAATTAAAACTCACTAATTCGATCTTGATTGTAAGAAAGCCCGTCTGTAAACAACCTGCAGCACTATGTGGCAGAGGAGAATTAACACTTGTTAAAACAGTAACTTCTGATTACTATCCTGACCTCTGAGCCTCTTATTCTGCCATGCCTTTGTTTATCAGGTCATATAGCACCATTTTCCTTCAAGCAGCACCAGTTTTTATCGGGACAAAGTTTGCACAAAGTTTAAGAATCATAATCAGGTGTATGATTGACCAAATACAACAAAAAGGTGCTAATGATCATTTATGATCACATCAATAATTATCATTATTTTCATATGAGGGTTGAAACAGTCTTTAAATATAAACACCTGTGTGGGAAGCTGAAAACTAGGTGAGAAACAGCCAAACTCTGCTACCAAGGTGAGGAAGTGGATAATTATCAGGCAATACTGAGGACCCTAAAAACAGTGGTTGTTGAGGAAAGTTGGTGGAAAATATTGAAGATAAAACACACATCATGTTTACATTGCTTCATAATCAGAGGATGTCCAACAGCGCCATCAGGTCAGAACTGGCAGAAACCAGTGGGACCCAGGTACAAAACAAAAAACATAGGAACTGGGGTGCAGGGAAATGGCAGCAGTTGCTCTGGGCTAACAAGTCAAGATTTGTAGTATTTGGGTGAAGCAAAATGCAGTTTGTTTGCTGAAGGGCTGGCAAGTGGTAAAATAACGAGAGCCTGCAGAAAACAGTTAAGCCCTGATGGAAGTTCTATGCAAGTTTGGAGCTGAATTTCTGCAAATACAGTTTGAGATTTGGTCAGGATTAATGGTGCCAAGAATGCAAGTAAATTCAAGCAAGTACTTATCCATCATGCCGTAGTATCATAGGGTGCCTGATTAGCCCTGAATAGCCTTGAATTTATTCTGAAGCAAGACTAAGACACAGCCAATATCATAAACACTGTCCTGAGGGTAAAAGAGAACAGGAGTCCTGGAAGTGATGGTATAGCCTTCACAGAACCATGGTCTCAAAATCATTAAGTGTGCCTGGGATTACATGAAGAGACAACAGATTTGAGGGAGCCTACATCAACACAAGATCTGTGACTAGTTCATCCCAGATTGCTGGATCAGTCTCCCCCGCTGAGTTCCTTTTAAAAATAAACCTAGAAGAACTGACGCTGATTTGAAGGCAGGTGGTCACACCAAATACTGATTTGACTTAGATTTTTCTTTTTTTCACTCTCTTTGTGTTTGTTAATTGATCATAACAAAATAGCAACACTTGTATGTGTGATAACATTCTTACTTGCAGCATTTTTTGCACCTGCCTTAAGCTTTTGCACAGAACTGTGTATTTGTAGAAACTAACGGTCAAAAACATGTTCTTCTAATTTATGTGTAAAAATGCTATGTACTGTAATAATGCAACACTCAAAAGCTCAAGAATCAGGTTGAGTTTCTGGCATTGCAAGACTACACAGTATGCTGAGTGATTTCCTTATACCAAGAAAGACTAAAAAAAGACTATAAAATAAGACTTGTACAGTGTTTGCTGAACGAGCCTTTCAAGACAGACATAAACAAGTTATTAAGTAGTTTAAGATGTCCCTAATGTCCCTCTTAGTGTCATCAATCTCATTAATATAGCACAAAATGTAAAATCAAACGCTGGTGTATTTTGAAGAATGCTCTTACTAGAGACTCTTGAGAGACCCAGTTTACCTCCGGAAATGCTCTAGTTCATTAATGCTGCAAAAAGAAAATTCTCCAGTGGCCTAATTCAATGCTGCTTTAAACAGAAATGCTAAGTGGTTTTGATTTTGTCTGGCGCTGAAAGGAAAAAAAAAAATCTTCTGGTTCTATTACAAGGAAGTTAATACAAAGCCTCTTCACCGACACTCTGTAATATAAGAGCCTAGATTCAGCCACTGAGGAATCATCACGGTTTAACTTCATCATAAACAAAAGACAAGACTTTAATCCTTCTGCTACTGTTTTCACAAAGATGGAGGTTTTATCCTCACACAATCACTGAGCTACTGACATAATGTATTGGGGGAGGATAACAGTTAAAAGCTCCAGTGCACAAAGAATTAATAGAAGTATCCTCATGTTTAAATGTGAGCTTCTTCATCGTTTGTCTTTTGCAGCTCCCTCCGCTCTTCGATGGTTGTTTTTTCTTCCTCCTCGGCTCCTTTAAGTCGCCTCCAAAAGACGAGCTCACCAGGCTGCTCCGAGAGGGAGGAGGTCAGATTCTTAGCCGGCAGCCGAAGCCCGACAGCGATGTGACCCAAACCCTGAGTGCTGCTGCCTACCATGCGCCTCCAGGCTCTGACCAGGCTCTGTGCACCCAGTACATCATCTTTGACCCTGAAGGGCCTCACAAGCCAGCGGTGGTGAGGAGAGGTAAGGTGTGGTCGGCTCCATCCACCTGGGTCATCGACTGCATCTCAGCTTTCCAACTCCTGCCTGTGCCGGCCCCTTGAACTGTAGTCTGAGCGTTGTTATATTTACGTGTGATGATCATTTTAAGCAGAGAAATCATGTTTCCTTGAACATGAGCATCATGTTCATTATTACCTTTAAGAAATGCACCAGTTAAGCTAAAAAACATCATATAAACAATAATGGCTTGGAAATTTTGTGCGTACTTCAGAAATAAAGGGTTATCTGCACACTTTGTTGTCCCTTGATTTCCTGGTGAAGTCTGGTCAAGTCTTCTTCAAACAGCTCACTGTAGGAAGAGGTTCTTTCTTTCTGCCCTGTGGGTTGGGTTTTTTGGAGGGCACATGCAGTAGGGATGGGTTTGATTCAGGGATGTGCTCTTTAGAAAAGTTGCAGCCATTGACAGCGAGTTACTGACTAAATTAATGATTTATTGACAGGGTTCCCACACGTCCTGGAAAACCTAGAAAACCTGGAAAATGATTGACCAATATTCCAGTGATGGATAAGATATGGAAAATGAGTAAAAATGTAAAATGTCCTGGAAAAGCTTGAATTGTCCTGGAAAATCATTTAGCTTCCTTCGACCTTGTTAGTGAACAAAAATCAAACATAGGAAATTAAGTAAAAATGTACTTGGTAACTAATGCAGACATAGCAATATAAATGAGAAGATAAAATACTACAAGTTGAGGAATAAAATATAAAAACAAAAACAAATAATAAAACATGGCGAAATTTAGCCTACCTAACCTGTAAATCAACAAAATATATTTATTAAAAACAGAGTAAATAAAGATAAAAGTATAAGTATAAACCACAAATTTATAATAGCAAGACACTACATAAAAGCCAGACTAAAAAGATAGCTAGCAGACAATGTTCATGTTCATGTTCATGTTCATGTTCATGTGAAAACGTACTGGAAAATTATTTCTAAAAAAGAGTGGGAACCCTGATTGACTGTTCAGATGATGTTCTGCATTGTTACTTAATTGCTGTGGTCACTTAAAAATGCTGTTTTGACCTGAAAATACAAAATTTAGACTTTATTTAAACCAATATTTGTTCTTGCTTTAAACATACATTAGAGTAATTTAAGCTACAGTATGTACTTTTTTGTGTTAATAGCCTCAAAAAATATGATTACCTGTCAACATCTTATTAGTGAAGCTACATGAGAGATCATTAGACATCTGTACCCCCTCCTTGCTCTGTTTTAAGCCTTTAAAAAATCTAGCAAGGGACACCCACTTTTTGGCCAATCAGGGCTCAGTTCATGGACAGTGTTCTTATTGGATCCTTGTCAAAGGTTTATGTGCTTGATATATCTAAGTGAGCTTTAGCTGACATTCAAATTGTAGAGGTGATATTTATTTTAGATTTTTTTTGTGGCTGCAATAGGTCACATTGGTATAATGCTAATGGCAGCTACAGGCACACAAACACAGTGGATTGGTTGTGCATGAGAAAAGGGGCAGCACAACCATGGACGAGAGGGGGAAGTAAGGTTGCTTCCTTTGTAGTCTTATCCAAGTTACACCTCCCAGCTTTAAGACAGTTTTGTTTAAATGAGTCGCTCAGTATCAATAGTTCAAGATCCTCTTGGATGCTCAATCCAGCCTGACCTCTTACTTACTGTTGAGAGTAAAATTTGTGTTTAAATGTTTTAGGACACAGTGTTTTTTTTTTTTGTTTGTTTTTTTATCAGCCTGCTGTGATTTGTTGTGTTGTCCTGTTGTCTGTTATTTGCTGATGTGGTTCTCAGCAAAGGTAGTACAGCTAGTAAGATGACTCACTCAGGAAACTCCATCCATCCATTATCTATAATGCTCATTTCTTTCAAGGTTGCAGGGGGCTGGAGCCTATCCCAGGTGACACTTAGCGAGAGGCTCTCAGATCACAAGGCCAGACAACCATTCACACACACTCACACTGAAGAGCAATGTAGAATCCCCATAACCTAATGAGCATGTGTTTGGTCCCAGAGTACCCAGAGAAAACCTTTGCATGCATGGGGAGAACATAAACAATAACTCCACACAGTTAGTGCTAGTGCTGTGAGGCACTAGCACTAACCTACTGCACCACTGTGCAGCCCTCTTCAGCAAACACCCTTCTGTAACTCCAAATAATGTGTTTGCATGAAAAATCATGCAATGACGCAATTTAACAATTCAGCACTGATTCCATTTGCCTGTTACAAAACACACGATAAGCTTTTGTCAACAAAGTAGTCAGACCATTGGAACCTTAACAATTATTCAGCAAAACGATCAGTGTCAGATATTAGATAGTCACCACTAGATTTACAAGTTTGTTTTACTAATCCTTATACATAAGACATTTGCCAGTACAAGATCATATGTTCACAAGGTAATGGCAGTGTGCAAGAACTGAAAAAATGGAGAATAACTATTTCTAACATGGAGATCAAGCAGAGAGCTTTTCTATGACCACGATACAGCAGCAGTTAAAGTTTTGAAAATCGATCTTCAGTAGGAGTGTTCCCCAAATACCTCTTATTCTTTGAGTGCCTATGAAATTAAAATAGTTCTGTGAACTACATCTTCAGACACCTGACGTTCTGTTAAAAGGACTGCTGCACCATTTTTGTTCATTTCTGTAACTGACCTCCTGGCTTTCACACCCACTCTACACCAGGCTGTGTGGACACAAGTAAGGAGCAAAGGTTTGAACTTCTCACTTTGAACTGTTTCCATCACTTTTCATGTCAACAACCAAGAAATACAGCATGGAGGCATCATAGGAGAGTCTGAAAATGCGCTCATATTCACCAATTTAAATGTGCCTGAATAAGCACTGCTATTCTTTGCAGAAAAATTGACTGAACACTTGTACCCCCGAGTTGATGTATTTCAGTCACTTTAGTTATGCTTTATTTGAAATAGATGTACTCAGAAATTGCTGTTCAGTGCAAGGCCTTCATCTCTCCTGACCTTTCACTAGCCTAATGCACTGATTCATTTCAGTTTAGTGTGTCGTACTTAAATCTTTTAGATGTTTTCCGGGATATCTAATAAGTGGTAGGAAGAGTGGAATAGCATTCAGTAATCTGCTTTGTTTTACCAGAAGAGATAATTATCTAATCAACTAATTGAAAATGCTTGTTTGATAGAAAAAGGCTGGAGTGTGTCCCTGAAAAACATCGATGGACGTTCAATAAAAAGTGAAGAAAAAGGAAAACAAAGTGTTTAATTATTTCGTCATGGCTGTGGCACTTGCTTTGTCCACCATTTGAGTTCACACGGTGGGCTCAGGGCTGGCCTGAAGGTGTATGTTCTTTGAGAGGTCTCCCACTGGCCATCTCCCAAGTCGCCATTTTCAATGGGATTAGTCGGTGATGCACCTAATTGCTATTGATTGCATTGTGCTGCATAAAAATGCTTCCCTTTTGTTGTCCGCAGCAAGAGGTGGGGGAGGTAATTAGTAGTGAGGACAAGATAGAAGCAAGAGTCGACATGTAATGAAATAGAGGGCTGAACCGGAGAGTAATGTCCTTGAACTCACCGAGCATTACAAAACCACTAAGCACTGGATTCTTATTTTCTTTAACAAAGCTGTAAAAGGAAAAGTACTTTACTGGTATTTATTCTCTGTGATCATGTAAAGGTTAACTAAACCTGTGGACCTGGGGGATGTCTTAATTGTCATAATATGAATGGTTTGTTGGATTTCTATGGTTTTAAAGCAGTTAATGTGGCTGAATTCAAAGATCTCTTTGTTGCATCATTGCCTTAGGGTCCATTGAGTTTCAACTTACATGCTGCACAAGGAATCCTTTTAGCAGTGAAAAATGAAACATATTTTAAAAGCTGTTAACAACTTGCCCTTATGCCATTTTAAGCATTTAAAGTGGAAATGATGAGCACACTTTCAGGTGAACAAAAAAGCATAAACATCATAGCTGGAGCCAGGGGTGGCTAATTGGGCATAAGACACATGTTTTCTCAACAGGCTAAAATCCTAAACAGCATTTAACTGAAAACCAACTCATTAAAGAAATCTTTGTAAATCAATGAATTTAAATTTTAAGACCAATAAGAAAAAGCAACTATGCTTTTACTTCTGAATAGGTTCTACACACACTTAAAATTTCCATTGTCATAAATTCTGTGGAGTTAACGTGGAAATAAACCTCTATCTCTGTTTTTTCTGATTGGACTATTTACATGATCACAAATACTTTAGCTGCTCCCTCACTAAGAGGATGCTTCCAGAACAATACAAAAGCAACAGATGTTTAGGATGAGATCCGGTGTCACTGTTTTATTCCTGACTGATTGCGGCAAAAGCTGACTAGGGTCCTGACAAGGGTCCCAGCAAGGCTGAATAAGACAACACACTATTCTGTACCACTACCAGAGCAAAACTAAATCTATAAGAGGGCCAAAGAAAGTTTATGACACAAAATAATTCCACAGTAGTTATTGAAATGATAACAGGGCTGGGAATGGGAATCTTTAAAGGACATTTCCATCTGTTTAGCTTGTTAATTTTGTTGATCATTGAGAATTAGATTTAAAATGAGTTTAATCCAATGGCATTGCTGTATCTTTTGACCGTGGAAGTCACTTTTTGCTGTATCACTTTAAAGGGATAGTTCAGTATTTTTGAAGAGGGGTTGTATGAGCTCCATATGGCCACTAAGTACAGTAGATGCAGTAGAACGTTCTCTCCTCTCCCTCAGTAAGCCACAGTCTGTAAGAGTCTGTTACGCAGATATAGCCGCAAACAAAGAAGTAACGTACCAAGAACAGAGGGTATTTTCGCTACCTACAAGAACTCCCATCAAAAAACAATACCACAGTTTAGGAGTACGCTACCTATGCGTGCTTTTGAGTGCATTAACTTTTCGGAAATATAAAGTTTATCTGGAACTAACCGACTCACGTCATGTATTCCTCTGCACAGCACTTCCGCGGGCCGCTGAATCACTCCACCTCCCTCTCAGCTGATGTAAACATAACAAGCTAAAATACAACAACCTGTTCTGAGAGGGGCTGAAAAACAGCATTTACAGTCATCTCAAATTCCAATATCTGATTGGCAAGAAACTTTAAAACATGCTCAATCGACATCTACGATCATGGTTAGCTTGATGAAAAGGAGTAAAATATGTGGTCTTTAAAGTTTTAGAACAATGAAGGCAGTATTCAAACCATGCTGGTCTCAAGGATTTTTTTTCAACATGGAAATACTTTGTTTCTCTTTGTTATAAATCTAAAGCTGAGTTCACTCAAAAGGTAAAAAAATATTTGTAGGGCCTGAGACCCACTCCTCTTCTCTCCCTGGTCTATTCTTTCTCTCGTGGGTACTCCGGTAGTTCTTCTGTGAGTGCATTTTCTCTCATAGAAAGCACATTTAATCACAGCGAGTATGCCAGAATAACACTTCAGTAGCCAGCTAGCAGTTGTGCTAACTGCCATTGTTCTGGCTTGCTTTGTTCACAATACAGCCCATGAAAAGTGTTGAATAAATATCAACTGAACTTACCAGATACTCCAAACTCCAACGACTTCCTTGCCATTTCTTCCCTCCGTGGTTCAGCCTTCGAACACTAAAATAACAATGTTTACTTCCTCCTGTGTCTGTGATGTCATCCTCGTCACCGTTCAGTGCTGATTGGCTGCCACGCCATGGCTACAGGCAAATTAGTCGCAGATGTTGGGTGTTTTAACCAGGTGACAACCTCTGGGGCTGTAAATGGAGGCCCATGTTCCTTCCATGTGGAAGTGCCAAAAGCTTGTAGTACCCTGTAGTACCGTGAGTGTCCACTTGGGGCTGTCTGCAGAAAAATGACAACTCAATGATTGTATATGGGGAAAAGATGTTTTTCACAGCCTTAAAACAAAGCTTCAGTCTAAAACTTTAACACATCTATGTGCTCTTACTGCAAGGGGTGTGTGTATTTGATTATATCGAGCCAGTTTTTCTTTTATGAAGGATTGATGAGGACTTATGGTTTTGAAAATGCAACATTGCTCTTGGCCAGAAAATCTTAAGTCCTGCCTCAACACAGCCTTTCTGTCTGTAAGTAGATGGAGCTATGGCAGCGTCCATTAGAGGGCATTAAAGCTATTCCTAAGGCCTCTATGACATGGCTTTGTCCAATTCTTTTACAGATCATGGTTTTAACTTGGACAAAGGGGCAAAAATGTCATGTCAACCCATTCATCTCCAATGTATTTTCATCGCACAACAAACTGAAATTGAAACTGAACACAGCTTGAAGAGAATGAATTTAAAGGGGAGCATGCATCAGGGTGCTCCTGGGTTCGGACTGAGCCCCCTCTAGCTCCACCCCTGATAAGCATAAAAAAAAGAAATCCACACTTACTTTGATCAAATAACACTTCTTTACAAGTCTATTTAACAAAATATTTTTCTCAATTAATGATACACATTTTCTCATTTCTTAATTCTTTTTTTACTCCACCTCAAATTTCAGAATACACATTATACGTTTGAAGATATTTACATATGAACAAAATAGGGGACACCAAGGGCTGTTCAAAAATGTAAAGTCTGTCTTTATGTCATACAGTTTAGGTCGAACTTGTGTGAGCATGTAGTCATATACAATCAAAGATACTCATAATGTAGAATTTGTTATAGAAATCTTTCCAACATTGAAGTCCCCCCCTTAACAGACCCCTTGGTGCCCTGAAAATGAATACAGTTGATTGTATAATAACAGTGTTTCTCTCTTGGTATCCCAGATACTCTGTGTTGGTTTTCAGGCACACTTTATATAACAGTTTTGTTGCTAAAAAAAAAAAAAAGGAAAGAAAGAAAGAAACAAGGGACAAACAAACAAACAAACAAAAATCTCTCATAGTTCCAGCTACAGTAAGTCGGTGTCTCATGTGATGACCAAATGGTTTACAAAATGCCCATGTACAAGCTGTAAATTGAATGCAAGATGGAGCCATCTGATGACAGTCACAGACTCAAGATAGTGGAGCTAAACAACCAAAGTCAGACTCGGCTGCTTATCCTGTTCATGAAGCCGCACTTTCTCCCTCCTGCAAGTATAAACGCAATACCTGCTGTGAATAAAGGAAAACTCTGTACTAATGAGGATGTGTGCACAATAAACTGTGTCTATAATGTTTTTAATGCTGTCTTATCCTCCAAACACAAAACCAAGTCTCAAACATATGTTAATCTATCTGGATTTAAACCCATCCTGTTTAGTTGTTGGAGAGAGAGAGTACTGTAATTTTCATGACAACCTTTAAGAAGTCTACCTACTTACAATGCAAAACATCGTAAGCAGAGCTACAGTCCTCCTGAATGCCTGCATCTCATTTGCTTTGGTGAGGAAGGTCTTTTTTCTGTAACTTCCCTGCATGCTCTGAATGTTAAGTTTGCTTATTTGATTTCATCTTTTCTTTCCACTCCTCTAGGCTGGTTCACTCTTACCTGTGAAGGAACAGAGGAGTATGGTCTTGGTCTGGATGCTTTGTGATTTAGTGTAAAATCACTTCTCTAATTTAACTGCACTTGTTTGTCACCAGCAACTTAAGAGGGCAAGAGCAGCCAGGTTTTGTTCAACTAAGTAAATGAGTCAGAGAATTGACAGACTTTTAGTGCCACTGTGTAAAGAGGATCGAGTCATGTGAATATTTATACCTGACCCGCTAATCCTAACGACACCCCCACAATCATATATACTTCAGGTTTCCATTTTACCTTCAATAAACTGTTGTACTCCTACAAATGCTCAACACTCAAATGACTGCCATTTTTCTGTGACGTTACATCCAAGGGCCGAAGCTTTGCTGTTCTTATGAAGTCGTGCTGCTGTGTCTCAGGTTTACAAATTACGTTTACCAGTTAGTCACCACTAGACCAACTCAGCTACAAAAATGACAAAGAATCTATGTGAAAATTGGACATTTTATATAGTAAAACAGCAAAATATATAGCTAATTAGGCACAGATAAATAACCCCAGCAAGACATTGTAAGCATTTAACAAATTCCTTGCTGACATTACACTTTTGTATCCTCTGTCCCTATAAAACTATACTTCTCCAAAAAAGTTTGGAAACCTTATTTCAGTTGGTTATTTCTCCCCTTTTATAAGACCACTTTGTATTGTATTTGATGTAATTAGAAATCTTTAGTCACCTTTACAACGAGGTACAACTGGTAAGTTAGTGCATTCGTGGAATGAGCAACACAGCTGAACGTGTGGGTAGCGCACCCTAAAAATGTGCCAAAGTCCCTTGCAAACTGGAACGTGGTGATCTGTTAAGCACAGAGGCAGCATTATTTGGTGTCAGCCCATTTTCAAACTTAGGACCAATTTTGTTGAGAGAAGAAAAGTAAAGACCCAAAGAAGACTGGTTCCCCACCCTTGCTTCACTGAGGAACTGTAGGCTTTCTTCCAGAGGAAGAGGAGATTCCCCGAGTCAATCAGGAAGTCCACATTCAGGGCATTTTTTCTCTCATCATGTGAATTTGTCAGTGATACAGAAACATTGGTTTTCTGTGTCGTGAAGACACCTCATGGAGTGACATTTTATCGACCTGAGTCCTAAATTCGAAAAGAGAAGTAACACTGAAGGCAGTTGAAGACAGCGAATTTCCATTCAACTTGTAGACGTCTATTTAGGGCGGTCAGGAGGTAGAACAACAAACGGACAGCAGGCAGAGATTATAGGTGATTGAAGAAACCGTGAAGACCTGAAGACGGTTTCTCACCTTTGCTTCACTGAGAAACGTGGGCTTTATTCAAGGGGAAGAAGAGATTTTGGCACCAACTGTTTGCTCAAACAGCTGATTTTAAAAATGTCCCCTTATGATTTCATTAGCGATATGCCACCTTCCCCAGACGGGAGACAATGCATGAACAAGGTGTTTGTTCAGCCCACAGGCACCTCCAGCAGGAGAAACATGTCTAGATGTGTCTGTGCAGCCAGAGTAAACATTAGAGCACAGCACTGGAAAGCTTAAGCCACCTCAGCTTTTAAAGAGGGGTGTGGTCAGACAAAGATTGTGTGACATTGCACAGAAATAGCCTGTTCTGAGTGGGCTCAAACAGAGGGGTTCGTAGGCAAGCCAAAGTCTAATGTCTGATTGGATTTTCAGGCAAATGTTAATCACTGTAAAATCATTTAAGTTGAGTTAAAGGTCACTCTTAACACTTAACACACTTAAAGATGTTGATTCGTGAGGTGTATATATATTTAAACATAAAACGAGCATTTCAGTTTCTTGGAAAAACTTTGCATAATGAGAGAAAAAAATGTTCAAAAAAGGTCTTCATGGTTCCTGCTCATAGTTCATGCTGTGAACTCCACTTCAGGGGCATTTTTCCCCTTATTCTCTGAAATTCATCAGTAAAACAGAAATGTTGGTTTGCCTGGGGGTGATAACACTTATGGAGTGATGTTCAGCGGGCCTCATTTAACTTGTAGACGTCTATTTACAGGGTCAGGGATGGAATTACGGGAGGAAGTCAGGGTGACAGAACGGACAGCAGGCGATGATTACAGGTGGTCTGTCACATGTAAGCAGCACAAATTATGAACAAGATACAGAAACAGAATGGCAGCAGGAGCAGGTCCTGCTTGCTCGCCCAGCAACCTTTCACGTAATATTACGTTGTCTCATGGCATAAACAAACTGTATCCATTATCTGGCCCGTGTCATCTATAAAATGAAGAACTTCTCTGTCTTTAAATACTTAAGGAAATATTTGAGGGCTTGCTGGCTCCCCACAAAATACATATAACACAGCATCAGTTAATTCAATACAAAAATTTAAAAAGTCATATTTTACATCCTTTATGTTTAAATATGGGACTTTTATTGCTATACTTCTTTAATGTTCTGTTTTTAATATTGTAAAGCACCCTAAATTGCTTTTATGAATGTGTAGTGCTTTTATAAATTAACCAGCCTCATCTAGGGCACAGCAGGACAACAATATAACAGCTTTTGAGGCTCCCACCACAAATGTGATGTCAAAGGAATATGGCCTTCATGTCATTATGGTAAACTGGCTCAGCTGGAATGTCTTAGGGAAAAATAATAACAAGCTTTGGTGAAAACATAATGGTAAACCACTGCACCATGAAAAGCAAACATATTAGCACTTTTAGCAGTCTTGGCTGTTTGCACTGTACAAGGCCAGAGGCCAGACTCTGTGACTCTTTCCTGGAACAGAAGCAATAAGGCATCGTTGGTGGCAGCAGTGCCTCCAAACCCGGTCAGCTGGCACACTCACACTCACCTCAGTTACTCTCTGTTGCTTCTAAGAAAAGTTCCAATATATTTTCTGTTACATGTATTGGATGAGTAATTATTTGGCATTTAAAGTAATTAAGATGAATGAAGCTCCTTTTATTAATCCTAAAACGTCTGGAGCACTGAGGCTGTGATTGATAAACCATGGATGTCAGTTTTGTTTTATGAGTCTGCAAACCTCAAGCCAGATAGATGAGGTCTGTCATTTTCCACTGAAAAACACTAAATCACTGCGGCTTAATGACGAAAATGACCCAAGCTCCATTGTTGCACCAAAAATTGAAGTCCGCCCACTCTCTTTCAATCCTGCGATTCCCTCCATTTCCCATGTGCTGCTGCAGCTTTAAGACTATGCAGCACATTTTTCAGTCTATGAGTCTCTTTCCGAATTTGGTGATTTTTAAGGTAATGCAGCCCTTTAGTCACTGGATTTTTTTTATCCCATGTTCATTTCTGTCTCATTACAGAGAGCTGGTAGCGGCTATTAAGCAGACCATCCATCACAGCCCATGGATAGGGTCTAAAAGGTTAACAGGAACAGATTTTCTGGAAATGGAAAAAATTCTAGTGATGAATGGCACGAGCTTACAGGAATTCACCTTTGAATTAATGACCAGTATTTATCATGTAAAAAAATATCCTGATTTGGGCCCTGGTTGGGTGCTTTTTCTTTCAGGCTGGACCACTAGAGGATCACTCTGGTCTTGGAAAATATCAGGACAATACATTAGCTTGTCTCTGCGTTATAGCCCCAGCCTCAGCCTCCGCATTGAAATAGCCATTCCAACATTATAGGGAGGGAGTATTGGAAATCTTTTACATAATCTATAGCACTGGGATAATGTAATAGCCTTGTATTTTAACTGGCCTTATAAGTTTAAGTGCTTAGCTGGGTGCAGCTCCACAAACTACCCCAAGAAGACTGTGGATGAATGGTGTGCCTGTGTATGCTCATATGGACAATGTGCGCATGAATGTGGCTGAGGCAGATGCAGATTGTTTCCTTTTGTCTGCTGTTTCCTTTCGAGTGTGCCCAGCATGCAGGCTGCAGCAGCGCCAAGCACCCAGCTGGATGATTTATCACAGAATACTCCTTGATTAAGGGAAATTAAAGCAGGCTGCTCTTGGCTCACTAATTGCCTTGATAACAAGTTCAAGCAGTTAGTTAGGGGGAATATTTTGGGGTTATAAGGACCTCTGAGAGACAACAATAATGACAATTAAGCTTGAAAGAGGCTGCCCAAAGTTGTTTGATGCAGTGTTGCAGAATTTTTCATTTACCCTTCTTTATAGCTGCAGTCTTCAAGCCTTTGCACACTGAGTTCAAAAAATCTTTGTATATGACGTTATGTTGTGTCAGTCGTGCTTGCACACTGATTCTAAAGCTTTTGTCTGGAACAGGTTTGGTTTGCTGTGTACTTTGCATTTGTCCAAGTCATTATGGAGGGATTTTTTTTTTACGAGTCAGAGCTCCAGCTGGGATGAGAGCCATGGCAGCAGCTTCCTCTCTTCCTCTGTTGCACCAAACATTCACTTCAAAGGGATTGTTGGGTAATTTTGAAGTGGGAGTGTGTGTCAGAGGCCCCTTTTCTGACCTTTGTCACTGTGACATTACGGCAGTAGCTGGAGGCAAAACATTGCTGACCTGAAGGAAAACATGAATTGCCACCACAGACTAGCAGGCAGCACAGGAACGAAATCATGTTCTTATTACCTCCACCAAGGAGGTTATGTTTATATCAGCATTTGTCTGTCTGTTAGCAAGATAACTTGAAAAGTTATGAACAGAATTCAGTTTTTATTGAATGTTGGTCATAGCACAAGGAGGGGTATTTGGTGGTGATCTAAATTTAAATGCAGAACCAGTCAATTTTTTTTAAGGATTTGTTAAGATTACGAGATAGAACAGTTTTCCCACATTTTCGCTATTAACTCAAATAGTTCTCAACAGATTTTGAAGTCATTTTCAAGGAATACTGATCATAGATAAATGGAGCAGTAACTACATTTTGGTGGTGATCTGAATCTAGATCATGAAACCGGAATGTTTTATGGAATTTGTCAACTTGCAAGATAGGGCAGTTTTCCACATTCTTGTCAATAACCCACTTAACAATGAAATGCCCTGGTGGAGGACTGAGCTCTCATAGTACTTCTAGTTTTACATTAAGATGGATTGACACCCATTAAAAATACCACCCTTTCAGTTGATATCCCCAGTGGTAGTCCACCATGAAAGCAAACTGTGTTGTTTTCGTATTTATGAGCTGATCATTTGGATTGGCTCAATGATAAAAGCCTTTTCTGGCTCATAAATGGCTCTCATTTAGACTATGCTTTTGTTAATCGCTACTTATCATCAACAAAAAGAAGAAAAAGCCTAACTGTCTCTTAAGCAGAAGGCAGCTCCTATTTATCACATAATAAATTTAGCAACATAAGCTTGTTTGCAGACAACACATTACTTCTGCCTGAAACATATATTTATTTCAATCCAACCAGTACCTACAAGGATGATTTGCTAAATTGTACATCACTAATGCATTTTATAGCTTAAAATGTGAGACAATGAGGGAGAATGCTGTTAGAGAGTGTTGCCAGCCTCTTAGTTTGAGGTTAAACTGCCTCCATTTATTCAACCTAACCCCATATTGCATACAGGGACACTCAAAAAGTGGAGGCTGGATGGATGTTAATAAAGAACAGGTCATCCCTGAAGACGTATCAGTGATGCACAATGAGACTGCACATATTTGAGTGCTGTCATCTTGGAGCCCAAATGCCTAAAGCTAATGTTAATAATGCTTGTAAGCAGAGTCTTGATACAATGTAATAGAAATGGTTTCAACTTTTGAAGGGGCCAGTCTGTTCTCATTTAGCCTATCATCATTTCATCTATATCAGCTTCTCTTAAAGTGACACTCCAGGTTCGAGAGAGCATTATCTTTCACAATTGTCAAGAACAAGCCAACAACAACTTGCAAGCCAGCACTTGCTCTTGTGTCCAAAGAAATGTGTTGTCCCTGCTAAGCCTTGCTTACTTAAAATAAAACTTCACTGTTAACAAACATGAGAGGGGTCTACAGTTATCTCATTAGCGGCAGTGATTCTGATCAGCTCTGCTCCTGTAAGGAAAGAAGCAGCACAGAACTTTGGCAATATACTGCTGCTGTATATGCTTAGAGCAGAATTAGTGAGAATTTTAGATGAAAGCAAACTAAGACCAGTTTTGGATGCTTGCTCTGTGTTGGACACATATTCACATTACTTTACTTTGTTCACTAGCTAGCCTCTTTCTTCAGAATCTAAAAGCTAATGTACTTTGTAATGACAAGAACCGCAAACAGTCCAGCACATAAACACAGTGTATCGCTTTAAACCCTGATGTTGAGCCCATACTCTGGATTTCACCCATGGAGCATAGTTATTGAGGCCCAGATTTGTGCTCAAAACCACATAAAATAAGACAGACTAAATTTAAAAGCCACATTTTATCTCTTCAACAAGTTTCTTCTTCACTTGGCACAATAGTGTCATGCATGAGCCTGGCACATTTACATGGATCTGTGAGGAAAAGATGAACTGAGCATTTTTAGTTTCTTATTTAGGGAGTGAAAGAACCAAAATCCGATCTTTTCAGCTTAACAACTATGAAATATCTTGTCTTAAGGCCTTTGCACACCTGACATGTTTTTCCCCCATAAATGATCTGTACATAATCTCTTTTTTTAAACTAAAGCCAGTCAATGCAACTTTAAACATCAGCTTCGTCACGTGACATTGTGGCTTTCATTTTTGGACATTGATCGTTTTCTTTTTTTTTTATTAATCAGTTTTGCATCTGGTAACCATCATCTGGCCAATGAAAGCACTTGTTGGAATGTACTTTACAGTAATGTTACTTGATATTGAGTATGTTTGACTTCCCCAGAGTGATATATATTTTTTTATAATGTACACAGTATATATGTGAATATGCAGCACATTAATTGTGAACAGAAAGGGGAATCCAAAATCTTCTCTGAAATATTCACAGTTTTGTGCCATTTATTTGCATCACCCTTGGTGTGGAAAGGCCTTCATACTGCAAATATCTGCATTGTATAAAAATAAATGATTTAAAAAGGTCCCATTTTATTCTAAATACACGCTTTTATGGTTATTATACAAAAATATGTGTCAATGGCTCGTCCACAAACCTCCATACATAGAAAATACCTCCTCTCCCTCTGTCACATGCTCCACCTTTGCAGAAAATATGTGTTCCAACAGTCTGTATGAAAATCCCCCCAGCCCATGATATTATTATGAATATGTCACCTCCCCAAGATGGTAGACACCCCCTGACTCAGGTGTTTGTTCAGCCTGCAGCCAGCCCCAGTGGAAGAATATATATAAACATGTCTTTTCAGCCACAAAAAACATTAGAGCACAGAAGCCAGAGTCATATCTTCTTCGAGTGAGGGGTGTCGTTGGACGGAGCTAATAAGGAATATCTCTAAAAGCGCCTGTTCTGAGCAGAGCTGAAACAGAGGCATGCCATAATCCAATATCCAAAATATAATCTGAGGACATCATGGACTTGTGTTAGCTTGTTGAAAAGGGGCAAAATGTGTGACCTTTAAGCTCAGTGTGCAATTGTCATTTATTTGATTTAGTTACACATAAAAAATCCAAGTAATGGACTCAGTGTGCAAAGACCTTTACACCTTCCCTTCTCCTGTAGCTTTATTTCCAGTACAAGCTAACTGTGTCTGTGCTGTTAATATCCAGAAACATGACTGAAGACCATGGTATGCTGATGAATGTCATAAGTGTTATGAGGGGGTTCACAGCAGTTTAAAAATTGACAGTAGCTTCATATAAGTGTTAGAGGTGAGTTCCTGCCATAGCAATAAGTCTTCTGAAGACACAAACATATATGTGTGGTGTGCACCTTGTAAACAAGCTCTTAGAATGAAGGTGAAAAACTTGAGCACAATCCTCGTTTGAAAAAAAATAAAAGTGCCACTAAGTGTGCTTACGGTTTGTTTTTCCTGCTGTTGGATCTTTACAACACTTGCGTGATTGTGACCAACAAGTACAACAAGCAGATGGCGTACATACAGAAAATCAACATGAGCAATACATCATTGCTGATGGTTAGAAAGAGTTCAAAGAGCTTAGAAACTTTTTTGTGTGAGAGCAGCAAGTCAAGCCAGTCAATTTTTGAAAATATATAGCACGGTTAAAACTGGAGAGTGGAAACAGCCATGAGACAAGTTCCGTCTTCTTTCCAGTGGCTGAATTTGTTTTTGTGTGAAGCTTGTCAGAGCGTCTCGTCCATACTACGCTTTCTCAGGTTGCTTAGGGATTGTGCTCCTGCCCTGTCAATCATACAAAATGGTGCAGTAGGCAGGGCCTTGCCTGAGCTTTCCCACCATCCCTGGTGGAGTCTCTCTATGACAACGATTGGCCATTCAGGCACTCCCGCCGCAAGCACTGCGCCGGCTTCCACCAGTCTCCATTGTGGCAGCGGCAGATGGTGCAGTCGTCCACCTTTACTTCAATTCCAGCTGGGATGATCGTCGTTCCAGCGAAGCAATTTGGACCTGCCACATGGGAGAGGGGAGGGAGACAGGAAAAAAGGAGTTAGAAAGACAAGAAATGGATGTGGCCCTCCTGAGAGCTTCTCTTTTTTGGTGGGGTGGTGGAGTGATGCAGAGAGCTGCAGGGAGTTATGGGGGAGTCAGAGCAGACGTACAGATCTTTTCACGGGCATGCACCGATGGGCTTGTTTTTGCAACACTAAAGCGCTTTTGTTAGTCTCCCCTTCTCCCTCGACATGGAGCGCTTTGCATCCTAATGCGCCGCGAGCAGAGGAGCCAGCCAGGCACTGGCTTGGCAGTACAGAGAGGCTGGAGTACAGAGAGAAATCTGCTTTGAGAGGCAGTAGGCAGGATGGTGTTAATCACTTCAGTCTGTAAGAAAAGGCCAAAGAACTTCTTAGCTATTCCTTACATGGTTTCTTTCCCTGCACAAACACATACTTTCTGTCATGACTTTCAGAACAGCAAAGAGCTTTGATTAATTTTGACATCTGATATATCCTTAAAACGCTTGAGGATTTACTTGTTTGGATCTTTTTTCGCTGATAAGGCTTAATTCTCAAACATTTTGGATTGTGTTCCACTGGCACACTGGGTGCTGATGTATTTAATAATCTCTGCAGATACAGAGAGATTAGGCTGGTACATCTAAAGATCTGTTCTCCAGGAAGCCAAAAACAGGCCTACCTTTGTGGATGATGTAGCACATTTATTATTGGTAAGTAGCACATGAAAGTGTTAAATCTAATTTGTTTCTCCTGCCTCAGGCTGATGTAAGGCTTCATGATACAGCGGAGCCAGAAGAGTTCTAATCATAAGAAGGAAATTATCAGGAGCTCAACTGGTGTGACGGTGACTTTGAGTATTTAAAATCAGCTGGATTCAAGACTCCTCTATGAGTAGTCATAAAAATCTCATATGTCTCATAACTCTTGCAGACACTGTAGCTGCAATAGATAATATTCTTGGACATTTAAGTGTCCCGGGGAAAATGATTTAGTGCCGGCTAACTCAGTGGTAGCACTGACTGAATATGGACAGTGGATCCGAGGTGTTGAGTTAAACATGGTACATTAAACCCCTCGAGGACCAGCATATCAGACCTTCACGGTGACTATGTGAGTTATTCTATTCAACAGGTTCCAAACTCAACCATCTATATAATAAATACCCAGTATACTGCTGCATTTATTGTGCAATAACATGTTTTTACATTTAAACAAGTTTACTAATTATCATCACATACAGCAAGACACTATTCATATTTACATGTGTTTTAGTAGATAAGAAAAACATGGATTTTAACTGATTCAATGAAAATTTCGTATTCTTACCCCATATCTTAATAAAGACTAATTAGGTTTTAATTTGGGGTTGGGGAACTTTTGTTACTTTAAAGGCCACATAATTTTTTCCTAATTGCTAGGGACCAGATTAATGCAATGCATGGGACTATCTCAATTTAATGGTTGCATTATCAATATTTTACCAAAAAGAACAAACACTGTAAAAGTAGAGATGTTTTCTATCAGCATTTGTATTTTAAGATCAAATGCAAGTAGAAATATGTATTTGCATTAGATTAAAAAAAAAAAACTGAAGACAGTTTTACTTATTTGTTTCACAAAAGTTATCAAGCAGTTACTGGGTATGAAAATGTATTTTACTTACATTCCCATGTCCTCTTTCAGAAATGCAATTAGAAATGCATAAAGAGAGTTTAACAAACACCAGTACAGCCAGTTATAGCCCTGTTTTTCTGGGATTGTTTTCAATATTTTAGGGGCAGGGTTTTTTTTCTTTCAGATTTAGCACAACTTTTTCACCCAATTAACAGTTAACTTTTTTGGGTTCTGGCTATTCATTTACTTAGTGACTATGTTTTAAGTGCCTTAAATTGAAAGATAAGAAATGAGGTTGCAGGGTGCTAACTTTTGAAAATGGGGCCATTTCTATCACCTGGGTAGAAGAGGGTGCTTCTAAACCGGTACTCCTCACACATGCACACTACTGGTAGTGGGCTTCTAGCAAATGCTCATTACTATTCAAGGATGACAAACAAACACAGTGGGGAATCCACAAGTCCCATTCCCACTGCTCAGACTTGAATTTCCAAACACTTCAACAATGTAGGTTCCCTGCACCATCTCCTTGGTCCACATGAGCCTCTGTGTGTTTCAAAGAGGTCATATTATGTTTTTTTGTAATTTTATGTGCCCTTTAGTGTGTTTTGCATGACTCCTCCACATGATAGAGCACCTTTATGAACAAGACAAAACAGCACTTTCCCTCTCTTTGGGGTGCCAGCAGCAGCCTAAAATGTCTCATCCCCTGAACCCCATGAATAGGCCTATCGGTGTGACATCCTACTCCGTCATCAGTTATAGCTCACTGGTTCACAGTAGCAACCCGAGTGCAGGGGATAGATGTTAGAATAAATGTGGAGTTGTTGACAACACAATACCAAGCAGAGCTGAAATGACTTCACTGAGCTGACCTGTAAACCAATCAGAGCAGACTGGGCCCATGTGGGGAAGGGAGCATTAAAAGGACAGGAGCTCTAATGGGGCATCAAACATGGACTGAGAATACAGCGCTATTAGAGATGGTACATGAATGGCGGATTGAAATTGATGCCTGAATTTACAGATACAATCAGCTGTTGTTTTAGTCCAAGCTGACCCTCGAGATCTCAACAAATCGGCCACACACTCATCCACCCATCAGCTGCTACTGCTGCTTGGTCATTCTCTCAAAGAAAATGTGGTAGAATCCCCCAGAAAACTTTGTTTAAGCTAGAATTATTTATCTGGCTTTGAAATTATCCCCGAGACTAGCAAGACTTTAAATAATCAGCTTAGCTAAACAAGCCACCCAATACTGGCTGCACATTGCTACACAACACATGTACACTGCAAAATGTAATTCTTCACTTTTGTTACTGGGACATAATAATCCATGTTGGTTGGACAAAAGATTACACAAGTTTTCAAATAACATGGAATTTTTAGTTTACAATGTCTCAACTACCCTAGAGACATCAAACTTAAAAAAAACTATGTCCGTACAAATCAACATTGTGCGCTCTAATTTAGTGGCGCAACTCAGGGTGGCACAGCCTGGCACAGCCTGGCTCACCCTGTGCAGCGGTAATTTTGTCCGGTGCACTGCTGTGCGCAGCCAATTTGGCAGTTTGGTAAATCGGCTGCGCCGAGATGGGTGTGATGGTGCACCAGGGGGAGGTGTCCACAGATTCAGCTTGGCGCAGTGACAATTTTGTGCCGAAAAAACACGCAGAAGGTGCGCTGAAAGCTTGCCAGCTCCAACCGGTCTATTCTCGGCGCAGGCGAGGCGCACCCGTGTAGTGGTAATTTGGCTGGCAGGCGCACAGTGCGCACACGTCACCAAAACCTCAAAGGCAGGTGTCCAGAGTGTCAGGCACATTTCAATGCAATAAACAATCACAGCAACCACTATTTAATGTAACCGTCTGAACCAGCACATACATTTGTATCTGTATTAATTGTCCCGTCACATCTGATGTCAGATCAGAGATGTTTGTCATAATGGAAACTCAACCTGACGGCAGCTGGAAGAGTGACGCAAACTAACGAGTTCACATCTCTCAGCCAACCACAAACAGCCACATCATCCGATACGGAGTATCCGGCTTCTCTCATCTCATGAAATTCAAAAGAAAAGAAAAAAGAGAGAGACGCTCACTGAGAAAGTCACTCTGTGTCTTAAGGATTTGCCCGTGATTGCCCATATTTCTCTGTTTTAATCTTAATTCTTAACGTGATCTAAAAAGATGGAGTACATTACTGCAAGAAGGATGAGGAGGAGATATCGGGGAGGGGTTCTGCTATTTGGCGATGACAGACCAGGAATGCAGGTGGATCACAAGCATGATGAATGGATTAGCCTGCTGCTGTGTTTAAATGTAATTATCAGTTAATTTTATGCTCCTATTTATGACACAGGAACAGATTACATCTGTCCCGTGAGGTGGTCCACACGGTGACGCGCATCGTTTAAAGGCGAGGAGAGGCATTCATTTGATTGGTGAAGACTGCACTTGGCTGTGTTAAACCCACTCACGCCTCCTCTCCTCCCTCTCTGCTACTTGCGCCTATGGGAAGGACGGAGGCGTGGGTGCGCCTCCCTGCACCAGACTGCGCTGTGCAAGAAACTTGCAAAATGCCCTGGACACACCTCCAAGATGCATCGTGGGAAGTCAAACAATGAAGATGCACGAACAACCAGAGGACGGTATCACCATTTTAACCTTTTCAAAAGATTAATAAAATTACATGGGTAAAGTTATGATGACAGTTAAAACAGCAGGTTATTTTTATTTAGAAGAAATTGATTTGCAAGTGGGCGGCACGGTGGCACAGCAGGTAGTACACGTGCCTCACAGCAAGAAGGTTGTTGTTTTGATCCTTGGGTCGGGCAGGGCATTTCTGTGTGAAATTTGCATGTTCTTCCCGTGCATGCGTGGGTTTGCGACGGCTCAGGGTGTACCCCGCCCCTCGCCCAATGACAGCTGGGATAGGCTCCAGCCCCCACGTGACCCCAAAAGGGATAAGTGGTATAGAAAATGAATGAATGAATGATTTGCAAATTCAATTAGCTAACAAATGTAAGTCAACCAAACTAACACAGGAGTTCATACAATACACCACTTAATTTGATCTAAAATATATTTTTAATTTGAGAGAATTACCAAAGTTGTTGAACAAATATAAAAATCTAAATCAAAAATAAATCAAAACTGAAAAAAAAATCAACTCAACATGCAGGTTTTCGTTAATATAACATCTGGTTTTGTTACAAAAACTAACTGGTTCAGTTGACTTTACGTAAAATTTTAAGGCCTCCCTTGCACTCATTTTTTTTACTTTTAAACAACAAGTTACAATTTACAGTGTATGTAATTGACCTAAATATACACAGGCATTAAATGAATCATTACATTGTGTAGGATACTTATAACATCGTCCTGCAAAAGCTTTTGTACCTCTCTGTTGAACAAACACTAAACCAGTTCTTACAACAGAGTAAGACAGATATGGGCCAATCTTAGTAACAAGTGATCGGTGATTGGTACTGACCCCAAAAAGCCTCATCAGGACGTCCTTCGTGTGTTCGTCATTTTTGTACATCTACCCACCGCTTTGTGGAAAGGAGGGGAAGTGTTCTGATTCAAGTCACACCACACTGACTATGGACCCTCCATGTTTAAAACATTTAACTTACACTTTTTTTAGCCAGGAAAACCTCATTGAGATCAAGAATCTCATTTACAAGAATGTCCCGAGACTGACAGCAGCACATTTACCAATTTTCAGGAATAAAACAAACACAAATAAACACATATCAACCAATCATGTCGGAGTGACAGGGCAGAAAATCATCTGTCAATGCATCTACAACCTGCTGCATTTTACTCTTATGCCTTTAATCTGCTCTTCAAAAAGACCTGAAGGGACCAGGCTGTTTCAGTAACTCCATATGTTAAGAAAACGTCATCTGTACACTAATCTTTTTGAGACACAAATACAAAACTGGTTCCATTTTCAGTGGAATTTAGTTGGGTAAATAGGGTCTTAGGTATTCTTTAAAGACACAACAGTGAAGTACAAGGGCTGATTGATAAGTTGTAAACCTCATATTTAAGGGTTTGACTTTTGGCAGACATATTGCATTCTTTTTCAGCATAATCCCCTTCAGTAGCTATACACTTTTGCCAGCGATGTTTAAGGGCCTCAATGCCACTTTTAAAGAAGTCCTTTTCTTGACTGTTCAGAAAGTCCTCCACTGCATGTATGACGTTATCATCTGACCGAAAGTGGGTACCGGAAATGGCCTTTTTCAATTTTGGAAATAGATGAAAGTCTGATGGAGCAAGATCAGACGAATAAGGTGGATGCTTAATCAATTCAAAGCCACAATCTATAATGGCAGCCATGGCAATGAAAGACTTGTGAACAGGGGCATTTTGTCCATTTTGCAAAAGTCACTTGCCTTGTTTACTTTAGAGTGCTACCTCTTCGACATAAACTGACCAAATGACACCAGTCTTCAAGTACACAGCCTTAAATAGTCAGGGAATAGTAGAGCTGAGAAAGGACATCCCTGCTTATCTTCTTCAATACAAGGCTCACAATTTATCAATCAGCCCTCGTATGAGTGATTATCAGCTAGATATCGGTATATGCTTTTTGTATCATCTGTATGGCATTACTAATCAGTTCATACTTACATACACATTTCTATATGGTTTATTCATTTGTTTACTCATTTTGAATTTGATGCCTGCAACACATTCCAAAAAAACTGGGGCAGTGTCAACAAAAGACCGGGAAAGTTGACGAATGCTCAAAAGCACCTGTTTGCAACATTCTATGGGTCAAAAAGGTGGAAACAGGTGAGTCTCATGATCAGGTATGAAAGGAACATCCCTCAAAAGCTCTATCATTCACAAGCAAGGATGGAGTGGGGTTCACTACTTTGTGAACAACTGCATGAGCAAATAATCCAACGGTTCAAGAACGTTTGTCTGTACAATTCAAGGACTTTAGGGAATTCATAATATAAAGACCATAATATCATCAAAAGATTCAGAGAATCTGGAGAAATACTTTGATCCATCAGGCAGCACTGCATTAAAAACCAACATCATCCTGGAGGAGAAATTACCATATGGGCTCAGGAACACTTCAGAAAACTATTTTCAGTTAATGCAGTTTGTCACTACATCTGCAAGTTCAAGTTAAAACTCTATCATGCTAAGCCCAAGCCAAATATCAACGACATCAAGAAACCTTTCCAGCTTCTCTGGGCCTGAGCTCATCTGAGATGAACTGATGCAAAGTGGAAAAGTGCACTGTGGTCTGATGATTTACACATTTTAAATTGTTTCTGGAATCATGGACGTCATGTCCTTTGTGCTAAAGAGGAAAAGGACCATCTAGATTGTTGTCAGCCCAAAGTTCAACAGCCAGCATCTGTGATGGTATGGGGATGAGTTACTGCCCATGGCATGGGTAACTTGCAAATCTGGCACCATTAATGTTGAAAGGAAAATTAGGTTTTGGAGCAACATACAGGCAACAGCTTTTTCAGGGACATCCCTGCTTATTTCAGCAAGATAATGCCAAGCCACACTCTGCACATGTTAAGGCTGTGTAGCTTCATAGGAAAAGTCTGGGTACGAGCCTGGTCTGCCTGCAGTTCAGACCTGTTTATCATTAAAAATGTGTGGTGCATTATGAAGTGCAAAATATGACAATGGAAACCCCAAACTGAAGTTGTACATCAAGCAAAAAGGGACAGATTTCAACCTACACAGCTTCAACAATAGTGTCCTCAGTTCCCAAAAGCTTACTGAGTGTAGCCAAAAGAAGAGGTGATTTACCACAGTGGTAAACATGCTGCTATACCAGCTTTTGTGGAATGAGTTGTTGGCATCAAATGTAAAATGAGTGAATACTGCAATAACAATGAAGTTTATTAGTTTAAATATTACATATCTTGTCTTTGTGGTGTTGCAATTGAATATAGGTTCAAAAGGATTTGAGAATCATTGTATTTTGTTTTCATTTAACTTTTACACAATATCCCAGCTTCATTGAAACTGTGATTTGTGAATCATCCATTACAGATTGATGAGTTCAGGATTAATCAGTGCTTAAATACTGCAATGATAAAGCATGTTATAACTAGTAAATTAGTAATGAATATTTAAAAAAAACAAGTAACTGGTTGTAAAGCTGCTGATCAAATGATTTACTAGTTCTTAGTACTTTTTGTTCCCATAAAGCATCACTGTTATTTCTAATTTCCCATGTGTGATACATAATATAAAAGTGAAAATGGTTGAAATGACTTTTATTACATCTCTGGTGTCAAGGACTCTCATGGCCCACACATGTAAATCTGCATATTCATTTATCTCAGGATCATCGTGGACCTTTTTCATGAAGGACTACTGTTTAAGTCAGCAGGAGAAGCACTGGTGTAATGAATAAAAGGAATGATGGCTCATTTCCATTGAGCTGCTTGGGTTTTCAGGGTTTTGGTATTGTGGGTGCTGATTTACTGCCACGCTGTCATGGCTTACTGGGATCTGTGCCATTATTAATGATGTTTGTAACACCTGAGCATCCTCTGCGAGGCAGACTCACACTATGTTGTGAAAAAGGCTCTATCTGAGAGTCTTGTTTGGATACTTTTCTTATTATCATTAGCAGCCCTGCTTCTCACTCTTTGTTTTTGCAGTTTACCCAAGTTGATGCTCAAATATGCATGAGAAACAGAGCTTGTTTCAAAAACATCTCTGCAGCTACATTAATTCTGTCTCATGAGAAAAACTTTGCGGGAAAAACAGTGTGATAGGCCTTGTGTTTCACAGCAGACACTTTATTATGTCAAAGATGGAAAAGCATAGGAGTAAATAACAGAATGAATACCTACTATAATTCAAGTAGCTGCTTCTCCTCCAGAATAAACACTGAGGTCATTTTGACTGCTCATACAGTACCTAAATGTTCATTAGATGATAGAGAAAAAACTTAACCTAAATCGATCTGGAATGTTGTACTATTTAGTGATTAACAATGCAAGGGGAGGGGGTTATTTAAAGTTTTACAGGGATTTACATGTATTAATTAGGTCTAATGACATTACATAAACTGCCATTGTAATTAAACAGAGTCATTTTAGGTCAATAGGTGGATCTATTTTTTTTTAACTTTCTTTATAGGAATAAAGAAGTGTGTTTTTCCTTTAGTCTTCAGATTTAAAAACTTTAGATCATACATTTCACTCGCAAATAAAACCCAATATAAACATGTATAAATCACATTTTTTAACCTAACAAACCAGATGGACCATTCAATACATTTCACTAGTCCCTCATAGGAAACAACTCATACAAAGTGCTTGGAAATAGGCAGAACCTTTCAAAGGCAAATCCAGCAGGTGATTGGACAATCACTCTGTCAATCACATTCATAAAGGGCCACTCAGATGTAGTCGACAGTGTCAAATACAAAATGTAAGGAACTTTGAAGAACAAACTGTGGTCAAAACATGTGGAGCAAAATTATACTTTCTGTCCAGTGCTTTAGTGTTGCTATTTCTTTTTCATTTAATGAAAAAATGAGGTCCATATCTGATAAAACTGCTACTTAAGCTATTAGCATCTATGCTGATCGATGTATGAGCAGTTACTTCCTGCTTTCATCTCGCTCGTAGCTCCCACACCGTCCTGCTCTAAAAGACTCTGATTGGGCCTTGCTGCTGTGGACTGCTCACAACTGATTGAAGCTTGGCAAGATGGATTTGTATAATTACAAAGTCAGGCAGGTCCATCTACACTGCAAGGTTACGCATTTATACCAAACAGCTGATCCGGCCATCACAGGAATTTCAAAAATCACTATACTACATGAAAATACATCTTATATCCACTTTTGGCTTTCTGAGACCTCCCTCATGCCCTCTGTCAGCTCCCTGAGAGGCTGATACCCTCTAATTTATAAAACACTGGTCTTGATAATGTTTGCTTATTGATTCAAATAGGTTAAAATAAATACCTCAATACTAGATTACAGGTCCCTCTGGGAGCAACTTCTGTATAAAAAGCTAGATTTTTGTTAGTTAACAACAAACAGAATTAATTTTACATCTTGCATTATTGAGTAAGACTTAAAAATGTTGACTGGAACTATAAATCAAACACTCAAGGCATTTGCACAGTTAAAAAACTTATAAAAGTAAGGGTCAACTCTCAATTTGTTCAGTTGAATAAGGTTAGGTCACCCCCTGCTTTAAGCACTTTCTCACTTGCTTCACTTTACAAATCAAGAAGCTAAATTAGCCTCTGAAATAAACAGAACTTGCTTTTGCCCTGATAAAAAAAAAAAAACATGAGCAACAAGTGAAAAAAAAAACTCCTGATCCAGCAACTCTATTCCAATACTTGTATCTTATAGATTTGGTTCCTTTGGCATGATAACTGCTCTGCCACCTTCAACAGACCCAGTTAACAGCTCCAGGTATTGACAACACCTGTCCCACTGACTCTACAGTTTGATCAGTAAAGACAGCTACAATCAAAACATTGTTAGTTAAACAGACCTGAGGCCCACTCCTGTGAAATCCATGTGCTGACAGTGTGTATGTGGACACTACATGGACCAAAGCCCAGGGTAAGAACCAGACAGGTACCCTCCCTCATCATTGTTTTGTCAAGACATCTTGGAGAGGCACAAAATTTAGCTCAAGTGTGCCAGACCAACCCCTTTGTATGCCAAATCTTACTGCTCACCATGCCAATGTGCAGATTTTTTGTGCTATCAAAACAGTGTTGTAAAAGAAAACTCATACCTTTGTTTTTCCCTGTACTGACCATGTGTCTCCTCATCCACATACATCTGACATCTTTCCTGTCTTTAAACAAACCTTGTCAACACACACCCGGCTCTCCAAGTAATGAGATTCATGATCGTGCATGAAGCCTCTACATCTAACCTCTGCCGGACAAACCTCAGCTGTCCATCCTCACTGTTCAGCTCCTTCTGCCAAATCTGCACACTTTAGCTTTTTTTTCTGCTTCTTTCACTGGGTCCACCCAGGGAAGTGCCAGTTCAGTAAAATCAACTATCTGCTGACTTGCAGATCATAGCTCCATTTCAGGCTTGAAGATATTGAAAAGTTTTTCATGTGTAATAAGTTTTCCTCCAAAACTACCCCATCTCCCTGATATGATCTCAATCAGGCTTCCTGATTCCTGTTAGTTTCATTTACCTGCATCATGGATGAGCTGAATAGCTGCTTCATTTTTCTGACAACATTCTAAGTTCACTTGTTGTCCTCTACTTTAAAAAAAAAAACCCATGTGGCCAGGTACACCGACCTTTCAACCTTAAAGACCTAAAGTTTGGTTTAAAAATTTTTGGAACATAGTGTTAGGTAACCTGACACACCAGATGGACCATTCAGTACTGTCACGGTTGAACCCCAAAAAAACTAACAAAAAAAAAACAAAGGTGCAGACCCAAATGCAGATTTCAAAGAAAAAGGCTTTATTTTAAACTAAAAAGGGATCAAAGTCCAAAAAAATCAAAAACCAGTCCATAACAAAAAGCTCCAAAAAATACAAAACAACGTCTCAACCAAAAACCAACCAAAAACAGAAACTACCTTAAACTTAGGAGTTAACACGGGGAATCACTGGAGACATGGTGAAAAAGAGGACGAATGACCCAACAGGGAAAACAGAGACTAAATACACCAGGGGAACACCAAGCACAGGTGAAACAATCAGACAGGTGGAGGGAATCATCATCAGAGAGACACAGAAAGGAGGACAGGAAAACACCACGTGGAACACAGGGTTTTCAAAATAAAACAGGAAACAAGAGAGACAATGGAAACAGGACACAAAACGGGTAACATAACTAGGATCAAAAACAGGGACATGACAGTAAAACAGGGAACACCAGGAGGTCTAAAAGGGGAACAAATACAAAATAACAGAACAAACCATATCCTGACACAATACATTGCATTGGTCCATCTGGGAAAGAGCTCTTAGAAAATGTTTGGGAATGGGCAGAACCTTTAAAGGCAAATCCAGCAGGTGATTGGACAATCACTCTGTCAGTCACATTCATTACGGGCCAGTTACATAATGTAGTAAGCAAATGCTACTGTCAATGCCAACATATCTTTTCTATAGAGAAATTATTGTTTTTGTTTTTCATTTAATAAAGAAATGTGTACTACTGAAGCTGTTAGCATTAATGCTAATCTCTGTATGAGCAGTCACTTCCTGCTGTCGTCTCACTCCTAGTTCCCACATCTTCCTGCTCTAAAGGACGCTGATTGGGCCTTGCTTCAGGCTGCTCACAGTCATTGTAGATTGGAACTTGGCAAGATTGATCTTACATCACATTACGTAAGTGTTATAGAACACTTGTACACTTAGTTTGACTCTTCTCCTTCGGTAGAACGAGTTAGAAGGTTTAAGACCCAGCTCTTAATGAACAACTCAGCACTGAGTATGTTGAAGCTTAATATGATGTTGATGTTGATGACATGACGACTTGATGATGATGCCAATGATGATAATGAAGGTGATAATATTGAGGTGACTTGACAAGGTTTTCTGTTAATTGCTTGGCTTCTTGAAAAAGAATTGATCAATAAATAAAAAAAA
The DNA here is from genome assembly GCA_037902135.1 of Cetoscarus ocellatus. Classification (NCBI taxonomy): domain Eukaryota; kingdom Metazoa; phylum Chordata; class Actinopteri; order Labriformes; family Labridae; genus Cetoscarus; species Cetoscarus ocellatus. The sequence continues at coordinate 1,739,689 of JBAMNC010000677.1, read as the reverse complement.
ATAAACAAATGCACTGCCTCAAACACTAGGCTATATGGCAGCACCTGTGTCCTACACAAAAATGAAGCAGTTTGTTGCACTTATTAATGTTGTTCCCTCAACTTTAGATTCTTGCTTGTGTTGTTCTTACTCTCAGATGTACATCGCTTTGGACAAAAGCGTCTTGCAAATGAATTAACATTACATTACAACATTATATATGGCTGTTGTCTCTGTTTGATCATGTTAAATCACAAAATCAATTGAAATATCTGTATTTTTGTGTATTGCACATTGTGCTTTGGCATCAAATTGTTTCAAATTGAGTCTGCTGAGTTGTCCTTGCCTCTGTGTCTTATTTGTGTGGACAGCCAATCTTGAGCGTTTGACATCAATATTTTACAAGGTATGCGAAACCAAGTAGAAGGCACTGATGAGAGAATCTGTAATTAATAATTGCTCATGATATTAAAGCCCCAAATTCATTGGAACTGGCCCTCATTTCCCATAGTTACCACTTATCCTGCAGTAAGAGCTATTTTGAGGTATGAAACTACAGGGACAAAACAGTAACAGTGAGTGTTGGCATTGAAAATAAAATTTGTAATTGAAAATAAAATCTTCCTAAGAACCAAAAACGGAATCATTGACATTGAAACATTTATATCTGAAACATTTATAGTGGCACTGAAACAAAGATTTGGCACTGAAGAAGTTAGACAGAAAAACAAATCAAAGTCATTAAAAACTTAAAATCTTACAATCTCATTATTTCGCTTAAGTTTTTATATCTTATGCAGCATGATGTTTTTCCCGCCATCTTGTGTTTCCATCATGTCTGTCTTCTTTCATGTAAGGTCTTCTTTTAGATGTCAGTACTTTTAAATGGGACGGGTAATGTTTGTGTGATTTGCATGTTATTACACTTAAGATAAGGCAATCTCCTACAACAACCACTACCACTGTTCCTCCCTCTAAAATCACTGTTCCACATTATGTTAATAATTTCTTTCTCTTATTTTGCATACACAATATTTTCAAAGTGTTAATAGCCAATAATTTAAGGGTTTAACCAGATTTCATTCTAATTCTTACACCCTGTAGCCAAGAACTAGCAAAGAGAGAACTGGTGCTGAGTTATGATCCCTTGACCAAAATTATGACCAGTGTACAACATCTGACCACCACACCACCTAGACACCCAGAAATTCAGAGTGTGTCTTGCCCTCAGAGACATTAACATGTGACTGTAGAAGCTGGGGATTGAACCACTGACTCTATGGCTGAAGACAACCAACTCTTCCACTGACCATAGTGACCCCTGTGTACAAGGCTGTAAACTTTTTTTTCAGCTCTATTTGCTTTCTTACGTGGGCATTAATGGGATGTCTTTGGCTTTAGAAGGCAGCCCCTGGTGGACAATGGAGGAACTGCACCTTTGTTTTGCAACTTGTATTAGAGCCAATGTCTAGACCAGAGATGTCCAAAATTTACTTGGACTATGGGGCCTCTTTAATGTACCTTACCTTTACTTGATCAAAGCTATGGTCTTGAGGATAGCCAATTATACTTCAGCAGGCCCTGGGCAGCCCTTTTTTGGGGTGGCAGTAGCCCAGCCATAAAGGACTTGGGTTGGCAACTGGAGGGTGGTCAGTTCAAGTCTCAAGCGAACCATATTTGGAAATTGGTTTGGTAGCTGAAAAGGTGCCAGCTGACCTCCTGGGCACTGTCAAAGTGCCCTTCAGAAAGGCAGTGAACCCCAAAACTTCTCAATAGCGCTTCTTCAAGAGCAGCAAGCCATCACTCTGATATCTCTCCATTAGTGCATGATCATAGGACCTGTTTGTGCATGTACATGCATATTTAAGCCTAAGCGTGTGTAGCATGTCCCAACAACAGAGTGTAAAGAATCATTTTTTGCAATGAGGGATTAATAAAGTGTGTCTTCTCCTTCTCCTTCTTTTCTTATTCTTGGCATCAGATGACTTGCCTCTGGCCAGAATGAGATTGGTGTAGCAGGGTTAGGGTTAAGGTTAGAGAGGGCAGATGACTCACTTTCATATTTACACACAAAACAAGATCAGACTGCACAAAGCTGACATACTTCATGGGAGTGACGATGATTAAAATGGTTTGGCACAGTATGCTTTCAAAACCTTGCTATGATTACAGATAGTGCAGGAAATGACTGTGATTGATAGCCGTAATTTGTTTTTATTCATCAACAGAGCTAAAGCATCTTGTTCCATAGCTGGCTATAGTCAATTGTAGCTTTGGAGTTTGCAGATGGCTGATTCAGAATGAGTCCTGGGCTGCATTTGGTCCAAGAGTCATAGTTTGGACATCCCCGGTTTAGATGATACAGCAAGATTAAAACTCAAAGAAATTTTAAGTATAGTGATGTATAGTGATGCTTTTAGTATTTGCCCTTTACTTTGACAGCCCTGATAGAGTATAGATGGAAAATAAGATATTCAGCTTGCTTTTTGTAGATGCACAGAGAAATTGCTCCAGCACTGCTCTGACTTTTTGAGTAAATATAAGATAAAAAAATTAAATGACCTATATATGTGATTGATACTAGCAAAGGAAAGTATTGGCTGCCTACAAACCCCATTTCTTGCCCCAGCATGGATGAGTCCATGCTTCATACAGACCTGATAAAGGCCCTTTGATCTGAGCTTACAGGGAACATTGAGAACGCTTGCCAAGTCTTAACTCTCATTGATCCGCCTCTGGCACAGGTTACAGGACAAAGTCAGCAGAGGTTGATGGAGGAAGAGAGTGACTGGTGACGCTGCCAAGTGTGATTGTTTATAGCTAGAAAGATCTGACACCACAAGGACACAGTTTGAGCTACACCTGTCTGCTTTTCCAAGGACACTCTGTCACCTGTCCAGCTTGTGATCGATTCATGGCCAAATAAAATTCACTGACGGCAGAAAATGTTTGTCTCCGTACATCATACTTTAACTGCATACAGCTTGAGGAGTGAATGCATATTAGGCCCCATTACAGTCTGTTTGGCTCAAATGTGATTGTTTCTGCCTACAGGGAAGATGTGCTTCCACACAAACTCAACTGCCACAAAAACCTCTTGTTCTCAAAAATCTACAGCTTGTCCGCTGAATATGTTATTCAGAATACGTAACCCCACTGAGACAGCTTTATGACACTGCTACTCTGTGATATGTCTGCTATAAACCCACAATGACAGCCTTCAAACAGATAAGACCTGGCAGATCTATACATCCTTTCATCCTAGCCTCCTTACAAAAAATGGGACACTTTCAGAGTGCTGCTCATTATCATTTTCTTCAGGACAATTATATAATTACATATATCCCCTGATGAATTTACAGTATATAATTCATGATTAAGATTAGAACTGCATGCCCAGACTTAATGAATGTGGAGCCAAGAGATAAGCACTTTGACTGGCTGACTGTTCCATTGTCCTTCATTTTCTCTGTTGCTGTGTTCAGGGTGAAACACCAAGAAAGAGACAAGCTAAAAAATTACTTCTAATGATGGAGTTATTGGTTTGTTTTTAACTGTAGAAATGCACCATACATGTCAGTGTATATAACATACTTTCAATACATTTTTATGCATCTGTGCCATTGCCAGTCAAGGCCAGAGTTGCTATGTTCTTCTTCACTATTCTGTGATTGTAAAAACTCTACAAGGGATCTTTCTTTACCCTTTGCAAACTGTACACTCTAGCTCAAACATGGAAAAACTAGAATTAGTAGTTGTAGGTCAAAAGTTAAAGTCATGCAGCCTCGTGTTCTTCCACAGCCTGTAAACACTATGTCTCAAAAGACAGAGATAAAAAAAGTGAACAGAGAGCAGTGAGTGTAAAGGTATAGAGTGTAGAAGAGTGTCTGGGTTTGGCATATGATTTGTTTAAAAATAAAACTTTGATTATTATTCTTAATTTCAAAATAACAATAACAATAATGATAAAAATAATAACTAAAATAAAAATCATGACAGAAATATTGACAATGATAATAATGATTAAAAAATGACTAAAATAAACATTATAATTGTAACATCAGTTTTTTTGTTATGTAATAGTTATAACATCATTTTTCATATATAGTGTTTGTCAATTTTGATGGGTTTATTGTGTATCTGCCGCTTTGTATGATGTTAAAAGGTGCACCACTTGAATATCTTATTATATCCTGAGCTTATGCATCCGGGATCACCTTTAAATTAAAGTGTGCCTTTTTTAGGTCTGAAAACCTGGTCACCATGGCAGAAGGTATGGGCCCTTTCTGCCATCCCAGTGTTTTTGCAGGTCCAGGAAAAGGTCCAGGGCACCCATTAAGGGTGCAACATGTTCAGTTGTCCCTTATTGGCAGCGGAGTTAGCCTTATGGAAAAAGCCTTATATCATTTTAGAAAAGAGAGTTTGCATTTTTATACACTTCTTTTATCAAAAGCATTCATAAAAATGTCTACAGGTATTACTTGGATAGATGATGGTGAACTTTTGAGCAGATGGCTAAATTTGGTTTTCAATTCTTGAGTGGTTGGACCATGTGGGCATGAAAGGACATGAATGTGTTTCCCGATACTGATAAACAACTTACAAAGAAGTTCAGAACCATCAGTGTGACTGTGACCTGTGGTGTGGAAGTGCTTTGAGCAGTCAGAAAGAATGCATTTATAGGTCCCCTAAGGCCGGGCCAAAACAAGCTTTCCCCTTTGAGGGGTCTTGGTAATAGACTCTACAACTACAGACATTTGAAGGAGCAGAGTAACCTTTAACAAAAAATGAAAGAAATCACAGGGGTATTAGTTATTGTGACGTTAAACCAACACCACACAACTATACCAAACTATGAAGTCTTGCTTTTCTTGTCGTGTCTTATATCCCTGGTGAGATTGTGGTGCACTGACATTTTTAAAGGTGTCTTTCACATCTTCATTTCAAACTCTTTCACCAAGTAAAGTAAGACACCAAATCTGCCTTTCCCTAATTGCATGTCTAACTGGAGCACATAAGTAAATGTCTTCCTTTCATAGTAACCTGTCCTCAGGCCAGAAATGAGAGCTAAACTGCATTCTTCATTGTCCTCTCAGCCATCCACTCCACTACAGATTTATTTGCCTGCCAGAGCCTGACCATGCACCCTTGGGGAGTCTAGAAACGGCAGGCCTACCCTTAAATGCCAAGGGTGTCACTGTGTCCTGTCAGCCTGGATTAGCGCTCTCCTAGCAGCTTCTGCAGCCTTGTTAGTGTGGGTGTTTCTGTGTGTGTGTGTGTGTGTGTGTGTGTATGTGTGTGATATAAAAGGGGGAAAAAAAGCAAAGAGGAGGAATGACGAAGAAATGAGCAAAAGTGTGAAAGAAAATGTGGGTAGTTGTGCTGAAATGGCCACTTAGGATCTGCCTCAAACTAAATTCCTCTCTGCGCATTTATAGGTCATCGTCTGCTTTGGAGGAAAAGGAAAAAAATGTTTAGGCCTTTTTTTTGGTTGTTTTTTTTTTCAGATGAAATGCTCATGCAAAATGTCTCTATTTCTGGAATGAGGCTGTACATGATAAAAGGCAGAATGCAAAATAATGGAGATAATCATAAGTGTGCACCCTGTTGTTGATGTTGTTCAAATCTTGATCACAGAGAATGTTCACAGCTCCTCTAGTCCTTAGATTTCCAACATTTCAGTCCTTTCTAACTGTGACATAAATGACTTTGTTCAGGTAATGTGTGGCATCCTGGTCATTTCAGTAAGTAAGACACAGCCCAGGGTTATTATTTATCCATTGTTCCATGGTCCCCTCAGTATTTTTTTCTGCTCAGAATTAATAAATTGAGATGCTGCGTCTCTTTCAACAGGAGAAACTAGCCTGCTTAAGCTTACCTGCAGGGCATTATTTGTTTCGACCAGTAGGTGACAGTAGTTGCACTTCTATGTTATCAACTGGTGCTTCTCTCCTGGCAAAGAGGGAAGTAAGCTTAGATGCATCGCACAGAGCCAGGTGTACACTGTGCTATTACAAGTTCACGATCTATCAGTCGTAGTGAAATGTCAGCTAACATAGAGCAACAGAATTGCTTTCTTCATATGTTAAATTCACATTTGTAAATGCACCCCGACTTTAAAGGGAACCCTGACTGTGAAGACAAATAGTCATAAATATGCTTTAATGTTTATCTAAGATTAGAATGTGTTGTTAAAAAAGCATGGAGAATTGTTATTTCTTTAAAAATCGCATTTTTTTTTACCTGCGGACGCCGCAATTGTCTTACGAGCGTCATGCATACCGAGTTGATGACGTGTAATGGTTGAAGGCATGCTTGAGGAAATGCCATAGGCAGGAGACACTTGGTTTTCTTCTGCAAGGATGTCAACAGCTCGCTCCTGCAGATGTAGCTGATGGCGAACCAACGAGCATGACCACGATCACAGAGGAAGCTGATGACGAGTCTGTAGACTTACGGACTGCTGTGTTGACTGATTCATCTGCAGGAGTGAGTTGTTGACCTCCTCGCAGGAGAACATCCAGCGTCTCCTGCCTATGGCGTTTCCTCCAGCGGACTTCCCTCATTTCCCGAGGGTGTTTTGTCTGTTTGTGTGAGAAAACTGTAGGCAAGGCATTTGGCTTCAGTCTATGTAACTAGCAGCGCCTGTGAGTTCTTTCAGCAGCTTGGCTCGGCTAAACGCATCAAATGCATCTTGAGAGAAGTGGTGAGAACATAGCCGCGGGTCCTTTAGAAGTTGTGTACTCCAACAAGCGATTTTCCACTCCTTTCTTCTCTTCTTGTCACTGGTGAAGCTGTGTAGTCTTACATCACTCCCCTTGTTTCCCTTTGACTGAAAATTGCACCCAAAAGTAGCACAATGTGGCATTATTATGGTATCCTCGCTCTTGATAGCCAGTGGGTAAATGTAGCGGCTCGGCACAGTGCAGCCCTATGACGTCATCAACCCAGCATGCATTGTGCTAGTTAAACAATGGCTGCATCCGTAGGTTAGAATATGTGTTATAAATTGTGATTTTTAAAGAAATAACAATTCTTCGTGCTTTTTTAACTACGCATTCTAGTATTAGATAAACATTAAAGCATATTTATGACTATTTGTCTTCACAGCTGGGGTTCCTTTTGAAACCAGATGTTCAGCTCAAGAATTGGTGTACAGTGTATACACATACACAAAAAAATCTAAGTTTTCATTCAAGTGCATTTTTACATTCTGTTTTCATGATTATAAAAGAAATATTATATATGGTAATTAAGTGCTCCTCTCCATCTCCCGTTCTGCTTTTCATTTTAACAATTTTTATACCTGTATGTCAGTCAGTCAATATCTTTAATGTTATTAAGATAATTTTATAACAGAATTCCTCAGACCCCCACAACAACTTTAAAATACCTCGTTACATGTATTATTAACAGCCAGTTAAGAGAAGAGTGCCTGATATACTTTTTGAAATATATGATAATCACTTGAGCATTCTGCTTTTTGAACCTTTCCAGTGTAGAATAAGTCCTAAGTCATTCATTAAACAAAATAAAAGATCGAACAATGCAGCATATTTTGCAGAATTTTGTGCACAGCTTTGGCTGCTTCTCAAGGCAGTATGATTTATTGAATCATTTGGAAGTTCTGCAAAGATGATGCACAGTTGACAAGTAATCATGCCTAATAAGCATAATCTCAGTATTGATCAAAATAATTGAGATTGTATTTTTTATCTTATCATTTAGCAGCCCTATGAGTTGCAGCTGAGGACTGAGGTTTTGCAGGAGATAAGCTCAGATGAATTGTAATGGACCAGGAGTTTCTAAATCACAGCTCAGGGGCCAACTAAGGCCCATATTTACTGCCACCTTAGCACTTTCAAAAAGATGAAATTAGATTTGGCGCATATTACAACAGAAAGGTTTTGCCCAATCTTTGAGAAAAAACCCCCAATTATTTTAGCAAGTAGCAAAAGTATGCTTATTTACTCTGCATGCATCATCTTGAGGTCCAATGTACAAAGCAAAGAGTAATAAATACCTTAAGTTATATGTTTATTTAAATTTGAGCAACTTTATGCAAATTGCTCTTGTTCTGTGCCCGAGGAGGAGGTTGTACCTTCCCTCTTAGTCCTATAAAGCTTTTTTTTATTATTCTAATCCTGACAAGGGACAGACAGGGTTATCCAGGGTCACCTGAAAACTGATTGGTCACCACAGAATGCTCCATTTTCATACATTTAAAGCAAAGTGGCACTGCTACATTTATACATTCATTAACTGGCCCTCAAGGAAAAAGTTTGGACACCCCTGCACTAGACAGTCGACAAAAGCAGTTCAAAATCTACTGCTTATACAAGAGTGTCTGTCGGCTGCTTTTACCAAGGCTATAAATAAAAAACACCTTTTCCATATGAGACCACGTTGTCATAAGTCATCAGTGTGTGCAGCAAATTAATCATTCTGTTTTTAAAGCATTTAATGTGTCCCACAAGAGCTCTCTGCTGTCTGGTGTTTGCTGCATCACGAAGGGCAGTTACTGTACTTTGGTCATGAAGCTCCATCTCTCCTTCAGGACTGATGCTGGCAAAGGGAAATGTCCCTCCTCGCCTTGTAAATAGCCAATGAACCATTGGAATCCTATAATTCTAATTTAGGGATTGGCTGTGTGTGACAAGGGCGTCAGGGCACTGGGAGATAAAAGGCTCTCTGAGGGCCCATTATTCCCTCCTACCATGCCTTTAATCAATGGGCTAATGTTTACTCTGCTTAGTGTGTCATTTATAATTAAAACTAGTACTGCTCATTAGTGTCCAACAGGCCCAAGGTAATAATTTTAATTCATAAAACATCAATTACATCCTCATCCTCTAAAGGCGCGGCCATCAAACAGCGATACTGCAGATAAACTTGCCGTCATCGGTTTAATGAAAATTTAATGACTTCTGAGGAGTGTGTGCATTGAATTCCAGAGCAGACCGATGTTTACCGTTTTTACAGATGGGGCAGCACTGCTCCGGCTCGTACACGGGGTTCACACACTCGGGGACGGCGCAGTCGGACACCACACAGTGCACCTCGTTATTTGGTTCGCAGCGGCACCATTCACAGGGTGAGGGCTGTGGGCAGAGAGGAGGGAGAGAAATAGAGAATCTGGGTTAGATGAGTCAGTGGGTTTCACCTCGTGTGAGCTCGACATGGTTTCAACAAAACAGCCCATCCAATATGTGCAGTTTTATCTGCTTTTCCCTCATGTAATGTCTTCCACATTAATACATCCCACAGTCATTCTAAACAGAAACAAGCTAGTAAATTATGCACAGAGCTTTATTAGGCCCCTTGCATCGTACCAAACAAAGCTTGTAGTTGTCTTTGAATAAAATCACCAAAATGACCAATCAGGGTGTCTATAAAGCAATGTTCATGATATTCAGTATTTCCCTCCATTCTGCAGCCTCAGGAAACAGTTCCAGCCTCTCACCACCTCTGCAACATGTAAATCAGAGCTATGTGTATGCAACTCTGTGTGCTGCTGCATCTTGACATTACCCTTAAGTCTCCTGACTTAAGGGTAAAATGAACTGTAACGCAATTACGTGGAGTGGAAAAAGACAAACTGTTCCAAATTACAAAAGGTCAGTTGTTCATCATATTACATTTTGTCTCTGCTCATCACAGCAAACACTTTGGAAAGGCCTGTTTGCACCAGGTCAGATCTGTTAGTGACTCAGTACTTGGAGCTAAGGTGCAGATCCTTTATATTTTATGACAGCTTTGCAGTTTACATTGAACTAAGTATTGATTTTGTAAGGGTTAGGCAGGTCAGTGTGTGCGGAGAGAGCAGCATCTGCAGCTCGACAAAATGGTTCAGATGAGTCATAATGAGCCCGATGAGTAATCCATTTGAATGATTCAGAGTCCATAACTTTCCAAAAATGCAGCTGTCAATATGCTTAAGCAAGTCAATTTATATTCAGCGGCAGTTATACTTTGTGAGCAAACTTTGACTCATGAATGACATTGAGGTAACTAAATATACGTTTAAGTTGTGGGAATGTAATATGCAGCTAGAAACATTTCAGATGGATATTGTACAGTATTGGACACTGACTTACACATTTCTTGCCTTGGGGTTAATGAGTAGGTTGTGTCATGTCTTTATGGTAATACAGCTGTGGGCAGCAACAGCCTGTTAACATAACTTAGCATAAAGACCTGAAACAGGGAAAGAACTATCCAGGCTCTGCTTAAGCTCAATAATTAAAGAGAAACAGAGGAAAACCAGTGGAAGTTACCGAGCAAACCCAACAAAAACCAAGGACCCATGTCAAAACAGGAATGTGTGTACTTTGCTGATAAAGCTAATACATTAAGGTCTCATGTCATGCAAAATCAATTTTCTTTTCTTTTAATGCTTTTAGAAGGGGCTTGTGGAGCAGAAGAACATTACGCCTTTTACCATCATCTCAGTTAACAGAGAAATACTCGAAGCCTCTTTGAAGAAAATGCCCGTCCCCCTCAGTTCTGGATGTTTTCAAAGGGAAGGGAAAAAGAGCTACACCTGATCCTTTACAGAGAGGAAAATATTCATTTTTTATTCAACTTCAATTAAGACCAATCAAGATGATGTGAATTGTAAAAGAACTAGGACGTGGGATCTTTAAATAAATTGTTCAGGTTTTTGAAGTAAGGCTGTTTGAGGTCCAAGCATTAGTGCATATTAATGCTTGCCACTAAAGCACCTGGCCAGTTTTGTTTCTATGGGGAGATAGCCAGCTAGCAATGCTAGGTCATATATTGTAGTCAACAGTTCCACAAAAAGCCTTGAACTTAACCTCTCTTTCTTAAAACTACACAAAAAGCTATGTTGGCTTGACTAGATTCAACAGTAAGATTTTTTTATAGCATTGTCTTTTCCTTGACAAAGCCCCGTGTTTTGAACTACTTTGTGATGCAATGTGTGGGCTATGTATCCTTCAGCCAACAACTCCTCTCATTAGATGTTCAGGTACAGTGCTACAGCAGGGTAAGGTAGCGGTCACTTGAGCAAAAAATGATAAATATCAAACTCCCTGGATATTACGAAGATGGGTTGCTTCTGTCTATCTGGGAATTCTTAATTCTAATTTTGCTGCATTCCGCTGTAAGACATTAGCCTTTGACAACTTTGGCTTGTTGTTTTAAATGTGGACATCAGGACTCACTCCTCAGTGCCCAGTATACTGATCAGGACCACAACACACATCAGCAGTTTTAAATTCATGACAAAATTAAAGAGATCTGCTGAGAGGTGGAGGAGAAACGTTCTTAAGTCTCACCTGTGACAGCTATAGGTCTCCAGGTTCATGTGCATGCGCTCACAGTTCATTCACCTGCACCATCAGGGAGCTTGTGATCTGTCCTGCTCCTCCTCAGTTTCCACAACAGTTTTTCCAACATCTTTCTAGCTGTGATTCTACCTGCAAAAGCTCTTCCTCTGTGAACTGTGGTTTATTAAGATATTCTTTCTAGCCCACAACTAATGGCCTGCCATTGCCACTGAAGTCAAAATTGCTCGGTTTTAGTTCATTTTTATTAAGTTTAGTTTTTGTTATTTCTTCTGGCCACTTAACCAGCACCTGGCGGAGGGATACATAACCCCTATGTCAAAACCTTCAAAAGCTCTACACATGAGGACTTTGTTAAAATGCAAGCATCAATACTCAGCTATCCTTCCTTACAATAAAAGCTGGCCAGGGGCTTTGGTGACAAACATTTACAAGTGTTATGGACCTTGAGCAATCCCTCTTCAGAAAGCCCAAACTCTCCCTTTAAGCACACTAGCAAGCAGGCACCAAAATTATATTTCAGTTAAGCCAATTTTCAACATTGTTTTATCAATTCAGTTAAATACTTTGTCTAAATTGTTACACAGTTGCCAAGCAATATCCAGGGCTGTCACTTAAGAGCTATCTTACATTCCCTAAAGGTCTACTAAAGCAACCCTAAATTACAATTCACCTCCCACTTTAATACAAATAATAGAGGCACACATCCTACCAGGCTTTGAGAACTTAGAGCTTTTTTCCCACAACCAAGTCACTTTTTTTTTTGTCACAACTTGGTACATGGCACAGCCAAAATGTTTTTTTATATGCAAGTACTGAAGTGGTTTTAGGACAGTATAAATTGACCAGGTAACTTTCACTTGTCTTGGAGTAACATTTAAACACTTTAGGTGCTGAGGATATGCACTTGGTCAACCACTGATATAACAACCCACAGTAGACCTATATTGCTGATGCTTGCTTATTCATTGCAAGATGAAATTCATTTATGTGACTATGTGGCCTCTTTCTCATCCGAAGAAATAGACATGGTCTTTTAATTTGGGCTTTTATTTTCTTTTTAATTGAAGATCCAAGTTAGATTAGAAACAATAAAACTGCACAATATTTCTTTCATTAGATGAAGAAGTAAAAACAACAGTATAAACATTTATTGATATAAAATATATTTATTTCCTCCTTTCCTGACAGGTATTGGCTAGAATTTGAATCAGAAACTGGCTCATGTTATAAACTTTACTCCTAAGCAGCAGCACGCACCACTTACATTATCTGACTGGCTTGTAATGAATGTGACAGAGAGAATGATCATCCAGTTACCTTCTGGATATGTTTTTTAATGACTTTGCCCTCCCTACGTCAGTGGCTTAGCTTGGTAATACACTCTACCATCAGCTGGAGAGTCGAGGGTTCGAGCCCATCTCTGGCTGTCACAAGTGAAGACTCTTAATCCTGAGTCACTCCAACTGCTGCGTAAGTGGCTCATAAATGGGTACAACAGTGTGTGGAAATGTCAGCAAATACTGATGGACAACTTACATTAAAACTCAGAACCATCAGTGGGTGAATGTGCAAATGCAACACTTCATATGGGCTTGTGCCCACATAGGCTTGTGGAGTATATCCTGTAGATTTCTTGAACTATCTATCTGGCTTGTCAGCACCAGGCTGATTAAGAGTTAGTTTGAGCCAGGGGTTCAAAACTCATCAGACCTTTAACATCTATTGGCTAATAATTATAATAATAATAAAAAAACAGAATTTGTGCAAAAAAAAACATGGCAAAGAATTGCTAAAGGTTTTGAGACTTAAGATGTGGATTCGGCAGGCTTTGAAATACTAAAAAGTGGATTTTATTTTAACTCAACACACAGCTAGAGCTTTCATCCTTTTTCTTCAGCTAAGCAATCATTAAGAATCCTGCTTCATACTAAACGTACACATTGAGATGTGGTACTGAGCATTTTATCCAAGTCTATTTTCAAAAGAAGCAACTGAGACTACACACACAAAATTTCCTTTAACACGGAGTGTTGTGCTTTGGAGAGGTTTTATTTTATTTTGCAAATCAACCTTTACAACTGCATTAGCTCCAGAAAATATATTACCCCATACAACAACAACAGCCCCTCTGTTCATAATCCAGTTTTGTGCAGAGATAAGTGAATGGGCTGCGGTAAATCTGGGTGCTTTAATGTGACTTTTATCAGCTCGCTTTGCCAGGATGCATTAAGAGCCACAAAATGGGAAGTGAGCCTCGTATTTTTCCTGGAATTTATTGCATTCTGGATGCAATGGAGCCACAAATTAAATATTAGCAACAATGAGAGATAGAGAGGGAGTGGGAGAACAGTAATGCATTACCCATTGACCCTCTGATTGTGGGCTCACTGAAAGTATTACTATCTAAATGAGCTCTACAAAGTCATATTGAGATGACAAGCTTGGTTTCTCTGCAGCTTTTGACTTGTGCTCATGAGTTACTGTTGGAATACAAGTCAGAATGTCATGTTTTTCTGCTGGATGAATATATACCGACAGTAGTCAGAACATTTTAATAAAGCTTGTGAAAAATGGAGCATCTCAAGGAAGTCGTCTTGAGCCACTTAATTTTCACTAATGATCTCCCCTCTCTATTAGAATCAGCAAGTATCTCCATGTATGCTGATGATTCAATCTCATATCATGCAGAGAAAATATGAAAAATTAAAATACTAATCTAATGACAGACAGAGTTAATTCAGCAGCAGTGAACTAATATTGTATGTATCAAAAATAACTTACATTGGTTTTACAGTTTTTCTCCATTGGTTTGGCTCATTTCTTGAACAGAAATTACATTCTCAAAATAACATGAACAAACCTCCAAAACACTTGGCAATTGTTCACAACAGAATTGAATTTCTCATTCATTTCATCAAATTGTAAATGTCATGTATCAGTGTCATATTTGCAAAATGATTAAGTACAAGTAGCCTACACTTAGCACAGTTAGCCTACATTTAGCACAATTTCCAAGTAAATAGATCTTTTTGAGCTTAACTGATTGTTGATTCACAGTCTAATGGTTGTTCTCTCCAAACATGTCAGCATCATTTCATTGTATAAGTTTTCACATGCACAATAGTCTGTTCAATTGTCAAAATTAGTCAAGAACATAATACCATGAATACCATATATGAATCTCTTCAAACATTTGATAAATTGGTTAACTGACAGTCAGGTGAAACTAGAACTTGACTAATGAAGGAGGAGTTTCACACATCTCAGATGACCAGTCAAACAGTATGTTTAGTTACATGACAGGAGCTGTCCATGATTGTAAATGCTGCCAAACATGTAGACATGCTTGACCAGGACCAGTACAATTTCTGAACATGGAGGCACCTGGCCAAGTGAATGAACAAGGGCAACTGCCTGCTCGGGAAGAGGAAGAGAAAGAAGAAGAGGAGGAGGGGTAAGGGTGTGTGGTGGTGGAATAGGGGGAAGAGGCCGAGGAGCACGAAGACACCATGTTGTCTCGGATGAAATTCGGGCCACAATTATATGTTACTGTAAATTTCCTTGGTAGTGTGAGTGCAATGTGTGATGTCAAAACTTGGAGACTACTCTTACTGTAAAAATCTTTTTTATTTTTTTTAGTTTTAAACACAATTGTATTCTGTTAGCCAGACCATAAAAAACTAGTACAGTAACCATTGTAAATGAAGGACTGGGCTAAGACTAAGAGGTGGAAATGTGGGACATTTCAATGGTCCTCTGCCATAGTGACAAAACATCTAAACATTTGACTTGCAATGCTTACATAATGCCAAAGGGACAATGCATTTTGGGGACACTGACTATTTCTACGAGAAAGGAATTTAGTTTTGACACAGGAGTGAACTGTTTTGGGAGCGATATCAGCTTTTGCAGATGAACCATGGTGTTATACTGAACTATCAAGGTTATTTTGGCAAAAGCACCAAGAGTGTTGAGAACGTCCGGTCTGTTTAAAAAAATGAGCCAAAGCAATTGAGAAGGATCTTTGAATTTTGGTGGCACTATTCATATGGGAGAGAAATTTAGTTTTGAAGCATGAGTGAACAGTTTTGGTAGGGATATGAGCTTTTGCAAGTGAGCTATAGTGTTGTGCTGAACTGTAAGACTGTTTCGCCAAATGATTTTAGAGTTTTGAGAATTTAAATTGTTTTTCAAGAAATGAGCCAAACCAGTGGAGAAAAACTGTAACTACCAGGGCTGAGCAACTGTGGGAAAAAAATAATACAACCACAATAAATGTTGCAACATTTTTCCCTTCTGCAATATACAGTGTGATTCTCTAAGAGAAAGTAAATGATGTGTTTTAAATCAATGCAACAATTTTAATCTAATTTTTCCAATAAACCCACTAGTTCTCCCATGATACACTGCAGTCATCTGAAACCAGCAGAAAAGGGAAAGTGTGGTGACGCATTTCTTTATAAACTTGAAAAAAAAAAAACGAATGGCTTGCAATTCCATGATGTGAAGCCCACATTCTGAACCATTTCTGACAATACCTCCTGACCCTGAAAAATGAATACTTCTTGAGCAGCCTCATTTTTTTAACCTCTAAAAGCTCACTGTGTTGCACTGCTTAATGTCTGTGGATGTAGCAGTAAAGACTGTTCGAAGATGAAAAATGTCCTGATGCCTCTATTTTTGGGTGTTCATTTAAGGCCCATATGAAGAAAACTGTGGTCAAAATAAGGCTAAAGGAGGAAAATAATTATCTGAAAGTCTTCATTTAACACGATCACACAATGCAATTGTCATGCAAAATGAAGTACCAATCGTTTTATTCCAAATCAAAGCTTATCAGCATAAATCTTCATCTAATCACAGAGAGGTGACACTAGTGACAACACACTGCACAAGCATGTATGAAACTGGTGGATAGAATGGCATATACTTTGTAATCAAAAATTGTGCACAATATGTGGCACTAACAACCATTAAGTCATTTATTTTATTTACTTTATTGACCTTTATTTAACCAAGAAAACCTCATTGAGATTAAAAATCTCTTTTTCAAGAGTGTCCTGGCCAAGACAGCAGCACATACAACAGTTTTACACAAACACACGCAGTCATCAAACACATAAAACAAAACCTCAAGTCATTAAGAAAGAAAAGTCACAATTTTAGACAGCCAATTTTACTTGATTGACCATGTGAGAAAGATAAAGTGCATCAGTCGAAACATCTGCAACCAGATGTGTTCGCCTCCCAGTCGCTTAACATTGTCTTGAAAGTGTCGAGTGAAACCAGATCTTTTAGTTTCATTTAAACCTTTCTTTTTCTCAGCTGGTTTACTGCTCTGTTGTTTGTCCAGCATTTCAATAAATAATGCAAAAAACTGTAATGAATCTGGAATAAACCTGGATGTAAGGCTGTGGGCTGAGCTGAAATGTTGGTAAAAATACAACCCCCCCAAAAAACCAAACATAAAAATAAACAAACAAACCTCTTTCAAATTTTACATTTTTCTGGTTTGTCAGTGGCACAGTCTGTCAGTGCATTCTGTCAGTCATCTGAAAGTTAAAGGTTCGAGCCCAGATCTGGCTGTTACGTGGTGATGTGTCCTTGGACACTTTACCCTAAATTGTGCCCACTGCTGCGTCAGTGGTGTGTAAATGGTAATGAAAGGGCGTGAATGTGTTAACAAATACTGATGGACAAATTACATAGAAACTAAGCAAGTGAATGTAAGAATGAATGGGGGTGAATGGGCAGATGTAACCTGAAAAGCACTATACAAAATATAAAAATATACAAAATAAAAAATTTCTGACAGAATGTCAAAGCAACTTCAACTTTCTCTTATTTGAGTAAAACACCAACCTTAAGAAGCCCTACAAAGCAGCACAATTTGTCAGATTTCATGTCCGTCATTGGATCAGTCTGTTCTGCAAAGCTATAAGATGATACACTTGTGTCTCATTAGAATATGACTATCGGTCATCATAGTTTTAGGAGAAATATGTGGTAACTCCTGTGGTTTAGCTTAGTTATGCTGGAAGCAGGAAGTGACCGTAAAAATGGCAGCCATAAGTGGATAAACAATGATACTGCTAAAGCAGGACGTGAGGCTGTCTATCAGTGTGAACATTTCTTCCCTACAAAGAGAACATCTCTAAAAGCATTTCTTCTTAAAAATGTCTAAAAGAAGCCCCATACACACACATCAAAAAGATCTTAGCATGTCAGGTCAACCCTTTGGTACAGGTGTGCACAAATAAATAAGATGTTTTATTAATATAAAGTTAAATTAAATTAATGTATTGTTCCTAATATTATAATTTACAAGGCATGCTTTTAGAGGTTGTTTGATGTTACCTAAAGCAAAATCAGATTATTCTTCAATGACATACTGAATAATGTGTGGATTTAATTTTTCCCCCAAATAATAACAAGCAATAAAGTACTCATTTAATGTAATTGTTGTTCTTCAGCAACCCCTTGAAACATAACCTGCAGAGAACCCTCAGTAACCAACACTAATTCTTTGTAATCTGTTGGTTGCTCATGTTTTAATGCTGTCATTATTCTTAAAATATGAAATAATCAGGATTCTGTATCTCATCATTTATATTATTATGATTAACTGTAATGTCTATCTATCTATCTATCTATCTATCTATCTATCTATCTATCTATACATACATACATACATACAAATATTTATGTATGTATGTATGTATATATATGTATGCATACATATATATATACACACATACATACATACATACACACACACACATGTATTCTGTATATATGTATATAAATATATATAACCTATATATATATATATATATATATATATATATATATACATATATATATACACACACACATCATACCAACTTCAATATTACTTTAAAGAAGTATAACCCTTCAAAAAACCCATTTCATGATGCGCTGACATTTTTATGAAATAAAAAAAGAAAAGCACACAAAACACACAGAATGATTTCCCTCCCGGCATACTTTATGCTAAAAGAAGATAATTTCTTTCATTGATAGTCTCTGATGTGCCAAAGATTGTAGTTAAGATAGATTGTGTTGCATATTTAAAGAGGAAAGCTAAACTAAGCCCATTTCATCCCATGAGTAGACTAAGTAAAAGGTACCTTGTGCTATTATGTATTATGTATTAATAAAATTTTCAACTTTCACTATATCAAATATTTTTCATCACTTCAGTACCATGCATGACTTAAATATTTCATTTTTAATTATCTTAAAACCTCATTCTTTTTGCACCATCTTTCAAACATCCTGTCTCTAATTTTTATGCAGGGAAAAAAAGATTATTTCCAATATACAAATCACCACAAGGTGCTTTTTAAAAACTACATACACATGAAGGACAAACAACAAAATTAAATATCATACATTTGCATACATCCATCTGCTAAAAAAACTGCAAATATGAAGCCTGGCCTGCTGCTCAAGGGCATATTATGAGACATTATTTTTTTATGCTGCAAGAGGCACAATACAAAAATAGTCACGCTAATGATGGGTTAAAAAATACGTGGCCTATTTCGGCCTAAATGGGCCATGTATCTTTTAAACCATCATTAGCATGATTATTTTTTTGTATTGTGGCTCTTGCAGCATTAAAAATATTGTCTCAAGTGTGATTATTTCAATTATACAGAACACCACTAGCCTACTACAACAGATGTAGTTTAAATTACAGAATCTGGTATTGAAAAACTGTCAGAATACATGCCATACAGACTGTCAATGGAAAAAAAACTAACCTTTGGAACAAAAATTTGTGTATCTGTAAAGGGACAAATGTGACCTGAGTGTTAATGCTTGTGTATTGTGGTTAATCTCATGCCAGAGCTAATGGGCTAATGGGAAACCAACCAACCAACCAACCAAGAAACCAACCAACCAAACAAACAGGTTTGAGCTGTGGCCTTTCAACATAACCCTAAAACAACCTTACTTCCATAATTTCTCTTTCCTGAGGTAAAACATTAATAAAACTGCCTTGGCTGATTATTCTGTCTCTGATATGTCAAAAGCTGTCACAGAGGGATTCAAAATCAGGCAGTGAGTCCATCTACCAGATTTGATGTTTATGAAAGGAGACAAAGTGTTATTAATATATTTCATGAAAGATCAGACCCCTGAATGAAAGAGTGCTGCGACAGTTACTGAATTTCAGTGTGAAAAACAACTTGTTTGTATTCTTGTATCAATCACAGAGTTTCTTATATCTGCCTGGAATGACTCCCGCTCAGAGTGATGTTAATGATGATTGATTTTGTTTGCTCATTCAATGTGTCTGCTGCATATATTAGATCTATTGCCTCCTGATGTGAGACACATCTCAAGGCCTTTCTGCTTTCTAGTGAAACTGCACTGACATGATAAAGGCTTCCTTAAACACACATATAAATGTCACCTGGATGACTTTACTCTTGCCTTATTGGAAATTTCCTCACACAGTTCTTTGCATATCTCACTCCCCCACAAGTCTATAACACAAATCTGCATACATAAATAAAGCATGGCAAATATATGTCCCTATCACGAAGTTACGCACCCCTACAACCATGTTATCCACCCCCGTGTCAGCCTGAGCGCGCCCACAGAAATGCACCAATTACACTGTGAGCTGTTGTCTCATACATATGGAAGATGGACCCCATTTTGTCAACTTGACAGGCTTAACCTGTGGAGGCTGGCAGGGTGGGATTATAGGGCCGCACCTGACACATACAATAAGGCTTCATGATGTCATGTCTGAAAATCCGCTTTATCATACTGCCTGCTTTCCCAACAGGAATATAAGCCCCAGTCTAAGGATTGGTAATTAAATGTTCAAAGCTAGCATAGCTTTGTTTCCCATGAGATTTCCAGGTTGACTGGAGATGAAGTACTTTAACCTTGGGTAACATATAAAAGCAATTACACTTTAATTTGACACTTCCAGCAGGAGAAACCTTGTTTCAGTCAGGATTATGTGAGGTAATAATAAATATGTCTCAGGAGGGGATTGGAGCAACAGTGTACTGCAGTAATGAGCTTCATATTGTTTATCCATGAATGTCTTATGGAGTTGCAGGCCTAATGTGTACATGCATGCTTACATGAAGTTATGATTGTATGGAATTACAGACATGCTTTTTTACATGAACATTAAATCCTTGATTACAAAACCTAAAAAAGGGTTTTTGCAAAAAATGATATGCAAGTAGACTATGAAAGATGATTTTGTTCCATTTTCACAGCTTTGAAGACCAAAATCCAAGTCTGTTATGGAAAAAAAAACACATCCTTAACATGCACTGTTTCATTACTTGTTATTTACACGCTGGTATGGACCAAGCAACAAACTCCTATGTTAAAAGCTAGAGTCAAATCTCACCGTTTCTCATTTGTTCACTTGAGGCTTTATGCAGAGGCACTATAGGTCACAATCACAACCTATGTAAGAGATGATTTTTGCAGAAGAAATGGATATATCTGCAGAAAATTCAAACAACAGATTTGGTTTGAAAAGTTAATGTATTTATGTTGTCTCGCCATATGCAGTCTTGCTCAAAGTATTTTTATCCAGGATTTAAGGTAATGCACAGTCCTATACTGTAAAAATACTAAAGCTCAGAAAACTCAAAATTTCAAGGTAACTGTGTTCAGGGGATTCTTGAGCTTTGGGTTGCATTCATAATTCTTAGTTGTGAGAAAAACTGCCTAAAATCAAGACATGAAGCACATCTGGTGGGATTCAAACTAAGGTCAGCTAATGCAGATACAAGATAAACCTGGTTGCTTACCACTGTGCCAAAACAGCACCCCAAAGTCCCTAGTCTTTATGAAAACTATGTCCACAAAACTTGGCCTGACAACGCCAGACCTCAAACCAATTGTTTCCAGTTTGCTAACTTGAGTATAGAAATGAGACCAATTTAACATACAAAATATAATAAATAAATATGAGATAAATACTTTGCTAAAGTTTAAATTCAACAAAAACATTTTGTTTTGTTGAGTGAAAAATATATTTAATGTCACCAATTTTAAGTTTTCATTATCCCAGTGAACCTGTGGTTTTTCCAGGGGCGCAGATGGGATTTTTGAACTGGCTGGGGCCAAGCTGTCAGCAGATGATTTCAACTCAACAAATTATTTTTGTGTAGTTTGCGCTATAGCACTCAATCAGTTACTTTTGTAAAAGTCTATGGGCCAATGGGTTGCAATAAAAAGCCATAAAACGCCACTGGCGAACTCTTATTTCAATTCATGGATTAACAACATTGAACACTGCTAAACAAAGGCCTACCTCAACACAAGCCATACATGATGTAACTGTTATTTGTCTGGAAGGCCAATCACCCACCAAAACATTGTGCCTTATGCAAAATATTTTTTATTCAAACATTTTTATAACTCTGAAGAACAAAAACATAGTTACATAAATAAAAAAAAAGTATTTATACTGTAAGTGAAATTCACATTTTAAATGACAAAAGTAGCATTATCAGGAATTCTCTAGAAAAAGCCAAACACATTTACAGCCTAGAAGCAGACTCAATGAAGCACAGGCGCAGCTACCAGTTCTTCATTGGGACCCTGGGGGGTGAGAGTTTGCCTTATGTGTTCAATTGAAGGTTGGAACTTGGAGCTCTGAACAATGCGACCCTAAAACTGAGTGTGCCCAGCGCTTTCCAGCCTAACAGACGCACAACAACACATGTAACTACAGTTACTACAAATAACATGAATTCTATGTTGGGTTGGTATGATTGATCTGACTTTCCGAGTTGGAGATCCGACTTCATGGGGGTTTCTGATTAAAATTCTGACTTGAAGATTGGAAATTCTGACATTTGTGTATAACTGGAATGCACCATTAGTTGAAACACACAAACACCAAGTTCTCAATGCGCACTGCCGAGAGCACAGTAAAGCCCAGAGATATTAATCCTCCATTTTACCGGCGATGTTTGTCCTCTTATGCTGGGAAAGTGGGGGGGACGGATCGGTGTCACTATGAATCTGCACTGTAAAGTCCAATTAGTTATCATTACTTAAAAAAGCATGCAAAACGATTGCACTTAGAAAAACAAGTAAAGAGAACTAGTTATTTTAAATTGTACCAACTAGCACTTCCTTCGTAGAGTACACTTACAAATGAGTTTAAGCAACTAAAACAATCAAGTAGGGTGTACTTGATAACTTACTTTAGAATACTCTTGACTTCGTAAAGACTACTCAGAATTACTATTTTAATCTACTAAATGATTGCATGTTAAATTTACTCTGTTCAGTCCATAAAACACACTTATCTAAGTTGAACTAACTTGGGGGACTTATCCCCCTGTCCCTAGTGCCATATGCACGCATGGGTGTTGCTATATGTATGACGGCCTTTAGTCCCTCTTCAAAACTACTTCTATGTCTGTTACCCTGTTGATCTAAAGTCAGTTTAAGGTCGCTTTCACACCTAAAGTTTGGCAAACTTATTTCAGTTCACTGCAAAAGTATTTCATTTTTACTTGGTTTGGTTTTCTTTCACATCACTCTTTGTCAAGTTGACCAAAGCCTGTCAAATGTTATGTAATATAGCCCCCTGTTATGTGTTGGGGCTTTAAGTGTGGTCTTTAGTTCCTGCCATCCAACCCTTTGTTGCACTATGACCTGGTAATACACAACCAGAACTGAGTATTAACATCATTTAGCTTGAAGCAGTTCTGAAGTATTCTGTGCCATAAATTAAAGTTAAAGCTGCATTTAGGCTGCATCAGTTGACAACTGTATCTTTGCTGAAGTGATGTGTAAACATATTACGCATGGATGTGGATGTCAGCCTGTTAAGAGGACATGGAGGCTGGTGGTGCATGCTTATGTTAGCTGCACTCTGCTTTATTGTTAGTGAATGCTACATTAGGTTGCTTACTGTTGAAGTGTTCCTCCTAATCCAAGCCCTCTCTCCCTTTTGGTATGCTTGCCTTGTTTGGTCCTTCTTTGGTTCGTATCGCTTTTCCATCAACCGTAAACTAAGCTCTGGTTCACTAGGAAGTGAACAGAGACCCCTGCTTTTTGGTGGACCAGAGGTGAAATCTCTGGAGTTTTGATGAGAGCGTTCATATCACCCCAAATAATCCAAACTTTCCAACAAAGCATTCCAGAGTTTGTTTTGTCTGGACCAGACATGTGAGGTTTGAAAGCATCCTACAACTGCATTTTAACATGGCTGCTGCCACAGAATAGACTCAAAACCCCTCCTCAGTAACATAATGGCTGATATCACTTTGGCTTCTTCAGATCTTTTTTTTCAATTGATGGAACATGAACGCGTTCATGACAATCCCACACATGGTTAGAAATTCTATTATTATTAATAATAATTGTTATTAATAGTAACTGACATAACTTTAATTCCAGGGAGAGCTGCACTTAAAGATACATTACACCAAATCATAGACTACATAAGTAGTAGATGTGTGCATTTCAAAGAAAAATAGTCTTTGAAAGTCAACTCTGCCAACTCTTTGTTATTATTTTTTTTTATGATTTTTCAAGTCACAGACATGTGCGTTTGTGGAGATATATCAAAGTGATGGTCTGCTCTTGAAGAAGCACCTGGTGCACCCCTGCTGTACTACTGAGACAGCATCAATTCAACCACCAACCCAGCCTTCAGATATAAGGTTTGAACCAGCAACCCTCCAACTTCTGACTGACTGATGAATGTAGATAGACTGTATTGTACATCTGAGTTTATTAGCTTTATGCCAACACGATAGAATTTGTTGACAGAATTACAGATGAATCTTTGATTGCTATCTTGATGAAATTAAGTTAATTTTATTGTTCAGTTGATCCTTTTCACAAAATGCTCAGCAAATTACATTTTTTCTCACATTATAAACTGCAATGACATTTTTACAACACATTCACAGTCTGTACCCACACAGGACATCGGAGGCTTCATCTTCAATATTTAGAGTGGGCCAGCAAACAGCTTTCAGATTTAATACGGCTACAACCCAGCTACAAATAAAAAAGAGAGATAGCTGATTAGAAATTTTATTCTAAATAATACATCAATGAATGTTTGAAAATTCAGTCAATTTTTCCCTTCTCTTAGAAAAAGGAATTGGATGTGAACAAAGTAGCATCATCCTTTATTGTTGGATTTTTTTAAAGCCTCAAATTTTGCATTTGACCTTCCACAGCTAGTTTTTTTTTTAACTAGATGAAAGCACCTTTTATTTAGTTTGTTTAGCAACAAATTGATCACTATTAGCCACTTCATACTCTGCCTTTCTTGTCCAATTTACTCTGAATAGAACCATTATCAAGAAAATGAGCATCACTTATCACTGAAATTGACTTGACTGAGAGCACAAGCTCATTAGGAAAATCCAAAATATTTTTTCTTTTAAAACCAAAAGGCAATGTCCATTTTCTTAAAGTCTACGTTTTAAACCCCCATGTTGATTAGTGGGAAAGTCTAATCTCTGAAACCCAAGAAGGAGAAGGAGAGATGAACTCCATCTAGAAATGAAATGTTGGATGTGGCGAAGTCAGACAGTCTTTCACAAATATTAAAACATTGCTTCTAAGAATAATGGATCAACAAGTCCCTCCTACTAGTTTAAGATCTAACATTAAACATGAAAGGTAAATGATTATGTACTACTGTCATGTTTATTGTCCAACTGATTACGCATGGACTTTAGAACACAACTAGCACCTTCATCTACAACACAATTATATCTCATTTTGCCACAGTTAGTTTAAGAGCAAGTATATATAAAAAATGGATTTGTCAACAAAGAACCTTTAATTTCTTTGTAGTCAGAGCAAAGTCTATGAAATAGTCTTTTTTAAGTCCATCTTCATAATAAGACAGTGTATAATACATTTGTTACATTTTATCATAATCTTTGTCACACATATGAAGTTTTCAAATTTCCCAAAAGAAGTTTGTCTATGCCTTACCCCTCACTCCCTCCCCAAAACATATGAAGACACACATCTCTCCTCCCACCTGAACTCTCTCATTCTTCTTTTCTGTGTGCCTGTTGATGTTTTAGCTTTTGCAGTGCCATCAAGTTTCCTCAGACCATGACCCAAGATTTTATCTAGATTTTATGATTATTTGACTGCAACAGTGTTGCGAGGCGAGGAACTATAATATTTAACATTATAGTCCCTCGCAATATGTATCAACACCCGTGTTTTAGCTCCATTGATGTAATATAAAGTGAGCTAACAGATGCACTGGCAAATCAACAGCCTAAGTTCATAATAAACACCAGAGGTACAAAGAGAGTCAGAGCAGCAATATGAGAGGCTATTGAGTGGTGCAGGAATGAGTCATAAAACTCAGGAGTTAGCATTTAGCACTTCATGGTTCCCAAGGCTGAAAGTGCAGGCAATTTAGAATACATGTTTTGGATAAATGCCTGAAATAAGGTTTGTATGCACATGGGATTTTAATGTTGAATCTTAAATAATAAAATGTATCTGATATTCCCATTGAATTGTAAATTGTTGTTGTGTGTATAAAAGGATGGTTGCTAACAAACTGCCACAAAGGAATACAAAAATGGCTGACCCTAATGTAGGCGTTTCTGATTGTTTTTATATGATCAATAAGTCTCACACCATTACAACCATGAAGACCAACCTGACAAGATTACTTGATTATTTGGAGTTCTTAAACAAGAGGTCACAATGTGATGTTATACATCTGAAATATTTTAACTGCTTCTAAGTCAAACTGCCATGTTGTAGTTGCAGAGCAGCTTAATGATGGCTTTTTACCCTCAATGATTATGTTTAAGCCAAAGAAATTATAAAAATTAGTTTTGTTCATCAAGATAATCACAAAGAACTAAACATTTTTAACACAAGTTGATGTGTTAAAAAAATGTGATTTGTGGACACAGCTTGGTTTTCCCTTTCTATCTCTATATAATATGGATTACATTTTGTCTAAAAAAAAAAAAAAAAACACCTTGCAAAAAACACCTATAAGTTTAACCAACTGTATGCATAACACTGTGTGTGTGTGTATGCATACAGTTGGTTAAACTTATACGCCTGCATAAAAGTAATCAAATTCATACAAGTGTGCATCAAATAAAAAAAATGTCCTAATATAAGATAGACATTTTATATTATTTTCCATTAATAAGATGGATATTTTGAATGCAAGTTAACAGCCAAGATTTAATATATTAGAACAAATTAGATTAGACAGAATGTTATTAATCCCTTGGGAAGACTCCTCAGGGAAATAAAGATCTCAGCAGCATTGTATAACAGCACACACAGTAAAAAAAGCACACGGATAACAAAAAGTAAAAACAATTTGTAGATATAAATATAAACAAATATGGGCAATATACAACATCAAAATAGTAACATTTTCAAAAACAAAAGTCCCTGATGAGAAGTCCTGGTCCAAACAGCATTGTTCAAGCCCCTCAAAGACCTGACATGTCGGTGGTAAGTGGACTTGAGCTTATGGTGGTTTACTGGTCACCTGACCACTCAAAGCGCTTCTTCACTGGAGGTCACACTTATCAATTCACTCTACATTCACACAGTGATGGTGGAGACTGCTATGAAATGTGTCATCAGTATAAGTTAATCTCATTCATGCACTTTCATACTCATTTGCACTAGGGATGAGAAGATTAACCGAAACGTATCGATACGCGGTCATGCGCGTGCATGATGCAAGTGCACTGGTAGAGCAGCTAAGAATTAATGCAATGTTGGAAGCATATCGAGATGCATCGGTTATTAAATATTTTTATCGATACAATCCAATCTATTTAATACATAATTTGTGTTTCTACATTTATTAATAAGTGCTACCAACCCATTTGGGGTGCATTATTTAGTCGACCCCACATAAAGTAAGCGACAGACTTGTGGATTTGTATACTACAAACAGTAACATCAGCTCCGCAGATGCACTGTGATACATGCGCCGTAGATGAATACTAGTAGTCAGGGGAGCGTGAGGAGTAAAGTAAACAAACATGCCTGACGCTGAGCGAATTTATCCCGTGCTGAGTTTTAAATCTTAAGTTTGGCAACACTATGGATTTTACAAGAGGGACAGACGACTTGACAAGACGGATGCAATTTGCAAAATGTGCCTCGCTGCTGTAAAATACACGGCCTCTACAACTAATCTGATAACTCACTTGAAGCGGCGCCACGGTGTTGTCGTGGAGGCATCTGCTCCCCTGCCTCCCCTGCTTCCAGCTCGGATTCGCCTACAGCTGCTCATTCCAAAAGTGGTGAGCAAAGTATTACAGAAGTATCGCAAACACTAAAAGACATCTTTGCATTCATAGTTCATGAAAGAAATCACTTTCGGCTAAGCCTTCTTTCTGCTAAATGAGTGCAAATAGTTGAAAAAAAAAAAAAAAAAAATATATATATATATATATATATATATATATATATATATATATATATATATATATATATATATACATATAAATATATATATATGCAAATAGTTAAAAAATGTATATATATATATTTATATTGCTCTTATATTTTCCTGTTTATCTTGAGGATACTTAAATATGTGTCACGTGTTTGAAAATTGCACAGAAAACTGAAACAGGTTTGTGAAAAGTCTTGGTTTTACTTGGCAAATAAATAATCAAACTCATTGAATTGCACAACATCCTCTTTTACATATCTACATGAACTTTGATGAACTTTGTCTAATTAGATCGTGCTTAATTGCTCTGTATCATGATTTGGGTGTGAATTGTATTATATTGCATTGTAAAATGCCACACATGTATCTTCAATATATCGGATTTGAGACATTGTATTGAGATGCGTATCGTATTGGCATTATACTTTAGATGCCCAACCCTAATTTGCACACCATTGTCAGAGCTGTGGGCACCAACTAATGTTAAGTGCCTCAACAAGGACACATGACCGCAGGAGTTTGGGATCAAACCCCCTTAAACAATCAAGCATATCTCTGTAGACACACTGAAATAATAAATTTGTGGATTACTGTGAGGTTAAATGCCTGCAATAAATTTTTTTATATTCTTTAGCATAAAAATGGACATTATCACAATAAAAAATATCTCTTCCATATGTAACACTTTGACCAGTGACATGTTTAACAGTTGAGATGTAAACTTGAGATGCTCTGTCGGAGTTGACTGGCAAAACAGGAATTATCTGTGCTACTCTGTATCAGTTTTTGTCTGGAATGGGACACAGGGCCACATCACTTGCTCACATTTTTACTTGATTCTTTTTCAAAACTGACAGATAACTCTCTCATCTCTTGCTGACCTTTGGCTGCTCCTTAGTGAACACTATGCGAAGAGACCAAGAGAAGAAGAATCTGGGCACATCTGACTGATCAACAACTTATTGAAAGTTGACACTTTCTTTATTGGTCAAAATAGGGTCACAATAACAAAACAGTTATGATTTTCTAATCACAAAGTTGAGATAGGGAAGCCATTGATCAAAGATTTACCATCTTGTATTCATAGTACAAATTATCTGATAAATAACACAACACCTCATGGCGGGATAAAAAACCTCCTTGAAGTGGTACATTTGACCTGAAACTCTCAACTGATACGCAAAATGCTGTTCCCATAGAGGTCGATTGTGTGGTTCCAGAGATATAATAAACAATAGTCTTACAGCTCATGGTTGATAGTCAATTTGTGGAGCTGTAAGGGTTCAGCAGCATTTAGAGCAACAAGGTATTGTTGAAACTGTGCTCCAATGTTTACTTTGGTTATATAACATACCAAGACATGTTGCTCCAACTGATCCCAGATGTTAGCAAACAACCCTTGCTCAGTGAGTGTTTCTCATTTGGTATCAAGGGCATATCCCTTTGATTTGAGTGATAATAGCACATTTACATGTTTATAAGTGAAGCATAATTATAACCATTTTTCAGTTTTGGATAATTTCTTCAGCATTAGATCCAGACCATTTGTCACATTGATGCATTTACATCATGGGATATGCCTCCTCTCTCAGATGGGAGACCCTCCTGGAGCCAGGTGTTTTGTTTGGCCCAAATTTGGCTACAGTGGAGAAAGCAAGTCTAGGCATGTGTCTCTGCAGGGACAGTAAACACTAGAGCACATTGCCTAACATTTAGAGCAACAAGGTAGTGTTAAAAAGGCACACCATGGTGCCATGTAGTTAAAATTGTATGAGCTACTGCATCATATCACAAGGCCTACGTTTATCCAGTTAGTGATGAGTGTAAAGTGAAACCCACTTTTTTTTATTTCTTCTTACTTTTAATGCAAAGACAAAAAAAGACTATAAAGTCAAGGAAATCAGACATAAATCAAAAGATTACACAGCATCTACGGACAATTATTCACATATTTATGCCTCTACACATAAAACCCTGTAAAATCTGATTAACACCACAGGTTTTAAAGTAAAGCATCGAAAAAAGTCAAGTCCACAGAGTTTTCACATATCAGTCTTAATGAGATCAGCAGATCAAATTGTTCTTTTTATTGTGCCCTATGTGATTTTTTACATTTTAAAAAAAAAGCGCTGACCTAATTACAGTTTTTATCTACAAGACGTGGACAAAATTGTTGGTACTCTTCCATTAAAGAAAGAAAAAAACCACATGGTCACTGAAATAGCTTGAAACTGACAAAAGTGATAATAAACCAAAATTTACTGAAAATTAACTAATAAAAATCAGACATTGCTTTTGAACTGTGGTTCAACAGAATTATTTAAAAAAATACAATGATGAAACTGGCCTGGACAAAATTGATTGTACTCCTAGAAAAGATTGAAAGTGATTTGACCATCAGGACATGTCAAACTAAGGTGTGTCCTGTAATTAGCATCTCAGGTGTCTTCAAACTTGTAATCAGTCAGTCTGCCTATTTAAAGGCTGAAAAGTAGTCACTGTGCTGTTTGGTATCGTGGTATGTACCACACTGAACATGGACCACAGAAAGCTAAGGAGAGAGTTGTCTCAGGAGATTAGAAAGAAGATTACAGACAAGCATGTTAAAGGTAAAGGCTATAAGACCATCTCCAAGCAGCTTGATGTTCCTGTGACTACAGCTGCACATATTATTCAGAAGTTTAAGGTCCACGGGACTGTAGCCAACCTCCCTGGATGAGGCCACAAGAAGAAAATTGATGACAAATTGAAGAGATAGATAATACGAATAGTAACCAAAGAGCCCAAAACAACTTCCAGAGATTAGAGGTGAACTCCAAGGTCAATGTACATCAGTGTCAGATTGCACCATCCATCGCTGTTTGAGCCAAAGTGGACTTAATGGAGGACATCACTGTTGAAAGCAAATCATAAAAAAGAGAGACTGGAAAAAATGCCTAATGCCAAAATGCCAAAAAAAGCCAAAATGCATATTGACAAGCCACAAAGCTTCTGGGAGAATGTCCTTTGGACAGATGAGACAAAACTGGAGCTTTTTTGCAAGTCACTTCAGCTCTATGTTCACAGAGGCAAAAATGAAGCATACAAAGAAAAGAGCACTGTACCTACTGTGAAACATGGAGGAGACAGACAAGGTCATCACTTTTCCCTCATGCCATATTTTTATCCGTCATTTTTAATTTTCCTTTTCTGATTCCAATTAAACGGAATCTAATGAGAGCATTCACATAGTTGCACAGCTTCATCACCAATAACCTCTCATGTGAAGAGCAGTCTTACAGTTATGCACACACAGACTGAGCATTAATCTTTAACGTCCTTCTTCTGCACTGACAGCAGAGCATGTCAGTGTCTTCAGCCGGATGATCTGTCAAATGTAAGACTGCATTCAACCTCGTGTGTGGTTTTTCTGATTTATAGTGTTCTTTTGACCAATCTGTCAGTTTTAATAGGAGCAAAGTAATTGATCATAAAACAATCCATTTTCTTATATTTGATATCATGCAACTTACAAAATCATGTTCAGTCACTAAATCTGTGCGTAAAGTTAGGAAAATTTATTTAAAAACTGAAAGTCTGCACAATCCTTTTATCTGTGCCAAGAAAATAATAAGAAAATTAGGCAAAGAACACTTTTTACTCATAACTCAATACATGATTTACTGTGATTGCAAGCGCATGCTACATCAGGAGAAAAATCTGCAGCACCAGCACCCTATGACTGTTCTGAAGCATTCTCAGCTCCTAAACCTGCTGTCAGTGAGTGGAAAGAGTGATGCAGTCAGCTCTGAGAGACAAACTGAGTGATTATGGCTATGAAGGGGATCTTTTTTACACAGGTTAAATGACCTCTTCCAAGAAGTATTAAGAGTACAAAACAGAGAAGGTTTCCTTTAGTGTGTGTGTATGAGAATGACGGCACAATGGATCATCCCTCTTTTTCCAGTCCATCATAACGACAGACAGCGTCCAAATCTTGCCGTCATTCATCAAACAATTCTGTAAATGACGGAAAACATTTGGTTGATGCAAACCCTGTGTCTGATAGTCCAAATGTTGTCTGTACTTTGTGGATAACACTGTGCCAATTTGCACCTGCCTTTCAAACGTGCTAAATATTAGACGGAAAAACACCAACCGCAACTATTTGGGGTTTGATAAATCACATTGCAGGTGCTAAATGATTACATTTGCATCTCCTCCTACCAGTATTTTGCACATTCTGAACATCTGCATGTATTCTGCATATTCAAGAAGGCAAACACGCTAAATGGTTCGCGTGTGCTATTTTGCTCATTTAGCAGACGCAGTCCTCGGTGCACCCTAAGCGCACGCTATCAAGTTTGCATGTGTTTTTATACACGCAAAGCTTTAGTAGATCAGGCCCACTGTCTTTTCCTTTGGTCATTAAAGGTATGAAAAGCCCCAAGAAGTAAATCTTTAAAACTAAATGGGTTAACAGGAGGTAAAATCAAACTATTCTGTGTATGATGATCTCATTTTGAATACACAAACTCACACACAGATGGTATATATGCACTGTACTTTATCCTGTGGCATAATGATCAACATTACAGCTTTGAAAGTGGTATAACAGCTGAAGATCTGTACTAGCTGAACCAAACATCAGCAAAAAATAATTGAACAAAGGCTGCTTGTCAGCTGAATTATGGCCTTTTACTGATTTCCTGCAGCGATTCTGCTCACGAGTCTGTGCCTTCTACCTCTCAGTGGCTGAAACTCTTCTGTGAAGTCACATCCTTTCTGATCAGCAATGGATGGTCGCCAATGTGAAGTGAAAATCAAACACATTTTGAGCTTTCTGTAGCATATCAGGGCATCAACAAGTAAATTGGAGGTTTAAAATCCAATTCAATTCAATTTTGATTGATACTGATGGACCTCAAACAGCAAAAAAGTATTTTCAAACCAATTTCCTGTTAACAGCTTTTTAAATTTAGGCTGAGTTTCTAGAAGGAAAAGAGGCATCAGTTTTCATTAAATTTCATATTTTTAGCTCCATGAAGTTTATGGCATTAGGATGTAGCTTTTCCATATTATAAAAATAGTTTCAAAGTTGATCTGGATGTTCTGATTCAAAATGTTAGGACAAGCACCACCATGATTACAAGAACACAAGTCACATGTTTTACTCCTTTTTGACATGTTTACATGGTCTGAGGTCATACCAGAACATTTATTAAAGTTTCTTGTGAAAAAATCCATGCAGCTATTGCATTTTAGCATACCTACAAACCTCTCTGTTTTTTTGTACCTGGGCAGAACAGGCTGTTTCAGTGCAAATACTCAAGACTAGTGGCTTTGGCTTTTAAGCACTGTGCGGCAATGTTTATTTTGGCAATACAAATATGCCTAGACATGTTGCCCCAACTGAAGGCAAATATGTGCCTAAAAAACCTTGTTCAGAGATTGTCTACCATCTGGTAGAGAAAGAAAATCTCCTAGATTTGAGTATTAATAGTGCATTTACATGCGTACCAGTGAATCGTAATTATTAATTTTACAGTTTGGGTGATCCAGACTATAAGTCACACATGCATTTGCCACATCATGGAATATGTTCCCTTGCTTAGATGGGATACACTCCTTGAATCAGGTATTTTGTTCACCCAAAATTTGGCAACAGTGGGGAGAGCAAGTCTACGCATGTGTCTCTGCAGGAACAGTCAACATTAGAGCACAGTGCTTAACATTTAGAGCAACAAGGTAGTGTTAAAAAGGCACACCATGGTGCCATGTAGTTAAAATTGTATGAGCTATTTCATCATATCAGTTTAGTCTAGGCATGTCTCTGCAGCAAAAGCAAACATTAGAGCACAGTGCTGAAATGCTCAAGTCACATCTTGTGAGAGGCATTGTCAGACATAGCACATAAGGATTTACTATAAAACAGCCTGTTTGGAACAGAGATGAAATAGTGGGGTTTACATAAATGTTCAAATCCAATATCTTAAGAGAAATTTCAAATGAAAGACTTAAAATACGTTCTTCTAGGGACACTAGAAACCAGCATATAATTAAATACTTAAAAAGTAATAAAATATGTGACCTATCATGCAGGAAAACAAACATATTTCTCATTAACTACCTGAAACGTCATTGATTTTGAAAGTGCCCAACAGCCCATCCCTGATATTTAGTCTTGTGTTGTCTAACAAACACTATAAACATGCATTTACCATCACAGATTTATTTTAACCTTATAACCTCTTTTGTCTCAAGAGTAAGGTTATCAATGAACATTTTTTAGTCTGCCTGTTCTTAGTTTGTTTCTTTAGCCAGCTCCAATGCAAAAAAAACAGACCATTTGTAATCAGTTTTATTACAATTTACATGCAGCTCAGGTACAGTTTCCTTTCCTCCTGTGAGGCATGTTGCTATCTTTAGAGGAAAGAGATGATGAGACATCATTTACTTATCCTCAAAGTAAACACTAGTGCTAAGGACTA
Organism: Cetoscarus ocellatus; assembly: GCA_037902135.1. NCBI lineage: Eukaryota > Metazoa > Chordata > Actinopteri > Labriformes > Labridae > Cetoscarus > Cetoscarus ocellatus. The sequence goes on along the minus strand of JBAMNC010000677.1, from coordinate 1,705,457 downwards.
GACCCGCTTTTATTTGTTCTTACAAGCAAAAGCATCACTCAAAAAGTAGCTGCAGGTAAACTGTAGGAAAGAATTGGAATTGAACTCAACATAAACACAGCCATTTATCATTTGTCTGGTTGGAGGCGACACAATCAATTTTTAAAATGGGAGTGTGAGCCAGAAACGACAAAACTCAGACACAGCTTTGTTGTTCATGTCCCACTTACTATTTTTCCATTCCCAATTCGTTCTTCAAACTGTGTCTTGATCTCACAAGTATCACCTTGGCCCCCCCAAAAAATAACTCATAAATAGAAAACCGCTACATGCAGCCATACCACACTTCTGATTTCTTAAATGTTTTCTGCAGCACCTGGTGTTTCTAAGTGCATCCTTCTCCCTGTGAAGAGTTTCCCATGCCTTACAAAAGAAAATGGAGAATTGAATTTGGGCGTGCATCCTGACATTTTTTGTTGGAGGAAAAAAGTCCCCTTGTCTTTATTGGTTTGGAAGTGAATCAGCTGTCATGCTCGTGCTTCTCATTCCCACACCGAGGCGAATGGAGCTGAGGCTCGGGAAACAATAAAATGTGTAATAACCTTCACTGGTGCAAGCGGTAATGTGAAATACTCGGTGGCTGGACAACAGGGTCACAGAAATCCAACCCATGTGGTTAACAGGAGTGACTGGGGTGGGTTGACAGGCAAACTGCATGGTGCTGTTGTATAAGTCAAAACAATATCCAACTGCTGGTTGAGGACAGAAAGAGAAGGGGATGGGGGGTTGATTCAAACTCCAGCGAGGCGAAAGTGCATACAAGTTTAAACCAGAAATACCTGAAAATTGGCGTTCCCTAATTGTTTGCATTTAATTACTTACCTCTAATTGAGTCCCTTGTCGCCCCAGAAAAATTAAATAGAAAAATCAATTTGAGCAATCATAGTCACAGCTTTTATGACCGTTTTGTCTCATAGGTGTCAGCGCTGGAGAAGGCTAATTACTCTTGTGCGTGATGTGTAGGCAGCTCCCTTTGTGTGTGTGTATGCTGCTATAAATGAAATGTTGTTAATGTCAGCACAGGTGCTTTCACAGTGTGTCTCCATAATTATGGTGCATTAAGCTCTGCAACGACGAGTTTTATTGACAGAACAATTAAGGGTAAAAAAATTATGAAAACTTTCCAATGATTTGCATTTGCTAAAGGTGCAGAGGGATAAAGAGTGGTGCTGTTAATGGATTAGAAAATAATCCAAATATATTATGTTTTGTGATTAATTGATTACATTTAGTTGCATGTCTGGATGATTTTAGAAGTGCTTTAAAAATGCATGTTTGTTGGGATTAGTACTAGTGGAAGTTTTTGCTGAATTAGGGAAAAGTGCTGACATTCCAGATGGAGAGTAGGGGTGTGTACTGACAATACAATATGTATTGCTAACATTCCTGTCAAGTTTAGGATTTGAAAAAAAGGGAAATTTTCCAGCGCCCGCTCTGAGCCGTCCCACCACCCCAACCAAACTCCAGTATCCTTTACATTTTAAGACAGGTGTACAAGAAGTCTAAAATTAACCACTCATCAACCACTTACTAACTACAATCAGGTGATCAGAATCTGACATTAGTTGACATTGAAATGCTGTGAACATTCCTACATTATAACATGCCTTAATGAAAAAAACAAAAACAAAAGGCTATATGAAACATATTTATTTATTTTACATATTTTCAGTTCATATAAAAGTCAGCACATTAAATATTTACTGTTATTTCAAATTGCTTGTCTTTAAGTTAAACATTTACATTTTATTTTGAATACATACTTTTTTCGAGATATTTACGCGACTTCTTTGTTTTTTTTGGCAGCAATGCCTTCTCCTTCGTCGCATCCATGCATCTCTCCCCTTTGTTTTTCTTGGTTTGTTCCAGCTGTTGGCACTAACCTCGCGACAACTGCCTCCCAGGCTACTGCAGGTGGCGGTTCTCACGAGGCTCTTTCTTCTTCTTCGGTTTTACGGTGTTTGGCATCCATCACTTTGGTGCATTCCGCCCCATTCCCACAAGGCTAGTGACAGAGTTCAGTTTGGAGAGGCAGAGTAATGATTTTTTTTTTTTTATATTATAATACAGGAAATTTAAGGGAAAATACTAATATGGGAGGACAGCAGGAAAGAGGGGTAAAATACGATAGTTTCCCGGCCAAAACGGGAGACTTAACAGCTATGATTGCTAACCTTACCCTCAATATATTTCACTAGTCCATCTGGGAAAGAGGCAATAGAAAGTGTCTGTGAACGGGCAGGTGACTGGATGATGGATCCATCATTCATTACAGACCAAACAGATAACGTAGTGAGTGGACACAACTGTCGCAATGTAAAAAACAAAACCTGAGCCATTTCATGGAACAAACTCGAAGCAAAACATGTCGGAAGAGGAGCAAAATGATCCTTTCTATAGAGAAGTTTGCAGTGTTGTTAGTTGTTTCTAATTTAATAAAGAAATATGGTCAGATTTGCTGTTAGCATCTACGCTAATCTCTGTACCAGCGGTCGCTTCCTGATGTCGTCTCACTCGTTTCTGCTCTAGAGGATGCTGATTGGGCCTGTGCTGCTTTGGGCTGAGCACATACGTTATAGATTGGAGCTTGGCAAGATGGACCTGTTTGATTATAGACATTGAATCAGGCCGAGCCATCTGCACTGCAACGTTAATTTATGGTGACATATGAGTAAAGATTTGATATATTACGATTATGCTTATGAATTTTTTTCATCGCTGACTTTTGATGGTTAACTCCAAATGAATTGCATTTTATTGGACATTGAGAATATTTGTACTCTGTTTTTTATGTTTATGTTTTATGGTTGTGTGCATATTGGTAAAGTACAGCAATTCTAACCAGAGTACTGATACATAAATAGAGTGTATGTTCTTTATTATTAGATTAATTTTTATTTAAACTAATGCTCAGTAAAACAAATATAATCTGAAACACTGACTTAGGGTTAGGATGCAGCTTCAGAGTCCATATTCTATCAGTACACTGTTTGACATGGCTATTCATTCAGAAGTGTGTAAAAGTGCATGTCCAAAATGACTGATTTCTCTGTGTGGGTAACCAAGGTTAAGTATTAAAATATGGAATTTTATCATGACATTTGTCTCACAAAAGTAACTTTACGTCAGGTCTAAATAAACCTTATTTTAATTTAAAGGGAAAAATAAGAAAGTTCTGTAGTTAATAATGTTATCTGAACCACAGAGCAAAAACTCAGAAGACAGTGAAAGAGTGCAGAAAAGGATGAAGTTACTTTTTTTATCTAAAAAGGGAGTAACAGTGTCCTCTCTCTTGGTAGGTACTCTCTGCTTTGTGTTTGTAAACAAATCCTCCTCTCGATAAGAGGAGGTCAGTTGATGGGACAAGAGTCTCCACAATCTCTACAAGCATATAAAAAGGAGAATAAACATCCTTACTTTATATCAGCGTAGAGCAACAGGTGTTTATGATGCTGCTTCACGTTGTAATTCTCATCTGGGTGAGGGGAGAGGAGCTCTATCAGCTTGGTCAATTTTTGTGGAGCTGGAGTCACAAGGACTAGAGAGGGTAAATACTCACAGGAACTTTGAGTCAGCTGGGGGAGCTTTGAGGCTGATCCTGTCAAATATAAGACCTCTTTCTTCGTCCATTTCTACATGGCATCTGTTGACATTACTGCTGTGTCCCTCCCTGACGTCCTGATGTTTACACACGTGTGCGTTAGTCACGCAACTAAAATATCAGTAGCATTTAAAATAATCCAAATAGTCTTTTTTAAAATTCTTCATGAGCCCTGAAACATTTATCAACTTTATTGTTTGTCCCAGTAACAGAAATAAAAACAATAGATAGAACAAAGAGAGGGAAAGTCAAATGGCTAAATGTTTACTGCCAACTATGGTCAGAGGCTGCACTAAAATACTAAACTAATTACTCAGATTTCTATAAATTATTGAATACTAAAATATTATTAAATTGTACTGAAGCTATTGATGTAGTATTTCACAAAAAAGTGATATTTTGGTGAATTGATAATATTTTACACCCCTAGTGGTGGGTGTTTCATTAGCTCCACTTGTTGTCAGTGGAGGGACGTGGAGTTTATGGAGGAGACCCTACACGCAAGGCAAGTGACACCACAAGGATGCCAGAGGAGGGAACTTGGGAAACATGAGTAACTGAGTTATCACACAAGAAATGGAGAGCATACTCACTACAGATGGCCGCCTACACGAAGCTGAAGGAGTACGAGCTGATTGTGACACAGTTGAAATTTATGTAAATGCGGTGTGTCAAAAACACACAACTGTCACAGACAAGATAGCTTTGCATTCATTTTTTGGAAGCCACTTTTTCATAAACAGATATCTTGGGAGAGGATTTGAATGAACAGTATGTAAATAATTTGCCACTAAGGGGCTCTAAACCCTACACAAAACAACATGGGGAGCAGAAAGATGAAGAGTGACCCCCAGTCACCTTTGTCAGCCTTCGCAATAAAAACTGCACTAAATGAAGTGTGTTTCAGGGGGAAAAATTGCATTATGAGAGAGAAAACCATTTAAAATTGACTGGTTTGCACTGAGAGATTTAGGAATTGCTTGTGGTCTGAATCAGGAAGTCCACTAAACAGAAACAGTGGTTATCTGTTCAGTGAATACACCTTATGGAGTGCTCATTTTGCCAACCAGAGCCCTTCTTTTTTAAGAAAAGTAACCAGGGAAGGCAGTTATGATAGACATGCAGGTCTCTACTAGACTTGGAAATTTAGTTTGGCTGTTGCATCACTGGAGAAGGGAGATGGAGCCATGGGGTGAAGCTTGGTGTGACAGAACATGCAGCAGCCATGGGATAATCATATTCGATCACAAGTAAGCAGAACTAGAAGTGAATGAAATAAAGGCACAAAACAGTAGAGGTGCCAGGTCTCTCTTCCCTACACAGCAATCTTCAACGCAGTATTATGTGAACTCATGGTCATGATTAAAAAACTGTGCCAAAAACTTAAAGAAATATAAGAGGTGATGGAAGAGCTTATACATTTAGTGTAGAATAAGTCAGTTTTGCCATCAATTAAACATTTCAGTTGCTGATATCCTGAAAATTCTCCATAACATCATATTCATAAACTACTATGTTATTTCAAACACATGGTTTATAGGTCACTTTGGAACTTGGCCTATGCTGTGTTACCTAATCCTTCACAATAAACCAGTGATTCCCAAACTGGTGGTCGAAAACCCTTGGTGGGTTGCAAGACACCAAGAGGGGGTCATGAGATGTTTTCCAAAAAGTGAATACAAGTTTTAATTTATCTGAAATGGCATTTAGTTTATGAATATATGTATATGTATATATACACAAATATATTAATGGGGTTCAATTTGGAATAAAACTATAGCCATTAGATGAGGTTCATGCTGAAACGAGAACAATCTGTAAACAAAATCATTAAAAAGTAAGTTTGCACATAACAGCAATAATTCAAGGATTTTCCGTTCGTTAAACACTGGGGGTTCCCAGTTCATGGTTTTGCTACTTTGGGGTTCCCAGGGCAAAATGTTTGGGAACCCCTGCGATACACAAACAATATTCATAATTTTTGGACTTGCGCTGTATGATCTAATGGTCAGACCTGACCCTAGCACTCACACTAAATTGGGACAGAGATTTGACAATTGTTAACAAAAGTTTCATTTGAAAACATCCACAGATGGAGGTTAAACTCATGTTAATCTCTGTTTTAGCAGTTTTATGGGGTAAAACCTAAATGCATACACACTTCCTCTGGCACACTCAGAACAACATCAGCAAACACATTAAGCTGATAAATTCTGACAATTATTCTCTGCCAGCTGAGAACACATTTCCTGATAGAGGGGAGGCCACATCACACAAGCACGCCTCCTGGTGACTTCAGATGCTGTCAGACAAGCTGGAGAGAAGAAAATAGAGGCCTTGAAGTTGTAGACAGTGCTGGTAGATCTGCTCGAACAGTATGAGTGAATGCACTCGTATGACCAGAGTATAAAACATTTTAGGAGTCGATCCTACAGATTTGGAATACTTGATCAGGACATAACACTCTGTCATGTCCTGCTTCATCACAAACAGGGCACAGTTGGGCTAAAATTCTGCAAGACTTCAAAACCAGTTTTACAATCTAAACTTTTGGCCATACTCTTTAGCTAGAAGTAGTGTAGCAGCACGATAGAAGGATTACAGTAAAGGTTAATTTTCTGTTTTAGATTTTTTGTAAAGGTCAATTCTAACATCCACAATTTAACTCTGTTTTTTACCAACAAGAGATAAGTCACAATCGATCTAAAGCTGATGAAGTTACTTCCCTTCAGTCTTCAGCACATGCACATATACTGTATATTCAGACAGTGAATCTGGTTATATTTTGCATTTACATGGGTCAGCCATTTCAGGTAATTGGATACCTACTGATAATCCTTGAGACCTTTTATGATGACCCTCATTTTCCATCCATCGTTCATGAATTATACTGCTCATCTTTTTAAGGGTCTTGGGGGCTGGGGCCTATCTTAGTCCCTGTCCACATGGAGATGAAAACATTTTCATTTTCTAAACTTTTTCTGTAAACACAACATCATTTCAAGAAATGTGTCTATCCACATAAAAACAATAAAAATGCTGTAGTATACATGCCAGGCCTGTAAGTGGGGCTGTAACACTGCCACAGACAAACACCAAAACCAGAGGAGACAGGGAGAATGCGCATGAAACATGTCCGAAACATTGGTGTGTGCTGTTCTCTTTTTTTGCTCACATTAGTACTCAAGGAGCAGAATAAGTTGTGGTCAAAGCCATAACAAGCGCAATAACTTGTGCAGCAGGAGCACATCGTTTTATTCAGCCATTGTTTGTATTGTTGTCAGGGTTAGTGCATGTAATTACCTCCGCCAATGAGGTTATGTTTTCACCAGGGTCTGTCTGTTTGTTTGTTTGTCTGTTAGCAAGATTACGCAAAAACTACTGGATGGATTTACATGACAATTTTACCAGAGGTGTGGTTTGGTCCAAGGAAGAAGCCATTACATTTTGGTGCTGATCCGATCCAAATTGACATCACAAAAAAACATTTAAGTTTATAACATCAAATCCCATTCATTTACGGCATTATGGGAATTGTAGTTAATTTGCCACGGCGCACACAACACTTACATCTGTGTAAGCAGCAGCAAATTGGTTCAGTCAACAAGTTACAAGACCCACTACTAACTAGGTCACTCTATTGGATGATATTTATATCAACAATAATCACACTTCTTGAAGATTGATATTTTTCATTCCACAATGTGCGTATGAAATAAATATAGGACTATAATTATGGGTGGAAATCACAATTATGGGTGGAACTGAGCTGCTTGGCGGAGGTCTGCGCTCTTGGAGTGCTTTTTTAGTTTAAGAAAGAGATGGGGCTGTAAGATTGTGGTTTCTGAAAATGTGTGTATTTGTTGTACACATGGGAAAGCAAGGGCAGTGATTTGAGATTAACTCACTCTGGGACTCCTTTTCAAAAATGTGCGTTTTTGGCTCCCAAAATGCTGGATTTGTGTGGATGAAATGCCCACATGACAAAGAAAAAACTTTTGCAGAAAAGCCTAAACTCATCTCTGTGTGGATGGCCCCCCAGCTGACAATGGGGAAGAAACGAGGTACACCATGGGGGTTGAGCTGTTTCAGGCTGTGACTGATGCTGTATGCAGGGAAGGAGAAGTCCTAATGCTGACTTTTTGTGTACTTCATCAGACAGAGAAGACATGCTAAACCCTCTTAAAGCCACATAAAATTAAAAGGCATGATATGAGCTCTCAAGTAAAGTTTTGATCTTAAACTCAATCTGACCTAAACCGTGCAAATTGCATTTTCTAAGTGGCATATGACTGTGGCACTTTCTAAAAAAACTTTTTGGGCAAATTGGAGAAGAGAAGCTCTTAAAATATGCATCTATTTGCCCTCAATCATTGTACTTTACTGCACATAGCGTACAGGGATTTTGTGAATGCTGGGTGATGAGTTATGACACTTGGGCTGTTGTTGGCGTTAGAGAAAAACTGGGTTGATAAAGTGAAGTGAGATCACTTGTCCTTAAAGACAGTCAACTTAGTGTCCAAAAAACATATTAATCAGCGCTAAAGCAAAGAGTAAACAGGGCCACAGCTGCACACACTATCTCCCACACACGTCCTGCAGTGATGAGGGCAGATTACTCACTCAAACAATCTCAAATGGCGTTGATCTCAATGTTGTATAATATAATAATGATCAACAGTAGAGGAAATGTTTAAGCATGTGTTTTAATCAAATTAACAAAGACATCAGAGTCTGATTACCTTTCATACGTTTTATTAAACATGATTCTTTTTCTCTGATTAATTATTTAAAATGAATCATACATTTTGAGAGCACTAGCACTGAATTTTCATCAATGAAATTATTAACCATGACAACTCAGAAGAAAATTAATAGTCGTCTTGTGGGAACCTCAAGGACAGATAACTAATAATTAAATACTCCAACTCTGTGTCTTTTTTATATAGCAAATTCATTAGCATTCTTACTTCATTTAAGAAAAACACATCATAATAGTCTAAGGTGAATCCTCTGAGTGCCTTTCACTATAGACTGAGTTTTCTACTTAGCATCCCCTCCCATTGCTCACATTTGAGTTCTCATACCAGCCCTTGCCTTGTGATCTGGGATCTGAACTCACCCTATGACTCCTGGCTCTTGATTGCAGCTGCTCTGAGGCCTGAGGCATGCCAGCAGCCTTGCTGGGGGGACTGGTCCCATTCTCATCTGATGGGGAACCCTGTAGGTGAAACACCTACTTTGGCTGAGTGGCATGACTCTCTCACAGGGGAACAGAGCAGGAGAGGAGAAAATAAACGCAATGGTTGGAAATCTACACCACTAAAACATGCAGTGTATGTGTTTACAGTGCAAACTATGCTGCTAAAAGTTAATTCTTAGGTGGATCACTTGAATTTGTTGGTCAGATTTGCTGCTTCATGAGTTATACCTGCGTTGGATTCAACAAATGACATGCTGACTTTGCACTGGAGTCAGCTGCTTTGAGTTGAATGAAAGCGCATTACCACTTGCATGACAATGAGCACACACTCCTGTAACATAGGGCTGCACAAAAGGAGGGAAAGCGCACACACTCTTTACAGAGCCTATCCAATACAGAGGCTTGAAAAAAAGGCTCCAACAAAAATATTAACCAAGTATTATCTTCTGAGGCAGAGATAAAAAAAGTACAGATTCTAACAGAACACACAGCAGACAATAGCCCTACAAAATTTAATTCCTACCTGCTTGTGACACAAAACTTAATATATTACCTTACAAAACTCGTACCTCAAATAAAACTCTATATAACTTTTCTCTTATTACTGACCAGCTTCGCTGTGATGTGAAAGCTGGTTGGATGGATACTGTCTTGCTGCTTTGAATGTGCTATTGCACCATCTGTAACGCTGTTTTATCTTTTTGTTTTCATGTCATTCTTCCATCTTTTAAAATAAATATTACATATTGAGATTAAAAAAGCTGCTGGAAATTGGAAAGCTTTTCTGTTCTTCACAGCAAGCCATGTAAGTAAAGCAAGCTGTTCTGCAAATAATCAGAAGAGGCCTCAAATTTTATTTTAATTAATTTTTTTTAAAGTTGCCCTTTGTCATAAAGTTTCGAAGTGAGTTTGTCTTTCTGGCAATTTTGACTTGGATCTCTTTTGTTTTTTTTAAACAAATGAATCAGGTATATTTGCCTGCCCTTTTCCCCCTTCTTAAAGTACACTTGAATACAATCACTATCTTTGTTGTTCTGATACACCCTACAGACTGTTCACAAATCCGTGGGTTATACTTTAAATCCATCTGGACAACATCTTATAGAAAGTGGTATGGAAGGGCAAGACCTTATGGAAAAAGATAAATGGTGATTGAATGATTTTTTTTTTTCTGTTAAATTTATTGCAGACCACTCAGAGGCTTGTAATCGCTTGTTTTCAGTACAACTAACCCACACTTAGCTACTGCCTTTTGTCCTCAAAGAACCAATATTATACTTTTTTGGAGTTTTATAAGAGCTGTAATGTGTTTAACATGTCTCCTCCGAGTTTTACAGCAATTCTATGAACAAAGTCCCAGCATTAAAGGTCTTATACCCTGGTAAATTTGACTGTTTACACCATGTATTGCGTGTATTAAAAAAATTACTAACTTTGGGTGAATCCCAATGGTACCCCTTAGCCCTTGTCTTACCCCTTACCCCTTGGTTTTGCACGTTCACGTCTAGTGAAGGGGTGTCCCAATTCTCTGTAGGGCTAAGGGGATGGGCTAAGACGAAGGGCTACACAGCCCTCGAAACGAAGACAGACCAGAACCTCACTTGAAACGAAGGGGTGAGAGAATTTCCCATAATACAGCGCACCCACTGACACGAGGCAGAGCGGAGACTGAAGGAAGCGCTTAATTATAAGTAATTATTAAATCATCAAGTAAATAGTAATCATGTTTTGAATTGTTGGTCGTATTTTAAGATTTCTCGTTATAACGAGCTAGCTTTCGCAGCTGTAGCTACGGCTATTGTCGCATCTGCCTACGTCACAGCCAGCGAGCGGCTCTGGGTGATGACATAGCGGGAATCGAGTGGTGTCTCGTTTCTCAGGAGTGTGTTTTCACCCCTTCCCCTTGACCCTCAAAACAGACGGCTAAGGCGAAGGGGTAGGGGAAGGTATAAGACGAAGGGGAAAGGTTACAAGACAAGGAGGGGACTGTTAAAATGGTCATGACATCTGCCTGTGACACGCAAAAACACACATGTAGGTGTAGGCTTGTAAACCCTAGGAAGTAAGAAATTGAACATTTTAAGGGACCTTTACCTTTAAGAGGCATAGCACATTTCTTTATGATTTAGGAGTTTAGTAAAAAGTGTCATATTCCTCTGCTTCTCAAGCCCCTTCGAACAACATATATTTTTTTCAAACTGCACAAATTGCTATTTTGAGTCAAAGCAGAACTAACAGATTTTTGAGGTCAAAGGCCAGGGTTATTTTGTCCTATGTTCATCCCCTGCTTGGGGATTCAATACCTCATGAACACTCATTTCCTCACACTTTGCACACATACCCTGTCTGACTCAAGGATGAACAAGCGTTAAAACTTCAAGTTTACTAAGCTCTCAGTTCTTGCTGTTGACCACTTGCACGTAACATCACACTCCATTCCATATAGGCTCAATGGCAAAACGATGCCATGCTGTGTAGTGGACCATTCTAACAAGGATTTAATGTCACTTTTATATATCTGTCAGTCATTTTATGAAGCTTAAACTGTCATTATGCAACACATACTCTTGGTGGGCTTATGCTTATGCTAGCAATCGTCAAGTAAACGTATCTTAAAAACATGGTTGTGTCTTTATCCAGTAAAGTAGAGTAAGCCAAATACTTTGAAGAGAAACTTTCATTTGGCTCTCGTGGTTTGTCTTTTAAACTTGAAAAACATTGATTTGGGGTCATACAAGTATAAATGTTCATTACTGCAAGAAGAATCTGCATGACAAGTGCAGATTTACACACATTAGCCACTGTTGTCCTCTGGTCCTGAAACATCCTCAAGTATCCTGAAGTGTTTTTCTGAAGTCACACTGGTATTTCACCAAATTTGACAACATAAGCTGAAAACTTATCCAAAGAACTGAGTGACATCACATGAGTCATGTGTCTGCTAATGGTCAATAAAACACACAGAAACACTATATACTGCCAAATAAAGGAACCCACCCTCGCTCTTCCTCACTACCTATCACTGTACTCCTACTATCAGAATACAGTACCTCACAAAGGCGCAGATTTGATAACCTTGCATGTCTGTAATCAAGCAGATCCATCTTACCAAGCTCCAATCTTCAAAGTTTGCTCTTTGGGGATTAGATAGATGCTAACAGCTTCAGCAGCAGTTTTATCAGATTTTGACCACATTTCTTTATTAAATGAAAAATAAAGATCAACACTACAAACCTCTCTGTAGGAAGGATATTTTCGGTCCACTTCTGACATGTTTTGACCTGAGTTTGTTTTATGAAGTGCCTTACATTCTGTAATGCAGTACCATCTGTTTACTGCATTTTCTGGTTGGCCTGTAATGTTGATTGACGGAACAATTATCCAGTCATCTGAAGGATATGCTTCTGAAAGGTTCTGCCTCCCCAAACACTTTCTATGGGCTCTCTCTCACATGGATTAGTGAAATATTTTGAACGGTTCATCTGGTGTGTCAGGTTACAGATTTAACAGAAGTAGCGCTATTTATGCTGTTAGTAAATGTGGGACATTAGTTTGATACATTAAAATTCTACTCTGATAAAATTCAATTAACTTACAATGTGTCAAGTGTATGATTACATCATGATTTGAACACTTGTGTCAATTCTTGATTCAAACTTCAACACTTCAAACTCCCAAAGTGACCAAGACTCTGATTTTTTATTCAAAGAAGCTGCTCCTCTGCGTCATCCTCAGCATCAACAGCTTGCAAATATAAAGCCAACGTCTGCACAATGTTGCACTTCACCAAAAAGGATATGCCAATGAGGCTGACATGAAAGGTTAACCTGTCGGCATCTCTAAACAGGGGTCTGTATACCTGATCCTGACAGTCTTTGATTTCCTTGAACGCCGCAGGGTTTCAAAGCTTTAACGTTGTCACTGAAGACTTGACCTTCAAACAGGATGTGGACTAAGACTTAAGACTCATCCCTGTGTGGTCTGAGATAGAGTAGGAAGATTGTGCTGCATACAGGGGCTCCTTAAGGAGTTGGTCCAGTGAAAAGATATTACAGTGGGCCCCACTACTAATCCTGCACAGTTGCCATTAACACAACGCCATGACGCAAAAAACAACAGATGGCCGATGAACTGTTCTTGTACTCTGCTAAATTTATCTCTAAATGTTACCTGAACACTCACGTTTCACTCCTGACATGGAACAAATTATGTATATAAATTATTACAGCTGAATTATTCTGTTTGAACACAATAAAACAACATTAAAAATACTTAAGCTAAAATCATACAATGAATGATCAATCAAACTTTGTACTGCTGACTTTTTTCTTGTTCTGATGCCTTTTTTCAGTCAAACACAATTTAAAATTCACACAGACCATGGTTTATTTTTACTTTAAACACATTAATTTCAAGGTACTTTACATTTTAATGACATTCAGACTAAAAACAAACATGCTAGACTTTCTGTCATGGTATAATGAGTGATCCCAGATGAGATATTTATTGTGTTCGATATGACCCACTAAGCAAGATAACACAACTCATTTTTGCAACCATAAGGTTCAAAAACTCGAAAACTGTCAGGCTAAACAAAAGCTTAAATCATGGTATCTGACAACAGCAAAATGAAACACATACATGCTCCGTCTTTGCTCAATCTCTTGTCCAAATGCAACATTTTCCTTTAAAAAAATTTACAGGCATTATTTTAAAAATTAAGTGATTCAGACAACAGTGAATTGATGCTTCTTTTTTGAAAAAATAAAACAAAACTAAACAAAACATAGAAACTGGTACTTTTACTCATATGTAAGGAGAAAGAAAGTTGCCACTTATGGATGTAGGTTTTATGTTTTAGATACACCAGATACTTAGCTCTGTGCTCAGTGAAGTGATCCCTAATCTCAATTATGCTCCTTTGTGATGATAAATTACATTATTACCTCCACCAAGGAGGTTATGTTTTTGCCGGCATATTTTTGGTTTGTTTGTCTGTTTCTGTGTTAGCAAGATTGCACAAAAACTACTGGACGGATTTTGCCGAAATTTTCAGATGTTGGTAATGGCCCAACTTAAAAATGATTTGATTTTGGTGGTGATCCAGATAACCACCATTAGGGAACGATTATTTTTGTTCAATAACTTTCTAACCAATAATGATATCAACATAATTCCGAGTGCTAGGTGTGGGTTTTCAGGGTCAAGGAATCATATTAAGATGGTAACTTTATCATGGAGCTATTGCTTATTGATGTAACATGTACCAGTTCGTTTGGAGTGGTGGGCAAGTCCCTGTATATTTTGACGCAGACCAAAGAACCAAACTCGGATCTGCCTGAAAACAGGGGGTCTTGGTTTGCTTTCAAGTAAATCAGATTTCAGTTAGCTGTGGGTGTGAAAACCACTCAAATCAAACAAGGACCAAAACAAAGGCAGCTGAACAAAAAGCAGTGCATTGTGGGCTGAACTGGTTGCATATCACAACAGTGAGCAAGCTAATGTAGCGTTTGGAAACAGTATCAAGCAGATAGTGACTACTTTCTAGAATCCCCAGCCTCCAGTTTTCTTTACAGGTTGACGCCAACAAGCCCAGCAGACCATGGTTACACATCACTACAATTAATATCTGTCACTTAATGCAGCCTTAATACTGCTTTATGTTTATTTCATCGCTCAGAATAATGTTAAACTGAGCAGATCAAAACAATGTCATTCCACACTGCCCAACTGTGTAGTCCTGGGTCAAAGCTCAATAGGCAGGATGGCAGGAACAAAGGCAGCAGCTGCAGCCCCAACTAGTGGCTATATTACAAAACATTTCACAGGCCTTGGTCCACCTGGCAAAGTGCACTGTGAAAGAAAACCAACTCACTGATCTGACTCTGTCAAACTGAAACTGAAAGCAACCTTCTTTGCCACAATAATGGCTTATACATGCAAGCTCCCGATCATTAGAGCACTGTTGCTACACTCCCTGCCACAAGCCTTTCCCAGGTCCTCCTACCCAACTACAGACTAGAACAAATCTTCAGTGTCCATCAGAGGTGGAAATTTACCTTAGGCTCACAATGTACAGCAACACGAGGTACAGTCATACAGTCAATAAAACAGACAAACAGAGCACCCAAGCTTGCACATTAAAACAGTAAAAACAGTTTATATCAAGGTAAATGGTTCATCAGTAATTTAGAGAGGTTAAGAATGTTTACGTACACATATTCCAACATTTACTGACTGATCCTGAAGCAACTAAGTTTTTCTCTACGATAGAGCTGCTGTGAGCATTTATTAGAAGAACATTCAGTATAAATTAGAGATTTTGAGATGTTTGTCACAAGTGTGGAGGCATTTTAGGTTTTCCACAGTTTTAAATACTTGGCCGTCAAGTGAAACTGGCTTCATTTTGAGATCTTGTTCAGTGCAGATAATTTATTTTGTATTGGCTACATTAATCTTTTTGCAAGCCAATGCAACATCATGTCTCCAGGGCCTTTGTGAGAGACAGAGACACAGCTTCACCTAAAGGATCAGATTTCTGTAACAATCCAACATTTTTCTCCAACGGTCTATACAACTTCATGATGATGAGGGCTGATGGGTATCAACAAGCCGGGTGATTCAGGGTCTGTTTACACCGAGACGAGTTTAGGCATATCTGCGAAAGGTTTTATCATATGGGTGATTTGTCTACATAGATATATGATGTTTAGGAAGCCCGAAAAAAATCTACATATTTGAAAATGGGTCTCAGAGTGAATGAATCTCAATAGCAGCAATTGCATTTCCATGTGTACAATGAATATGCACTTTTTTAGAAATGATGATCTCATGGCCCCACCTCTCCATTAAACTGCATGTGCCAACCCTGACAACAATAAAAACAATGGTGGAGTGCAGTGTTGCATTTGTGCTGCAGAAGCTACTGATCTGTTTTGGCTTTTACAGCAGAAGGAAGGAAGGAACACTTCCTGAAATGATGCAGTGTTTACAGGAACTGTTGTAAAAACCAAAACCTTTGTAAACAGGGCCTAAGTGGGAACATCCCTTTACTGTTGTTTCATCCAATAAGTCCAACAACACCTCCAGAAGTCTAAACAGTATGCTCTGACATCACAGAGCTACATGATGCTTATCCTCACTATACACCATGCCATCGGAATATTCATCCAGGCCTGGAGTGGCTAATCAGGAGAACCGGGACGATTCCTGGCTGGTTGGAGGGCCGAGAGGGCCGGAGCACAGTGTCATAAAAATGTACCCCAAGCTGCACCTGCTGTCGATGAATAGAGGTCATAGTGTGTAGAAACTGCTATGGGTGCAGGTTATCAACAACGCCAAATTTGGGAGGTGCTTGCTGTTGAAAATGAGTCACTCGCCCTCTCCAAAATGGCACATATTAGAGGCTTGAAGGCGATATCTACGTTATATACCTCTGTAACATTGTTTCACTACAGGAATGCAGGCAGCCAGTTTCAGCGGGGTCCGTGTGTCCCACTGGAAACAAATGTTTTATTCCTGGTTTGTTTGGCATCATATTAAAAAGGGCGTGGAGAAAGTTAGGTTTAAGAAAGGGGCAGCTGGAACGGTGCAGCCTGGTTTGATGATACAGGTAAGCTAATAGTGAAACATTAAGACATCTGATACACAAACAGCACGACATATACTGTTTAAATGATGTCTAATTTTCTGTAATGAAGTGTGTGTTATTATGAAGCATTTGAAAATGATTTAAATACGTTCGGTGTAAATCGGAGGCCAGTGTTACAGCCAGAACTAACTATTAATCAGTCATGTAGTCCCTCATCAGCATCAGCAGACCCTCACTGACAGAGAGGCTGAGCCATCAAAGCCAAGCACAAGCCCCCAGCCCGTGTCCCCAGTGAGGGCAGGTAGGATTCACTGCTAACTTGATACAAAGAATGCAACTTAGCCCTTTTTATTAGTGGAACAGACCTGAATAAAAGACAACTGAAAAGGAGGGGAAATTAATAACAGGCTTGTAGAGCTGTTAAACCCACCACATTAAAACACAATCTACTGTTATTTATAAATATGATACAACATTTCTGAGGTCAGAGTCACAAGTATAACATAATTAAGTTTTATTAAACAAATATGACTTTATAACCACAAAGTCATAACGTCCTGTTTTATAAATTTGACTTCCCTAAGATGTTTCCAAATCAATGTCAGTTTTTCACAAAAATGTAGTGTAACTGGGCTTTAATAGACATGAGCAACAACAATCTAAAAAATCAAAACTTCTTTTTTTTGACAGAAGCTCTGACAGGACCCAGCAAGGTTAGCAGGTTTTCCACAAAGTATAAATAATAAAACATGATCACTTTTTGTTCCAGTACCATCCATCCATCCATTATTTATACTGCATATCCCTTTCGGGGTCACTAGGGGCTGTAACCTATCACAGCTGACATTGGGGGTCAGGATTAGAACCAGAATCTTTCTACCTGCTGTGAGGCACTTGCACTACCTGCTGCATCACTGTGCTGCCTGTTCCAGTACCAGCAGTATTTATATCCAGAAACTAAGAGTGGCCAGTTATGCATTTTCATCCAAGAAATGCCAGAATTTAAAGGTCCCATATTTTGCTCCTTTTTGGCAGTTTAACATGGATCCTTGATGTCTTCATGAAATGTTAGTAATATGCTTTGGTCCAAAAAGCCTATGAATAAAGCACAGCTGCATTCTTTCTATGCTCACATAATCCCTTGGTTCAGAATGGCTGGTTTTGAGGGCGGTCGCCTTCATATGCTAATGAGCCAGAGCAGAGCGGCATACATACGAGGAATTCACGATAGACCTGCAGCGTAACTTGAGCGAGGGAGCGCTCTGGGCATCCCGCCATGCACCTCTTGCAGTCCTGAACACATACGAACCGCAAATTCATGCCGTTTACCAGATAACAGCGATCTGGTTTCCCCCAAACATCACAGTCTGACGTACAACATGCTAACCTCTGCCTAGTCACCGCAGTGGGACTGATTATATTGAGCCAACTGTTGAATCCTCTTGACTAATGTAAGAATGCTCATACATTGAAGTTTATCCTTCAGACTTTCAACAAGTAACGTGAACACTGATGAACATGTTGTACAGTTACCTCTAGTTCACTTTCCCCTGCTGTTAGCATTAGCTCATAGCAGTGAGCAAAATAAATATGACACAGCATTAAAAGACTCACATTTCCATCATCAGGTTTTGTGACGGATTGTTGGTACTGAGCCTGGATTCAGGAAAAGTCTAGTTCCCAGTCCTGTGTTGAAGTGACTGAAGTTGAAGAAGCAGTTGGCCGTGAAGTGGCTGGCACACACATACAGGTTTTAGTCGACTGTAGCTGCTTATTCCCTTCAAAAATAAAATTAATCCACTGGCCCTTTGGTCCTCTGCGGCTGGTAGCCTATATGTGAAGATATATGTGTCTGTTTACAGCCAACAACCGAGCAGTGACAGCTTCTGAGCTTAGACATGCTGAACACCGATCTCTCACTAAGATTATAAACAACATGGCTGTGCTTCACAGAGGAATCTCTCCGGCAGGAGAGTGGGGGTGATACTCAGGTAGACCAATCAGGTTAGGTTTGCACATCAAAAAATATACTGTTATGTAACAGTGTATCCACAGACTCAACAGCTCACTAAATGCCATGAGTTTACATTCATGCAGCCTGCTAAATACAGGTTTTGTTGTCTACTATCACATTTTGTGGGATGGGAGGAAGGCCAAATACCCCAAAATGTGTTCAAAAGCCTTAATACAGTGTTTTTTTCATAACATGTCTACTTTAAAATAATACAAAATATTATATGAAATTATTTTCTTTATTGCTTTAATCCAAACAAGTTCCCATGTTAGATGAAATTAAAAAATGCCGTAAGATAGATTAAGTATCTATCTTTCTATCTATACTTGTAATACTAATATTATACAAGTTTGCAAGCCAAAGTGAGCTGCTGTACCATCAAACTCCAGGGCTGAAATAGAGTCCCACTCCGGCCCTGTTTTCATCTCAAACAACATTACCTTAACAGACCTGGACCTTGTACATGCAAGCTCCAGACAGCACCAATTCCTAAACTAACCTACTCTCACCCTTGGACCATAACTGCAACCTTATACAAGACAACTATTCCTGGTTCCAGCATTAGAGCTGGAGATAGCTGAGGGATAGCAGAGCCTGGGTGAGACGGCCCTTCCAGGGTGAAGCACTCACCCCTTGCCTTAGTAAGTTATTGCGCTACCTCCGTTTGTCCCAAAAATTTATAAAGGAAGAGAGGAGAAAAGAGAAGATCACAGAAAATGAGTGTTTTTTTTCTACCTTTTGTGCAGTCCTCAACTTAATTTTTCTCATCATCCAAATTCAGTTTGGATTTTCTTTATTTGACATCTCCTTCACGAACTTTGTCCTGGTACACCCAGCTCTCTAAGTAATGAGACTGCTGATCTTGCAATTAACTCCCTACACACTCTATTTCTACTGGACAAACTCTAACTTTCCATCCTCACTCTTCAGCTTCTGCTCATTAATCTGTGTATCAAATGTTTTCTCTTTCATATGCTTTCTCAACTGAATCCTCCCAGCAAACTTGAAGGTCAAATATTATACAAAATACACTTGTTGACGGTTTTTAAAGAGGAATGTGGCCCGTCAACAACCCCCAAAATGAGGAAAATACAGTATCTCCTTGCTCTGTTGCTTCCCCTACCTTTCAGGAAATGTAAGCTTAACACTCTTTTAAAAAAATGCCCGAGCAATGTCATTAGGGAACATGCAGTCTTCCTCAGGTGAGAGACACTCCCTCAGTCAGGTGTTTGTTTAGCATACAGGCAACACCAGAGGAAAGAATGTTAGCCATGTCTGTGCAGCCACAGTAAATATTAGAACACATCACTGGAAAAACAGAGCCATTTACACTTCTCAAGAGGGGCGACCAGACACAGCTTATGAGGATTTACACTTAAATAGTCTCCTCTGAGCAGGGCTGAAACAGAGGGGTCTATAGGCATGCTAAAATCCAATATCTGAGTTGATTTTGGGAAATAAACTTTAAGTAATCTTGGACCAATATAGTGTTGAGATACAGTAAGATACAGGATCTTCGATACATTGAAGTGGGAGAAAAGACTATTATTACTTATATTTTAACATTGCAAGGCTCTCTTTCAGTCAGGAGCCCCGGGAGTCATCCTATCCCCATGCCTACATAACAAATCTCCTTTCTTCTTATTCATGTCTGTTGTGTCTTCTTCTCTTAGATAATCAATAAAGAAAAAATGAATGTTTTTCTCTGCCTTAAGTTTGAAGAATTGTCCTTCTTTCGCCAAGGCCCCTTCAGCCAAGGTTAGCATGAGGTCGAGTTGCACTATTGATGGACTTGATCTCACATCAAACTGCGAGGCTTATGCACTCGCAGCAGCCCAGGATAAAGCTGTGGCCTTGCATTCCAATGCAAGACTGAGCCTGATGCTGTCTGATGTATACACCTACCAATCAGTGCAGATTAAGTACATGGGTT
Organism: Cetoscarus ocellatus; assembly: GCA_037902135.1. Taxonomy (NCBI): domain Eukaryota; kingdom Metazoa; phylum Chordata; class Actinopteri; order Labriformes; family Labridae; genus Cetoscarus; species Cetoscarus ocellatus. Next base: position 1,685,076 of record JBAMNC010000677.1, on the reverse strand, counting down.
TCATATGGGCTGATCTCATACACCCTTGATTAACAGCAACGCTATGTCCCTTCAATACTAATGTGCCAGTGTAATGAGTCAGATATATAAACCCTCAGCTCTTCATTATTTCTTTTGTAACTTAATCAGGCAATGCAATAATTTAAAAGAGTACTAAGCGACACAAATCGTTCTCTTGTCCAATCAACATTTTAAATGCCAAAATATTCGAGACAGCTAACAAAATGTCACAGGAGAGGGACCAGAATGACATTTGGAAGTAGCAGTAATTTACATGCTTTGCTTAGCTGGTTCCCTAAATCATGGGTAGTTTATCTTAATTTGTTAATTCATTAATTTCAATTGACCATTCAGTTAATTGGCTATTTCTCACCTTTATAGTCCCTATTAAAATACATTAATACTTGCTAATAATGCAACATTGCTCCACATTTGCAGCTGAGCATAACACAAAATGTAATGGTAAGTCCAAATATATTTTAAAAAATGAAGAAAAAGGAACTAACATCATCACCCCTGGTCATTTTTGTGTGGTTCTTACACAGAAGCGGAGTTAAACAGTGCCAGAATTGTTAATAATAGCCCCTGTCTCCTTTTTATGTAACCTTGCTCAGTGTGTAGGCCTCCTGCCGGCTTCAATTAGTTTCAGTGTCATGACATGCTAATATTCACAGGTGCAACATGTTCCAACATTCCCCTGCAGACGTTTTGCTGCTGTGCCTCTAAGTTATTATGAAACAAGACTGAAACAAATACACTACACAGAGAACAATGTTCCTGTGCAATGAGGAGGGAAAAGCCAAGTGACAACCACAATAGATATTACACTGATTTGTCATTGAGGTGACTCAGTTGTACCACAAAATGTGTTTTTAGTAGCTCATTAAAACATCTATAGAGTAACTGGCTCTTTATAGGTCGTCTTATTGGTTTGCTGACTCACCAGCCAGACCCAATTCATAGTAACTACAGGTGTGCTACTGTGCAGGACAAGTCTCTAAAGAGTGTAACCTGTATAACCTCCCATGGTTAAAAGATGTGCTTGGGCTGTTAGCAAGACAAGCTTAGTAAATCTACGTTGTAGCCCAGAGCCATTTTCCATCCCATTTCCTAAACCAAAGGTGGATCATGAAAAAGATCTTTAGTTGCAACTCTTTGGTTTGCAATCCTGGCAAAATCCATCACCTGTCACAAAAAATACTTATGGAAATTAAGAGAAGAAGAAACATTTTTAGGTTCAAGTACTTTTACTCATAAAACATCACAGTTGCTTTACTCATTATTGTTTGACCATTCGATGTAAGCCTCTCATTAACTGAGATGGCAGGTGAAATCTGAGCCCTGTCTGCAGTTTGGTGGCTTTGTAGTATAGAAAATGATGACAGGAGTTGCATGCACTGCTAATTATTTACTCTTAAACTGTAAAGATAAAGGGTGAGGAAAATTTGTTGTGAATAAGGTAATCTTTCAAAATAACTTTTCGAAATGTAATGGTTTTATGATAGAGCCCATATTCTACTTTTAAGTTTTATTTGCCCTTTATTGTGTTTAACAGTATTAAGTCCTCCTTAAGACCTGGTACCAGCAGATACCTAAAGCTGTCTTGCTGAGCATAGATGATAGAATGGATACAGAGCTGTTGACAATATGACAATGGACAGCACTGAACTGATTAGTTACCGCACAGCAGGCTTATAAACCAATCAGAGCAGACTAGGCCCATGTGAGGAAGGGAGCCTAAGACGAGCAGGCGCACTAACAGAGAGTTTAATACACATGGAGAATACAGCAATTTCAGGGGTACTCAAAATATGACAACCAGAAGGTTAATTTGACATTAGTGATTGTGAACATACACTAGCAGTCATCAAAAATGAATACATGAACCTGACTTGACCTCTTTTAGTATTCATATACAGATGCAGCTACTTCAGTTTCCCCCTTTCCAGCCAAATGCGTGCCTAGTTCCAGCCAGTTTCCAGCTGGCTTCCATCTCCTACACACTTGCCCATTCATGCAATTGCAGGGTGTCCCTAGGAGACGGCGCTTCCCTCATAAGAAATCATCCAGTGGGTTTCAGCCTTTGTCCTTATTAGAGTAGCTTAACATTAACCAACCACTATTTGTTTGTCATGTCATCACAGAAGACTTCATTACAGCCACCACCAGCAAGTTCCATTCATGGACCAGTGGGGGAAATTTAAGTGGCTCCATCTGTATGTTTGCTATTAGTAAGTATTCAAGTTGCAATGTGGCCAGAGGGAGTAAGAAGGCTTTACTTCTAGTTTTGTTGGTTCAGTTACCTGCACTATTCAGATGCAGCTGTGGCCATAAGAATTGAAAGTATGTAATCAGGCATTAGGTTTTTTTAATCCTCACACTAAAACTCAGGTTTGGAAATCAACTTATCTGCCTTTGTGGCTGTTTTTTAATCTACCAGGTACTCCCTTTTTCTTACCTGCCAATTTATTAGAACTATCAGCATAATATGATAACACTATAATAACCAATTTTAGTTTTTTAAGCAATATGCTATTTCATGAAGGAAAATGCACGTACAGTAAGAAAAAAAATGTTATAGCAACATTACCTAACGTTTTTAGAGATGGGTGGAGTCTTCATTATAGAAGTGACCTTGAAGGCCGGTCTAACAGTAACTTTACCTTGACCGAGAAAAGATAATACATTTAGGGCCTGACCTACTGAAGGTTTGTGTGTATAAAAACACGTTCAATCTTGATAGTGCGTGCAAAGCTGATCTACTAACAGGGTGCAGTGAGGATTGCGCCTGTCAAATGAGCAAAAAACATGCATAATCCATTTAGCGTGTTTGCCTCCATGAATATGCAGAATACAAGCAGATTATCAGAACGTATAATCTGCTTGTATTCTGCTTATACTGTGAAGAGGAGATGCAAATGTAATCATTTAGCACCCGCAATGTGATTTATCAAACTTGAAACTGACAGTGTTTTTGCGTCTAAATTTAGCACGTTTGAAAGGCAGTGCAAGTGTGTTCATTTGCCTCTAACTCTATGGCTTCAAACTTCATTTTTCATTTGCAGCCACTATGCTCTCCCAAACTGTCAATGGTGACAGCTGGTAGCACACGCAAAATCCTCCTTGCATGCATCCCACTTTTGCACTTGTTATCAATTACGCACGCAGTTGTAGTAGATCACCCGCAACACGCCCACTAATAGCACGTGCAATTTTATAGTTTGCACACGCAATTTAGCGCTCGTTAATTTGGATCTTAGTAGATCAGGCCCTTATTGTATTAAAAGCATATTAAGTTTTGGTACACCAGGGGAGTCATTACAGGCATAAATGATTTTATGTGTAGAATGTGAGTTTTAAACTGTTGTGCATAATCTATTCTCATCTTGTGTTTTTTCAATCACAAATCACTCAGATTTGTTCCTTTTCTGTGTTCACCTGCCTATGCACAAAAACACCATGGTTTGGCAGGTGGATGTGCCAATTTCCAATCCTGGCTGTTACATGTATGACATTTTAACAGAATGATTACTAACTTAAAACTTTCACCTTGTGTAAAATATGGGTTGAACAATATTGTGGTTTCTATTCACATGACACATCAACCGATAATATTCACACACTTAACTTTGGTCTTATTTTAGCATCTCTTAACCTATTGTTTCAGATTTACCCGCCATAAGTTTAATGTCATGGTTTACTGTTATCCTCATTTCATGCTGCATCAGGCAGTGGAATAGAAAAACACTCTGTCAGTCAAATATTATGCTACAGGTTCAGCACCAAGCAGCATTGTGGAATAGGAGTCAAGTATTTGTCGAGTAGAGTTGAGCATCTTAAGATGTATCCAGGAGAGATTATAGAGACAAATGGGGAGAGTTAAACTAAAATCCACCAAGGGGGTTGCAATCAATCATAAATGAATTAATGCTTGCTCTGAATGTGTAAACGGGCAACTGCTTGCCAAAACATCCACTAATACAAATTGACACAATTAAACTATATCAGTGTTGAGCATGTTTTTAGTTCTGATGCATTTATATGGCCAAAAACTGAAGCTTTTAACATTGCTTGGTGTAGAATGATTGTTTTGTGTGGTCTCAATTAAGCTGCAATAAGGTACTCCTCATATCAGCATTTTCCAGTGGTATGAAGTTGGTTTTGAATGTGCTGCAGAAACAAAATGAGCTTCATATCTGAACCTCTGAGTGGAGAAATGTTGAAATTGATTGCAATATTTTTTCTTGCAGACCATTTACATTGAATGTTACATCTCATGTGTATTCATTAGGATGACAGTTTAAAATGTTGATGCTTTATAGAGCTGGTTGGTCAAAATAAAATGTCAAAATATTTTGGAAGTAGATAACTAGAGAGACACACACATGTGGCACATTTAATCTTTTTTTTTTTTTGGTAAATGTTGAGTTGTATATATAATATGTAAAACATTTCGCCAAAGCTCTTCATATGTCATTTGTCTCTGTGCAAGGGAAACTTTCAGTGGGGATTTAACAGTCCTTATCTGTCTCATTACTCTCTCATTTTGATGTCTGCTTAATCCCTGTAACCTCTGCAGTTGTTATCAATATTTCTGGAAATAGGTTTTGTTTTAGTGCCTACAGTATCATTAACAACTGTGTTGGCTGCACAAGTATACAATTGACTGAAAGTCCACAGTGAGCACAACCAATACCCCCTAAACCCCATGGGACTCATTACTTGTAGAAATGTTATTATTTTTTGCTTTCTAGTTATTGTACCTGGGAAAACAATGAAAGCTGTTTCTGAATACTGATTTTTTTTGTCATCATTCAGTGGCTTATTTAGGCCTACTCCACATATTGTAAGTTATTTCATAAAATGTCGCTTTCTCTGTGCAAATTGGTCTTTTGTTCAAATTTAAGCGGCATCCAAGGTCACTGAAATTTTTGGAGAACTCTTCCCACGGGTAAGATTTTCATAAAATGATGGACAAAACAATTTTATGAGCTTGAAATGTCATACTGTGTGCTGGTGTCACTGCGCGCTGGTGTCTTCATAGCATGACCCTTATTTCTTGAAGGCAGAGCCTGCAATGCAGAGCACTGCTAAACTTTTGCTAGTTTAAGTGTGCTAACTGGACTATCTACATACTATCTACACATCTCACGCATAAATATACTGCTGCTCTCACATGTTGAGGAACATAGAGCCAAAATGGACTACTCATGGCTTCATACAGCAGTCTAAACAACACAAATCCTTGTTCTGCCAGCAATGTTTGGATCAGACCCTGCTGGACCTTTGGTTAGTGGTTGAGGTGGGAATCACCAATGGCCTCATGATACGATATAAGTCCCAAGTCTAGATTCAATTTTATTGCAATTTTCAATATTTTTCAATATGCTGAGTTTTGTGATACTTTAAGGTCTACAGATATGTGTGTGTGTGTGTGTTGTTGATGCATTTGGGCTAGAATTCTACTGTTTGTGTAGTGAGTGAGGAAAAATTGCTTTCATCAACAAATTAGCAATTAGCTTAAGTAAACTGTGTCACATTTATCATTGAAAATATCTGTTTCACTCGTGGCTGGAGCTTTCAAGTAAGTGTGCTGCGGCCATGATTTTAGTGAAGGGGGTAAAAGTTGGATCAAAGTATCAAAAAGATTTATGTCAGGATAAGTATTTACCTTTTAAGTGCTACCGCCTTGTGACTAATGGACACAGTGGAGCATCTGTCAGAAGTAGTCCACTATTTGCTCCACTGTGGGTTTTCTCTGTAAGATGGAGCTCTGTAGAAGAGTAGTCTGGTCTGGTCGCTCAGTGCATCAAATTGAAAAATACATGCCTTTCTTTTAAAATAATAAAATCTGTTTAAGTGCATTGCTGGCAACCAAGACTGTCAACTTCCTCCTGATGCAGAGCAGAAGCATTTCCTACTTGCCAGGAGAGCCATGAGTGAGGACAGTCATTTCAGTTTTATGTATGACTCCAGGTTGTGCTAGCTACAGCTAATACCCCATAGGGGCAACATTTTTCATGTACGATCTTTCCCATATTCTTTTTTTAATTTTCTTTCTTTCTTTCTTTCTTTTTTGATGCAAAACAGCACTCATAGCATGATAGCCAGTTAAGGGAGGTGATGGTCAGGGTACCACAGTCATATTTACAGCTGGATTACGTTTGATTCGAGGGAAAAAAATAATGCCTCAGTGGATCAACTGCATGTTTTTTAATGTTAAAACTGAAAGCACCACTAGAAGTGCTTCAAGAGCACAGTCCAGCAGACATCCCCTACACTGACAGGCAAGTTCATGTAAAATATGTGGACAATTGCCCCATTTTACACAGTTATCAAATCCTTGAAAAATTCCTGGATCCACAGCCAGGTTTGAATCAATAAAAAAACAGATGCTTGGTCTTTGGCCTGTTTCTGAGCTTTTTTAAATTCCATAAATTCAATTCATAAGTTTTTTAGTTATTCTGTTAACAGACAAATGAAGAAACACCAGCAAAAATGTAACCTTCTTGGAGGAGGTAACAAACAAAAACAAAAATATCAACAGAATGGAAAAAGAAAAAAAAATACAATACACTTTTACCTTATATCTCTAACAAAATATAGTTCAGCAGTGAATTGCACTTTGTTACACTTTGCTAGTCTGACTTTCCCTGAGTTTCTGTGAGATCTGGTTTCTAGCATCAGCTACAGGGTCATACAGTCTGGCCCAGTCATCTAGTTACTGTGGTAAATTTTTTTTGTACCACAGCCCAGTTTTATGACATACAATACAGTCGCGAACCAGCTTTCACTCAGGAGTGGTTAAGTGTGAGTGTGTGCGGGGAGGGACACACATGTAGTGTAAAGTATAACTCACGATACAACAGGGTCAGAGATAGCCATGTGCTAGTTTCAAAATCCTAAGCAAAAAGACAAGCGCTTGCTCTGTTTTCATCAGCTGCTTAAAAATGACATTTAGGAACACAGTTGGCTGAAAGTCACCAGTTGTCATGGTTACTAATTAAACTGCTACAGTTTTAAGCATGGAAGGGGAAAACAGTGTGCAAATGGTGCTGGCGTGTGGTTCATCCACTGGTTGTAGGTCTAAGCTAATCTAATAATTCTTTTGATTTAAACTGTAAACTCTAAACTGAATCCTTCTACATCAGGAAGTTCAGTGTTCTTGTGATGGGAATCGAAAACCAATTCCAGTTGAGAATCGTTAACAGCTCCACCCAAGTATCGATATCATGAGTCTTTTTGCTAATCAATTCCTTCCACTGACAGGGTTCAGAAGCGGTCAGAATTGCGGCTTAATGTTTTACAAAAGGCGCCTTCTGCACTACCTTAAGTGAGTGGAAACACCAGCAACTTGCAGAAGCAGTTATCTATGCTGTGACATGTGTGTTTGACATTGTTGCCACTGAAAATCTACAGGCCAACATTTGCCCACACGGAAAATCTGCAGGAATCAATAAGGGAATCGTTAAAGAATTGGATCGATTAGCAGGACTGGTAATAGCATTGGTATCGATAAAATCTTATCAATTCCCATCCCTATTCTTGTGTACCTGGAGTGTCCCAGGGCATGTGCAAAGCCAAATATATTTACAACCATGTCCAGAGCACAAGCAAAAGAGTGCATGAGCACAAGGATTAACCATCAGTTCGTCTTTAGTTGTACTTTATTGCTCATCATCAAGGACAGAGTGCCTGAGTGTGAAGTCTGTGGAGTCAAGCTACACAGGCAAATATGCAAGGGTCTGATCTGATCTGGGGGATGCTTTGCAGATTATAGCATAAAAACCTGTTAAATGTTCCAATGTGTGTTATCTCCTATGTTTTAGTGTGTTGTCAGCCAAAACATTATTGTCTTGTATACAATTTTAATCACATCAATAGATTAGATGTAAAACAGATATTATATAGCATTGCCTGACACAAATGAATGCTGGTGCACTATGTCTTTATGACACATTTCCAAATGCATCAACACAATTAATGTTAAACTACAAAGGTATGCTGTTTTTTAGCTCCACTGTGTCATACTATATCTTAATCACTCACAGCTTCAATCCCCTCCTGGTGAATTTAGATGAGGAGGGGCTCCTCATGGGCAGCAACAGTTTAAACACAGACTGTAGTTATCATGCTGGAAGTGTCATTTCAAATCAGATGCTGCTGTTATGCTCTACAACAACCACTGAGACGCTGGTTTGATGGGTAAAGAAGAAAACAGCACTCCCTTTGCAGGCAACACAGTGAAGGCAGAATCTGCCTGTGATGGCTCTGTGTCGTGTCCATGAAACAGAGCATGAGAATATGGTTATAGCATCTGTCAGTGTTGGGGATGCTGACTGAATGTTCATTTGACGGAGTGGGGGGGGAGGAGGGAGCGATGACATCACTCTGGGAGGCAGCCATGTTTGTGCCCTTGGCCAATAATTGTAGCTATGATACTTTCCTCGTATGTCAGTGATGAAATACACTTGTATTAACCATGAGCCTTTGCAATTAAAACCAAGCAAGCTTGCTGAAATGTATTTTTTAGCTGCAACACCAAAAGCATGGTGTAGAAGAGTGATTATCTGCACTCAGCACTGGCCTCTGTGCCAGTGAGATTAAAGCTAATGGCTGACAAAAACAGATACCCTTGACGTTAGTCTTTGCTTCTAATTTCTGTTCATTGGTTCATAGTCAACATGCAAGTCTAGTTAGGGTGTCAAAATCAGTATAATGGAGTAAGGGTGTTAGAATGATTGGATTTTTTGCTTAAAACTGCCTCATGGTGTTTGTTTTGGTGGCACCCATATCTATATTGTTACTGAAAGAACTAACATAATAATGAAATTAGATAGTCATGATAGTCAGGCTCAAGCTTTCAAGAGTTTTAAGTGTACAAACCAGAGACGGGTATCATGAGATAAACCAAAATTGGCTCCTTTAAAACACTGGATGAAAAAAAAAAATAACATCTTGGGATGCTAGCTGAATGGTAAATTTCCCTGCACATAATTTACAAGTTGGTTAAAATGATTCTTTGTATTTCTATCAATACAGGCACAAAATCCCAGTAAATGCTCTGTCTACAAGGCCATGAGTAACTGCTGTTGCACTGCTCAATTATGGCTGTCTGGCTTCCCAAAAATCCCCTCAAAACTGGATGTAAACAAAGGACATTGAATGCTGTGCACTGGCAGCATCTTTAAGGAACAGTGCTGTTTAGCAGTATTTTGAGCTAAAACCTAAAAGTAAGTTGCAGTGAAGCTGTGTTGGGCGAAAGTCACCTATATAACCACTTGATCAAGGCAGGAGTAATTCACATTCTTAAAAAAAAGATGGATGTTCAACATTCTGCATTCACATATGCAGATAAAAACACAATTTTCCCTTGGTGAGCTGCTTGTGTGAACATGACTATCAGTGATTTTCACACACACTTGAGCCTGAAATTACCCTGCTGCCTTCTTGAAATGTTCCCTCCCCCATTTCCATTGATTGAAGAACTGCAAACTGCACTATGGGGGGTACTTATGAACAGCAAAGCCCTTTTCACACATGCAGCCCAGAAATTTCCCTGCTAGCGCTTTGATATTTCCCCTCCACATCTATTCATTGCTTGACAGGAAACCTGTGGGAAAGTGTCCTTCTGTTGGGACCAAGTGTGAACAAGCCAACTGGGGATTTTCTAGACATGCAAAAATTCCCAAGAGTTTCCTGCAGTTGTCCAGGTGAGCTGTATGTGTAAACTCAAAAAGGATGGTTTTTCACTAGACATTTCCCTGATATGTACATGCTAGTCAGTCTGTACTTTCCAACTTCCCCATCCCTCCATTGTCTGAAAAAAGCCAAAAACATTGTGCTGCAGTATTAAGCACAACTCTTGAATTTTTCTGCTAGCCCCTTAGTATGATCCCTCCTTTACCCCATCATTGTTTGACATGAATATTGCAAGACTTCCTGCAATGAGTGACAAGTGCAAACAAGCAAATCTTGGAATTTCTCATGTGCAGAAAAACTCTGAAAATTCCCTGATTGAACAGCATAACTATATATATGTATATGTATATATATATATATATATATATATATATATATGTATATACAATATATATATATGAGTAAAAAACAGAAGTGTTTTCACTATGATTTTGCAATTAAATTTTCCTACAAGCTCCAAAGGTGCTTCCCCCTCCCCACCCCTTCATTGCTTTATAAACAAACTTAAAGGTGACTTTCTGGATATGTTTAGCCCCATTAAACAAGAAGAAAAACCCTGAAAATTTCATGAATTTACTGTGGTGTAGTGTATGTGTGAATGCAAACAGAGTTTTTCACCCGGGCTTAAAATTACCCTGCTGGCCCCTTAGTGTTTCCCCTGCCCCTGCCCATCCCATGACTGGAAAATGTGAGAAACTGTGCACTGTGAGAGACAAGTTTGAATAAGTAACGCCCTGTCCACATATCGTCACTATTGAGCACAAACCTTTTATCTCCAAAATGGCTGCTTTTCAGGAAGTATCAAAAAAAAACAAAACAAATCAAAAACAAACAAAACAAAACAAAACAACAAAACGTCTTAATGGATAAATATCGTATTGACCTGGGAAGTTGTGTAGCAGGTTAGTGTGCATGCCTCACTGCAAGGAGTTTGCTGCTTTGATTCCCTTTGTCGACCATGGTCTATCTGTGTGGCATTTGCATAGTCTCCCTGTGCCAGCGTGGGTTATCTCCCACAGACCAAAAACATGCTCTCTGGGTTAATTGGTGACTCTAAATTGCCAATAGGTATGAGTGTGAGCATGAATGGTTGTCTATCTGCATGTGATCCTGTGATTGGCTGCGACCTGTTCAGGGTGTACCCTACCTTTCACCCAATGTCAGGCGGGATAGGCTCCAGCTCCCACCACCTTGAAAAGGATACATATTATATATGTAGATGAGGGATGATGGTTTGAACCACTCACCAACATGAAAGGTTTTGGTCTGACATACAGTCATGAAAGTTCTTGGTAATTTTCTGTTACCTACCCAGACAATTGCCTGACTTTCTTGTCCACACTTGTCTCTCATAATTTTTCCTGTAGTTGGCATGTCATGAGGGGGGAGATACTAGGGGGCTAGCAGAGAAATTTCAGTATTAAGTTTCTGTTTGCTCTTACACATGCAGCTCACCAGTTAATAAATTTCAGGGAATTTTTAGGGTTTTTTGGCATGTGTGAATAGGGTTTAGGTCAGGAAATTTACTCAGTAGGTCACCCTGAAATTTCCCAGAAGTTTGTGGGTTGCATGTATGAAAAGGGCTTTGAAATGTCAGGGCCGCATGTGTGAATGTGGCTTATCGTGGAAATGTGACGTTTTATTAAAAGTGCTTAATTTGGTCCTTGGAAGCTCGCGCATCTGAACCACATGTTATGGTACAAATGTAGAAAAAAAACTGGGGGAAAGGAAGAGACACTCATCCAGGCACTAAGATCTTACCTTGAATTCCTCCAGGATTTTGTATGTTTTCCCTCTGTACTCGCAAAAGTTTTTTACCTCCTTGCACTCGGGGCAGCACCCATTGTGCTCCACTTTGGTGCACTTGGGGTGCAGTTTTGGGCACTCGGGCTGGTCGCACACAGGACCGTCCTCCGTGCACTCGCACGGACAGTTCGAGTGTCCCGGGTAGAAACGCTCCCCGAGTTTGTACACGAAGCCGCTGTCGTCCACGCAGCCTTTCCCCCGGTAGTCATCGAACACGACGTTGTCGCTGGCCGTCCGCTCCGCCTCGTCCGCGGCATAGTCCTCGGGGTTTCCCACCGAGGCCGGACGCACGGCGCGCGAGAGCAGTAGGAGGACGCAGGCGACCGAGAGGAGGAGAGGGCCCATCCTTCCCATCCAGCGATACCCACGTTCAACGAGAGTGTGTGGATGACATCCCTAAGCTCCTGGTAACCTCTCCGGATCCGTCCTGCGCTTCATTACCATCACCATAGCCTTCATCACATGAGGGGAAGGGGCTGCTGTGGAGAAAATAAGACATGATTTTATGGATGGCAATCACTGCTGCTTTTCTCATACACTCTCAACCCCAGTCCTTACATTTAAACACTTTTATGTTGGATCTGGCCCGTATTCATCCTCATGTCGCCTGGATCATCAAGTTTTCTAATCATAATTTATCCCCCAAAACAAATGGAACTCAACAGGCTGGTGCCATTACTCACAATAAAGCTCTCTGAGTGCGGTCTCTTTTTTGTTGTCTTGTGTTGGTGTTGGTTTGGGAGTATTCAGATTCAAATGATTCTCAAACGACAGATAAAAAGGTTCAAACATGCGCTGCCTGAAGTGGGTGGAGTAGGTTCAATAACCATCCAACTCACCAAACCTACAAGCAATTTTTGCGCAATTCCAAACTCCATGAGAGCACAAGAGACAACAGGTAGCTATTAGTGTCATTTAATCCCCCCTTAAAGCCAGTAATTATGCGCACTACTGATCCAACGTTGGTCCTACAGTGACATGCTCTTACTAAATCAGACGTGAAGCGTGGAAATGCCCGGAATCTCAAATGCGCAATGATTTAACCCCTCCAGAACGCATCCGTGAGGGCAGAATTCAGCTAGTTCAGACAGCTAGGCATTGATATTTCCCTTTGACTCTGAATCATTTGGTTAATCTCAGTTAAAATGGCATTAAACCAGGGATATGTTCACGAAAAGCACACTCACCGCGTTGAATATTGCTTGATATCCACTTAGTGCGAAGCCAGAGAGGCGCATCGAGGTCTAGGGCAGTAAAAGATACACAGTCGCCTTGCCTATAGCGAGAACTTCACTTTATCCGGCGGGGACATTCACCAAACCCCAGCAGATACTGTAATCCTTCCTCTTGGTCGTGATGTTGCCTTTGAAAGCTGTTAAACACCAGCCTTTTGGTGATACGGTTCCCCCCTTTCCTGCGCGGAGAAAACGAAATCCACACACAAGTGCTTCATGGTTATCCCCTTCGGACTCACCTTTTGTTTTTTGAGACAATATCACAGTTTACGTCCAAAGGCATGCGGTATAAAGAGCGATGGATGTAGTTAATAAGTAGATAAAATCCTCTGTAGCGTTCCCTGAGAATCCGGAGTCAATTAATTTCCAAAACGACGCAGGTGAGCGTTAGAGAGCAGCGGCCAGCCTTGTTGCACATATGTGTGCATACATCCAGCAGTTGTGTGATGATAAATGGAAATCCAGATGAGGAGAAGTTAAAGAGTATAAAACATCAAACCAATCGAGGTTGGAGAAAAACATGATCTGCATTTCAGTTTTTCAGCCGAGGTCGCATTCATCGTCAGCAGAAGAGGGAGCGCTCCGACTTTCAGCACCTTGGAGAGCGACTGTCTCCTGCGTCCTGAGCAGAGCACAGTAGAGCAGAGAGCAGAGCGGAGCGCCCACCGCCCCACTCCGTCACCCACAGACACAACAACCCTCGCAACCCACGATCTGAGGACAGCTCTGGCTGCGTTTCATTTGAGGTGGTTCAGTGAGAGTTAAAGGCTAGAATGGAGTCAAAGTGAGTGCTCAGTATTCAGAGTCGTTTCTCCTGAAGGAGCAGCGTCAGTCAGACGTGTGTGAGTGCCTTTTGGTGTCTGTGTTTGTATCTGTGTCGTGTTTGTGTGTGTCCACCCTCATGTGCCTGTGCGTGCCAGATTGTCTTCACACATGACCTGCAGCATGTTTTTCCTGACTCACTCACTATGTGCAGCTCAGTTTTGCAGAGAGCTATTTGTATTCTACCGAGCAAGCCAAAAAAAGGCAATAGTCTGACTTCTCAGCCCCTACAACAACAGGAAAATACAGCGTGGCTTTGCAGAGCTCGAGCAGCAGCTTCGTCTCTTTGTTTTACAGACGGTAGCCCGTAGGGGCCACTGCCTGACTACATTCAGTCTGAGAACAGATGACTGAGCGAGACCCCAAAGACTTCCCCTTAATTAGCTTTTCTCATGTGGAATCACGCACATCTTATCAACTGCAACCTTTAGGCCCGTCTTGTTCCAATATGAGTATGTGTTCATGGCCTTTATCTGATTAATGATTCAAACCTGCTGTTTCACTGGAGCGCGCTCACTTGAAGCACCTGGCTCTCCCACGAGCGCTGCAGTCTAAAACTCACCTCAATGCTGTACAAACAACTGCTGCATACAAGGAGCTTATTGGGAAACAATGACGGCTTACAAACGTATTCACATGTTGGGTCGTATTCTTGGTGGGCTATTTGTACAAAACCCAATTCTGATAAAGTTGGGACGTTGTGTAAAACGTAAGTTAAAACGGAGTACAATGATTTGCAAGTTCAAATACAACATTAAATGTCTGTGACCTTTGATCCCTGAGGCAGCACTGCATTAAAATTATTCTGTGAAAGATATTACTGCATGAACTCAGGAACACTTCAGAGAACCATTGTCAGTAAACACAGTTTGTTGTTACATCTACAAGTGCAAGTTAAAACTCCACCACAAAAAGCAAAAGCCATATCAACAACATCCAGAAATGCCACCAGCTTCTCAAGGCATGAGCTCACCTGAGATGAACTAAAAGCCAGCATCTATGATGGTATAGCGGTGTGTTAGTGCCATGGCATGGGTAACTTGCACATCTGTGAAGGTACCATTAATGCTGAAAGGCACAAACAGGTTTTAGAGCAACATATGCTATGTGTGCGTGTATAATATATACACTCTTGAACCACTTTGCCATTATCCTCTCACTTCTGGCAACAATAATGAATTGTCATCCAGAGAAGTGCCATCCACTGAATATCTCCTCTTTTGGACCAAACCGGTGCCATGTGATCTGCTAAAGCTATGATATCCAAATCGACTATTTTCAGGTTCTTTGGCTGACGTCTTGATATTTGAAGTGAGCATTGACACTAATGCAATGTAATTATTGACTCTTTTTGAAGTTAAAATGAAACTCATCAATACTTCTATGTGGTGTTGGAAATATATTCAAGTTTAACCTCTAAATTTACACTGTAAGGAGTAAATATTGCTGTAATTTTTCATTTTGTATTAACTGGAATTTTTTGCTGAGGTAAAAATATCATGTTTGGTTGTAACACATTTCTTTTGAAACATTTGAATTACAATAACTTGAAATACTTTTTAAAACAATAATATGGAACAATGCCTGATCTTTCATTTCTATTAGAATATTTCTAATCTTTTTCTATTTAGAGTACATTTTCAGCATTTGACTCCATCCAGAGTATGATTAACTCGACACTCAGAAATTTGACCAACACCAAAATATTTACTTGTCCCATTTACTATGCACCTCCCTTTGGTTCCATATCAAAGCATTAATAATAAGCATTTTTTAAATAGTCTCTGTTTTATGCACATAAGTAAATAATTAAAACAAATGTTGATTATGTATGGCAAGTGTTTTCTTTTCTAATAATACATCAACTAAAAAGGTAGAATATTCACGAGGAGTTAAACTTGGATCGGAGCAGAATTACAGCAGATTGAAGTCAAATTCAAAACAGCTTGTTCTAAAAGATGCTGTGTTACAACCGCCCCAAACATAAGATAAATGTTGTCTTTAACCTGGAGTTACAATAAAGTACTGCATGCTCATGATAATGAAATCCCAGGCATGTTCAGCAACTGTAATTACTGTACTGACATCAATCACGCCCTTGTTCAATTTTGCAAGTCAAGAATTTTATGGCTCTATTTAAGCATGATTTTGGTAAAATATAAATATATATTCATATAAAAACTATGAAACCCATTGAGTACTGACTATCTAAGGTGGCATATGCCAATTTTGGCTTTGTAGTAGTGATTTTTAGAGTACGGGTACGATAGCAATTACAGCAAGATATTTAAATATTTAACCATGTCCTAAAATGATCACTTAGATATCAATAGCTTTGACACCATAAGCACACTGAGCCCCCCCCCCCCCAAAAAAAATAAAAATAAATAAAAATAAAAATAAAAATAAAAATAAATAAATAAATAAATAAATAAAATAAAATAAAAAGAAATACCCCAGTCCCCCCAAGAAAGAAGCAATAAACAAAACAAAATAAAATACAAACACAAAAAGCAATCCATGAACTCACATAAATGTACAAACATAGTAGTTGGTTATAGTATCAGATTTGATGCCATTGATACCAATTACAATATTGTTACTGATGTTATTGAAGGTATTAGCCCCTTAATACTGCATAAAATGTGGACATTGGTACTAGCATACTGGGGCTGAGGTTATGCAAAAACTAATAATCCTAAATAAGCCATCATTTCAAGTAAGTAACTTCTTAACAATTATTTAAACATAGTTATGACCACTGTGGTAAGTAAGATGAATTGTTCTGATGCTGCTAACAATATTAAAACTAATAAAGACTGTCCTCATCTGTTCCCTATAAGTGCTTGTTTTAGGTAAATTTAATGACACTTCAATGATACAACTGCAAAATCAAGAGTTTTGTGTTAGATAATTTGAATAACATTATGTCTGTTTTAATTCATAGTATTTGTATGAAAGAGTTTAATTAGAATAGATAGATTGTTTGGCTTAGGTATAATAGAATCAATGATATCTGATTATTAACAGGGTTGTCAAAAGATTAAGATGTTATAATGTTTAGTCTCTGAGGTTAATCAAATTTTAATTACATGTTATACATTTTATAACAAGGCAAGTAGCCTCTATGGTGAGTATTCTGTCCACTGTGGTAGTAAACTGTCCAACATGACCTGCCTCTTGCGAAGAACAAGGGGATTCTCTGTATTGACTGATTGTTTGGTCAGTAACTCGCATGTAAGACTGGACTTACACCAGTTGTAGCTGAAAACACACCAAGAATAACTGCAAAATTTTAACAAGTTGTCTTCTTGAGAAACTTATCTGGCAGAGCTTTGAAGCTTATCTTGCCAAACATAAGACCCTATTCCTTATCCATTTCTGCCTGCGATCCACAACGTTATTGCTGCATAGCATCCTGATTTCTCTAAATACAGACTTTCAGAATTATTCAGTTTGTGTCCCATGTTAAAAATATTTGCATTAAAGTGTTAAAAACATGTTATTTTGACAGCTTTTGAGGCAATCTTTTTAGTGGATGGTATAATGTAACAATAAATGTCATCTGATATATGTATATTTTAATGCATTCTCTCATTTAGTCTTTTCATATCTGAAGATGAGGTGGTAAGCAGAGGCAAACTATAGTGTTACATTCTAACACTGAAATGTTTGAACTAAAATGTGGGATTTGCAGAAAAGGGATGCAGTTCAACCTCAAGAGCATGCCCTAAATATATCAAGTTTACTCTCATTAATGCATGGGCACACCCTCAGCCTCTCTCCCCTTTGAATTTACTTCTGGGCTGCATGAAGAAGCTTGCTCTCTAGTAACATTTGTCACATAAATTTAGCATCAAGCTCA
This sequence comes from Cetoscarus ocellatus, assembly GCA_037902135.1. Lineage (NCBI taxonomy): Eukaryota > Metazoa > Chordata > Actinopteri > Labriformes > Labridae > Cetoscarus > Cetoscarus ocellatus. Next base: position 1,667,646 of record JBAMNC010000677.1, on the reverse strand, counting down.
TGCCTGATGACATTTTAACCTCCCCCAAGTCAGCTATTTGGCTAATCATGGGGAATAAAAAGGCTTAAAATTATAAATACTCAGATTTCTATCTTTAGACACACTGATAAAGGAAAGTGCAGTGTGAAGGTTGGAAGGCAGTGCAGCCGGTGCCGTCAACATGGATCATGTGGGGTTAGTTATCTGAAAGGTGGCAGCCGTTTGAAATGCAGATGCCGGCAGAGCTGCCATCACAACAAAACTTGTGGCCAGCGGGGGTTTGTCAAACTCCACGTAACACGCCCAAAGTGCATAATTACCATGTAAGCTGAAACATTTAGCAGGCAAACATACAAGGGCACTCTGAGGTTAGCTTTTCTCTTGGATTGAATACAGAAACGAGGAAGGCTTGTTTTCCTTGCGTTTCCATATGGTGTTTACATCTCATTTAATTGCCTCTGATTCTGACTGCTGTTCTCTCGTCATTCCAAATCTTTATTTGACGATGAGCTGTATGTGTGGGCTGTTTTTCCCTCCTCACTCTGACACGACTAACGTTGTGTCCTCTTCAAATCAAAACCTCCTCCACAGACAGACGCATTTTATGTCATATTCAAACTGTTATTGACTTTAAAAAATGGATTGACTCTAAAAACTAGATGGCAAAATTGTTTCATTCATCTAAATTTTGACAAAAGACAATGTTTTTATTTCTGTTTAAACTTTTTGCACTTTAGCAATGAATAATCTTAGCTCTCTTACCATTTAACTGAAACACTCCAAAAGAGGTAATTGCGAGGGACATGACTCTAATCATTGAAGAAGACAAAGATGTTTTGTTTTCCACCCAGAGAGCAAAGCTTAGCCCAAGATGTCTTTAACCCCTTCAAGCACACTGGTCCCTAAATTTAAAGGGTGTTCAAAGGCTGTTTTTTTGTCAAATGCACAAGGTTTAAGTGGTCTTGTTTACCATCAGCCCCTTGAGTAGTCCATGATGAGTGTCCCAAAACACTGAAAAAATGTGACAAAAACTAAAATATTTTCAAGCTATCTCAAAAATCATTCAACTTCAGGAGACCCTTTCATGGTGACATTTTTTTTATCAGATAAGGAAAATGAAAGCATCCTTGAGACATTCAATAACAAGCAGGAACTAAACAAATCAAATAACCCTGACCCTTGACCTATGACAGCCAAGCTTAAGAAAATCCTTTCTAACTTCTTAATTTACTTCAAAATATTTATTGGAAAGTAGAAATGCATCAAATTCTGTCAAATTCAGTCCGAAAAGCACAGACATACACTTTTGAGTACTTATTTGGTATCAAAATTTTAGGGGAGTATTCGATACCAAATGATAAATTGTGAAAGAATTAATAATTGATAATGCAGATATTCCCATCACTAGGGAGTGTCCCAACTGCACATGATGCTGTGTGTTGCTGTGTGTTGCTGTGTGTTGCTGTGCAATGCTGTGGGATGCAACGCAATGTCTTTCCCTCCATTTCTATTTTCCTTTCTGTTGTGCGCATTGACACAGAAAAGAAGCTAAGAAATATTAACATAGGTAAAAGAGGGATTTTTTTTTGTTTTTCTCTGACTGTTTTCACTCAGCAGTGCTTGTTCATTTGTAACTCATGGCAGAAGAGCATTCATCTATGATAGTGAAATGATTTACTTTCACTTTCACCACAGAGGGAGAAACTTTGTTTAGATCACAGAAATCTGCGTATTTATGAGTCTTTGAGACCATGCCTTGTCAATTTAAAGCACTTTATGTCTATTTCTCCAGCTGTGCAATAAAACCACTTGATGAACTATATACACGGGGAACCACTGTGAGATGCAAGGCAACAGCCAACACTTTCTTACAGTTAGGACTCGTATTAGGCAGTGGACACATACTTTTTAAATGGACAAAATCCACAAGTGTATTTTTTACATTATATATGCCCTTTAAACTTGTCAAACAATATAGTCTTAAACTTTGGTCCATGGTTTTTATTAATAACTTTCAATGTCTCTTAAACTTTGGAACACTGTCACCTTTATTTAAGAGGGACACTATTTTAACAATATTGAATAAAAAAAGCTTGAAACCTTCTTGTTCATTTTTTTTATTCTTTTCAGTTTTATTTCCAAATGTGGATCAACCTATAAGTTCCTGGCTCTAAAAAGTTCTTTAAAACAAAGTTTCTTGCTTACACGTGCTTGCTTAAGGCTTCTCTCTCTCCAAGTGCGTGTCTTTCTCTCAGCCCAGGACATGAACCTTTGTCTGCGTTAAAAACATGCATTCTCCATTCTGTACAACACTGCGTTTAACTATGCACCGCAACACTCCTACCCAGCTCCTTGCACAGGAACATCTCGGTCGCTGACCTGGTTACAAAGACAAGAAACACTTATGATTTCGTGAGAAAAAAAAAACAGCTCTCTCATCCTCCTACCACATCTCTCAAACACTCAGCTGGAACAAGTATATATCATTTATTAAATCTGACATTACACTTGAGTAAATGTTGGATCCTAATGTGAGATGTGTTGCCTACTGTAGCACGCCATGGTCCATTAGGCCTTCACTCTGGCTCGAGAAAAACATGTGGTGTATGAGACAAAACATGAGCTATATACTGACAAAGGTACCGAAGAAACCGGCTCTATTAGCACAGCACCTGTGTCTCACTGCTGGATAGCCGTGTTGATCGGACATTCCTTTCATATGACACTTTCCAGTGCCTGCTCGCAGAGGTGTTTACATCTCTGTTTTGTTTGATGTGCGGCGAACAATTCCCAGCCCACAGGAATGGCTTCCAATTCAATCAGCTAATGGAAGGAGAGCTCTCCATCCGCCTTCCACCACCTCCATCCTCCTGCAGCAACACATTCACTGCAGCAGTCTGTACCTAATGCCATAATGGTTTCGCCATTAGGGCTACATTTATAGCCTGCTAGCAGGTCTTAGGCATTATACTCGGTCACAGCTATTCACGCTAACTTATTAAACTGAATGCCAGGCAGAGGAGAGGGGGAGCAAGCACAGTGAGGGAGAAGAAACAGATAGCAGGAGGGGAGGAGGTGGGCCTCAGGCGGATCAAGACTTTTGTGTTAGTGAAGCATACATTTTCCTCTCCTTCACCATGGAAATGGGTTATGCCTAATAAAGCCAGGGCTTTGTGCTTATGTCTCTAGCAGGAACATTCAGGTTTTATGCGCAGTTATGCCTCTCACTCTCTAAATATTCTGCTGGTGACTCTAAATTAACACTAGTTGTACAATTTTTGCTGTGACAAATTTAATCCTTTGGCTTGAGCTCCCGCAATCCCTTGCTGATTTGACTGTGTGACAAAGGGAAGCCGTGTTTCTCGGGATCCACAGACTACTTAAAAAAATAAAGTCTTGCAGATTCCTTTTTGAGCTGCAAAAGTAATTTAGTCATCTTATTATGATAAATGCATTAGCAATGAAATCCCCATGGTTCCTCAGACTATTATGACATTATATTTCACAAAGAAGTCGATTTCATTAACTTACTGCTTGAGGTTGCACACTGGAACATCAGACATTTGTTACTGTTGTCGGGAAGAAAAAACAGGGCATCGAAGCAACATTATGCAACTTTTTCATTATGTAACAATATTATCAGCACAATATCGATGTCAGCAGATAGCATCTTAAAAAAGTTTTCTATCTGTACTGGGAGATGTGAAAATTTCTTGCAATATTTACAGCCAATTTATTGGCTGTACATATCAGCCATAAATCCCATAGAGCTGTAAATCTACTCTAGTGTCACAGTTTGAGTCGCTCATTATTAAGCTAATAATTCAATTCAATTGGATGCCACGATGCATCATGATGCAATGCAGAGAGAAGTGTCCTTGAGTTTCCATATTACTGCAGGCTAGATAAAAAAAAAACACAAGCATTCATAAAAAAAGAATAAACTTATTTTAGTCATTTAAAATAGCTTTTGAGATCAACCACAGAAAGAAAAACATTTTTATTGTAAACCATAATAAATAAATAAGTTTCATAGGTATCTTTTTCCTTTACTTGTTTTTTCCCCCTCAGCAACAAAACTGACTCTGCAGTCAAACAGCAGTCTCTGCAAAATTATTGACTGTCTCTACATCAATGCATCTTTATCAACAAACGCATCATGATACATCATTTAAAAGATTTTTTTGACACCCCAAATATTCCACTTATTGATTGTAAAATTGACAGAGAACACTTATTTTCCTTAATTTTTCATTTTATCCTGTAGATATTCTTGCTGTTTGTCCTTGTGTTGTCTTTTGCATCTATTGATGTCATGAGCGGTTTTGTTTATATACTTGCCTGGATGTGATTCATATTTCTGGAGGAAACCACAGGGTGCAAAAGACTTCAGGCTGTATGTAACTACCTGTTGTGTTAGAAATAAACTGCAAACATGGCAGTAATTCTGAGAGTAAAAGTAAAACAATAAATACCAATAATTAATATCATCATTAAATATTAGTTATGACCAGTGGTCAGACCTCACCATCAGCTTTGTCTGCACTCCATTTCCATGATATTTTCCTCTGTGCACTGTTGTAAGTGCCTTCGTGTCCTGGTTTAATGAGTGACCGAGTAAACTGAACGCTTTTGTCCAACTGAGCTGATAGATGTTGTAGTTAAAGCACTGACAAAAACAGAGGGTGTACCCTTCAACGCTGCATTGTAAGGTGTTTTACTCAGCATTACATGGAAACTACAAATCATTAGTAGTTTAGTGACTGTGCGATGTCATAGGCCATTGCTGCCAAAGCACAACATATGTACATAAATAAAATCAAATTTATTTAATATAAAAGGACATTTAGTTAGTCCTAATGATGCTGTGCTTAAAAAGGGGGGAAATTATAAATGAAGATAAAAAGGTTTTAATTGAATTTGTATGAGAAAACTCAGACAATTTTATAAAAAACAAGAGAAAAGTGTGTTTTGTGTTTTATTAATATGTGTGTGTTTGTGTGTGTGTTCTGATTCCCTTGGTTGCCCTCAGGTCCTCTCATAGTTTTAATCTCACAGTTTAGTATCTCTCCCAGTATACATGGGATTTTCTGAGAATCAGCTGAATATTTAAACTCTGTGTGTGTATGTATTTTATCAAGGAGAGTATTTCTATCAGTAAGCTAACAGCCATATAGTTATGACCCGGTTAGTACTGATGTTAGTAGTCATGACTACAGTAAAATATATTTGACATTTGCAGGAACTATCATGTATTTTAATTGCTGTGGTCCTGGTGCTCACCAGGCCATGTTCATGTGATTTGAGGGGAGAAATAACAAGAAAAAACACCCTTGTCTGATATGGTATTTTGCTTTTGAATATCATATTATCAAGTCATATTTTTAAACCATTAAATCTGCCTTAACTACCATGTAATAAATAAGTCTCACCAAAATAGCCTTTTAGCCATAGACTATAGAAGTCAGGGTATAACAACTGAATACACATTCTCTTCAGGTAAAAAGATTTGACAAAAATAAACAACTGACTTTGGTAATGGCATACTGTTTTATGATTACACAGTTACACTCAGAGTCCTTCAGTGGGTACCAGAGAATCACAAAATGTAATTCTTACATAAGATGGTTCATCTCTATCCTTCTGCTCCTAGAATATGAGGAATGTGTCAAATTGAGATTGGAGATGAAATTAAGTAAAATGCATCAGACAAAAAACAAGGGCTGATTATGTCAGTTTTTGCAAACATATTTATCCAAATATCAAAATACAATATAATGTATTAAGTAATGTAAAGTGGATAGAGTATTAAATCCACATCACTGGTTCCTTTTTATTCTGTGTTGATTTACTTATTTTTGGAAAGAAATTGCCCTCCACTGCAGGCATAGTTCCCTCAAACTGGCCTTGGTGTACTAGCAAGGAATATACAGTATTTCCACTCCTTACAGATTTACAGAATCCCACCACATTAAAAATAACATTAAAATCTTTAGACATCGTTGTCTTCCTCTGTTTCTCTCGTCTTTCATGAGCCTGTACTGCCAGCAGTCCTTGCTGGACAAATTGTTTCAATCAGGAAGGCTGCACCTAAAGATGAAGCGTGTCCTGCTCCAATTAATCAGCAACAAGTCACATGGAGTCAAAAGGTACGGTGTACGTCTAAGTTGATGAGAAACTATAAATAATAAACATAATTATAATGAAAAGAATACACACTTTTGCAGCTAGATGATGATTACATATGCAGGAATTACCTTAAGGAATTACAATTTAAATGCAAAGACAATTTCTCTTTTTCTTCCATGTCCAGAGAGCCACTAGGGAAGGGCAAATGAGCTGCATGCAGCACCTGAGTCACTGTCACTGACCACCAGTCTAGGTACATCACATGTAAGCAGCACAAAACACATGAGAAATAGCAACAGAATGGCAGCCTCTACATTCATTTCCTGACTGCTCATGTTGCAGTGTTCAATGTCATATTCATTTTTTCCATTGCAACAATATAATGTTGTCTCTGTTGTGGGGGCTTTTTCATTCCAGCTGCCACAACAAGACAGGTTCCATAGCAACTATGAAAGCTTATTTTTTCTCTATAAAACATTTGAAAACTGTCAAGTAAATACTTCACTAAATAAGAAATAAAGCATTGGCTGAATTTAGCCATTTTTAAAACTAATTTAGATATTTCAGTTCTCCATTTTCCTGGAAGGTCTGCATAATATATGTTTGGAGAAGAAAAGAAAAAATGTAGCAACAGATTATATTACATGTATCGTATAGACACAAAATAAATTGAATTAAATACAGATGCACTTTATTAGAAATTATTCACATAACCCAGTATAGCACAGCTATTATAAGTGGTTACATCTAGATAAAGATCATACAATAGGGATCATTTTACATGTCAAACAATATGGTGTTGTTAGATAGTGAGAAAGATGAGCCCAACAACTTTGAAGCTGCATAAGAAATTCACCAGAAGCATGCATTCATTGGTTACTACAGAAAGTGTAATAAATCTACACTTGCAGCCTGTAGTAGTCTGTGTGCTGTGAATTGTATGCCCAAGTGTTTCAATTCGAGCCTGCTTTCTAGAGTGCAGCTCCCAGCCTTACACTGTTTAACCCCACCCGCCTTCCCCTGTGGTCCTATAAACCACATCCTGTATTACATGGCGCACTGATTCAGACATTCAAATAGCCATTCTAAATCAAGAGGGGGGAGAGTCATTGGCTGTTCGGGATGAGTCAGCTCAACGGCGCTGGTGAAAAGGGAAGAAATCCATGCTTGGGTCTCAGTTAGTTGGTGGATCATGAGTCTTCCTGTGATACTTATTATCCCAGCTGTGTGAAACCGTGCCCCTGTGGGTTCTGGCATTTTCCACAGAGTTAGAATAAGAGCTCTCTTCTCCTCCCATAGGGGACCTGTAGAGACTCTCTGATTCGCTCTCTCCAAAGGCTGACGACGCTCGAACAGCTCCAGGGAGGCACAGAGCGCTGAGACTGTGTCGCCGTGGTTGGCTGCCTCTTAATGACTCTGCTGCTTTAGACATGCAAATAGACTTGAAGTGGAGAGAGGGCCTGAGGGGACAATTTGGCATATGAATCAATGCAATATGCTGGATTTTACAGAGTATTATGTGACTGCGATATAGACAGATGAATGGATGAATGAAGTCATTTATTTGATGATACCATTGACATCGATATGATTCCTGGTATATTTTTTAGAAGACAGTAACAAAGAATTCAGTGCTTTATTTTCAATACAAAGGTCTCTCAAGAAATTGATTGAATTGTTCTTGTGAATTATTTAATTAATAAACACTACTGCAGAGGCAGATTATTGTACAGTACTACACAGTAGATTTTACAGTGCTAAAGCAACACTTAAAGAGTTACATTTAACACTGCATCCAAGTGTATTTGGTCCCACTCAGAATAAGAATTAAATTAACTCTTTGTCAAGTGTTAACATTTCAGTGCCAAATGAACTCTAAACAAAATAAAATGTTAACACTGGCTCACACTGCAGTGTTTTTAAAATTTAACACTATAAGTTAATCAACCCTGAAGTGAGTAGAAATTACTCTTGTGGGGATGAGAATTTACACTTGTGTTGAAATAAATTTACTCTATTTTAGCAAAACTCTAAAGCTCAATAACACTTAATTTGGTTATTAAGGAGTCAAGTAACTCTGGATGAAGTTGATCTCGCACATTATTTTCTTCATATTTTCCTCTTTTACAGTAAATAGATAGCTATAGAGATTTCAGATACTAATTTACACTGTTAAGTGTCACTGAATTGTAACACTTCACAGCAAAATCTTCATGGACAAATTAACACTATCAGAGTTAATATTAACACTTAATATTTATATAAGTGGTGCTTTCACCCTTTTTTAAGAGTTGGTACTTTAACTTTCATCAAGTGAAATGAAATCATATCATATCATATCATATCATATCACAATGTATCAGGCATGGCATATTGGGTTTAATGATATTGTAGCATTCTGTTTTTTTTTTCTTTGTTATAATATCATATTTCATCATATTAGTTTTTATTTAAACAGAATGGCTTGGTATGGCAAAGCTTAGCATTGTTTTGTGTTTCATCCTGCAGCATGATATTGTATGACACGTATCATGTTGCAAATCATATCATATCACATCATATAATATATGATGACATATTGCATCTTATCATGTCATGTCATATTGTATCATATTGTCTGGTATGGAACGGCATTGGTTCTTATTGTATCCCACCATATTTCATGGCATTGTGTATCATTGCATGCTAATTGTTTTGTATTGTGTTGTTTCACTTTATATTATACTAAATTGCATTGTATCAATCTTTTTGTATTGAGTTTTATTCTATTATTTTTGTATTTTCATACTAACTAAAACTTTTCTTTTCTTTTCTTTTCTTTTTGCAGTAATAACTAAAAACCAAAGACTGCTGTCAGGTAAAAAATGTTGTGATGCGATGTCTTCTGAGTCTAGTCCAATCCCTAACAATGTATAGAAAAAAGTGTACCAATCTCCGCCAGCCACACATTACAGTGTAAGGATTGTTCTAAACCAAAGTGGATATGAGTGACACACTAAGTTATGCTAGCTATAACAAATTTTGATCCAAGCTAGATAACAAAATTATTGCAACCCACAGTACCTGCCAAGCCAAGGAAGAGAATTGCTTTTACATAGAAGATCCATCTATCACCTATACTGCTTATTTCTTGTCAGGGTTTGCAGGTGGTGGGGTAAACCCTAAATCGGTCATCAGCCAATCTCAGGGCCACATGAAGAGACAGACAACCATTCATGCTCAAAATTATACCTTTGGTCTATTTAGTGTCATCTCTTCAATATATGAGCATGTTTTTGGTCTGTGGGAGGGTTTTCTCCAGGAGTACCTGGAGAAAACCCAAGCAGGCTAGGGGAGATCGCAAAAACTCAACACTGAAAGAGCCTGGTAGGGAATCGGACCAGCAGTTTTCCTACTGCACCACCATTCCATCTACACAGAGGACATGTATTTATTTCTTTAAAAGTTACATTGGCACAGATAAAACACTAAAACATGAGTAGAAGATTGAAAGACGAAGCCTACTTAAATGGTGTTTGAGAAAGGTTTTGACTTTTAATTTCCATCAAAAAATGGACCTTCAGTTTTTAATCCCTCTCTGGAGGTGTGAATATTCATTGTTAAGTATACCAATCTATCCCACCTTTGTTTTTTTATGTTTTGAGGATACATGCTGAACACAAAAAATGATATGGGCACCCTTTAGATTAGTGTGAAAATAAGTGACTTTGCATTCAAGATCAGCATTTACGGTGTTACCTGTTTGTTGTCCACATAAAATTAGAATAAAAAAAAACAGTTGCTTTTGCCTGTCCTATTTGTTGCTATTTTTGGCTGCACATTTGTTCTTTCCTCAGAGAACATTCGGACAGACAACAGAATGAGGCAGCCAGGTTTTGTTTATCTTTCATTTCATTTTCAGACTGAGGATAAACATGTCCCACTTTACCCTGTAAACACTTGTCCAGATGTATAAATGCATCTTTGTTTGATCAGTTTAGCATTGAAAGTATTAAAAGGAAAATACCCCATGTTAAAAAGCCTGCACAATAATCAACACAGATTGTAACAAAATTTAACTTCCTGTCAACACACACACCAATAACTAAAGAGTCATTGCTGTAAAATATGTATCTGTTAAAAGTTGAGCTGATGTAATAAACCAGATTCATAGCATCATCACTTTGTCCACTTACCTCCCTAATACTTGAATTTCATGCAAGTACCAATGATGCCGCATCACTCTAATCATTTGTGACAGTCATTCAAATTCATTTGCACAGGTGACACCCATATCCACCTACTGTTCAGTCGGAGTGCTAACGCTCCTCAGGGACAGCTCATGATTACAAGTATTGAGCGCTTTTAGTTGGCTTTACACATTGATGTGACAGTGTGTGATAGCATCAACTTCCTCTGGTTTTACAACACCCACAAGACACTCGAGGGGTGTAATGCTGACCAGAAGTCTGCATCAAACTAGACTGATTGTTACTGCATACAAAGACTGTCAGCTTGCACTCAAAAAAAAAAAAAAAAACACAGCAGGTTTTTTAATCTGCATAAGAGTAACATGTAATTTGAATTAAATTATTCTGTGTTTCAAAGGTGAACGTGTTTAAATCACGTAGGATTTGCATGAAACTTCACAAATTAACATGAATTATACTTAGTCCTGTTGAGATAACATGATACAATCTAGCCAGATTCAAGCACATGTTCTTAACCCTTTATGACATCACATGTCCACCAGAGCATATTTTTACATTTTACTTGCTGTAGAGCCATTTTTTTGAGCATTTTGTGTTGCCATACATCAATACAACCTTTAAATCCCAAACTGTATTAATATCCATGTATTAAGCCCATGTTCACAACATATATGCTTAAAAAGTGTAAAAAACAACTAAATGAAAAGCAATTTTTCTTTAAACATATTTTCTCCGATATAGAAATGTTATGATTTGATCCCTCATAACAAAGAATATAGTGTGGTGAATTCACTTCACCATGACTTTACCCATAGGGTTTGAACAAATAGATTTTCAAACTTTGTTTTATCAGGAAGAAATAACATGATTAAAAAAATTTGCAATGGTTGTTGCTGGGAAACAGTTTTATGCCAATGCAACACTGATGATATGCTGCTATACTGGCCTTGCCCAAAGAGATAGCTGGACTAATTGCAGTTCAACTAGATGCTTATATTGATCAACATCAATCCTCTACACCTTATTTTCACTATAGTTATTAATGTTAACATTAGAACCATCTCTCCATGAATGCTTTTGATCATACTGCCATAATTTTTTTTTTTTTTAGATTATTTTTTGGGCATTTTGTGCCTTTATTGACAGGAGGGAGTGACAGTGGATAGGCTTGTGAAAGGGGGAGAGAGAGAGTAGGGAAAGGCACCCTGCAAACTGGCCACAGGCTGGATTCAAACCTGGGCCGGCAAAAACATATCAGGGTCGAGCCTGGTTGCTTACCACTCCACCAAACCAGCACCCCATACTGCCATAATTTAATACCTTTACAACTGTATAGACATGAGGACCCTCTTGAAAACAAGATGCCACATCTCAAGGGGCTAACCTCTACTACATTTAAATTCAATAAATATGATGGGGAGAAATTTATGGTCTGAGCATCCATACATTTGTTGCCATCATCAATTCTTTTTTAAAGTCCCTTTGTCTCTGCCCACTTCCCTACCTCTGCCCACTCATGTTGGGTCTGGATGCCAGGCGATACACCTTGGGCCGAAGGGAGAGCTGACACTATGGTTTTATTCAAACTACAATAAAATCATGACTATATGATTGGGCACTTGGTTAAACTTAGCCTGACATGTTGTTTGTGAAGATATGTAGTTTGCTAACAAATGTCTTTTTGTATAGCTGTTCACTAAAACACACACAATGAGTCATTTTTAAATTATGATTTCTTTTTAAAACAAGAAAAGAAACAGCAGAAAGTCTCTGAAACGTAACACCACTGTGTCCATGTAGCACTGCACAGCATCTATGTGAGCTTATAGGGCTAATCATGGGCAATTTACTTCAAACATCATCATAAAAAGGTTTGTCAAATTTGCTACGATAAACAAATAAAGAACCATGTCACTAACACTTGTTCTACTCTGTGTATCTCACTGCTACAGTTTGCATTGAAAGAAAAAATGGGTTTACAGAAAAATAAGTTGAAGATCCACTCAAACTGCTGCACATAAAAAGTTTCCTTTAAAGTCATGTTTTTTTCAGGGGAATATCATGCATTATCAATTTTTCCTAATGCCATCCAGCCCTAGTATTCTGGTAATTTTAATGTGCGACTGCAACACAGAGAGACTACAGGACCACAAATGATAATGGTTTTCTTTCTTCACCAGTCATTAAAGCAGACCAAAGGCGAGAAGGAGAACATCAAGCTGCTGCTGTGGTAACAGAGCTGCAGTTGAAACAAATAAAAATCAAAGCTCATCAACAGGATGTTTCTGAAGCAAAAGACGGACACATTAGAGGGAAGACTGCACTTTCCACCTCTATGACAAGGAGAGGTCCTCAAATGATCCCTGTATACAACCCAATACAAAATTTCCTCATTATGATATCTTTGTTCTTTGATTAGTGTAATTAGTGTGAAAAGAGTCATTGTGTTGCTTTGTTTGGAAAGGCCATAAGCTTTTTGCTTGATTCACTATAAACCACATGGGACTGTAAGCAGCTTCTTGCTGGACATGGGATCAATTTACAGTCCATACGAGTCCAAAAACAGAAAGAAGAAAACTCAACATCTGCACTAAAGATGTACTTTCTGCTGTTTGACCACAAACAACAGTTAGTGATCGGCCATAGAAGCCACATTATAGAGTGTTTCATTGTGATTTGAACTACAAAATCAATCGCTGGAAATACATCAGGGTTGGGTAACAGAGCAAACTGCATTGATTTGAAGAACAGGCCCAGCTTTAATTGATGCTTGTTGCACTAAAATGAGATTTTACTGGACATTTGTCATCGTAAAACACTTGTCATTGCTAATTCTCATAATTCATAATTACTCTGCCTCATTTTTATGACTACTATAATGGCTGTAGTGTTTTTTCAACAGCACACTCATAACTAACAAGAAATGCAAGTGCAAAGTTTGATCTTTTTTTTCTTATCTCATTATTTTAAAGAACAATACAAAGTAAGTGGTGATTTTAAAAGTAAAAAAGCTGCACATAGCATATTAGGTCTCCAAAATGGACACACCAGAAAAGTGCCATTAGATTATCAAATAGTATAGGGTAAATGGCTGGTATAAACAATTGGTTTGTTTGCAGTTTAAATGTAATCAGTTCAGCCACTGGTGCAACCAGGGTGATAAGTTAAGTCATGACACTGTTGTAGTAATATAAGCAGCAGCTGTAGTAATAACAATAGTTATATAACTATGACTTTAATCACTACTGAAAAGAAAATACTATGTAATAATAATAATAATAATCATCATCATCATCATAATAATAATAACAACACTAAGAAGAAGAAGAAGAAGAAGAAGAAGAAGAAGAAGAATTAAAATAATAAGAATAATAAAACCATCAAGTCAAATTCTGTGCTCAGGCATGACATACCATAAAAAAATAGCAATGGGTTAACAATACTCACTGTCTCATCAGTGGAGCATCACTGGACTTAGCAACATCCAAAACTTGTTTTGATTCCCAGGACATAGTCTACTTCATCATAACAGAAGAAATGATCCTTTTCATTGTTTAAACCTCCACTTAAACAAAGAACTTCTCTTCTTTTTCATAAAACTATCAGTTTCTCTGCAGACACAGCTACAGGAGCTGGGAGTAAAAAGTTACCTTGTGATGTGGTGTCCTCTGTTGTATGCCTTTGGTACACAAAAGTTATTTTTTTATGCACAGAGTTTGTTTACTCTTATTCAGTGGAACAAAGCAAAGTCGCTGTGAGAAAACTTCCTTGGTGTTTACTGACAATTTTTTTGAGCATTTTCTCATGTTGTACGATAAAAGTCACCTCCAGCTCCAATGTTCCAAAAATGGACACTTTAAAAAAAAAAAAAAAAAAAAAAAAAAAAAAAATATATATATATATATATATATATATATATATATATATATATATATATATATATATATATATATATATATATCTCAATACATTTTGTAAGTTATGAGACTAAAATTATATAAAAATAACTAAAGCAAAATATTTGTTTACCAATATAAGTGTGTTTGTAGGTGTTGGGGATTATCTTTATGCCTTGTGGTGCAACAGGTAGTGCTAATGCCCTACAGTAAGAAGGTTGATGGTTCAATTCTTGGGTCATGTGGGACCTTTCTGTGTGAAGGTTGAATATTCTTCCCATGCATGAGTGGGTTTTCATCAAGTATTTTTGTTTCCTTCCCTCACACCAAAAATATGCTCTTGCTCAGGCTAACTGTTGACTCTAAACTGTCAGTAGGTCTGAATGTGTGTGAAGGGTTGTCTGTCTCCCTATGTCAGCCCTGTGATTGGCTGGCAACCAGTCCATGGTATATCCTGCCTCTTACCCATTGTCATCGAGGACCGGCTCCTGCACCTCCACAACCATGATATTGATAATGGATATACTATATAATGGATGGATTTGTGCATTTTTATCCCTATTGATTACTAACAGTAGAGCATGTTTTTTGCCTTGGTGGGGGGGTGGGGGGGAGAACTACATTTAGAAATGTGGAGCCATCTGCTTGAAATTGTAGCCCGGCCTGCAAAGAAAGATGCGTGATTACTTGCCAAAGCAGAAAAGATAATGTAGGTAAAGATTGATATAACTTACAGTATCTCCTCCAAGTTATCTATAGGTATAATTTTATGATCATAGATATATGCTATATAAGCAAGTATCTGGCAACCCCTCAATTCATCTTGATTAGGAACAGCGCTGGCTCTCCCTAAACGCAATCAAAAGGAAATTCTGCTTAGGGCCACAATTCGGCCAGGGGCGGCCCTGATTAGGAATGTTTGTTTTCAAAGTAGAACTTTTGCACTATATCAATACAAAACAAATATGACCCCCCTGCTGCATACCAAGGTGTGTAACATTGTTTTCACTTGCTAAAAATGCTTCTGTTTCCCAAGACAAGTATCCCTCCTGCTAATGTGTAATATTAGTGTAATGGTGTGTGGCTGATGTGAACAGCTGCTTGTCCCTTGTTGGCTTGATAATTAGCCAGAAGCTTACAGAGGAGTTTCTGGCCCTTCTCCATCCTCCTCTCCATCACCACTGCTCCGGGGACTTATTCTCATGGGAGCGCTGCCTTACAGTGGAGCTCAAGCCCTCGCTGCAGGGATCTCCTCCATCTATCATTCTTCCTCCTTTTTCATCAGCTCCCTTTCTTCCGATTCTGGGAGATGTAGAGGTGGGAATAGCTACCCACTGAGGTGCTGACATCACTGCAGCAGATGGCAGAATATGGATTTTTGCACTATAGTAATACGACCAGGTGTTACACCACAAGAGACTGTACATTTTAAATGGGCCTGCAAATGAAATGCAAACCCATTTAGCTGTTAAGGGCGTGTAGGGTGCTGAAAGCCCAGCATCTGGAATGCTTAATATTCATGCTCATACTAATTTATGAAAGTGCTTTTCAAACATACACAGCCTCTGATTCCTGACTTGTTGACTAATTGTTCAGTGAAGCCAAGAACTAGAGAGCAAACTGTGACAAATAGATTTCCCCTTGTGCTACGCACTCTGTCTACATAATGAACAAGGTCAACATGCACCCTGATTTTCCACAAGTAGAACGAATGGACTGACCTTCACTGCTGTGTTTTATTGTATAACACGGAGAGACCTGCTGCTGTCACAGAGTCAGTCCATCAGGAGAGTACACCTTTAGATTTTTATGTCAAATTAAAGCTTCCACGTTCATTCATAGCACATTTCAGCTACCATGAATTATGATATAGCACCATTTCAATCGCTTTGGTATGGATGAATAGAGTGCAAAGTGATATTTAAACAATTGTAGAAAACAGTAATGAACCTCAGAAGAGCAGCTTTAAAAAGTGTATCAAATTTTAAAAATATGGCTAACTTTCTTGTGGTAGTGCAAGTCTCCCAAATAATGGGCTAACTGGGGATGTCCTGATCAAGCTTGCCAGTAAAAGGGCTTGTTGCCAGTACCAGCCATCAATCGGCCACTACTGAGAGTGACTGATATTTATCTTATTTTGTGTATTGTTATAAAAATAAGGGTTTGTTGCTGTCAGGCACAAACCTCTTATGTCCATATTATGATTTTCTTTTTTTTTCTTTCTTTCTTTCTTTCTTTCTTTCTTTCTTTTTTTTTTTGTTTAATGAAATACTGCTATTGGACACCTTCCATGTTAGTAAGTGGATTTTTATAAACTTTTAACCACATTAAAGAGCAACAAAATAATTTGCAGTCCAGACAATACAATATTCATGCAGTCAGTTGTAGAGAATTTTTTAATTTCCTGAAAAGAAGCAGTTTAGGAGATACAGTATGAGGTTTGTGTCCAAGGAGTTATGGTTTGCCAAGTAAAGCAATGTGACAGGATATATGTGTATGTATTTATGTGTATGTGAGTATTTTACATATGCATATAAGTATATATGTGTAACTATAAAATAAAGAGTATGGCGTCAGCCTGCTCTCTTGTAATGTGTCTTGAGATAATATTTGTTATGAATTGGTGCTACACAAATAAAGATTGATTGATTGATAAAGATAAATGGGTATCCTACCGTAACGAAGTGTGATGATCATTAAGTACATTTGAACAAATTAGCACAATTATTAACAGACTGAAGAAATGTACCAGTTTAATAGGCTAACCAGTGGAAACAGTACAATAAATAATAAGGGGATGTGTCTCAGAACATTTACTCAGTTAAATAAAGAGTGGTGCACAGATGATGTAATTTTCTTGGCCAACCAAAAAATTAGCATCGCACTGATTCCAACAAAAGCCTATTGGTCGTTGGAGTATTACCAACATAGTCTGTGATAGAAAAAAGAAATGGACATTACATGTTTTGCTCATTATGGTTATCTTGATGCTAAGATAATCATTATACTAACTTAGACTTGCTCTGGTTCAGTATCAGAGGGGCATGGAAAGCCTTTCTCCCTCACAAATTTATGCTAATATGTTATTATATAAACCTGCTTATCATAATGGCTGGTGTATTGAGCAAACTCATCCAGAGATGTTCATAAACACAACTGTTTAGCTGTTCAGCCTCATTAAACATAATCTCCATCACTTGGATCAGCTCTGGGTTAATGGCGCTAACCTGACACACCAGATAGACAGTTCAATTGACCATCTGCAGACAAGATTATGCTACTCAGGTCTGTGGATGGCAAAAGTACCATTGTTAATAGTCTATAATAAATTTTAGATGATAATTGCACTATTGAGTCACTAAAGTAACAGAAAGAAACATTACTACAGAAAAAATTGTCAAAAACATCTGCTGGTGGAGACCGGGTGGGTTTGAATGGTAGATGGCAGAAACCTCAATGGGAATTGGGGGACACGAGAACATAAGTTTACCTGGTAAAGCAGGTGCACACATTTTGGGCTTATGTTTTTAAATTCTGTGAAATTACAGTGTGACTTGGTAAAAACATTTCAGGATGCTTCAGGATCAGCTGATAGCAGCGTCTGATGTGTATGAATCTGCAGTCTGCGGCAATCATCATGCAGATCCTCCCTGCTGTAATGAACATTTTCAAAAGGCCATATTAAAGTTTATCTTTAAGTATCTGGATGACACTGATTGTTTATTGTATAAAGATGCAGCCATGTTTTTATTGATAAGTTTACTTGCCGATTGCTAGCATTAGCGTTAAAGCTTCATGAATCGACTGGTAGATACTATAAAACTGTCATTTAAAGCCTTGTTAAAATGGTCCACTACACAGCAGTAGTGGCGTCTCGCGCAAATGGTCAACACATACTATACAGGATATATCTTGCTAGTTCACTGGGGCAACAGCCTATAAAGAGTGTTTAGGGAGGACAGGACATTTCAAAGACATACCTAGAAGGTGACTGGAAGATTGTTCTGTTTATCACGTTCATTATGGGCCAACCAAAAGAAGGAGAAAGCTAGCACTACTGCTGCAGGTTTGGGCACAAAATGTCAAGTAACTCATACAATAAACTCTCATCAAAATCCATCAGGAGAGGAGCAAAAATATATTATCCATGGTGAAATGCTGTCAGTGTTGATCTCTGTTGATCATTTGATGAAGAAATTTGTCCAGTTCTGACAAAGTTTAATTAAAAAAGGCAGCATCTATGCCAATCGTTGCACAAGCAGTCATTACTTACAGGCTTGCAGCTGCTTTTCTCTGATTGGGCAGTGCGTCTGTAGACCAGGCTCAATCATTCCAACACCAAGCTTTGGAAGATGCATCTGCTTGGTCACAGACATTGAAATATGCAGATCAAGCTGCAGTGTAGAGTTATAATGGGAAGCAAAACAACTGACTAGATGAAGCATTGGCTCTCAGCAGTGTACATGGATGTAGCGCAGGTGGGGTTGGACTATGTGTAAGAAACCCAAAAGTATCATTAAGCCCCCTATTTAGCCAACCCCCCAACATATTGTAATCAACTTTATCACTGCATATTAGATGTGTTTTGAGTTAAACTTCTGATTTTGGCTCATAGGGTATTTAAATATGCCTGAAATCATTATTCAACAGCTAATAGAGTGGACATGATGTTTAATTTTTCACTTGGCTGTACAATATCCTCTTAATTCTGTCTCCTGTGGTTAGCATTATGCATGACATGAATACTAATAAAAGAGAAACTCATAACAATATTAATGGCTAGCACACTGTGAAGTTCATATTTGTGCCTTATGTGAGTTACTTATAATGTGAAGCAATGTTTTTATTATCCTTTAAGCTCCACATTCCCGCCTTGACAAGATCTGCTTCACAAAATGATCCCAAAAATCCAGAATAATCAGCATTATTGTTAAAAAAAAATGTTATGTTTCTATCACTCACAGACTGTGTCACTCTTGGCAGCTAGAATAAACCTGTAATATCACAAGAAAAGCAAATGAAAATTTCATTAAGGAGTAACATCTGCCTTCATTTGAACTGCAATTACCCTACAAATTCATTATTAATTCCTATTTTGGCATTCCGCTGCTCTTCTGTTTGTTCTGAATAATTTGATGCAAAACCAATCAGAGGTGTTTTAAATGTACGGTCTGTTGCTGAATAGAGCCAGACTCATGTTCTGAAGTCACATGATGTGGGGCTGCATGTTTGGTGGAGTCATTATTCACAGGGTTGTTGACAAAAGTACATAGATTTTCCTTTCATTGGGATAAATAGATGAGCATAAAAGAAGCCTAAGGGCAGAAAGATACAAACAAAGATTCATCAAATACATGCCTATACCCAGTTAAAATGTAATGCATCATCTTTAAATAACAAAAGAAAAAAATGTAAGAACTTGGACATGATTAGAATTTACCACTGAGGTCCAAAAGTGGCCCTATCACCAGTACTGATTGAGAACACTGATAATTTTGAACATACAAGATTTTAAAAAAAATTCTTAAACTCCCACACATTCTACCAGACAATTTTTTGCCCCTTATGGGTACTGAGGTACCCCTGAACTCCATCTCTGCACTTGTGAAATAATGCCAACAGGGATGCAATTACAGATTATTTAAGGAATAGTACAGTTTTTTTTTTTTTTTTTTTTTTTTTGGGAAGAGGGGTTGTATGAGGTACATGCCAAATACATTAACTATAATTATGGTTGACTTTGCTCCTGGAGAGGACCAATCAGGTGGCAAGGCTATGAATTACTGTAAACATTTTCTAAAAGATTTTAGGTAATTAAGTAAAAAAGTCAATATGATAAATATATGAATTAAATAAAATTTAAAAAACTGTTATATTTATGATGCTTTACTTTCCAAGCAAGCCACTTTGCGTTGGTCCAACCTCAGGACGCCGCATTGCCTCCATGCCCTTCCACCTGGAATAATGTAAGACCACCCACAAGACGGGATAAAGGGAAAAGCTTTCTGTCTCATGGGGGCCCTTGAGGGTTAAGAAAAATGATCTTTCCTAAAATCAAATTCTGTTACTTACATTTCTCTTTAGCCTTTCACTTGTGTTAGCTTTCTGTTACTATCTCATGTGTTAACGGGTCGGTTTTGACCCGTGTCTTAAATCAGGTATAAAATACCTACAAACTTTTATTTATCATCCAATTTTTTTCTCAACTCTCTTAGTTACCTTGTTAGGCATTCTTATCCATGAAAAGATTGGTTGAAATAGTTTTGTTGTGGCCTCCTGGGCTTTTCTTTTGACAGCAAAACACTTTGTTTTTAATTAAAAAAATGGTGAAATGAACCTCAAGAAAATTATATAAATAAATTAAAAGTTTTTATTTTACCTGACTATTACTGAGGGGTACTAGAACACACGTCTGAAGTATGTATATAATATAATTATAGTATTAACTATTATAATATCAATGGTGTTCCTGGTCAATATACACATATATATTTAAATAGTTAAATACAAAATACAAATACAAAATGAAAAACAGAACAATTGATAATACAAAATGTAGATTTGAAAGGTCAAACAAACAGTAACCAATCAAGCAAATCAAACCAAACACCAATTTATTTTAGAATCAGGTGCCTCAGTGGGGTTGTGACTTTGCTGCTGATCTTGAGGCAGGGCAGGCTGAGGAGGATACTGGCGCTGATGCTCTTTGTCTTGCTGATGGCATTGACGGAGTGCTTGGTGAGCTCTGAAGCTGTCTGACCAAGGCTACAGCAGCTGGGTCTCAGTCACATGGTCCCTTCGCTGAATGTGCGCCTTTACAGGGGAACTTCCTCGCTCCTCATGAAACCATCTCCATTTGTTTTTTTCTGGTTGAGTTCCACTCTAGGTGGTTGTCCTCATTTTCACATGCTGAAAACTGGAGATGTGAACTCTGCAAGTCACCAAGTCTGAGTTGGTCTTACACGTCTAGACGTGTGTATCTTTGCTTTTGTTTTGTCTGTTCAGGGAAGGAGACAAACAGGCAAAGAGAGAAGCCCCCAACTAAAGCTCACAGGGTTGTAAGAGGAGCTGTTTGTCAGTGGGCTGTTGACTGACAGTGTTAATGAGCTGACAGTGTGTTGAGGATTTCAGTTTAAGCACTAATTACTGTTTTATAATCTGACATTATATCTGGGTCAAAACTGATCCTAACAACACAAAGGTCATTATTTCCACCAGAGCATTTCATAATTTAGTTCTGTGTTTTTGTTTTGTTTTGTTTTGTTTAAATAGGGGTTCCTGATAAAGTCAAAAAGTCTGGATGCAATAAAAACATTTATGCAGCACTCTCATGCATTTAAAATGGGCCTTAAAGGTGCAGTGTGTAGAATTTGGCATTTAAGCGACATCTATTGTTCAGATTCTAGAATGAGCCCAACCGTAACCAAAACGTCACATCAGTGAGCAACGGAAGCCTGTGGAGACCAAAAAGGATCGTGAACACGGCATCATTTACTAAAGTGACAAGGTTTGTAACCATTATTTTTATAGATTATAGATCAGTTATTAGCTGCCGATTGTAGGTTTTGTAAACTTGTAGTAACACAAACAAACATTAGCGCATTAATGCTAATCAGATCAAGCCTGATGCAGATTCGGCAAAATAAGGTAAAGAAGAGAGAGAGAGAGTGGGTACAATGTAGCGGAAAGCGGACGAATGAGAGTTTTGTAATATGATTAATGGAGTATTTATTTCTATGCCCACCGATTATGCGCTTTATTTACAATACCTACACAATACGGGAGTTGTGTAGCAGCTCAGTGGTTTACACTCTGTGTTGGTTGTTAAAGTTTGCAATTTAAACATAATAAACACTGTTACAAAACGTTATAAAACTGCATGTTGCACCTTTACCTGTCCAGCAGAAAACAAGCAACTTCGGCATCAGTCTTCAAACATAACTTTGTCAACAAGGCTCTCCACCTTGTAAAAGCAACACCAATGTTTACCCTTGTTTTTTGACGATTTCTGTCACGATTCTGCTTCATTTCATGATGTTTTCTTTTTTTCAACAGAAGTTGACCGGACTCTCGACTCTCGAGTGATTTCGAATAAATGTGATCTTCCATTTCCAAAGCTTTAATTGTAAAATACACACAATTTAAATCCCTAGTGCAGAGTAACAACTGTCTGTACATCCACCGCCGTCCTCTCTCCTCTTCTTCGCCTGCATTCCAGGTAGATTTCAGAACCGGCGGACAGATTCGCATTTCGTTCTTTTTGACCCTAAAATCCACCCGTAGACAATATGGCGGATCGTTATGTCGGCCTACATGAATGCGGCCCCTGGTAATTTTTTGAAGCTTTTTCTAACTAATTAAAAATAAAACAAACGTTTTATGGGGATAATTGTACTCCTATTTTGACTTTACATACAAAGAAAAACATTAGATCCTATATTCACCATTTCTGTTCAGCGAAATGCTGCCAAATTCAACACACTGCACCTTAAAATCCTAAAAAAGGGTCAGTACTGACCAAAACACAAGAGGAAGGCTAAATGACAGAATGAGACCTATTTACAGGCACTATAATAACATGTAGCCTGTTAATACAAGTCAATTTTTCAAAGTATGATTTGGCTTTTGTCATAATATTTAGCATTTTGCAGAGGTCAGTTGGACTTAATTGTTGGGCCTTCCTTGCTAGACAGTGAATTGTCAGTCAAATACCAGAAAATGAGTTGTGATAGCAGCAATATAGAAGGAGAAAAAGGGGCAGCCGTGGGAATTTTACTTTGAGGATGAGCTGTTTAATACCAGGCTATGAAGTTCTATTTTTTCTATTTTAGTTTAATTTTTGTAGTGTTACTTCTTAAGGCCATGGGTTTATGTCACTAAATCACATATGAAATGGCCTCTATAGGGTTTTTCAGGGGCCTAGTCATTTCTGTGTGTGGCCTAGCTATATGTGTCTGGTACATATGCCTCACAGAACAACACTTCAAACATACTGAACTATCACTTTAAAGTTTAAAATAACCACTGCATTTTTTCCTCATTTTTTAAGGACATTGGCATTTTTATATTTCCCTGAAATCATGAAATATTACCATGTCCTTCCACTTGTATGCCGATGAAGCACAACTTTATGTTATGGTTCCACATGACCTCAGTTGCATTGATACCTTGTAACACATTCACACTTTTCTCAGGTAGGTTTTACTTAATCAAGGGGTTCTCCTAAAAAATTAACAAATAAACAAACAAACAAACAAACAAAAAATTCCAGTAAATTCCCAAGATCAACATTCAATGTAAGACATAGACAAAATCAGAGTTTCTTTAAAATTTTCCAAATTTTCTTTCCTTTTGTCGCCCACGTTCCGACAATACAAAGCTCACCGTTTCCCCAAGTTAAATTTTTTTTTCGTATACAGTACAGGTTAAAATAAAATATTTATACTTTCTAAATTAACTTAAAGGGCTCTAATTACGTAGACCAGGTGCCCTGCGCTGCACCTGCGCCGCACCAACGGGGTGTGTCCAGGGCATTTTGCAAGTTTCGCGCATGGCGCAGTCTGGCGCAGGGAGGCGCACCCACACCCCTGTCCTTCCCACCGGCGCCAGTAGCAGAGAGGGAGGAGAGTAGGCATGAGTGGGTTTAACACAACCGAGTGTAATCTTCACCAATCAAATGAACGCCTCTCCTCGCCTTTAAATGCGCCGCGGGCGAGGCGCAGTGACAATTTCACCTCGGTGGCGAAGAATGTCAGAGCCGCTGTCACTTTCACAGCAACTGGGAGAGCGCAGGGGCCACCGGGCCGCACATCGGAGGCCACAATGCACGTCACCGTCGAGAGGATAATCCTTTACATGTCCGGTCTGATCAGAGCTTATTTTACGATTTTCATACTTTTCTCATTCACAGCAGAACATTATAAGCAATAGATCGACCAATTTTCAACTTAAGAAATGACCCTTTTCTTCTGATGGAGCTGTCCAGGATTTCGATCATGCCGTGTCTCCCCCTTTTTCTCTACCCCACATCCTCCTTATGTAAACTTCGTTTCTGACCTTTAAAAAATATTTTTTTTACCCACCTACCTAATTAATTAATATCACAGGGAATATCAACACCTACAAAGACAGGAAAACTTTTCCTTTAAGCCTGGACCACACGAATACGATATATTCCTTTTCTGTATTCATTTTTCTGTCCAGTTGGGCCTCTCAACCACACGAACACAGCGATTTCACCCACATAAACGGATATTTTTTTAAACAGATAAAAAAGTGATGAAATAAAAAATATCGGTTGAGTAGATCCGAGTTTAACAGAGTTAACTGGAGCTGGTGTTGACTCGATGACGGTCAAGCGCCTAGCAAGAGTCACTGTAGCAACGCTTCTAAACAACCAGCAAGATGGCCGACATTTACCGTGCTCTTTCTGTGCTCTTTGCACTTTTTGCCCTTATTACAGCTCTTCAAACGACTCCGTTTTACTAGTTTTCTTTGCCATCTCTTTACTCCGTTTACTCATAGGGGCTTATGACTGCTTCTTCTTCCTGTTTTTGACTGCGCATGCTCATAACGTTCTTCTTCTATGGTTTTCACATTTTGCTAACCTGCCACCTATCGGCCAGGCATGGCATTGCAGGCTTCAGAGGCGATCGTTTACAGTTTTGCCTCTTCATATGGACAGAGATATTTCTGTGGTGTGGACAGAGATTTTTTTTTTAAACGAGGACAAAGATATCCGGTCAAAAAAATATCCATATACGTGTGGTCCAGGCCTTAGTTTTTTATGCACTGTCTCCACTTGTTTATTTATTTACTATTAGTCTCCCCCCTTTCTTTTTCTTTAATGTTGTTGACAACATCAATGTTGTTGACAACATCACAACCTTGGTCAGCTGCACTAACAATATCAGTAAGCGGATGTGTCAGTCATTTTTAAATAGCTAAAGACATAAATAACAGGAATTATATTTGCCTCAATAGGAATTGTCAAAAGTCAGTGCCGAGTTCAAATCAGTACTGTCTACATCAGCAAATCTAACCTGAAACCTGTTAGTTGTTCTAAAATCTTATTGGAGATTTAACATTCACATAAAACCAATGACAATATCAGCCCACTATTACCTCACAAATATCACAAGAATGAAAGGGCTTTTGGCTAAACAAACCATAAAAAAACGAATGCATGCTTTTCTCTTCAGGAAGTAACAGCGTCCCCACAGACATAAGCAAAAAACCCATGAATCTCCTACAGCTTGCTCAAATGCTGCCTCAAGAGTTCTCACACACACCAGAAGACTGGACACATTACTCCTATTCTCAGATTTTTGCACTGACCTCCTGTGTTACAAAAGATTGACTTAAAATTAATATTCTGTTTACTTAAAAGTTTCTCCTCTCAAACCTGGTTGCACTGTATGACACATCCAGAACTCTTAGTCCATCTGGAAAAGGCCTCCTCACTGTGCTTTGAATAAAAGCAAAGCAGAATGAGGCAGCTTTTGTTTTTAATGGTGGCCATCTCTGGACCAATCTGTCTTAGCGTCTGTGTGCTACAACAGTAAACTCAAGTCAAATAAAGATACTGTTTACTGTGGCATTTGGGTAAACAGTCATGTATTTTAATAACATTATGTTCCTACTTTGCTTAGTACACTGCCAATTTTTTAAAGAAACACAGTCCCATTTATTTTTATTTGACCAGTGATCATGTTTTTAAAATGAAACTGAAGTTTTTCTTTATTTCCATATTGGTTTTAACTCACATTTTTGAGAACTTCAGAATTTGTATTAATGTTATCTTATGTTCCTAAAATGTTTGCTTGTGCACAAACATTCATTCCTGTTCCTGTGTGAACATACAGTTGTGTTGGGAATGTTCCCAGGTGAATTTCAAATAAAGCTTAATGCCAATAATATCAAATAATTCAACGAGTGTCATTATAATACTCAGAGAATGGTCAAAATTCAAAGAGAGATGAGATTGATCTTCATGATTTTCAAGAAATGTTATCTTCGACTGGGCCTTTGGCGAGGGTAGTTGATGTTATCAGATAAATAGGGTAGTTCTTTTAGTTGAGTAAGTAGGGTAGGTATAGAATGATAAGATAGGTATGATATTTTATATTGTGATGTAAAACTCAGGTTTATTCATATAAGTATTCTGCTTAATAATAAAAAAAAATCATCTCACTTGTTCTTGTAGTATTAAAAGACAACACTGTTGTAGCAATGAAAGTTGTTCAGACAATGTCTTTGAAAAAAATGTAACCATTCAGCATCCTTTGTATTCAGAAATGGCTGAACAATAACACAGTGAGTAACATAATCAGATTTTCATGTGAAGAAATATGCCTTTGTTATGCCTGATGGATTTGCCATCCTGTATCCCAGCGGCATAGCTCTCTCTTCTTTTCATTGACATGGATGAAACATGGAGATCAGACGGATGAAGATGACTAAAACACGAGCTTGATCTGCAGTCACAGAGCGAAGCAACAACACAAGCAACAGGCTCATCAAAGCAACAAACAGGAAATGAAAATTGGCTCCTCTTCTGAACAATTGCTTGATGACTGACTGGCTGCTTCATTGCTACTTTTATTCTCAACAGCCGTCTTTGGGACATGGCCCATTCACAGAGTAAATGTAGCCCCGTTGAAGGGCTATTTATTTGATAAATTGCATTTGCCCAGTTGGAAGGATTTCAGAAATTGTTTCTTGATGCCAACCTAGTTTACAAAAGTTGGGGACGTACTTTTTTCCTCTTTTTTTTAATATGCAAAAGTTTTTTGGCAATGATGTCATCCACAACATATGGTTATTGTATGATATGGAGCCAGTTTTCTATTGCAACAAAAGTGAAACCAGCTCAAAGCACAATATGCCCATAATGCTGTTTTCATGACAGAAATATGATAATGGAATTGGAAAGATGACTATGATTTAGTGAGCAGAGACTGGTTATTGTACAGTGTTAAACAAATAAATAAAAGTAGGTAGGTAGGTGGATTGGTAGATAGGTATGTAGATTAGGTAAGGTGGAGGGTATATAGGTAGGTAAGCAGGTGGGCAGGATAGGTAAAGGCAGCTAGATAGGAATAAGAGGTGAGGAAGTTAATAATGTAGACCGGGAGGGTAGGTTAAGGTAGGTAGGGTAATGTATAGGTAGGCAGGGTGGGGAAAGTTAGCAGGACAGGGTAGGTAGCTGCGGCAGGGAATGGTGCGTGGGCAGAAGGAATGGGTAGGTAGGTAGGTGGGGTATAATAATTATAAAGGTGCGTACACACCGAACGCGACTTTGCAACCTCGGCGACTACTCTTCATGTAAAGTCAATGTACAGCCGCGACAGGGCAGGGCTAACCCTCCCTTGGCGCGATGGATGCATCCTTATCAACCATGTCGCTCGTCGCTAACTCTTAGCCACATTTAGCTTTAATTCGTCTGGACGTTGTCTGCCATATCTGTTTTAACCAAAGTCATCTTTCAGCACATGAGATTACAAGCTGCAAGAGGAGAGGCCCTGGTTTTTGGTGGTCCTACGTTTTTCT
Source organism: Cetoscarus ocellatus (assembly GCA_037902135.1). Lineage (NCBI taxonomy): Eukaryota > Metazoa > Chordata > Actinopteri > Labriformes > Labridae > Cetoscarus > Cetoscarus ocellatus. The sequence goes on along the minus strand of JBAMNC010000677.1, from coordinate 1,639,901 downwards.
CTTTGTGGCACACAACACACTACACGGACAAAACTGTAAATCCAACTTTAATTGTCTTCATGTGTGGGCTCTCTCACTGCTTCAAAATTGGTTAAGATTTTAAAAATCTTAATGTGTACCGTGCCTTAGTAATAATGACAGCAGAAAAAGTTGAGCTATGTCTGTCACAGAATAAAGGCCATGTAAACAAATGTGATGATGCTGCACACAGAAGTCACATTGAGGAGAAACCATATGAGGTTTAAAGCTCCAAAATCATTTTTGATGTCTACACAAGAACATTATGGACAGAGTTTCAAAAATTCTTTACCCTGGCAGGGGTCTTCCAAAATGTCTATTTTCAGTGACCTTAAACCTTGTTTGTGTATGGATAGGTCAAGACACCCAGAATAAATACCTGCCTTAGCCTGGAGAATGCATTTTTGTAATAATGTTTGTTCAGTTCCACTAAAATGATACCAAAAACAACTCTATGGGCTCTAATTTCGTAGACCAGGTGCAGGCGGGGCGCACCTGCCCTGCGCCGCGCCTGCGCCGTGCCAACAGGGTGTGTCCAGGGCATTTTGCAAGTTTTGTGCACGGCGCAATCTGGCGCAGGCAGGCGCACCCACGCCTCCGTCTCTCCTACCGGCGCACGTAGCAGAGAGGGAGGAGATAAGACTTGAGTGGGTTTAACACAGCCGAGTGTGATCTTCACCAATCAAATGAACGCCTCTCCTCGCCTTTAATTGCGCCGTGGGCGAGGCGCAGTGACAATTCACCTCGGTGGAGAAGAAGGTCAGAGCCGCTGTCACTTTTGCAGCAACTGGGAGAGCGCAGGGGCCACCGGGCCGGAGGACACTATGCGCGTCACTGTGTGGACCACCTCGTGGGACAGATGTAATCTGTTCCTGTGTCATAATAGAAGTACAAAATTAAGTGATAATTACATTTAAACACAGCAGCAGGCTAATCCATTCATCATGCTTGTGATCCACCTGCATTCCTGGTCTGTCATCACCAAATATCAGCGCCTTAGGTGAAAATATATCTCCTCCTCATCCTCCTTGCAATAATGTACTCCATCTTTTTAGATCACGTTACGAATAAAGATTAAAACAGAGAAATATGGGCAATCACAGGTAAATCCTCAAGACACCGAGTGACTTACATTTATTCAGCGAGCGTCTCTCTCTTTTTCTTTTCTATTTAATTTCATGAGATGAGAGAAGCCGGATACTCCGTATCAGATGATGTGGCTGTTTGTGATTGGCTTGAGAAACGTGAACTCGTCAGTTATGACAAACGTCTCTGATCTGACATCAGATGTGACGGGACAATTAATATAGATACAAATGTATATGCTGGTTCAGACGGTTACATTAAATAGTGGTTGCTGTGATTGTTTATTGCATTGAAATGTGCCTGACACTCTGGACACCTGCCTGTGAGGTTTTGGTGACGTGTGCGCACTGTGCGCCTGTCAGCCAAATTACCACTGCCCCGAGTGTGCCTGGCCTGCGCCGAGAATAGACCAGGTTGGAGCTGGCGGGCCTTCAGCGCACCTTCCGCGCTGTTTTTTGGCACGAAATTGTCACTGCGCCAAGCTGAATCTTTCGACACCTCCCCCTGGTGCGCCGTCACACCCATCTCGGCGCAGCCGGTCTACCAACTTGCCAAATGGATGAAATTACTACTGTGCGCGGTGCGCCAGGCTGCCCCACCCTGAGTTGCGCCAGGAAATTAGAGCCCTATGTATTGACTTTAGGGATGGACTGCCCTTCAGGTGCAGAAGACCAAATCATATGATTTATGGACGCGCAAAGTTTGAACAACAAAAACCTAAACATCAGTGCTGTGAATCCACAGTCAGTCAGTCTGTATTTGTGACTGGAGGAGACAGGCTGGTGTGTTGCCTTGTGAAAAGGAAAGTGACTTGGCTTGTTAGTGCAGATGCCTGCCTCCCCCCTGCATTCACATGCATAATACATCTCAGCCCCATCTTTCATTCCCTTGTCTAAATAGGAGGTTCACCCTCATGACACACACATAGCAGCAGCAGCAGGCAGCACGAGACAGGATCAGCTAGCCAGCCCACCTTGGACCTGTCTCATATCTACCTGAACTGTGAACCTGTCAACCTCTAGCAGGTCTCCCAGGTAGGGGATACAATATATAAAGAAACTGACTGTCACCAGCAAGCTTACATTACACAAGAAAAGACAGTCAAGAAGAGTTTGTGGGGGAAGCTAGAATTACAATACAATAAGGTGATTTAATTATCCATATGCAATAATCACAGTTATAATAATGACACTAAACAGAACAAGGTAGATTAAAATTATCACTTCAATCTGACAGTGAAGTAGCATATAGTGGACAGTTGGCCAATATATGACACACTTATGGAAGAACTCAGCCTAAGCATTGAGCTATTAAGAAAGCACTGTCCTTAATTAGATGAAGACATAAACTCTTTAGATGAGTCGATAAGAAGGAGCTGCCTAATGTGATCTCCAGCAGATTGAAAAGCATTTAAGGCAAAGTACCAGTGACTGCTCAAATGGGATTGTGGCCTATGCTTTGGTCCCATCAGCATTCAGCTGCCCTTAACTCCAGGATTGTGGCTGACCCAGGGAATTAAAGGGACAAAGTGATTACTGACCCAACCAGAAAGCCTTTTGATATACGACTCAGTATCGCTGACTTAATTTCATGTATAAAATGGAAGGCAGGCAGAATCCTAAACTTAAATTAATTTAAGTTCAAAGGTAATGAAAAACAGCCTTGGCGTACTGTTCTTTCATACAGTCTTTGCTCCCCGGGTAACTGCTCTGTTGCTGTTTGTGTTGCTTTGTATAGTAAAATATTGGAGTGTTGGTGAGTAGCATGTTGAATTACTGCACCCTAATACTTTTATATGCAACTTAACCTGTCAGTAAAAACAAACAAACAAAAAAAGCAACATGACAAAGAGGGGCCATCCTGAGTCTAATATTGTAAACATGCTGAGAGCATCAGTTCAGACAATGATTTGATGTAACTTAAAAAAGTTAGATTACCTTTACTTATGATGAGTAATCACAAAGTACAATCTGACTTGTCAAAACTGTATGGTACACTCCTCAAAAAAGTATTGAACTGTTCTCTCAGTCTATTATTTCTCCCCCTTTAAATAATACCAGTTGGCATTTTATTTCATATCACTGGGAAGCCCGATTATTCACCTTCATAACAAGGTAGAACTTGTAAGGATTGTGCATTTGTGGAAAAAGCAACACAGCTTAACACGTGGGTTGCGCAAAAAATGTGCCAAAATCCCCTGCAACTGAAGCCAGTATTCCTGTACGCAGAGTGGCAGCATTATCTGGTGTCAGCCGTGGTACCATTTCCAAACTTAGGACCCAGTTCCATGAGACTGGTAAGGTCAAAGACAGACTGCGAAGTGGATGTCCTTGAAAGACAACACTGCAAGAAGACTGGCTCTTCACCCTTGCTTCACTAAAGAACTGTAGGTGGCTATTTTGTTGGTAAGATTAACCAGAAAAATGTCCATAGTAACAAGCTGAAAAGTGGACAATTCATCATACACTGTTGTAAAAGGGTAAATGTTGTCTCAATATATAGTTTCTCCTTCATAGGCAAGATAATGCTACTATGAAATAACCTAGTCAAGCTCTCACCCTGGCTTTAATTAAATCTTAGGCCCTGCTTAAACATAGTGGCTTCTCTATTGGTCATTCAGGTACCAAGTGGATGTCTCTCTTGCTTTTTAATGCTTACTGAAAACAGGTTGATATCAGATTCCTCAGACTGGTCTGGGGTGCTTTTATTCAGACTAATCTGGTAATGTGGACTCAATGAACATTAAAAACTGTTCTCTTCACTGATATAATTTTCAGCAGTCCACCAGCCTTTCATTCAAGATGTCCACCAATGAGCCTAAAGCCTCCTGGGGACCATTGGCTGTTACAGTCTGAGAAAAGAAAAAAGTCCTTGCGCTCCTCATGCTTACGCTTTTCCTCAAGTTTTGTCTTGTCTTCGCTCTTTGCTGGTCCTATCCATAAAAGAAACAAAAACAAAATATAACACAGTAATAACACAGTATAATGCAGTCCAAAATGTTTTGATTCTTATTCTTCTACAAATGTTCTTACCAAACATGGGATAGGCACTCAGAAGAGCTTGTTGTGCCATACTTCCTTAGTTTGGGATAGGGGAGGGCGGGCTGAGGGGGGACGGGGCAATATGTTATGGCGATTATCATGAATAACATATGTATTTAGGAGGCAACCCTATTAAACAATAAAATATACAGTACACACGTGATAAGGCTTCAACAAATTAATTTCTGTGAGCATGCACAGCACATGCTTGGTGAATGAACACCATGCACATGCACAAGTCAGAACATCTTCCTTTGACTCCTCTCATCACCTGTAGAGCAAATGAAACAGTGCACAGATTACCAAGAAATGGATCTTGAGGATTAATAAAAAAAGAAAGATAAATAAGATAAATAAAGAAAAACCTCATTCAGAGAATTAATGCTGTCCATAAATTATGGTTGCTATGGTGTATTGTTTTTAAAGCTGGGATAACTTGATGGATGAGGAGGAGCAGAGGGTCTTGGAGGCTTTCTTCTTTGTGACAGATAACATCCCCTGGAAATATATATGATGCATTTCTTGCTCTCACTTTACGAGATAATTTAATTTTTCAATGTTGTGGTGATTTTACTGCATGTTGTCACATTGTTATTACTAGGTCTGTAAACAACAGCTGTAAGCTTTAGTGAACTCCTTATCATGATGTTTGACATAATTTGAACATATTTCTGTTGCTATGTCTCAATTAATGGCAGTTACCCAGAGGTCTTTCCAGTCATTAGTCTTTACTGATATGTGCTGCATTCCATTTGCCTCTAATTTTCTGGGGCTACACTGTGCCCCCCCCCCCCCCCCCCCCCCCAAAGTAAAGCTTTTAATTGATTGGACAAATTGAGACATTATTACTCTTAGTTTGAAACAAACACTCTGCTTGTTATCAATTTTATCAGATCTGGACTGGATTTCTTTATTAACTGAAGAACAAACTCAACTCTAAATGTATGTCCCATGAGAAATTATATCTTCGCTCCACTTAGGACGTGTTTTGACAATAGTTTATACTACAAACTGGAATACATTTTGGTTTTACACCATGACAAGAAAGCCCACCTACTACATTATCTCATTAGCCTGCACTGTAAAAAACACAAAAAAAACAACCCCACCCCCCCATATTTTTACAGGAAATGTTCTGTTTTCTTGTTTTCCAATAAAACAATGATATGCTAGTAGTTTTATAGATTTTTTCAATAGTTTTAGGTTTTATGTTTAAAACTACAGTTAATTAAACGTTGTTTAAGATTACATTAATATTCTGTTATTTAATGACCATTTGTTGTATATTTACATCTTTAACCGTAATTTTACATACAATTTTCTGTATGTTTTACGGGTTTACCACCATTTTCCGTAAGAAAGTGCAATAACTGTAAATTAACAGATACTAGCAGTAACTTAAATATAGAATTACATGTAATTACTAATCATATAATATTACATTATTGTTGTGTTTTTTGAAGGTAATTTAACACGTATCGATCATGTTCAAATGTAATTTTACATAAAATGTGATTTAATTTTACAGATCTTTCTTGATAATGATAATGAAGAAATGTATGTAAAATTACAGAAATCTTAAGTGTTTTCCACACTGTATAAAAAACTGTAAAAATACAGTGAAGCCCTGGCAGCAAAGTTTCCAGACCAATTCCATAAAATTAAAGTAAATAACTGTATCACTAAACTACAGACCATAACTGTAAAAATGCAGTATACTGTAATTGATAAATGCCCATTATACTGTAAAACAACACACATATAATGTCAAAAAACGTTAAAAATCAGATACCCTTCAGCTTAATCTCTGTAATTTTCTAGTCTTAAAAAAACCTGTAAAATGACGGTGAAAGCACTGGCAGCAAAGTTTTCAGATGGATACCTTAAAATTACAGTAAATAACAGTATTTTTACAGAAAGTGATTGACAGAACAATAGGCCAAGCCAATGCTGGATATGCTTTGAATAGTTCAGCCTGTTTAAAAACACTATCTATGAGCTGTTACCCTGATGGACTAGTGAAATATAATGAACAGTCTATCAGGTGTGTCAGGTTTTAACTTTATGGCTCCATGGTGGACCTTAACAAACACAAATTACAACTTAGCCTGTTTGAATGGAGGGTTTAGTATGGCCTTCATACCATAACTAAAGAAAGAACTTACACATACCAGGTGCAACAGGCTAGATAAATTTAAGTGTCTTAAGTTAATGGATCATTTAAACCTTGTCTTTATTGTTTTTCGTTTTACAAAAAGTATTAAAATTGTTCAGCATTCTGTGAACAATATGGTCAATGACCATAATTTATGGATAATGCGATACGTAGTGTTTCGTGGTGTCTCTGAGTTTGCTGGAAATTCCCTGCCTTAGTTAATTTGTAGGTACAACTCCTCCAACCCCCCCACCCACACACACCCACACACACTCACACACTAAACTTGTCCTAGGTGTTACAATATTAAACCACCATATTCAAATGTAGACTTTATGGCTGTGATACAAAATCAATTAAGTCAGATGGGTTCATTATCAGAGGATTGTAGGTGTCCTAAAATTGTTGCTCTAGGCAAACAACAGTAAAAAGAAGTTGTCAAAGCCTTGCACCAGAAACTATACAGTAGGTTAAATCCTTGTGTACAATAAACCCTTAATGAGGGGACTTAATGCTTAGAGAATATATTTACTATGCTAATATGGGTAGTGTAAATCAAACACTCTACAAATGTCAATGTAAAATGAAACAATAAAGCCAGGAGAGAAATCTCTTCAGTGATATTATCAGCATGACAAATGATTGATTTGCAAGCTTGTTTATCAGTTTACTGGAAACCACAGAGGACTCCCCGCTGTCTCTGTCTGACAGCTTTGTAGCCTGTCATGCAGACACACAACAGTGACCCTCTGCAGATATACAGTTGGCAACCTAATCTACTAATAGTTCAGGCTGCCGAACAAAACATGGACACTTTAGAGGCTGAAGACACCTAAGCATTAATCAAAAATGCCACTTTTATCTCAGAGGATTGATGTTTTTAATAGTGTGAATTTATCATTTGCCTGCTCAAACCATTTCATATTTCAGAAATAGATTCATAGTCACCATCACACCATGGAAGACATTACCAACTCATGATGGGAAATAAGGGAATAAGGGCTCTCAGCTGTGTCAGAATTGTTTAATATTATTCTCTTCATGCTGCCTTATCTTATCTGCAGCTTTCTCTAAATTGGAATTTGGATCTTGGACAATTTGAATCTGTTTAATCTCAGCCTGGGCTCATAAATTAGAAATGAAAGAAAAGAAAACCAAACATGGTGTTATCAAGCAGCACGGACGGTGGAGTGTTGTGAGAGCTGCTGAGTGCCCCTGATAAAACGGTGAATGACAGCTTACGAAAAATACAGACACATTTTCTTTTTTCTCTGGTGCCAGAGATAAATCTGTGATACAGTGTGTCAGGTAGATTTGGTGCATTAAAAACCAGGACATATTCCCCCTACTTCAGTGTAATGGTGGTTTTAAAAATACTTCATAAAACACAGAGCAGAAGGACAGAGAGTAGTGAGAGAAGGACATTTTAAAGACTACAGCTTTATTCATGAGGCGTGCAGCTCGGGCTGTTCTTCTGAGTTAGGACGAGCACTTACACTGCATGGGGCTTTTTTAAAGTGTAACGCAATGGGCTGTGTAAGAGAGACACTTTTTAGGGTCTTTTTCTGAAAACATCGACAATGATGGGATGTCTCTCTGACAGCATTCAAAGGTTTTAGACAGGGTGTCAGTGTGTAATTAACTGTCAGACCATATTTGATTAAAATGTTTTTTAATGTTTTTTTTAATAATAGGGAAAACCCTTAAAAATATATTTAATTTAGTGTTTGTTAATTACAAAGCAAAAATTTGTGTACTTGTTGTGAAGAATTTCACACAATGACAGAGAAAGCTGTAGAAATAATAGCTCTAAAATTTACATTTTAATGCCACAAATTTCCATTGACTCAAATTTTTATATAAAATAATGCATTGCCTGGCCAAAAAAAAGTCGCCACCTGGATTTAACTAATAGGTACGAGCCTCCTATTGGATAATTACTGCATGGGCGATTATCTTTCAGCTGGTCAGCTGGTAACAAGTTATTTAACCCCAGCTGATAAACTGAATAACTTCTCATTTTTTAAACAACCATGTGGAAAGACACATCCTGTGGTCGTAGAAAAGATATTAATCTGTTAGAGAAGGGTCAAATCATTGCATCAAGCAGAGAAAACATCTAAGGAGATTGCAGAAACTACGAAAACTGGGTTAGGAAATTTCCAACGCATTATTAAAAACTGGAAGGATAGTGGGGAACCATCGTCTTCGAGGAAGAAATGTGGTAGGAAAAAATCCTGAATGATTGTGATCGGTTATCACTTAAACTTTTGGTCAAATCAAATTGAAGAAAAACAACAGTAGAACTCAGGGGTGTGTTTAATAGTGAAAGTAAGAGCATTTCCACACACACAATGTGAAGGGAACTCAAGGGATTGGGACTGAACAGCTGTGTAGCCTTAAGAAAACCACTAATCAGTAAGGCTAACTGGAAAAAAGGCTTCAGTTTGCTAGGGAGCATAAAGATTGGACTCTGGAGGACTAGAAGAAGGTCATGTGGTCTGATGAGTCCAGATTTACCCTGTTCCAGAGTGATGGGAGCATCAGGGTAAGAAGAGAGGCAGGTGAAGTGATGCACCCATCATGCCTTGTGCCTACCGTCCAAGCCTGTGGGGGCAGTGCTATGATCTGGGGCTGCTGCAGTTGGTCAGGTCTAGGTTCAGCAACACATTATGTGCCCAAAGAATGAGGTCAGCTGACTACCTGAATATACTGAATGACCAGGTTATTCCATCAATGGATTTTTTCTTCCCTAATGGCACGGGCATATTCCAAGATGACAATGCCAGGATTCATGGGGCTCAAATTGTGAAAGAGTGGTTCAGGGAGCATGAGACATCATTTTCACACGTGGATTGGCCACCACAGAGTCCAGACCTTAACCCCATTGAGAATCTTTGGGATGTGCCGGAGAAGGCTTTGCACAGTGGTCAGACTCTCCCATCATCAATACAAGATCTTGGTGAAAAATTAATGCAACACTGGATGGAAATAAATCTTGTGACATTGCAGAAGCTTATCGAAACAATGCCAAAGCGAATGTGTGCTGTAATCAAAGCTAAAGTTGGTCCAACAAAATATTAGAGTGTGTGACCTTTTTTTCTGGTGGTAACTTTTTTTTTGGCCAGGCAGTGTATGTAAGTGTACTTTTCATATTGCCTCTGTAAGGCACACGCCTCCTATCTCCATTTTGTATTATTTTAATCAAACAATGCTATTGGTGGCCTTCCATATTGGTGAGTTGGATTTATAAACTTTTTTACCCAAATAAACGTTCAAACAAATCTGTTATCAAGACAAAATAATATTTATCCAATTAGTATAGAGTTTTTTTCATTTCTTGAAAAGTAGTAATTTTTGGTATTAGAGGGTAGTGACTGATAGTGATGATATATGACCTTAAATATCAGTTAGCAAATTGACATAAGGGGCTCTAATTTCCTGTCGAAGTGCAGGGTGGCGCAGGGTGGCACTCCCCGCGTAGTGGTAATTTCATCTGGCGCACCATGCACCACCATGCGCAGCCAACTTGGCACATTTGGTAGACCGAGATAGGTGTGGCGGCGCACCAGGGGGAGGTGTTGACAGATTCAGCTTGGCGCAGTGACAATGTCGTGCCAAACAGTGCGTGGAAGGTGTGCTGAAAGCTTGCCAGCTCCAACGTGGTCTATTCTCGGCGCAGGCGAAGTACGCCCAGTGCAGTGGTAATCTGGCTGACAGGCACGCATTGCACACATGTCACCAAAACCTCAAAGGCAGGTATCCAGAGTGTCAGTGCATTCATTGTTGCATGCTACACAACACAGCCTTATGCCATGGATGCCACTTTGACCTCACGCAGGAGAATTACAGGACTTAAGACGGAGAGAGGCCGAACTGCATGTGCTGTATCAGCAGGGAGAGCAGCAGAGCCATTCGTTTGATTGGTGCAGATTACACTCGGCTGTGTTAAACCCACTCTCGTCTTCTCTCCTCCCTCTCTGCCACTTGCACCGGTGAGAGGAACGGAGGCGTGGATGCACCTCGCTGCGCCAGACTACACCGTGCACGAAAATTGCAAAATGCCCTGGATACACCCCGATGGCGTGGTGCGGTGCAGGGCAGGTGCGCTGCGCCTGGTCTATGAAATTAGAGCCCAAGGAGTACTCTTCACTCTGAGGGTGATAGTAGTGTTATTTTGCACTAGCTTTAAAGCCCTTGTTTGTCATAGGGTTAGCTAACCCTAACCCAACATAATAGAGTGGTGCAGAAATCAGTCCAAACATGCAGCAGTGAGTTAGCATTTACCACTTCCTTCTTCCTAAGGCCAAAAGTTTCGGATAAATGCCTAAAGCAAGGTTTGGGATGAACATGCACACAAGGCTTTAACGCTTAATCTGAAATGATGAAATGCATCTGATATTGCCCACTTCTGAGTTTGAAAGCATTGGTGAGTATTCAAAAGAACGGCTGCTAATGAACTGCTAACAAGGCTAGAAAAAAGTCCTTGGACCCTAATCCAAGCATTTCGGGTAAACAACAACTCACACACCATTGTCACAACCATGAGGACCAACTTGATCAGACAATTTGATTATGAGGAAATTCTCAACAAAAGGTCATGTGTGATGATGCTGGAAAAATTGTAACCGCCATGTTGTAGTTCCACTGAAGCTTGATAATAGTTTTTATATCCTCACCATTTACGTAAATTAGGAATGTTCATCATGATTATCATAAAAAACGAAACTTGGAGGTTACATAATTTTTTGTTATAGACTTTTTATAAGCAAAGGCCACAGTGAAAAACCCCATAGGCTTCTTGATTGGAAGAACCAGTACTATGCTAACTTCTGCATTGGCCTACAAAAGTATGGCATCCCTGCACCAGTCTAGAGCCCCACAAAAAAATATTTTTTACAGCAAAACATAATAAATCTATCCATCTATGGTAAATGCACTTGAGCTTTTGTAGAACTTTTCCAGTCTCTCTGACTACTCAAAGTGCTTTCGCTCCACAGGTCACATCTACCCATTCACACCCGTTACTTTCAGATTCACTCACTCACAGAACTTGGTTCTGAGTTATCCATCTGTATAAGCTAAAACTTCTATTTGTCATACCCATATACACACCGCTGATGCGGCACAGAGAGCAACTTTTGGTAAGGTGTCTTGTCCAGGGAAAACATCAACATCTGAAAGCCAGAGCTGGGTTTAAATCCTTGACAATCTGATTGATGGTAGAACAATCTGTCCGTCTGTCTGTGTGCGTGCCTGTCTATCTGGCTGATAGATGTTATATAAGGTAGAGATTATGTAAAAATACTTCACAGCTAATTTCAATAACTTTTCTGCCTCATTTTGTGAAATTCATCCACAATTTACCTGAAAGAATAAATAACTAAAAAAAATAGAAGTGGTCCATGAGCACAAGCCTCCACCAAGGCATTTCCAACTGTTGAGCAAGTCAGTGTCAAAAATGTGGAAATCTGCCTCATGTTGCTCTGTTGGCAAATCCTTGAAAAAAAATGCCTGGATCTACATTCAGATTTAGATGACCACAAAAATGGAGTATGTTCTCCCTTGTGCCATGACCAATTGCAATTGTCATCAAAATCCATCACGAATGTTTTGAGTTACTAGCGAAAATTTGGAAGACTTATCTTGCAATGTTAAAAAAATCCTTGAAGTAATACCTGGATCTGTATCTAGATTTGGATTACCAACCACACTCTTATCTCTTATATCTTGGGCCATCACCAATATTCCCTAAAAATTTCTTCAAAATAATCCCTCAGTCAGAGTTATCCTGTTCACAATCAAACAAAGAACTGATGCTGGCAATGTCTTAGCCTCTTTGGCAGAGGTATAAATAATAATAATAATAATAAGAATAAGAATAATAAGAATAATAAGAATAATAATAAACAAGTAGTGAAGGTGGGCAGAGATACAACATATCATCTTTTGTTTTTTTTACTGAGACCTCCCTGGATTACACATACTGTGCATTTAATCCTCCTCTAATTTTGCTTACTCTTTCATGGTGCCATCATTTTTTGTAGCATGAAGCATTAAAACAGACAGTTCCTGTGTTAGTACAATAACTGACTGTTTTTCTGTTTTTTTTTTTTTTTTTTGTTTGTTTGTTTTGCGTGGTTTGCTTCTACTATTGATGCATAACCTGAATCCCTAAAAAATATCATCAGGCATATTCCCACGCATGAACAGCATATTGTTAAGTGTGACAGTGCTGCTCTAATATTTATTGGTGTGTTAGAGAAGTCGTGCTAAATGAACAGGGAAGAGGAGACTTATCTATAGTGTGAGTGCCCCTGGATTCCATTATTGTAAGGCTAATGCTATTTCATTGTTGTGAATGATGAACAGGGCCATAGTAATTGTTTGGGGACAACAACTTCCCACCAAGGGATTGCTGGGTAATATTTCCTCCTCCTCCACCTCCTGAATCAGGGATGGTACACTCCTGCATGCTACGCTGCCTTTCCCTGCTGGAGCTCAATAATAAGCCTGTCAGCGTGATTTAAAAAGGCTGTGGCAGTATTATGAGAGACACCATCAGATTTACAATAATTCATAAATCTCAGGCAATAAAGTATAAATCAATAGAGGTGTGAGTTTAAACTGTTTTCAGTCTCCTTTCTCTCTGTGTCATAGCTCAAACGAGAGACACAATTCAATTGCAGAGGCAGGGCAGCGTATTGCACAATATACCGACTTTGTTGGCAGAGCAGTGAGACATATCCCCTTTGTGCAGAAATTGGCAGCTTAAAACTTTGAAACCTGACTGTCAATAAAAAAGTGTTTATCAAATTTATGAGTGTACAACTGGCTGAATGTCAAACTGTTGGAACCACATCTGTCGATTACCAATCAGCAGAAAGAAGCCATGAATTATTCTGCATGTATTTTCTTTTTTGGGTCACAATACATGCTTTTCAAACTAAAAGTTAAAAAGGTGTTTTAAATATTCAACTTGGTTAAATGTAGTGTGGGCAGGTAAATTCTACCTAATGCACAAACACAATAATTTATACTAAAACTTACAAAGAAGGTTAGTGGTGCGTGCTCGTAGCTATGTGTTTATGAATGTTACATTTCATTGCCTGGTAACTGCTGGGAAATAGAGGCTATATCATTTGTCTTTCTTTTGTTTATTTCATGCATCACTGTTTCTTTCGTTTTAGAAATGCTGTAAACTCTCTTATTAAACTCATACAAGATAAGCATTTGTGCCTACAAACAGCCCACACTGCTGAGAGAGAGAGACAAATGAACAAAGAGAGGTTACGTTTCTTAGCCCACGCGTTGATTGTGCAAATGATTTTGCTACCGAAATTGAGTACGGATCTCCTCTTTGGTTGTCATAGGTTATAACATTTGAAGTACTGTTAGTGGGCAAAGTGTGAGTCATCAAATGTGAATGTCTTCTTCTGCAGCATAATTTATGTGATTGTTTTGAAGGAGCTCATATCAGCTGAATGTGTTGATAAAGAGTTGGCATATGAGCCAAATTGACTTAATGATTTTATGTTTTCTCTGTCCTTATTTTTTTCTATGTTTGACGGACCGGAATTAAACTCTGTTATTACCCCAGTGAACTATGTATCTAAATCCCAAATGACAACACCTGGGTTGTAAATTGAAGCCCAAACAAAAGGGTTCTGTCAGGATCACTTTGTCAAGAAAAGACACTAAAGCAGATATTTGGATAAGCTTTATTTGCATTTATTTTGAATTTGGCCATGTGGCTCTTTTGGGGGTGCTCCCTGCCTTTCCAAACGCTGATAGTTGAAGCCCCAAACAAGAACAGCAAACTTCTAGCCCTCCTCACAGCACACTAGGAAAGCATGGGACAGAGAAAGAAGCTGCAAAATCCTGATTAAGTCAGAGAATAGCATCATGGAGGAGCTGGCGTGGAGGAGGGTTGCAAAGTAGCCTGCAGCAGGAGCAGTAAAGAGTAGGCAGTCCAGAGGAACTTAAGTAAGGCAGACTGGGTGCATTTAGCCAACGGCAGCTTAGAGGCTGGCTAATCAGCTGGCTGTCAGCAGTGGCATGCTAGCTTTGGATCAGATGATTAACAATGGAAAGCTGGCATGTTAGCAATCTGTGTTCTGTGTCCTGCCAGAATTATTGCTATGCTCCATTTTTAAAGAAAATACCTAAGTTCAAAGTAGTTCAAAGTAAGACATATATTTAAATGTCTATTTTTCAGCTAACTCCCACCCCCCCCAGTTTTTTAAATTTATTTTTTATTTTTTATTAATTTATTTTTTACTTTTATTAATTTATTTTTTACTGTTTTTGTGTAATACCTAATGAAGTGCAGGTCTTACTCAATAAGTGCATGCATGGGAATGCTGAATGTGCACATGCCACACAGAAAAAACACATTTGAAGGGAAACAAGTTTGATGATCTTGGTTTTGTTGGGGAAAAAAGAAAAAAAAAAACATGTACTTTTATTATTAACATCATTGGTTAGAGCAGGGGTATTCAGTTAACAGTCACTGAGGTCCAGTTATTAAAATTTCTGCCAAGTAAAAGGTCCAAACCAAAGTCCAGTTTGTGTTTTATAGCCCTCCCCTATGTCCACATTTTCGTGGTTTCAACAACATTTATTGTACATTTTCAAAGCAGGATATGTTTTACCATGTGCACAGCTAGCTCTTTTATCATAAATAAAAGTAGTCCCAGGCAAATATATTTAAGGCCTTTAATTCAGATTAAAAAACCCAAAAACCTCAGAATAAAATGAATGAAATTATTCATTTTATTACACTTTCCTCTCTTATTAATTAATTTATAGAGGTCCCAGCCTGAAGAATTGAAAGCCTACACTTCGAGTGAAAAAGTCAGCATCTTCAGAAAACAATAAAAAAAAGGTGGCTCTTATAGGAAAAAAAACCCCAAGTGCATACAAAGCATTAACTAAACATTTTCTCTTCTTGTTTCTTAAATTAAAGAAGTCCCAGCCTAAAAAAATGAAGGCCTACACCTCAAGTAAAAAAAGTCAACATCTTCAGAATACAAGAAATACACTTAAAAGTACAATCATCCGTCATCTGTAGCTGCTTTTCCACTATATTGTTGCAATATGATATAATAGAAGATGAGATACAAGAAAGTGATAGATAGATAGACATATAGATAGATAGATAGATAGATAGATAGATATAAAACTTAGTTGTTTGTCACAAGTGACAGAAATTCAGTTTTGACAGACTCGTTTAACATTTAAAAGACAACATTAGAAAAACAGTTATATGAAGATGGATATTTTATTTGCACAGGTTCTGGATTTCTTTCTCTCTCTCAAAACATGAAACATTCAGAAATAAACTAGTGTGAAAAACTGCAACTGGACTGCAACAATGAAAATGACAAATGATCAAATCGATTTGTAAACAATTAGGAACTGAACTTGACAAATGAACAGGATCAGCACCGCGGGGAGTGCATGCGACTACAGCGCACACTCAGGCAAAAGCTCTCAGACCTCAGTGCGGGTCACAAGCCTTGCAGGTGACGAGGGTCTTATTTTTTCCACTGGCTGTTTATTTGGCACTGCCTCCTGTTTGCTGATGCTTGTGGCTGCAACACGATAGCGGCGGTAAAATCGCTTCCGCTAAATGTATCATGTCTCATTCCACAGCCATCTGTGTGACAGCAGCAGTGTTTGGAGGTATAAATGCTCAGAAATCATTAGGGCTTCATTCGACAACCCTATAAGGTTTAGAAAAAGTACAGAGCATATATTTAGGAAAACTCATGGCATGACAGGCTTGTAATCAGACCACCGTAGTGGTTCTAGTGTTAACTGGAGTAGCAGCGCCCGCTGTCTGTAGCCACGTCCGCCACGGTTCCGGACAGAACCATCACTCGGACCGAGGTCCTCCGATTAGTGATGCCTGGGTTAGAATACTGAATGAAAAATGATGGAGTTAATGAATTGCTTGTACAGTGTAATAAGGCATTGAATGAATATAATTGCAGATTCAGCAGCACTTATATGTGTTTACATGACTGATATTTGAATATTTTCTCCCAGTTTTTATTTAATTTTCCTTTTAAAGAATACAGAAACTTCCTGAATTTTACTTTTTTTCTCATTATAAACAGAACAAACAAAGAAACAGAACAAACAAAGAAAGAGGCATTTTTGTGAAAATTGAACAATTCATTTAATGGCTTTAGGTTACTGATATTATGCAAAAAGACTAATGTTTCTGTCTCAATAATCAAAGGTCCCATGTCCTGTAAAAATCAATTTTCTTTGCTTTGAATGTTGTTAAAAGGGGTTTGGAGAGAACAGAAACATGACACCTTTTTCTAATCTCTAATTTTCATGGGAAAATGTGCTATTTCTCTTGAAAGAAAAAACAAACAAACCTTAGAACACTCTGTTTTTTACTTACTGGGTTTATTATGAAATAGCTGTAAAGCTTCCACCTAAATGTATGCTTTTTTGCTCATCACAGGCAGATGCCATGACTGCTTTGAAAGCCTGCTCTGGGCCTGTAACTCCTTCTCCATCACCCATCAGACATCATTTGGACAGCCAATCAGCAAAGAGCTCATCATCAGAGCCTCTACTTGCCTAAAAAGAGCTGCATCTGATCCTCTACAGAGACTAAATTTTCACTTTTTTACTCAAATCAAATCAAATCCTTGCTGAATAGACACCCAAGACTTTATGAAAATGGTCAAACACAATAGGACATGGGACTTAAAAGTTAAACAATGAAGTTTTTCTTTGAAGCATACAGGACATGCCTCTGTATGGTCATTTCCAAGAGGCCATGGTCACATGTTGCTGAGCATTTGATGAGGTGCCACTGGACACTCAGGTGGAAGGCTGACAAATGGGCTCAAAAATTTGTCATAGATGAGGAGTAAGCCCGCTGCTTTGCAATTTATCGACACGTCGCCCCATCTTTTGTATTCTGCCGTCGGTGGTGAGAAGCCCAAGGAGCTTCCACAGAGTGTTTTTGCCTGTCCGCCATTTTTGAAGTGTAACTCCTGTTGTTGAGGTCATGAAAAAAAAGGAAGGTTGTGTTGCTCTGGAGGTGCCCTCTGTTGGATCAGGAGGCCACTGTTCCAGGTGCCCTAATGTGCTGCAGAATGTTATATCTTCTATTTAAATGTATATTTCCAGTTTGAGTTAGGGTTTTTACCCCCATGTTCAAACGGATATTTGAATGTTCAGTATAAGGTGACAACTCTAGTTGGTACATTGTTTAGCTTCCACTGACAAACTTTATTTTAGACAATGCAACTTTTCCTTGTACAAAAATATTCCCATTGTGAGCTGAACAATGTGCAGACTTCATTTTTCTATTCTACTCACTTAATAGCTATATAATGACCTGTACAAAAGTCTGGCAGAGGAGGCCATAAAACTAATGAAAAGGATGCAAACCTTCTGGAAAATAGTAAATGTAGCAATAACCTTAAAACAAACTTTTTGGCTCTAAAAAGAGGTGAATGATAACGAGGAGGTTAGCGTAAATGCAACTGATCAAAAAAGCATGCCTTGATAATAAATCAAATCTGGGTAGAGCCCATTCACTGGACTTTTTATGGCCAATCCACTTCTGTTGGCAGGACTATTGCAGATAATGAATGAAAGAAGAATAATATAAGGAGTATATTTTAAGAACAATTTTTTTTTTTTTGAAGGGCTATGTATCTTAAAAAGTGCCATTCTGACAGTAAATCATTTCATAAACACACTCTGTATCAATAACAATATCTCTTTCTTTAAATCAAAAAGAGGTTCCACCACAGCAATATGCGGTTCATGACCCTGTGCATGAGGTAAAAGGTCAAATCGATACTGAGGCACCAGACATGCCAACAGACAAACCCTCAAGTGTTTTTCATTTATAATGCAGCTGGCATTGTAAACAGCCTTCAAGACCATTTATTCTAAGTGACTGCCTGGCAGACCATCCATTTAGCTCTTAGCCTAAGGCTATATTGCCGCTAAATACCCCATCCCAATCCACAGTGCTCACACTACCTCTGTCAAAACAAGCAAAAAGTAACAAAATGACTAATATTCCTCTTTAAACCTATTTGAAATACTTATAAATATAAGTTTAATGGGTTTTATTATTATGAATGATATCAAAGACTCACAATCACTCTAGAAACTAAAAACAACTTTAAGTTAAAATGATATTTTCAAGTTACTTAATGGAGCAGTAAAACTGTTACTGTCAAAGAAAATGTACCTGTTTTTGGAAGAGAGTTTATGTGTTAACATCTCATACTGAAGTCAGGTTGCTTTTTTTAGATGGCATGTACTATCAATGCTCATTTGACTGTTGTAATATTTAAGTCAAATTCAGAAATTATAATTTTTTGGGACCTGCTGTACATATGTTTGGAAAACATATGTACAGCACTTTGTCAGTCTCTCCATCCCCCATTCATGTATACACAAGCGAAAGTGAGGAACATGAAAATGGTGTGAGGGGTAAACAGCATGCTGCATCATGCTGTGTTATTTTTGGACTGTTTGGACACCCCAAACACAAACATTTTAGCTCATTTAGTTTTTATGGTAATGGTCGATCATAGTACATGCTGTCAGGACTTATAAAAACAGTTGACTGTGCTTACAATAATAACCAATAAAAAGAAAGATAGTCAGTCATTGTAATGTGAAAGAAAACTGTTGAATATTTACCTCAGAATTATATCTCATATCCATTTTCTCTGTCAATCATGTAAAAAAAAAAATCTCTCCCTGTTACCTTCTGTGAAAACAAAGTGGGCTTTGTCTCAAGAGTGTGTGTTTGTGAGTGTGTGTTAAAGTAATGAGATGTCTTCATGTAGTTGAAGTGGATTCTCTCCAAGTGTGAATAAATTATGATCCACTGTTGATTGGATTTCAGTGGAGAGATTGAACAGGAAATGAAAGCCTTTTCTGCATTGGAAGGGGTTACAGTAGGGGAGGAAAATTGTGTGCCATGATTAATGGTTTTGTGCAATTTATGCAGCCGTTTTCTGGCTTACGAAGGCAGGAAGTAAACAAGGCGATGGCGGAGACGGCTAATCCTGTGCATCGTTCAGTCCTTGGTTTCCGTCTGAAAGGGTCAATGATTGACTCTGATTTAGACTGTTTCCAGTTCAGAGGAAATGAATAGATGCCAATCACACTCTGAGCTCTGTCAGCAGGACTGCCTGGCTCTGAATGGATGGAGGAAAATGTCTCCTTTATAACGGGCCAAATTTATAATTACATGCCACCTTATGTGTCACGGTAGAAAAATGTTCACCAAATGCGAGAGCTGAAAAATTTTATTGTAGGAAAAACATGTCCACTGCAAAAGATCATAAAGTTTGTCTTTTTTTACTTTAACCGCTAAAACTCTTTTGAAGTGACAGCAACACAGCAACACTTAACTCATGTTTAATGGCCCGGGGGTTTTGCTTGTTCCACGGTGTATGCAGCAAATGCTTACTTACATAGCTAGTTCTTTAGTGGTTTCTTTTACTGAATGAAAAATATATAGATACATGGGACGAGAACAGAGACAAAATACAAACAAGGAGACAATAAAGCGACAAAAGAGACAAACATGACATTTCTGGTATAAACTAACAGTAAGTTCTGTAATTGTGTGTGTTTGTGTGTGTGCCTGGATGAATGCTTAGTTTGTAAGAAAAAAAAAAGATGCAGAAAATGTATGTGTAGGGATATAAATGCATACATGTATATATCCAGAAAAAATATAGCTCATTAAATCAATAAATGGGCCAAGGGGTCACTGGTTGGTCACAAGCATAGCCAGATAAAAGCCAATAAAAGATGGCATAAATACACTATTGAACATTTTCCTTTTGTAAAAGCATTATTATATTAGCTTCACACAAAAATTCCTTTTTTTCGTAGTTTAGTAAAGTACCAATTATAATACATATATAATATTCTAAAATGCACTTAAGTAATCAGGTAATTTGACTTTGTTGCTGTCTCAGTATTTATGTTGTTGATAAAAGATATAACCCAACCTTTATCTTCATGACAAAAAAGGATCATGCTTGTTAAATTAAATCTTTTACATCATAAAATTTGACCAAATGTTTTTTTCACTTCTTGTTCACAAGACCAGACAAGAATTAAATGTCAGAGATGGGCTGCTGGACAGTCAGTGTTCACATTATCAGGCGTTTCACCTGTGCAGTAGTTTGCAGAGAGCAAGCTCTTATATCTCTTGATGGATGATAGAGGAGAGATCCCTTATATATCGTATATGAGTGATATTCCATTGTGACTCATTTTAAGTGGATATAATTATAGTTTTCTGCAGCAGATACAGATGCTTTTTCAGGGCTGTTTTGTTGCTGCATTTCAGAGGTGACGTGAGGTGCTGTGCAATGAAAACTGATGAAATAAATAATGTCATTCATGAACAAACACTTCAAAAAGATGGAAAAAGAAACCACTTAAAAGTGTGTATGTGAAAAGAGATCTGTTTTTTATCACCAGCTCAAACATACTCAAGTTTTTCTTCCAACAAAGAGGAGCAGAAACAGACAAAAAAAGCAAAAAATACCACCCAAAATAACAGAGATGCCTATTTGGGCTGCATTACATTTATCAGAAAGCCTATATGTATATATACTGTAAGTGGTTCTTTTACCCAGGAACTTAAACTAAACAAATAAGAGACAAAGTCAGATCACAAGGGATCAAAAACAATTACGTAAGTTCTAAGTAAAATTGACAGAAGATCAGTACTCTACATGTACGATTCTGTTTCTTTACTTAGTAACTTAATTATGTATACCCGCTTATACTTGTGCAAGTGTGCCGTGTCAAAGCTCGCCTCCTACAAGGGTGCACAGTATGGATCATTGCACCACACAGACAAGCCAGACTTTAGAGGTAAGGTGGCACCTGGCCATGGACTGCCTATTGTGAGTGTCCACTAAGTTTCCTAGACTAAAACTAGACTGATACTTTTGAGTGCAGAAAGAAGCAAAATGTTACAAAAACAAATACACAATAGGGTGGCATTGGCTTGATCTGGTAGTACGCTCTACCAACAATTGGAAGGTTGCAGGTTTGAGCCCAGTTCTGGCTGTCACATATCAATGTGTCCTTGGGCACATTTAACCCAAAGTTTCTACCACTGCTGTGTCAGTGGCATGCAAATGGATATGAAATAGTGAAGATGTGTTGGCAAATGCTGATGAACTACTTATGTGGCAACTTCCACACTCAGTGAGTGAATGTACATAAATGTGTTGGTGGGACCTGCAGTCCCAGCACTTTGAGTTGGTAGAAAAACTAGGAAAGTGCTGTAAAAGCTCAAGTCCATGTATCATTTACCATTTACATTTTCATCTGAAGCCCGAAGGCCTTTTGCACACCAGAAGCATTTTTTTTTTTAAACATTGATAATTCCCAAATATTTATTATTTTCTTAACTGAAACTATAGCTCTGTGATTGGCTGGTGTACTCCGCCTCTTGCCCAATTTCAGCTGGGATAGGCTCCAGAGTTTGCTTTCACTCTGTAGCTAGTCAGGCAGACCAAAACTGGTCAAATGTTGTGTTATTCAGCCTCCTGTCATTAGTTGCGGCTGTATCTGGGTCTTTGTTCATGTCATCCAGCCCATTGTGAACTATGACATGGAAATATGCAACCAGCTTTGAGAAACAACATTGTTCATTGCTCAAACAGTTCATATCTATTCAGTGCCGTAAAAAAAAAGTTAAGCTGCACTTAGGCTGCATCAGGTGGCATTTGCTAACATTAGCTGCCCTCTGCTTGATATTGTCAGTGAATGCTATGTTAGCTTCCTTACTGTTGTGATATACTGAATATCCAAGTCCAAGCCACAATTCATTCCCTATTGGCTCACTAGAATTTTTTGGTCCTGTTTTGGTTCAGATTGCTTTCAAATCCTCCATGGACCAAACTCTGGCGTGCTTTCAAGTGACCCAATATGCCCAATTTTTTGGCGGATCAGAGTTTGGTTATTTGGTCCGCACCAGAGTTTGTTACTTAAAAAAGTAAACTAGACTTCATTTGATCAGGACCAAACCTTTTGGGCGTGTAAGTGACCATAGAGACCTCATCTAGAACTAAAACATTTTCTCATTTGAGGCTGCTGTTGCTGAAATGCTAGAGGAGAAATGAGGTGGTGTCTGTTTATGGTGATGTTAACATCCATCCTTCAGAAACAACATAATTTGATCTGGCATGCTTACTAAAAGGTTTGTACATAATGCATCTGTTACACGATGGTCACTGGAAGAAATGGCACAGCCAAAGCCCGGGACAGCTCCTCCATTCACTGAATTGAAAATCCAGGCCTGGCTTACTGCAGTATCAAATGAAGCATGACTCATGATGATAATGTGGTCAAGGTAGAAGTACATTGTCATAACAACAATCCTGGAACATTTGCTGCAGGGCAAAGGCCTCAGCTGGATAAGTACCCTTTCTATCAAATGGCCTAAGAGGAAAACTGAGTAATGCGAAGTGTACATGCAAGCAATACAATCTAAAAGGTCCATAAATCCAACGTTAAAGTGAAAAAATCTTTTGTTTTATTCTATTTTAATGTTGAAGAATCTCTGCAGCAATTGATGTGTTGACTTGAAGCTATTATGTTGTGACTATTTCTCCATCCAAATGTGATTTTCACTGAAAATTTCTGTATTCAGGTTTTCCCATATTTTATATTCCAGTCCTGTAAAGCAGCTCATACATACATTATACTGAGGATATCACAGGCATACATATTAGGATGAATAAAAAACTGAGCCCAAGGTCCCTCAACTTTCTTCTTTTAGTTAATTTCTTTGAAATTATATGCATCATCAAGAAACATCTGAGTGCCTCTGAGTTATGCATGTCTGATACTTTATGTGAAAGTACACTGAGGACAGAGGTGAGTTGACTCTTTCTTTAAACAGGGTGACTTACTGGGGGGCTGACTAATGCAGGTATGGCCAGAAGTTTGGCACATAGTCTGACAGCAATTAAAAGCATCAATTTGCTCCATCTCCACTGGTCATATTTTCTTGACTGCTTGTATTGAAGTATCACACAAGTTTACCTTCTGTGTGTGTATTTAATTGCCATAGTAACAGAGGAGAGAAGCAACATGAACATCTTCAAAGATTAATCCTTTTAAAAAGCAAAATATTTGGACTTTGTGGTTTATTCAGAAAATGTCATTAAGTCTGAATGTACTGCTTTCAAATGGCAATGTTGCAACACAGCCCATCATTCTGATTCTACCACAAGAGCAGGCACGCCGCCAGGTGCAATCAAGTCAAGTCCTACCATCACAGCCCAAAACAAACATTCACTATTACTGAAACCACCTTATTCAAGAAAAAAACATATCTGTTTTAATGCACGAATGGAAATTAGCATTGTGCTAAATCTGCCATATTTCCGTCAGTTTTGCATGGGCTCCCACGGCATTGTATGTTCATTAGTATGCACTGTCCCATCCAAATAAACAAACATAAAAGAGTTGATTGTTAATTTATAAAATGTTACAGTCAGCACTCAGAAATGTGCTTTTTATAAAGTCTTTTTTTAATGGGGCAAGGGCAACCTCCAGTTCATGCACTCAGCCTTCATCAACGTCATAATTATGTTCCTCCTGAACTGTAAGTTGCCTTTACCCCATTAAAAAAGTCTTTATAAAGAACATTTCTGAGTGCTGACTGTTAAATTTGATTGTTGCAAGTTATTTGATTGGCCACAATTACTTCTAAAGTATTTTCAGAGGGTGCTATTTTTCCATTGTTCGCCATGTTTTCAATTGAAATACAAAAAGTAAGACTTTTTTCAATGAGCTAAACATGAAATTCAAGCCTTTTACGACAACTTTTACAGTCCAATAAACACACTGACTGTTATTTTGGTATACATTTTACTTACATTTCTTTTATTCATACATGAACATTTAGTGATATAGACAAGATTTTCAAATGAACAAAAGGTCAAGTACACC
Source organism: Cetoscarus ocellatus (assembly GCA_037902135.1). Classification (NCBI taxonomy): domain Eukaryota; kingdom Metazoa; phylum Chordata; class Actinopteri; order Labriformes; family Labridae; genus Cetoscarus; species Cetoscarus ocellatus. The sequence continues at coordinate 1,615,601 of JBAMNC010000677.1, read as the reverse complement.
ACTAATTTCTTGCAAAGAACTTAACATATTCTAATAACTGAGGATTGTTGTGGAACTGACCTATTGCTAAGCCCAGCCTCCCAAACACACTCAGACAAATAAACAACAAGCTGCACCAGATAACAATGGCAGCTGTCAACTTCTAAGACATTTACAATGATGCTGTACAGAACTTTGGGGGTTGGAATGGCCTCATTTTCCACAGAAGCCATCAAAATGGTCTTCACTATGCTGTGAAGTGGAAAATTCAGAATTTGTAGTCGGAAATAAAGGGTAACAAGAGCAAGATCTAGGCAAACGTTTACAGATCTCAGTGCAAGAAAGAGAGACCTGATCTTGTTTTCATCACCCTTTTAACATCAAAGATCAGCATTGTTCATGCCCTATGGGGCATGATGTGTATATATATATATATGTATATATATATATATATATATATATATGTATATGGGAGGCCCCTTGAGAAATAAATCATGCTTGCTTTTACATTCACCATCATACTCTCATACATACACTAGTATACTCTCTTACATTAACTATCAAACTCTCTTACATTCACTATCAAACTCTCTTACATTCACTATCAAACTCTTATATTTACTATCATACTCTCATTCTCTCATACATACACTAGTATACTCTCTTACATTAACTATTAAACTCTCTTACATTTACTATCAAACTCTTTTACATTTACTATTAAACTCTCTTACACTTACTATCAAACTCTCTTACATACACTATTAAACTCTCTTACATTTACTATTAAACTCTTTTACATTTACTATCAAACCCTCTTACATTTACTATCAAACTCTCTTACATTTACTATCAAACTCTCATACATACACTATTAAACTCTCTTACATTTACTATTAAACTCTTTTACATTTACTATCAAACCCTCTTACATTTACTATCAAACTCTCTTACATTTACTATCAAACTCTCATACATACACTATTAAACTCTCTTACATTTACTATCAAACTCTTTTACATTTACTATTAAACTCTCTTACACTTACTATCAAACTCTCTTACATACACTATTAAACTCTCTTACATTTACTATCAAACTCTTTTACATTTACTATCAAACCCTCTTACATTTACTATCAAACTCTCTTACATTTACTATTAAACTCTTTTACATTTACTATTAAACTCTCTTACACTTACTATCAAACCCTCTTACATTTACTATCAAACTCTCTTACATTTACTATCAAACTCTTTTACATACACTATTAAACTCTCTTACATTTACTATTAAACTCTCTTACATACACTATTAAACTCTCTTACATTCACTATCAAACTCTCTTACATGCACTATTAAACTCTCTTACATTTACTATCAAACTCTCTTACATACACTATTAAACTCTCTTACATTTACTATTAAACTCTTTTACATTTACTATCAAACCCTCTTACATTTACTATCAAACTCGCACAGAGAATAATAGGATATGTGAATGAGAATAGTAGTATGTGTGTAAGAGTTCGCTTGAAACGGAAGTGAGTTTGATTGAAACGGATATAGCACTAAATTCTCTGTCTCTGATTGGTTACGTTCTTCGAAAAAGCTGGGGGAGGCGTATTTTTACATTCATGGCCATGATTGAAATGACAGTATGGTGGACAGAGAGCAACTACATGAAGCCATGGGCCTCCTTAATAACATTTTAAACTCTTAAATCGTCACAACAGTGTCAGACATATTACAACAACGGCAACAGCCATCCACTCCGCATCCAATGCGGCCGCTGAGGAGGGAATGCGGCGGCTTTTCAGAGCTGAATCGGGTTTAACCGGGAGCCAACGTCGCACCTGTACTCCGCTTGGAGCCAACGCGAGCGTCAGAGTGACACCTCCTGATTCGCTTAGCGTCTATGAGCACATGCTCCTTCGTGTGCCGGTGAGCTTAAAGACGCAGATAGGCGTGCATCGCAGGGGACAGTGAGGGATCATCAGTCCTTTGTGTGATTTTATAATTCAACCGGTGTCTTGATAGCTCATGTGCAAGGTGAATGAGACGTTGTTGGCTCCCGGTTCACATGTATGTAAAAATGCGCCTTCCCTAGCTTTTTCGAAGAAGATAACCAATCAGAGACAGAGAATTTAGTGCTATATCCATTTCAATCAAACTCATTTCCGTTTCAAGCAAACTCTCACACACATACTACTATTCTCATTCACATACAACTATTCTCATTCACATATCCTATTATTCTCTGTGAGAGTTTGATAGTAAGTGTAAGAGAGTTTAATAGTAAGTGTAAGAGAGTTTAATAGTGTATGTATGAGAGTTTAATAGTAAATGTAAGAGAGTTTAATAGTGTATGTATGAGAGTTTGATAGTAAATGTAAGAGAGTTTAATAGTAAATGAAAGATAGTTTAATAGTGTATGTATGAGAGTATGATAGTAAATATAAGAGTTTGACAGTGAATGTAAGAGAGTATGATGGTGAATGTAAAAGCAAGTATGATTTATTTCTCAAGGGGCCTCCCATATATATATATATATATATATATACAAAACCCAAAACCAGTGAAGTTGGCACGTTGTGTAAATAAATAAAAACAGAATACAATGATTTGCAAATCCCTTTCAACCTATATTCAATTGAATACACAGCAAAGACAAGATACTTAACGTTCGAACTGGTAAACTGTGTTATTTTTTGCAAATATTAGCTCATTTTGAATTTGATGCCTGCAACATGTTTCAAAAAAGCTGGCACAAGTGGCAAAAAAGACTAAGAAAGTTGAGGAATGCTCATCAAACACTTATTTGGAACATCCCACAGGTGAACAGGCTAATTGAGAACAAGTGGGTGCCATGATTGGGTATAAAAGCAGCTTCCCTGAAATGGTCAGTCATTCACAAACAAGGATGGGGCGAGGGTCACCACTTTGTGAACAAATGCGTGAGCAAATTGTCCAACAGTTTAAGAACAACATTTCTCAACGAGCTATTGCAAGGAATTTAGGGATTTCATCATCTACGGTCCATAATATCATCAAAAGGTTCAGAGAATCTGGAGAAATTACTGCACGTAAGCGGCAAGGCCGAAAACCAACATTGAATGCCCGTGACCTTCGATCTCTCAGGCGGTACTGCATCAAAAACCGGCATCACTGTGTAAAGGATATCACCACATGGGCTCAGGAACACTTTAGAAAACCACTGTCAGTAACTACAGTTCGTCGCTACATCTGTAAGTGCAAGTTAAAACTCTACTATGCAAAGTGAAAGCCATTTATCAACAACACCCTTAAACGCCACCGGCTTCGCTGGGCCCGAGCTCATCTAAGATGGACTGATGCAAAGTGGAAAAGTGTTCTGTGGTCTGACGAGTCCACATTTCAAATTGTTTTTGGAAAGTGTGGTCGTCGTGTCCTCCGGACCAAAGAGGAAAAGAACCAGCCGGACTGTTATAGGCGCAAAGTTCAAAAGCCAGCATCTGTGATGGTTTGGGGATGTAACATACACATCTGTGAAGGCACCATTAATGCTGAATGGTACATACAGGTTTTGGAGCAACATATGTTGCCATCCAAACAACGTCTTTTTCATGGACGCCCCTTGCTTATTTATGCAAAACAAAGCCAAGCCACATTCTGCACGTGCTACAACAGCGTGGCTTCGTAGTAAAAGAGTGCGGGTACTAGACTGGCCTGCCTGTAGTCCAGACCTGTCCCCCATTGAAAATGTGTGGCGCATTATGAAGCGTAAAATACAACAACGGAGACCCCGGACTGTTGAACAACTTAAGCTGTACATCAAGCAAGAATGGGAAAGAATTCCACCTGAAAAGCTTCAAAAATTGGTCTCCTCAGTTCCCAAATGTTTACTGAGTGTTGTTAAAAGGAAAGGCGATGTAACACGGTGGTAAAAATGCCCCTATGCCAACTTTTTTGCAATGTGTTGCTGCCATTAAATTCTAAGTTGATGATTATTTGCAAAAGAAAATAAAGTTTCTCAGTTCGAAGGTTAAATATCTCGTCTTTGCAGTGTATTCAATTGAATATAAGTTGAAAAGGATTTGCAAATCATTGTATTCTGTTTTTATTTACGATTTACACAACGTGCCAACTTCACTGGTTTTGGGTTTTGTATATATATATATATATATATATATATATATATATATATATATATATATATGTATATGTATACATATAATTTTTTTTTCTCCCTTAGTGAACCTTTCCAAATTACTGTTGCCCCAGTCCTTGTAGTTTACAGGTTAGTCCTCACTGGGCCCATGGAGGAAATGCTTAGATGGAAAACATGCGAAAACCTTTCACTTGCTTTTGTGTCAGCACATTTCAACGTTTGAACTCTAAAAGGCATATTTGTTTTGAATAAATGGTCTTAGTATTCGCATTAGCTCCACCACCCTTTGTATTGTGTAAGTCAATGGTATCCAGTTGGGTTCGCTTTAAACTACATTTTTTTGGCTTCCATTCTACTTATGTCAGATAATCAAATAATAAAGACACTTATAAAAACTGGAAAGAAATGATGACCTAAAATAATGAGGGGGGAACTGGACATGACATTAACAGCAATTAGCTTACCAAAGGTAAAGATATGAAGCAGAGTTTGCTTCATGGTGACAAATACAATTTTGTATGTCACATAATTCTACAGCGGACTTCGCTAACACTATGCTTCCTTGGAATCAATGCACTCACCCCTGTTGACAGTACTCACATTGTGCTGACTTTGTGGTCTGCCTCATTTGATGTGTTTTGTGAAGTTTATAGTAACAGAATATGGTATGATCTATTCTCTGTCCTCTCAGGATGCCTTGTTTCAGTGTTAATTGTGCCCCATGCACATTGTTTGACCTTTTCTCTAAGTCTGAACTGTGTAACTATCATTAAGGCCACAAAGGGGCCAAACATGACTACAAGCCTGTTTGATTTTTCACTGTGTTTTTGATCTTAGCTAATAATAAGCTCTGTAGCAAACAAAAATGATGAAACTGCTCTGCTCTTCGTGATAATTGTGACAAACAAACTCACTTTTCATGATATTTTAAGCTTAAAAGTAAACGGTGACAGTGAAAAGCTATAAGGAAGCTACTATGAAACTAAAACATGGTGGTTCGACCCAGAAGCAACAACATTTCCAACGTATCCCCTCTTATTGTGACCACTTGTTTGAGAGTCCTTGTAATCAAGTGACCTGATCAAGTTGATCTTGATGGAGGTGGCAATAGTGTCTGAATTATTGATTATTAAAAAACAATCAGAAATGCTTGCGGTCAGGTCACGGCCATGTCATCCATCATTTTAAACACACAACAAGGCTTTAAATTCAGAAACAGGCAACATTAGATGCATTTTATTAAATCCCATTAAACATTAAAAATCTCATGTGCATGTGTTCACCACAAACCTTATTTCAGGCACTTATCCGAGACTGGTATTCTAAATCTCATTTACTCTGGGAGCATGGGAACCAGGAAGTTCTTCATGTGAATTCACTTCTGCATTTTTGGACTCATTCCTGCACGACTCTGTCCGTGGCATTGGGAGGACAGGGTTTAGCGATAGGTAATTTGTTTCTTTTCTTGTCTCATTATTTAATAGCCAAACCTTGTACACTCTAAGGGTCTATATAACCTAAAGAGTACAGTATGACCTCTATAATCTTTATATCTGAGTATGTTTCCTAAAATATAGTGAAGTCTTGTTTATAATCAAGTGACTCATAGTTTCACACTGATAATCTAATATTTCTTCTCTACTCTAAAGTAGGCAACACTTTCTTCTTAATAAATCAAATTAAGTACACAAATAAATCAGCTAATGGAGCATGTCCTTGACTAAGCATTCAGGACGTTCTGTTTTTTAGTTATATGAATTTCTGCACTTTTTATTCCTTTTCATGAGGAAAAAAAGAGCTCTACCAGTTTAATCACAACAGATACAAAACCTGTGAAGCTAATTATCTTTATCTGGTTTGAATGCAAAAGGAACCTTTTTAAATCCAAGGGAAAAGATTTCTCGATATGTTAGTGTACAATTAATGTCTGAAAGTAAAGCAAGTAAAAGAATATAAAAACAAAAACAAATAATAAAAAAATTAATGTTACAACTGCACCTCTCCATAGCTTTGTAAAAACAAAAACAAGACCCAAAACCCACAAGACATTGAAATTCTCTTTTAAGATGCTCAAGTCTGACACTGCTGGGCATGTTTACAAACAGCGGAGAGTTACTGAACAAGAAGATATTTAATCTTTTTGATTCGTGTATCAATACTAAATGGGACGACAAGGGAAACTCTTTGTGTTTGATACCTTTGAGACTCCATTATTAAGTTCTCATCCCTCTCTGGTGAAAGTAAAGACAAATCTTTTTCATTTTCTTCTGAGTCAAGATCATATTTTTGGCTCATCCTAAAATATGTAGTGGTTTGGAGGTTTTTATTGTCAAAGCTTCGTGAACAATGCTTTGCAGTTGTTATCACATAAATGTTTAAGGATGCTGATCTTTGGGGACTCCTGCAAAGTCTACAACAGCCAAGATGATTCATCAAAACCACAAAAGTGACATCTTGTTCACAGTAAAGGGACAGTGCAGTCCAGAATGACAAAGTCTGCAGTGATTAAGTTATTCAGAGTGAGACACTTCAACTGTCCAAACTTTGAAGGATGGACATGATCATTAACTAGGCCTATATGCAGACCCGGACGTAGAAACAAATTAGAGGAGGGGCATTACATTTTTTCAGGGGGGCATACTTTTTTGAACCTACATTTTACCGGGGCTGAACAGTGGCTCTGTGGCCACTCCTACAGTATTGACAGGTCACTAGGCTGCGGTGGCCTGTTGCTGTTCCTCTTAGCTGTAATGTTTCCATGAACGTCCTCGCCTCTGTTATTATTAACGTCGTCGTTCATGTTTCTTCCAGGCAGCAGGTTCACGCTGCTTGGTGCTGCTCCTGCTGCTCCCTAACTGAAGATGGCTACTCCGATGGAAAAAACAAAACCCAAATAAAATAAACAGAAAACTTTTCATTTAGTCCAGGGCGGGCACAGCTGACTCCGTGGGCGGGCACGGTCCCTCAATGCCCGCCCATGCTGTCAGGTCTGCCTAGACGTCAAAGCACACATATGTCTTCCAGTCTGTGATGGTGGGTTCAGTTTTAAGCATTAAGCTCATTGTGCATGTTTATTTTTTTACTTTGTTCTTTTGTGGTGGTAGTGGTGGTAGGTAGAACTTTCTTTCCTCCAAGAGCCTACAAAGAAAATCCATTGGGCTCTCAGTGACATACAGAAGATGATAAGAGACATAAAAAAGAAAACATTTTAGAGTTTGATCTTTTTCGTAAATCTGTGAACAAAGCCAGAGTTCTAAGATTAAAGTTAGAATTCTAAGAGAAAAAAAAAACAGAATTCTGAAGAAAAAACATATGAATTGTTAAAAGAAAATACAAAAAAATCAGAATTCTGACTTTGACCTCAGAATTCTGGGGAAAAATTAAAAATTTTGAGTTAAAGTCAAAATATTGTAGAAAAAAAGTCAGAGTTCTTAGAAAAAGGGAATTCTGAGATTACAGTCAGAAATCTGGTTTAAAGTCACAATTCTGAGAAAAAAAATAATTCTGAATCAGAAAAATAGATATTTTTAGTCAGAATCAGAATTCTGTATGAAAAAAATGGAATACTGAGAAATTAAATTTTTTCCAAGTTGAATTTCAGAATTCTTAGATTAATTTCAGAAGTCAGAAAAGAAAAATACAGTAGTAAAAATCCTAAGAATCAAGTCAGAATTTTGAGGGAAAAAAATCAACAAAATGCTGAAAAGAAAGTCAAACTTCTGAGATCAAAGTCTTTGAAATTTTGAAACTGGCTTATTAATCATTGATCAGCCTGTTCAGGTACCACCATTGCAGTGCAAAATCATTTCAGAGCTAGTTTTAGACTTCTTCGAAAATAGTCAGAATTCTGAATTAAATCTCAGAATTCAATCAGTCAATCAAACTTTATTAAATGGCACTTTTCAAACAAGAAAATGTAGCACAATTTGCTTTAAAAACAGACAGATAATTCTGACAGAATATTAAAAAGCAATAAAAGTCATACTTCTTTTTTTTTTTTTTTTGATTCTGAGACTTAAGTCAGCAAGATGATGTATGATTCTGAGTTTGAAATCTGTCATCTTGCATCACACTTCTGTGGGCTGCAGCAAAAACATATCAATTCTTTGTTTAAGACTAATGAAGAGCTGCATGGGTGAGGTTGGTTGGCTTTGCAGTTTCTTATTATGACATGAACATAAAGCTAGGGTTATATTTTGGTTTGCAAAAGTCACATGGTTCCTAGACAGAAACTGAACAGATGAGCCCAAGCCAGTTGTATATTTTAAGTGTAATTATACAAGTGGAGGCAGGACTCGATTTGAAACTGGCCTATTAATAATAGATATTTCAGCCTGTGCTGGTCTATCATTCAGCGCTCTGCTTGTGTATTCAGCCTCACCTCACATATCAAAGCCTGCAAAGCCATCTGTTGATCTAGTGATGTTTTGTGTAGGCTTTGTTTTCCCTTTATTCTAAAATCCTTGAAAATCTTTAACAACAGCTATGTGTATTGGGCAAACCCAACACAAAGAGGGATGTAGAGGCCAAGTTAAAAGCACCTCTTGACTGACACATTCATCATTTAAGTAATGTCAGCAAGACCTTTATATCTCTGTTGGAGGTTAAGTATTGGCAGATTCTGACACAGCAGACTTTCAAGAGGATTTATTTTCAAAGGTTGTGGTTTATTTCTGGGTAAAATAAACTTCATTTTTTTCTTTGCTTCCCACAGACTGTCTTTCATGAATCAAGTATCTGCTCAGCTGCAGTTTAGGGTGAATTGATTTGAAGGCATTGGATACCAAGGTGCTGATTTTTTTTTTCTCCCAATATCTCAGAAACACATAAAAATTTCAACACTGCAAAGAAATAAAAAAAATATTTTCTTCCCTATTGTGTGTTTAAGTGTGATGGGGATTGTCAACTGCAATAGGAGGTGGTATGGTGTACATATTAGGATATCCTTAGGTCTCAAGGTCAGATGTCGAACCTCAGGTGAAAAATAATCAGGTCTCTGAAATTCACTGTCATGTCAACCCAGCGTTGCAGATACACTATATAAGCCTCAGGTGAGAAGAACAAGAAGTTCTTAGAAGTTGCCAAAAAGTCATAAAGTTGAGGCCTAAGAAAAAAAAGTTCCCAAAACCTCCCTAGAGAAACATCTTCATGAAAAAGGTCTCAAACCAAAAGTCTTTCAGAAGGATTCCTACAAGCCAGCCTGAGACAAAAATATCTTGGACATAAAGGGCTCTAATTTCGTAGACCAGGCGCAGGTGGGGCACACCTGCCCTGTGCCGTGCCTGCGCCGCGCCAACGGGGTGTGTCCAGGGCATTTTGCAAGTTTCGTGCACGGCGCAGTCTGGCGCAGGGAGGCGCACCCACGCCTCCGTCTCTCCCAGCGGCGCAAGTAGCAGAGAGGGAGGAGAGTAGGCGTGAGTGGGTTTAACACAGCCGAGTGCAATCTTCACCAATCAAATGAACGCCTCTCCTCGCCTTTAAATGCACCGCGGGCAAGGCACAGTGACATTCTTGCGGCTCTGAAGAAGGTCAGAGCCGCTGTCACTTTTGCAGCAGCTGGAGGAGCGCAGGGGCCACCGGGCCGCGCATCGGAGGCTACGATGCGCGTCACTGTGTGGACCACCTCGCGGGACAGATGTAATCTGTTCCTGTGTCATAAATAGGAGTACAAAATTAAGTGATAATTACATTTAAACACAGCAGCAGACTAATCCATTCATCATGCTTGTGATCCACCTGCATTCCTGGTCTGTCATCGCAAAATAGCAGAACCTTTGGTGAAATATTCCCCCCGATATCTCCTCCTCATCCTCCTTGCAATAATGTACTCCATCTTTTTAGATCACGTTACGAATAAAGATTAAAAACAGAGAAATATGGGCAATCACAGGTAAATCCTTAAGACACTGAGTGACTTACATTTATTCAGTGAGCGTCTCTCTCTTTTTTCTTTTCTTTTGAATTTCATGAGATGAGAGAAGCCGGATACTCCGTATCGGATGATGTGGCTGTTTGTCGTTGGCTGAGAGATGTGAACTCGTTAGTTATGACAAACGTCTCTGATCTGACATCAGATGTGACGGGACAATTAATACAGATACAAATGTATGTGCTGGTTCAGATGGTTACATTAAATAGTGGTTGCTGTGATTGTTTATTGCATTGAAATGTGCCTGACACTCTGGACACCTGCCTGTGAGGTTTTGGTGACGTGTGCGCACTGTGCGTCTGTCAGCCAAATTACCTCTGCCCGGGGTGCGCCTCGTCTGAGCCGAGAATAGTACAGGTTGGAGCTGGCGGGCTTTCAGCGCACCTTCCGCACCGTTTTTTGGCACGAAATTGTCAGTGCACCAAGCTGAATCTTTCGACACCTCCCCCTGGTGCACTGTCACACCCATCTTGGCGCAGCCGGTCTACCAAATTGCCAAATTGGCTGCACACGGCGGTGCGCCGGACGAAATTACCACTGCGCGGGGTGCGCCAGGCTGCGCCACCCTGAGTTGCGCCAGGAAATTAGAGCCCAAAGTCCTCAAAAATTTACATTAAAAACATCTCTGACTTAAGGTAAAGGTCCCGACAGAAGTGTCAGAAAAGCAAAATCCTCATTAAAAAAAGAAAAAAAACACTCAGACAAAAATCATCGGGAAATGTTCTATGGCAAAAAGGTATGAGACAAAACAGCTTCTGATAAACAAATTCCCAGGAGAAGGCCTTAGATGGTTAGTCTTCCAAATAGGACAAAGTTGTTAAAAACTTCAGAGATTAGGATAAATATTCTAAGTTCCCATGTCAGCCTCTCCATGTATTCTTTCATGTCTCCCTAATGTATCTAACTGTCAGTGAACTTGTGTACTACGCTATTTCCTTTGGACTGTTGTGGCATACCACCTGCTATCTCAAATGTGCTAGGATACAATTGTTCCAGCTACTGTTATCATATTTTAAATATAACTTTTGTTCTACAAAGGCTGACCTTGATATTCATGCCAACAATATTGATTGAATATTGATTTATTGGATATGAAAAGTTATTTACTGTCTAATTAAAAGTTGAGAAAAAAAATCTACTGAAGTCCTTCATGCAACATTTTTCCATTCCTCTAATGGTCCACACAGGCAATAAAACGTTCTCAAGAGAGAAGCGTATCCTATTCACGTGGGTCACTGCCCCTGCATTTCAGTGCAACAGGATTACCACATTCGTTTTGGCTTTTATTTGCCCCACTGTGTTTGTGCAATTTTCCACCTTGGTGGCCCACATGTTTGTCGCCGTTATCTCCTGTGGCCAGGCCATTGCTTTCAGGCCGACCTCTAGGAAAGACTGAATTTGACCTGAGATGTGTAAGCACTTGAGAAACTGTCTGAGCTTGTCAGGACCATGAACCCAAAGGCTGCCTCTTGGCTTTGCCACACAGACTACCTAAGGCTCAGATATCCTTCATCCAGGTTATTAATTCAAAATAATACAAGAAATAACTATAATTGTACATAAGCCAACAAAGCAATAAAATAAAATGGCTGATTATGAGATCAGCCCTGTATTGATCATGTGTCTCAGTTTTAGATGAACAGGGACAGGAACCAATGTCACCCATCAGGGCCTGCTTAACCCATTTAGACTCATAAGCTTCACCTTTTGCCAGTAAGGTAGAGATCGAGCACAAATCCACACAAATAGAACATTAACTATGATGGATTTTATGTTAAGTCAAGCTCAATAAGGGGAAGGATTCAACCATACTACACATTAATATGAATGAAAAATTGGTGGCACCAGATTTAAAGAGTCGCTAATATTCACTTGTAGTCAAAATATAATGGCAACAGAAAACATACAAAGGTAAGGTTTTAAAAGCAATAAAAATGATGACACAACATCCATTAAATAAAAAAGAAAAGTCAATTAACTCTGTACACAAGGAATGTTGTCTGCTTAATCAAAATGTAGAAGAAATTCCTAGAAGCAATAAAAAATATATTCTGAGATGCACCAGTTCCTGTTCCAAAGATCTGACATGGTAAATAACAGTAGGACTCTTGCTCTGTGTCACATAACATAGAAGAGTATAAAATACTCAACTGAAGCAGGGTCATTATGTATAAACTCAACCAGAGGTCCCATGGGGATCGACTCAGATTTAGCTATAAAAATTTTGTGTTGGTGCCTCTACAAATATAATGAACTTGTGCAAAGTTTTAGGTGGAAAATCTAAGGGGTTTCTGAACTGTGGACCTTTAAACAAGAGGTGTTTTGCCTGTTTTTGACAGTCACAAATTGCATATGTTCCTGTGTTGCCACTTTTGGAAGACAATATCTCTGAAACAAGCCAAGATTTCAGGTTGAATTTGCTGCCCCAGGTAATTTGGGCCCAGACCTTCAGATCCTTTCATCAGAAAAGGCCTATATTTTTCAGTTTCTGAGTTGCTGGTCTCCAAAGTGGTGAATATTTTATGTGCAAAAATTGAAAAATCTATTTTCTGTGGGCCAGTGTCAGCCTACAACAATTTACAACAGGCAATTGATGCTGGATTCCTTCAATTTGAGGAATGGGCTGTCTGCAGGAGGGAACCTTTGCAAAAGTCTTAATTTAGAAGTTAGGGAACCCTAAAAATTGTTTTGGCTTAAAAAAAAGAATCACTTTGACCAATTTTTTTTGCTGGTAAATTCACCGTGTGGGCAACTACCCATGAAACTTTGTTTACATAATTGTACATATCTTACAGTTATTTGCTAAAAAAAAAAAAAAAGAAAGCCTGTTTTCTCACCTCCATATTGAATTTTTTTCTTTTTCAAATGCCGACCTCTTTCACCCTGTGACTGTTGTCACACTACAGGGATTGACAATATTTGCAGGGATAATCTGTTGAGCATTTTCACTCTTTTGATTTTCAAGGCATGCCATCACCCTTTTTACTTGTATTGCATCAGTTTTATTTACACAAACAGGTATTGTTTACCTCAGTACACTTAAAGATCTTCAAGAGGATGTGGCCATTGTTATGTTGGACTTTGACCTATAGTTTCGTTGTTCAGGATAAGGTGCGAGGGTTTCACTGGAACATTGCCCAGGCTACACTTCACCCATTCGTGGTTGAGCACATATTGGTGGTTGAGTTTCAGCATTCCTCAATTTGTGTGATATCAGATTGTCTTAAGCGTGATATCAAACTGCTCATGCCTTCATTACCACTATGACATCACATATCAAGCTTGAACTTCCATTTGTCAGAAAACTCCTCTACTTCAGTGATAGACCAGTGAGCCAATAAAAAAAATTATTAAAACTTATCAAACCTTTGCAATTACCAGAAAGATTATGGGACTGACACAGAGAGGCACTTATTTGCAAACTCCCATAGCAAGAGTCCATGTGACAACATTGGTGGAACAGCCAAACGTTGAGTTGGAAGCGCCAGTCTTCATGCAACTTCAGTTGGACACCTTCTTACTTTTTCTCAGATGTAGGATTAGTCATGTACCAACATTCAGGGAGTCAGAATTTTCTACATATCAATGGCTGATGTCATCCAAAAGGAAAAAAACTTCAACTTGCCAACAAGATTTGAAAAAGCAGCCAAGTAGAAGTAGAAGTGTGAGAGTTTTTGCACATGTTCATTATCCATGTAGAGGCACCAACACATTTTATCTAAACCAAATTTGAGTTGGTGACCATAGGGGATTTATGGACTTTGGTTGAGTTCATAAGGAATGGTTACATACCAGGGTTGCTAACTAAAAAACAAAACAAAACAAAACAAAACAAAACAGAACAAAACAGAAGGATACAATAAACAATAGATAATCAGGTAATCAGGAACTTAAGTGCAAAAGCTGTTAAGGTGACCAAGATCAAAAGCTGCATTAAAAGTTTACCAGCATTAAAAAAACATTATCAGTTTAACACGATCAATAACAGCATAATTACTGTAGCTGATAAAGATTAATACAGCATAAGAAGTCAATCAAGTTCCAGAGCAGCAATAGAAGTTGACCAAGATCAAGCACAGCATTAGAAGTTGACCAATATTTATATCAACATAATGAGTTGACTAAGATCAATAGCAGCACTACATGTTTACTAATATTGACAGAAGTTTAAAAAGTTGACCAAAAATTGTCAAATACAACAGCATTATAGATATACCAAGAACAACTGCAGCATTTTAAGTTGAGCAAGATTATCAGCAGCATTGTAAGTTAATCAGGATCAATAGTAGTATTATCATATGACCAACATAAATAGCAACATAATGAGCTGACCAAGATGAATAACAGCATGACAAATTGACCAAGGTCACTAACAGTATCGAAAACTGGCCAAACTCAACAACAGCTCAGTTGGCCAAAATCAATAACAACATTATAAGCGGACCATTATTATTAGCAGCACTACAAGTTTACAAATATTGATCGCAGTTAACAAGTTGACCAAAACCAAATACTGTATAAAAAGTTGACCAAGATAAAATCGCAGCATTATAGATCAACCATGATAAATCACTGCATTTTAAGTTGAGCAAGATTTTCAGCAGCATTATAAATAAATCAGGATCAATGGCAGCACTATCAGCTGACTAACATTAATAGCAACATTGTGAGCTGAACAAGATGAATAACAGCTCAACAAGTTAACCAAGGTTAATGACAGTTTTGAAAGTTAACCAAGATTGATAAAAGGTCAGTTTACCAAGATCAACAGCAACATTATGAGTTAATCAAGATCAATAGCAGTGTTATCAACCTACCTACTTTAATAGCAACATAATAAGCCGACCAGGATGAAAAACAACAGTAACAAGTTTAGCAATAACAGCATGGCAAGTTGACCAAAATCAATAGCAGCTCTACCAGTTTCTGAAGATCATTAACAGTTTAACAAGTTATCCAAGCTCAATCGCAGTATCAAAAACTGACCAAGATCAACAGCAGCATTAAGAGTTGATAATGATTAATGGCAGCATTTTAAGAGGATTGACAACAACAACAGAATTATTGAGGTGACTAGAACTGAGATGGCACCACTGGAGCTTATCTTTAGTGCACAGGACATTATTTAGCTGATAGTTTAGCAGCCTCACTACCTGAACTAAGCTGAGTATGAGCTGCTTTACTTGACATCAGAAAAAATCATAACAAACACTTAATAATGGATGCTGAGTGTTGCTAATACTGTAGATATACAGTAAAACATGTCCATGGCATATCTGCAGCTCACAAAAATTCCAACAATTCAAAAGGCAGAATTCTGTGTTTGATGTGATTGTTTAAGCCCTGTTGGCTTGCAATCTGTCCACAGATTGGCAGAGAAGGGTTTAGCGGCTTTGACAGAACAATTCAAGGCACTGGCCTCTTTCCCAACCATTGCCCAAACCCGCTAATGAGTCACGTATCAGCCCCACATGGATATTAAAAGCAAAGTTTATTTTATTTTATTTTGACATTTGATTCCATTGGAGTTTTGATTCAAATGCAAATGAAATAAATGCTCAATACCAAAACATTGGCACTGCATGGAGATTAATAACAGCTTTTCAACGCATTGGCTGTTGAATTATTTTCCCCTCTCCCTGTGGGTCTGTCCAACTCATGTCTGCCAGCGTTGTGAGATGATAGGTCCGCCTTTGCAAACTGGGATTATCCTGAAATTTGACAACACTTTTGCTGTTCATACCTACTAAAGGCTCAGCTTGGGCTTCTGCATTGTGTATTAAATCACTGGAGCACTTAATAAAAATGAAGATTAGGTGCTACTAAGATAGAATGTTTGTGACATTACTGTTAAATAAAACATGAGCTTCATTACTGTAGCCTTTCTCCAAGGTTCCCTTTGGAATATTTCTCTTACAAAACATTTCAAAGCAACACCATGCAGAGTTCTGCTGTAACAATCACCTCCATTTGTCTGTACAGGGAGAGAAGCCACCAGTGCTGTGAGATTTTTTTTTGCAGCAGCACAATGATAGTTCAACAAAGAAAAGCCAATTACTTTGCGATCGGTGAGACACTGCAGGGAGTGTTGCAGAATCCTTTGAAAGGCATCTCAGTCTTTTTAAACTTTAGTCCATATTCATTATCCATTTACCAATACCCCTGTTCAATATTTCTTTTTACAGCACCTCTTTTGTTATTGCAAAGCTATGAAGGCTCCTAGGTCGTTGTCCCTTTTTTGTGTTGGCTGGGGAATGATATTCTGCAGAGGCAAAAGTCTGTATTAAATGGCTGTGAAATTAATAGTGCATGAGGCATTATCTTGTCAATATGTTATTTTGGCCCAGAGAAACAAAGAGGAATTTTATATTTATTTATTCATTATCTCACTGAGCACCAGTAAAAGGCAAAACATGAAGGCCTGCTGCTAAATGCCTTGGTTTTTCATTTTGTATTTACTACTTACAGTGTGAATTGTGAGCTTTAATGTATTGCCTTATAGCTGGGTTATTCCACTGGCAGCCCTGGGGCAAATACAGCCTGCAACATCTGAGAAGCCCTCAGCATACATGAATCCAATGTATGAAAATAACATAACAGTGAATGTACAGTGTGTGAGATGGTAGCTTTTGAGTCGGCCATCAAACTGAAATCTTTTCTTTAATGAGTGTAGAAATTGCACAGCATCAGGATTACATTAGCCTACATATAGCCTTACGCAAAGACCCTTGGATCCCTATGTTATTTTTGTGCATTTTTGTCATTTTTCTTTTCTTAAATTTGATGATCACTTTGGCTTTTTTACAGCTTATAGCATGAATTTTTGCAAGAATGTTTATTTTTTTGACTTTTTTTTGTTAAAATCTAAAGTCAATCTAATGGCCAAAAATGTACATGCACAGAAACTTCAATGAAATCACAATATATTATACACTGCCTGGCCAAAAAAAAAGTCGCCACCACAAATAAAGGTCGCACACTCCAACATTTTGTTGGACCAACTTTAGCTTTTATTACAGCATGCTTTGTTGTGGCATTGTTTCGATAAGCTTCTGCAATGTCACAAGATTTTTTCCATCCAGTGTTGCATTAATTTTTCACCAAGATCTTGTATTGATGATGGGAGAGTCTGACCACTATGCAAAGCCTTCTCCAGCACATCCCAAAGATTCTCTATGAGGTTAAGGTCTGGACTCTGTGGTGGCCAATCCATGTGTGAAAATGTCTCATGTTCCCTGAACCACTCTTTCACAATTTGAGCCCGATGAATCCTGGCATTGTCATCTTGGAATAGGGAAGAAAAATTCCATTGATGGAATAACCTGGTCATTCAGTACATTCAGGTAGCCAGCTGACCTCATTCTTTGGGCCATAATGTTGCTGAACCTAGACCTGACCAACTGCAGCAGCCCCAGATCATAGCACTGCCCCCACAGGCTTGTACAGTAGGCACTAGGCATGATGGGTGCATCACTTCACCTGCCCCTCTTCTTACCCTGATGCTCCCATCACTCTGGAACAGGGTAAATCTGGACTCATCAGACCACATGACCTTCCTCCAGGACAGTTCTTAATCCAATTTTAGTAGTTTCTGCAATCTCCTTAGATGTTTTCTCTTCTTGATGCACGCCAATGATTTGACCCTTCTTAAACAGACTAACATCTTTTCCATGAACACAGCATGTGTCTTTGGACATGGTTGTTTAAGAAATGTGAAGCTACCCATTGCATCAGCTGGGGTTTAATAACTTGTTGCCAGCTGAAAGACAATCGCCCATGCAGTAATTATCCAATAGGAGGCTCGTACCTATTTGCTTAGTTAAATCCAGGTGGCGACTTTTTTTTTGGCCAGGCAGTGTATTAATAATGCAAATTCAGCAATTGCCCTCCTCATATTTAAAAGCTCAAACAGAATTTTGTGTCATTTTCTCCCAGAAGGTGGCAGCATTGCTCATTGAGCTCTTGAGAGTGCCTCATCAGCTGGAAAGACATGAAGAAGAGCACGCCTCAAATACAGAGGCTGTAAAAGAGTAAGAAGAAGCCATGTGACATCAGCCATTTCATTTTAGAAAAGAGCCTTTGGAACGTTGCTGATATATTGTAATGAACACTGCCATACTGTACATGTCATCTCAACCGGACTTTTCCCCTCAATTAAAGAAAAACAGGTACAATGTATAATTAATTATACTGTGTACTTAGGCTCAAGTCCTTTTTTTTCTGACTTTAGAACTTTGCTAAATTTAGACGTGAAAACACCAGCCTCAATCAGTTTTGGGTTTGATAAATCACATTGAGGGTGCTAAATGTTTACATTTGCATCTCCTCCTCCCAGTATTTTGCACGTTCTAATAATTTGCTTGTATTCTGCATATTCATGAAGGCAAACACGCTAAATGGATTGCACCTGCTTTTTTGCTCATTTGACAGACGCAATCCTCAGTGCCCCTGGTTAGTAGATCAGCTTTGCGCTATCAGGTTTGCACATGTTTTTAGACACACAAACCTTTAGTAGATCAGGCCCTCAATGTTTTAAGTTTTGATTTATTTAGTTATTTATTTCCTTATGTATTTATTTTTCGTTGGCCAATGCTGCAATGCTATAACAAGGTAAAAAGAGATCTAGACTGTTTAAAAAGTGGGTAGTGAGAACAACAGTGGTTGTATTTGCAACTGTAAAAGTAGAAGTCAAGACTGGTGGGCACATTCACTGAAGCATTTTTGTAGACTGCTGCTGTAAATGCATTAGTGGACAATGCCGTGTTTAATGCAAATCGTACTGCATGTAGTTTGTTTGTTTTTTATTTCAAATGTACTAACTTTTTCTATTTTATTGCGTCATTTTATTTTTTATGTTTTATATTTCTTTATGCCTCTTGCAAAACACAGAAGATTTTAGACAGCCCCCCCGCCCCCAAAACAATTGTTATCAGTTGAAATATGAAGAACATACTGTATTTGTTAGACATATTTTACACACAGAGGCAGACCACAGAAATCTCATAGTGTCTTTCTTTAGCTGGATAGTGGCATTAAACGAGTTCTGTGATATAATATAGAGCTGAATATTAAAATATACCTTACTCACAGCTCACCAGAGTCTGTGGATGTCTGTTTCTGCTTCTAATTTCACTGCCTTTTTGCTTCTAATTGTATCTGACATGTATCTAAAACCACTGTCTCGCATTTAATTAGTAAGTCTGTAAAGCTTTCAGTGTTGAATCATTAATTTGAAAGACAAATACTCTCTTGACAAAAGAAACCATGTGAGCAACAAGTGAAGTACTCTCACAACATAAAAGGTCTTAAATGACTTTGATAAGAATTACAGTATTTTCATTAATGACTAAGCACTTCTATTCATTTTTTTGAACTATGAGCTTTTTTCCTGATTTTAAATTCGGGGCTTGGAAAAATTCCCAATGCAAATACGCTTCAAAAAGATACAACACCCATTCCTGATGTGCTTTAGTTGAATTTAAAACTTGTCTTGCATATATAAACATTTATATAAATTAATGTTGTTTAATGTGGAAATCAGATTTTGTTACAACTACAATGCTTGACTCTTGACATAAACCTTTTATTTGAGTCTTGAAAGTAATTGGTATACAGTGTGGGTTTCCACTCAGTTGTTTTATCATTTTAAGATGAGATAGGGGTTAGAATATTGGTTGGAATTTATATGAGGGTATACTTAATGTAGAAATTAGTATTTTCATGTAAGAATGCATGTAGAAAAACCTAGCTTTACCCTGTTAAGTCTTTTTCACTTGTGCAGCCCGGATTTTATCAGGGTAATACCCAGGCAGGTGGGTATAAACAACTGTAGCCTACAGTGTCCGGTGTATTACATGCATTTATTGGAACAATAAAGAGGAATTAAAGGATATATCTCCTGTGAACTAATAAAATACCAGTCACACAACTTTTTAAAGTAACCAAAGCTGACTAGTTTGATTCATTTTATGCCCAAAACTCACCTATTAAAGCTTCCTTCTTACTCTCTGCACCTGTCATGGTGCAGGTTGTCGTCCACAAAGCATTGATCAGCACTCTGTAAGTTGCAGAGGCACATGCTTTCAGACAATGCGCTTTATGCCTCAAAAACAAGCTTTATTGGGGGGAATATTGTATCTAATTGCAATTGGTCGGATTAGTGTAAGAAGGCTGTTAATCTGTGCCACAATTTCACTTAATTGACACACAAGCAACAACAGGTACAAATTTGCAGCAATGAAAAGTTTTTATTTTTTTATTTTTCCCTTGAACTTGGAGGGCAAACCATTATCCATTTTTCACACAGAAAACTAGCAGCTGATTGCGCCTCTACCACCTCAACACCACAGCTTCCCTCTGGTTGTCTCTCCGGAGTGCAGTCCTATTATATGATTTACTGACTGGAACCTTGTGGGAGGTTGTGCCGGGATTGCTGTTGGACACGACTTCCATTCTCACCAATGTGATTGCAGCCGAAAAGCTCAAAGATCAGGGGAGTGAAGGGCAGGGAGAGAATGGTGTTGTGGGATTGCTGTGAGCACAGAGCTATCCGCACACTGACCAATGGGAACTCTGTCCATTCTTCAGAGATTTGGCATCGTACAGCTATAATCCTGAATGCATCAATCCTCAAAATTGGCAAGACTCAAAATAAGTCTCACAGATGCTGTAAGGCTTTTTTGAGACAAGACAGCTCATCTAGCTTTGTGCAATGAGAACTGCAAAGTTTGTTAGATTAAACACATCCAAACATTATTAAATCTCAGTAATGCCTATGTTTGATCTCATTTTAGCTAAACACAAATTGTTTCTAGTAAGGCCATTCTTAATGAAGGTTCAAAAGGAATGAAACTGAAACAAAACAAACATTAATCACAATCAGTGTTCCTGGACTATGCAAACACCACCTGAGGACAGCATGTCTGACAGTCCAACTGAATGTAAATGAACTCTTCTGGAAGACAGCAGCCCTGCAGCTTACTCATCACACACTCCAGTGAAAGCAATACTTTTTCAAACAAGCTCGACTCCTCAGCAGTTACATCCATGCTTCCTCTCTCACCTCAATAGCCCCCTGCCTGGGACAGGTGCTGTGCAAATTGCTTTACCTAAATGATTAATGCTCAGTTAGTGTTGGGCCCGGATTGAAGAACATGTGAAACAGTTCAGCTGGGGGAGTATGTGAACACTGGCATGATTGAATAAAATCCCAGTTTTTGTCTCACAAGTCTTGCCTCATTGACTTAAAGGAACATTTTAGTACTTTTGAAGCTGGGGTGACTTAGGTACTTGACAATAGTCAGTGAAGAGGCTGAAAGGGCTCCCAGCACTGCCCCTTTCAGAACAACGAGCTCAGACCACTTTTAAGGTACACTGCTGTTAACTGGTACAGTTAATTTGCGTAATTGTGTGAATTTGACATAAAAATGAGCGACAAAACTGCTGTGTTGAACGTACGATTGGGCAAAAAATTTCAGAGCGCTTCCAGGAAGTCTCTGTGTTTGGCAACATTTTAAGATGCAGCTATCTGTAAGCATTAACCTGTTCAGCCCCAGCCCCTTTTTTAAGCCTTCTGCTCAAAACCCATACCCATAAAAAAAAGACCACAAGGTCTATTTGAGTAATTTTGGTGTCATAATAAAAGTAACACTTGAGAGATTTGTCCAGTTGTGTAATTATCAGTATATATGTTACTGGGACAAAGTAAATGAAGATAGAAGTCAGAATAATTTGAAAATTTCATCCTTGCCTAAAACAGAAACAATTTTTTATTGTGAATATCTCTCTTAGAAATGATGCTGGAGTGGCTGTGAAACTCTAAAAATGAATAATAAAATATTTTTACATCATCCCTGCAAAGGATTATTGTTATAAAGCGATGTAGAGAAAAATTAAAGAGGTTTCATAACAATATGGTCAGGCAAGGATTTTGAAAAACAGTGCATTTTGAGCCAAAGGTCAAAAATATACAGTTGTGTTCAAAAAATTGCAGTCCCTCATCACTAGCAAGATAAATCACTGTTTTTGTTAGAATTTCAACTTCTACACTGCAAGTAAGTTTCTAGAAGGTTTAGTAAAGGTATAGAAAACCAACAGACTGTCACAGCCTCAGTCTCAGTCTCAGCCTGCCTCACTCCAGCGCTGATGTAATCAGCTCAACTCCTGTCACCTGTGCGCCTGCTCACACCTGCACCTCATCTACTGCAATCAGCCCGCCTACGTAAACCCCGGCTCCACACTCACTCGGTGTCAGATCGTCTTCGCTGTCATGCTAAGAACACCAGACCTGCTATCCGGACTGATCACCCGTTGCCGACCTGTTCCGTTCCTGTTTCTGCCCTCTATCGCCTGATCCTCGGCTTGACCACAAGGTATCGACCTGTTTCTGTCCTGAACCTACCTGCTCGTCTGATCCCTGGTTGTCGACTTCGCCTTCTGTTCCTGACGCCGAGTTTCTAACTAACATTAAGTTCTAAACTGCCACAGTGAGCATGGGTCTGTTACATCACCTAATGCACAGACGGTCTGCCAGTGTGTCAAATATAGTGCCAGAATTATCAGTTGATAAGCTGCTGGAATAACATGACATCACAGCCAGCATTGCTATGGCTGTGAGTTGCTCTGTGCATTAAGGAAAGAAAGCCTGCAGCCAAAGTCACCCACAAAACAGTAATATAGTAACAATAACTGCAGATTGTGTAAGACAATTCAGATGTGCATATTCATCAATATGTGAAACACCTTGGGAAATAAATGTAAACAAACTCTGTGCATGAGCAAGAGGGACTTTTAAGTAAAGCTCACCGTTGCCTACAGTGAACCATAAGGGACACCAGATAGCGTGGTAAGTTATTACACTATAACACCTGTGGAAGTGTCCACAGAGGCTACTCTGTGATATTGAAATGTAGAGGGACACTTTAAAAAGGATAAATTCTCCTGCTTGAACAAGCTCTACTATATTCTGGGATTCAAAAGAGTTTGCATCAACCCATGTTGTGACGATCTGCGGTAGAGATGGTGAGTAATGTTAGCCTGTTATTATTTTAATGGTATGTTGTGCCTGTGCACAGAAAGTGACTCTGTGGGATCAAAAATATTATTAAGTAGCACTTTGTCATCAGCGTGGTTGCCTGGTAACTGTGATGCAATCATTATTACTTCTACCAATGCTACTTACCAAATCAGTGTGATGAGTTAATTCATCCCACCGTTTTTGTCTGTTTCTCGGTTGATTATATCTTCACTGCAAATCAACTGTTCCAGGGACTTTCTGGAAACAAGAGACCACCTATTTTAGGCGAGCTCAGTGCAGTTGTTTGTGCCAAAACAGGGATTGATGCTGTGTTCATGCAAATACAAATGAACAGTTGTTGAGTTGGCTGCTTCGTCAGCCATCAAAGACAACACTTGACATCTTCACTTGTAACTTTATTCTTGATATCCGTTATAGACATCTTCACTTTGGTGGCTATAGGTAATAACAATGAATAGAAACTTCCCTGTCTTTTCCTGCTTCATCAGCTCAGCGGAGACGTAAAGTGCACATAATGTAAAATGACGTAGCTGGTCGTAGTCGTAGTCATATAAATTTCAAAATAAAACTGAGCATATATCTCTCAAAGTGCTTACCAAAATAAATGTTGGATAAACTGTGGATGAGGACACAAAACTCAACAACCATGCCGAGCAAGTAACACACACTTCTGATGGATCATTACAAGAGTCTATAACACCAACAAACAAACAAACACAAGTAAAACTAATTATAAGTTTCATTGTAAAACAGATTTTTCCCTTTGCTTGTTTGGCCACAAGCAACATCTTGAAAAGGTCCCATGTTTTATTACTTTTCAACAAGTTTACTTCAGTCCTAGATGTGCCCAGAACATTTGTCTGAAATTCTCCAAAACAGTTTACTTGGATACTGATTTTCAGTATGCCCATGAACCCCTCCGTCTCAGCCCTGCTTTTTAGCGCTGTGCTTTTATGTTTGCCGTGGCTGTTAAGACATGAAAAATTTCTTCCATTGAAAGAAATGCCTGATTGACCTGATTGGCTGCCTGTGGGTTGAGCAAACACTTGGCTCAAGGAGCGTCATGGATCAAGGGTAAAAAATGTTTATGTTCTTTTTAAACACGTTTTTTTTTATGAGGGGTGGAGTGGATAACAGAGCCACATATTTTTTGTGTATAAAACCATGAAAAAGTGTATTTGGCATGGATGGTTTAAGAAATGTCTCTTTGCACAAAATCCAATGTAAAATGGATTGTCAATATAATAATTGTATGTAAACCATCTTCTTGCTAACATTAGATAGTGTTACAAAACAGAAGGAAAAATCATAAACCTGGGATGTCACAGCCTTGAAGCTTGTTACCTGTTCATGAAGAAGAAGGACAAGCCAGTTTTCAGAAAATAGTGACACTGATCATAATGTTTATGATAAATGATATCTGACAGCGATATCTGTTTTATAAAAAAGTGGGATATTAGAACCAATTGAAGCAGAGAGACAAAAAAGAGGTGAAACTGGAAAACCAACTGTTCTTGATTATTGAATTAATAATCTGTTGCAGGTTTATGCTTGCTTGCAATGAATGAATAATAGTCACATTTATGGTTTCGGTTTCGGCTCATTAATAGCTAAGGTTTACATAACTACTGTAACTGTACTTTGTTTTGGATTCTTGAAGCATTACATTAGTCAGACACACCAGATGAAATGTTTCACATATTGACTGGAAATATACCACAGCAACTCCCTGCAAACAATATTTTAGAGGGGAATTCGTAGGCTGATCTCCAACAGCAACATTCTGTCTTTCACATTTAAAGGCCAACCAGATTAATGAGGAGAAAACACATAAGCTGTTGACAGGTACTGATGCTGAGAAGTAAACTACATAATGAAGCCAAGTAAATAAATCAAACTTTAGCTAAAACTTGTTGAAAGTAGAGTTAACATACAGTATCTTGATTGAGAAATGCTTTCTGTGTAGTTTTTTGCTCCTATTTAAATTGAGAAATGTCCAGTTCCTAAAGGCAGACATGGAGTCTGACAAATCCAGCTGTTCTGAATGCTTATCAATACAAAGGGCGCCAGATGAAATCTTGCAAATAGCAAATTGGTTAGGGCCTGCTCTGCCCCAAGAAACACAAAGTTAGTATTGTGAAAGCCAATGGTGGTTAAATGATCTGAAACAACTGTCCTTGGGCTGTCAGCAAAAATCTCTTCAGAAAATACACAGTGATCTAGTTTGTCCTGAACTGTATTGCAAGGATAATGCCCTTCTTAATCTCCTCTAACTTGGGATTGCCCTGCTTATATTGCATTTTTATAGGTTATCAGCTATTGTGTCATAACCACAAACTTTAATGTGGTTCAGACAAGTTCCTTTCCCAACAAATTTAGTGAACTATATTTTTTATTCAAATACCAAAAAGGTGTTTTTGTGCCAAGGTAAACCACACTTAGTGTGGTGATGCTGCATCAAAATAAGACAAAAATCTTTCTGGAGGGCACTGACAAAGTGTTTCCTCCACAGATAGGTGTTGCAAATCAGATAATGCATAAATGTGCTGTTCTTCTTCAGGGAGCTGGCAAACAAAGTTTATTTGAGGGACTTGATGCTTTTTCCCATTAATCTTAGTACAAGTTATCCTTTACCTGCAGGGCATTTTTGTCCTTGCATTTTGATGATAGTCTATCTGGATTCTCTCTATGCTTGCTTCCTTAAAATAGCAAACAAGTGAGCCCCAGAAACACCAGTAGTAGAATGTTTTTCCTGCACACTACGGACAAGCTGAATTTTCTGTCAAACCCCTATGTACCATAAATCCTGGGGTATATTACATTTGTATTCCTCCATTATATTTCAGGAGTTGAGGTGATGTCTCTCATCAAGTAGCTGTCAACCCCTGCTGTCCTCAACACCTCCATTTCTGCAGTAACAAGAGGGCAGACTCTGACCATTAGCCCTTTTTATGTGAGTGCCTGAGCTCCAGTGTGAGGGCTTTGTAACTGCTGACATTCTTCTTTGGCAGAGGTTTTATCTCACAGACTCCAGCCGTCAGCAAAGACGGCTCTGGTCACACCACTGTTCTCACCACCACAGCAGTGGCTGGCAGTATTAATTTCCTGACTCTATAGATATATAGACTTTGTTGTGTGGACTGTAAAGACCAGAAAACCTTATGCTTTGTGTGTGTGCAGGCCAGTTGCACATCCAACAACCAAAGGGTAAAGTGCTCAGCATTATAATAAATTGTAATAACCATGTAATGAAAAAAGGCTCAACTCTCTTCGGAAATTTTCGCTGACAGCTCATCTTTACTGTTCCAGTTCATATGAAAATAAATTACATTAGAATTCTACACTTTTCCTTGGTTTGTTTTGTGTCCACACTACAACATCATAAAGTACACCAAAGCACCAATGACTTAAGAAACAATTAAACAAAGCCATATGCAGTCAGTTGTGCAATTATCAGAGAAGTCTTTGCGGACGCTGTTCATTCACATTTGCGGATGCTGCCATACTGTGCATCTCATCTCAACACAACACGAGATCAACCTACTCAGAGACAGAGAGATTGCATTAAGGCAGGACTTAAAGCAATCTGACCCATAATGACTCTGAATTGACTTGTATGACTGTCAGTCATGTCCTTAATTTCCAAAATCAGAAATCCTTAAATAAATAAAAACTTGGGGTGACATAAAAAAACACCCTTTGTAAAATGAGAGCACTTATATGTATTATACTGTATATTTAGGCCAAAGCTGTCCTTTTAGCACCTTTTGGCACTTTCACTTGGGCATCATTTTTCAGCCCTGAAGGTTGACACTCGCTAAACAAACACCAACAACAGGCGGTCCTAATATCATTACATGAAAGTCTACTCTCCCCACTGTCTAGGAACAAGTGGTAGTGCTTTGCCTTGTAGTATTTGAGTTTTCAAGCTAGTGGAACTACGTAGGAAGTTCTGATTTGGCAAAAAGCACAAGAGTCTTTCTATCAATTTTTTAACTCTGAGATACCCATGTCCACTTTTGGGACACTTTAAAACTGTTTCAAATTACATTTTTGTCATTTTTAATGCTATGTCATTCATTTTAACACAGGGGGATCGTTTTGAGGACCAAGGGGAAGGGGTAGAAACAGGCTCCTAAAAAAACAACCACTCGAGTCCTGCTATATCATCACCCAGAGCCGCTTGCTGGCTGTGTCATAGGCAGATGCGACAATAGCTGTAGCTACAGCTGCGAAAGCTAGCTTGTTCAAAACATGATTAATATTTACTTGATGATTTAATAATAACTTGTATGTAGCCAGGTGAAGTAGACACTGTAATAAAAAGCGATTTCAAAGCTTAAAAGACTAAACTTCAGCCTTTATATCTGTTCATTCTGCTTCTCCTTACAATGTAACGCTGTCTCTTTAAGAGAAGCGCAGGTTAAACACACAAGACAGAGCATTCTCGCGAGACTTCAGAGACCCGCGAGAGAAAGTAAACAGAACAGCCACCTAACGTCGCTGCTGCAGTATGCATCTGTGTCATCAGAGTAAAAATAATGCAGCAAACCTCTCTCAGATGAAGAAAGAGACATCAGCAGATGTAGATGAAGTGCAATGTAAGTTTTTAGAACAAGTGTGATCCGTGATGGCAGTGCCGCCCCTCCCTAAACGCAAAAGACCCACTGCACGTAGGGCTCCGTGATCCATCGGATCCATTTGGCACAAGGGGACGCATTCTCCGCTGTCTGATGCAACCACAATCCGCTCTGTGGACTACAGGCCTGATATTTTCCATTTAAAGTGTGGCTGTTACCATTGTTGTCTGTCAGTAATGTCATTTTGCAGTGCAGCTAACGCACATGTGAACATTTGATGTAAATCCCGCCTAAATTGCGCAGCGTCTGTGTGCACACGCTCCTCCATCTGCCGGTGAGAGTAAAGATGCAGACGGACCTGCATCGCAGAGGACAGTGAGGGATCATCAATCACTTTGTGTGATTTTATAATTCATTTCCTTTCTTTTTTTTTTTTCAAAGTGAGACGAGGTGTGAGGGAGTGTCTTAGTAAGTGTGTGCTGAGAGTGTGTTTTTTATTTACTCGAGAGCATTATGTGGTATTTTATGAGTGAGGTCTATTTGGGGTCAGAAATCAGGAAGAGTTGGAAGTCAGTTTAGCTACTAATATGGACCAGGTCCTGCTCAAGTCATCTGACTGATCTTTGAAGCTAGCTGACAGTTTTTCTGTTGATATGTGTTCAATGACTAGATTTTTCCACTGTGTGATGCTGAGATGAGTTTTTGATTTCCAGTTGAGGAGGATTGTCTTCTTGGCGACAACTAGAGCTGTATATAGTGTTCTTAGTGAGCTGTTGTTAAGTTTAAGTTGGGGTAAATCTCCTAAAATGCAGAGCTGGGGGGACACAGGGATGTGGTAGCCCAGTAAGTGAGATAAGTGATCTGTGACTTGTGTCCAAAATGTACTAACGGGTGTGCAGTGCCAGAGAGAGAGCAGATAAGTTTCGGGTGTGTTTTGAGTGCAGTGAGAGCATCTATCTGATTTGTTGAACCCCATTTTGTGTAATTTCTCACCCGTGAAGTGTATTCTATGGAGTATCTTATACTGGATAAGTTGCAAGTTGGATGTTTTACAGTGTAAGAAGTTGTTGTTTCAGATTTTGATCCAGGTGTCGGCCTCTGCAATAGTTGAGCGCCCATTTTCCCATCTAGAGATAGTGGTGTCAAAGGTGCTGAGGAAAATGTAGTTTCTAGTCAAGATTTTTTTAGTTCCATTCAAACCTAAAATTTTCGCTATTGGGGTGGATTGACTCAGGTTGCTAAGTGAATTCTGTGTTTTAGAGAAAATGGATTTTAGTTGCCTATGTTCCAAGAAATTTCCATTACAGATACTACCGAATCAAATGCTGAAAATCAACAACCTTTGAGTCTTTGATGATATGGCAGAGGTGTGTGATTCCTTTGTTTTTCCAGGTGGTGAAGTTTAATGTTCTTTTATTGATAGTGAAGTCCGGGTTATTCCAAACAGGTGACCGTGTGGATGGAGTGACTGTTGAGCCTGTGATCTGAAGAGCTTTCCACCAAGCTGTCAGAGCTGGGGCTATGGTAATGTTTTGAAAACAACAGTCTTTCTTAATGGCCTGACTGATGAAAGGGAAGTCTGGAAGGGATATGTTGCTGCATAATGCCTGTTCAGTTTCTAACCAGTGGGAGTCCAGATGTGAAGGGTTGAGCCATTTTATTATGAATTGTAACTGATTTGCCATGTGATATATTTCAAAGTTTGGGGCTTTTAATCCTCCTTGTGATTTAGGTTACTGAAGAGTAGAGAGTTTTATCCGTGAAGGTTTATTTTTCCAGTAAAATTTTGAGATAGCTGTATTAAGTGATTTAAACCAGGAGGAATTAGGAGTGACTGGAGTCACTGAGAATAAATAGTTGAGCTTAGGGAGGACTGACAATTTGATTGTTAATATTCTTTCTGAAAGTGAAATGGGCAAATTGGTCCAACGACTGAGATCATCCTGTATTGATTTGAGTAATGGTACAAAATTTAAGTTAAACAGCTCTGACAGCTTGGTAGAAATGTTGATACCTAGATATCTTATATTACCCATGGGGATACGAAAAGTTTGTGACTGTGTGGCCACATCCCATTTCTCTTTGTTGAGAGAAAGAATTGTAGATTTTGTCCAGTTGATTGAGTAGTTTTTCAGTTTTGAACATATATTGATCACGGAGAGGCATTCTTTAAGGGATAAGTGGGGGTCCTGGAGAAGCAGTAATACGTCGTCAGCATATAAAATAATTTTATGTTCAGTCGTTGCTGTCTGAATGCCTTTTATGGTTAGTTTCTGTCAAATAGCAGCTGCAAGGGGTTCTATGAATAAAGCAAAAAGTGATGGAGAGAGAGGACATCCTCGTCTGGTGCCGTGGTGAAGAGTGAAGCTATGTGATACTTACCCATTGGTGATTACTGTGGCCATAGGTGATGTATATAGTGTCCTTATCCAATTAATAAATGACTCTCCGAACCTGAATTTTTGTAATATGGAAAATAGGAAGTTCCAACTGACTCTGTCAGATGCTTTTTCTGCATCCAATGATACTATTGCTGTGTTTGATTCCTGGTTAATGGAGAGCTGCATAAGGTTGAATACTTTTCGTGTGTTGTGTGACGATATTCTACCTTTGATAAATCTGGTCTGGTCTGGATGAATAAGATATGGAGTGTGATTTTATAATTCAAACAGTGTATTGATAGCTCATGTGCACGTGTCTAAGTAACACAAAGACTTACAAAAGGCGAGTCAACCTGTTGATGAATCAAGACTCAACATTCTTCAGCAGTCCAGCTCTGAGCCGCTGTTTTCACTCACTCACCTTTTCCTTAATAATAAATTCATCCTGAGGTATCCTGGATTACTTATTCTCCATGATATAAGAACAATCTTTGAAGGATTAAGCTTTAAATACAATCTAGTAGTGCAGCAGTTCTCAACCTGTGGGTGGAGGCCCATAAGTGGGTCTCAGAGCTGTTTTCAGTGGACGGTGTATAAATGAGGTAAAACTGTGGCAAAAGTGTCTTCAGTGTATGGAGGCCCTAAGAGGACAAACATCCATCAGAGTTAGTCAAAGTATACCCACTAGAATAAACCTAGATGTGGACTGGAGATTAAATTTCCCTGCTGCCCCGATTATCATTTTCTGAATGTCTAGTTAACTGCATATATATTCATCTCTGTTGAAAAAGGAGTGGTTAATAATTGACCAGTTGGTGACCGTATGTTCGGCCAGGTTTATAGCAGGCTTTCCATCGATCTGATTGGCTATATTGGATCGACTTACTTATTTAAATAGACATATTGCTCCCTCTTGTGATCGGATCAGTGATTGTTTTTTTAAACTCATTAATCGGTGATCATTCTCAAAATCTTGATGGTGTAAAGCCCAGTTTATAGCGTACCAATCTATGCGATCAATGGAGGTTTTGGGGTATTTTTTTGTTGAAATCTCAAGGTGAATTTAGTTCATGATAGTCATTCATTCATTCATTCATTTTCTATACCGACTATCCCTTTCGGGGTCGCTGGGGGGGTGGAACCTATCCCAGCTGTCATTGGACAAGAGGCGGGGTACACCCTGAACCGGTTGCCAATCGAATGCAGGGCCACAAAGAGAGACAGACAACCATTCACGTTCATGATAGTCATATAAGATAAAAAAAAATAATAATAATAAATTAAGATAATGCTTTATACGACCCACAATGGAGAAATATAAAGGGTAAACATACCTCCTCTCGTTGATGGCGTGGAGGCAGGGGGCTCAAAATAAAATTCTGCTTAGGGCCCCAATTTGGCCAGGGGCGGCCCTGCATGATGGACGTGTATTCCTGACCTTTTTTGTGGATCCAGAACACAAGGGGAGAGTGAATCCTACCACGCTGTGAAAAGGATTTAACAGCGGAGCAGCGGGAGTAGTAATTTAATGCACTTTGGCGAAAATGTCAGATTATTATGAGCAGTATGCCTACTGTTACTAAGTGTGTATTTTGTGCTTTTACCTGTTTTAGAGGGGAGATATCACCGAATGGGATTGAGGTGTGCATCTTTGCATGCAAATTCACACGAGAGAGAGTGAGTTGATACCAGAATTATGCACTTTACTGAGAGTATTTGTGGCGGAAGAGATGTATTAAAGTAACTTCTGTTTCTTTATTTTGTTTGTGTAGAAGCCAGCCCCTACTGTTGTCTTTTTGCCAACATTTTCACTTAATTGGGAAAATTTGTAAACTTAGCACTGACAGTTACACTTATGAGCCTGAGTTCTAGGGGTGTCCAAGTGAGACAGTTTTTGGTCTTTAGCTCACCGTGAGGACAAGGAGATTTGGTCACTATTTCATAAAGAGGGCTTAAGTGAACACTTGATGAATCCTGACAGAGTTAAAGAAAAACCACTGTGTAACATTAAAAGTTAAGTGTTTTATTAATCCGAACTTTTAAGGCATTAATGCTGGCCTTGTTAACGGCCAGTCATGGAATAAAGACCCACATAAAAATCTATTCTGTGTCTGTCCTAGCCATTCCATGACCTGGTCACATATAAGTATGCACTTCCTTCGATCTCCGTTCTGCTTTCTTGTCAGCGGGCGCGGTGTATTATGGAAAATTCTCATACTCCTTCCTTTCAAGTTAGGTCCTGGTCTGTCTTTGTTTCAAGGGCTGTGTGGCCCTTGCATCTTAGCCCTTCCCCTTAGCCCTACAGAGAATTGGGACACCCTTTCCCTAGATGTGAACATGCAAAATCAAGGGCTAAGGGGTAAGACAAGGGCTAAGGGGTACAATTGGGATTTACCCTTACTCTATTTTCCTTATTTTAATGATATTAGTCATACAAGGTTGAAAATGTACTGTCCAGAAAAAAGGAGCACATTTTACGACCCTATGTCCACTTTTTGGACCAATTAAAGCCCATTATGACCACAACTTTCAGCGGAGACAATTATGATGAAGACAGGTCTATGATTGGTCCTTTGATCTGTCACTAACTTTAGTTCTTACTTTAGTCCACTTGTCTCCACCCACCTCCCTTCCTTCACCCACACACCCAACACAGCATCGTGTGGATTTGCTGTTCATCCTGAGACTGGGATCCACATTCAAGATTTACTACTGCTAAACAGAGGTTTTTTCTTGCCGGCATAATGGGGGATTCCTGATTGGCTATTTGGATTCATGTTGGGTGTTGGATGTATATATTTGTATATATATATGTATATGTGTATTTTATATATGTATATATGAATATACACTATATTGCCAAAAGTATTCGCTCACCTGCCTTGACTCGCATATGAACTTAAGTGACATCCCATTCCTAATCCATAGGGTTCAATATGACGTCGGTCCACCCTTTGCAGCTATAACAGCTTCAACTCTTCTGGGAAGGCTGTCCTCAAGGTTTAGGAGTGTGTTTATGAGAATTTTTGACCATTCTTCCAGAAGCCCATTTGTGAGGTCACACACTGATGTTGGACGAGAAGGCCTGGCTCTCAGTCTCCGCTCTAATTCATCCCAAAGGTGTTCTATCAGGTTGAGGTCAGGACTCTGTGCAGGCCAGTCAAGTTCATCCACACCAGACTCTGTCATCCATGTCTCTATGAAGCACTCAGAGTTCCTTTCACTGGAACTAAGGGGTCAAGCCCAGCTCCTGAAAAACAACCCCACACCATAATCCCCCCTCCACCAGACTTTACACTTGGCACAATGCAGTCTGACAAGTATCGTTCTCCTGGCAACTGCCAAACCCAGACTCGTCCATCAGATTGCCAGATGGAAAAGCGCGATTCGTCACTCCAGAGAACGCGTCTCTACTGCTCTAGAGTCCAGTGGCAGCGTGCTTTACACCACTGCATCCGACGCTTTGCATTGCACTTGGTGATGTATGGCTTGGATGCAGCTGCTCAGCCATGGAAACCCATTCCATGAAGCTCTCTGCGCACTGTTCTTGAGCTAATCTGAAGGCCACATGAAGCTTGGAGGTCTGTAGCGATTGACTCTGCAGAAAGTTGGCGACCTCTTCGCACTATACGCCTCAGCATCCGCTGACCCTGCTCCGTCAGTTTACGTGGCCTACCACTTCGTGGCTGAGTTGCTGTCGTTCCCAAACACTTCCACGTTCTTATAATACAGCTGACAGTTGACTGTGGAATATTTAGGAGCGAGGAAATTCACGACTGGATTTGTTGCACAGGTGGCATCCTATCACAGTTCCACGCTGGAATTCACTGAGCTCCTGAGAGTGACCCATTCTTTCACAAGTGTTTGTAAAAGCAGTCTGCACATTTCTTTTTACTAGTAACCCTTAGGGACTGTATGGAGAAATTAGTGTGAACTGTATGTGTGTGCTTTTCAGATTTGGATGTTTTGTTCATGCAACTGCTCAGTGAAACATGGATTATATACTTTTAGAACTGTGGCACTGGGATTATCACATTCAGTGGCATCTAAAAGGGTTAAATTTGTGATAATTTATCCTCAAAAAAGGGCTGAAATCAATTCCAAGGGCTATTGCCACTATTTGAGAAATGATTTCTGTTATTTTTTAATTTTGTTGTTGATTTGTAGATATATAAAAACACAATTTGGCACTAAATGAAGAGCCAGTGAAAGCAGGAAGATTAAGCTGATCCAAATAACTTAGGAATCTACTTGGGGTTCCTATCACCATGAATGGGTATGGATAGGTAAATGTCAGAAAACAAAGAAACAAACAAATAAAAAAAACTAGAAAAGCACTCAGAGAGTGCAGACCTCTGCCAAGCAGCTTCGGTCCACTTTGGCGAAAATGGTCCTATCTGGCAATGTTAAAGAATCCTTTAAAAAGTTCCTGGATCCAGATGGTGATCCGGATCACCCCCAAAATTTAATCAGTTCTTCCATATCCCATTTCCAGCAATTCGTGAAAATTTCATCCAAATCCGTTCAGAAATCATTCATTCATTTTCTATACCGACTATCCCTTTCGGGGTTTTGGGGGGCTGGAGCCTGTCAATCAATCAATCAATCAATCAATCTTTATTTGTATAGCGCTACTTCATAACAAGTGTTATCTCAAGACACTTTACAATAGAGCACAAAGCTCTTTATATTATGGATACACATATATGCATAGCTACATATAAACATATATAAAATACACATATACATATATATGCAAATATATACATCCAACACCCAACATGAATCCATATAGCCAATCATGAATCCCTCGATCATGGTGGCAAGAAAAAACCCTCTGTTTAGCAGTAGTAAATCTTGAATGTGGACCTCAGTCTCATTATGAACAGCAAATCCACACGATGCTGTGTTGGGTGTGTGGGCAAAGGGTGGGAGGTAAGCGGAGACAAGTGGACTAAAGTAAGAACTAAAGCTAGTGACAGATCAAAGGACCAATCATAGATCTGTCGTTGTCAAATTTGTTTCTGCTGGAAACAAATTTATTAGAGGTTAGCCTCTTGAGATGCTACAACTTGTTTTCAGGAGGGTCCTCATGTCTGTATGGTTGTGGTGATAATTTTAATTATATAATTTTATAGAAGTATAATCAATAAAAGTCTTACTGAAAATAAGAATTTATGGTAGTGACGAACTCATGGGTGCCCAGACCACAAGTGCATCCCTACCATATTTGTCTCCGTTAAGTATAAATGTATTAATGGTAGACCTCTTGAGATGTGACACCTCATTTTCAAGAGGGATCTCAGCCTATCCCAGCTGTCATTGGGCGAGAGGCGAGGTACACCCTGAACCGGTCGCCAGTTGATTGCAGGGCCCGTTCAGAACTTTTCAAGTTATTTTGAACACAAACAGACAAACAGATAGACAGACAGACAAACGCCAGCAAAAACATAAACTCCTTGGCGGAGGTAATATTTATACCAACTGACAAGACAGTGTTTCAATGCTTGTTAATCAATGCAACTGAATTCACACATTTAAGCTGTTGTGTTGCTTGCTAGCCCGCAGAAGCAGTCTATGTTTTCTTCCAGTTTTCCTGCTTTCCTTGTCTTCATCCTGACATCACAATGATGTAGGCTAGAGAAGGTCTACCACAGTTAAACAAGAGGAGCTTCAGAGTACTTCATGCACTGCCATTTAATGTGCGACCATGTTCAATGGTGTTAATTGGCACACTAAGTCAAGGATTCTTTATTTAGTTATCATACTAAAATGGCAAATGGACTTGAGCTTGTATTTTATAGTTTTTCTGACAACTTTTATTGCATTAACACTGTAGGTAACACCTTTTCATTCACTCTCACATTCACTTACTGATGGTTGTAGTTTCTATGTAAATTAGCTTTAGTTAACACATCTGTGCTCTATCACACCTATTTCCACACCACTGATGCAGCAGTTGGGACAGTTTGGGGTTAAGTGTCTTGCCCAAAGATGAGTCAACATCTGACAACCAGAGTTACACTTGAACCCTCAACCTTCTGACTGATGGTACGGCGAACTACCAAACTAACCCAGTGAAGCCCTTATCTGAAGAGCAATTTCAGTACTATTGGGAAACATGAAATAAGAGATGATAATGAGTATTCTAGCAACATCTGTAGGTCCCCAATTAACATGGTAACTCCTTAAACCATAAAATCTATGAAAAGTGTCAGCAGAGAAACTGTGAGATCAATTTGTGGAAGTTTTAACCAGCTTTGTGAAAATGAAGGCTCAAGTAACGGACAGAAAAAAGTCACTGGTTTAGAAAGCTGAACCATATTCTATGAAATAAACAAGTTGTTGGAGCACTGGGTGTTTTGAGTCCTGTGATGCTCTGCTGACAATCTTGGCTTATCACTGTTTCTATGCCAATTAGTACCCAAGCACAAAAGTTGTGTGAAGACCCTGGTTGATTTCAGCCTATTATTAATATTCTTAAATTTAGTTTTGATCAGTTTTGTTTGGTATTTTCCACAACTAATTCTGCTGCTTTCATAGCTCATCACAACTGTTAATTGATAAGTATGATTGCCTTCCAGAGAAGATTTGGACTGTGTTGCTCTGTTCTGAAACAGAGTTTGATTGTTGCATTCACATATGTCTGAATTAATTTTATATTTTGGAGAAACTTCACAAAATTATTTTTTTAGTCAATTTTAAATGCAAAATGCTGTTTCAGTTGAAGTTTTTCATCTAAATTGCCATTTTATCTTATTCAGTTACTTTTACATGACTTGTTATGACATTTAGTAATCACTAAAATAACTAGAGTACTTTTTTCCCTTTAGGTATCTATGCTAATGTAAAGACATTTGAAACTGCAAGCCAAAGACATTAGCTTCCTTCATTTAGTGAAAGACTTTTCTGCACAAAAAGGACAAACCTCTTCACAGTGTCATAAAAACCTTTGGGCTCAGTGAGGAAATACTGTCTTGATCATAAGCTGTCAGAGACAGGAGCCAGAGCAGTTTTTAAAGGAACTGTCCCTTACAAAAAGTACTTGTCAAACCTGTTAAATCATCTGGGTGTGCTTAAGGCCACACACAACCCACTTTCAAGGAGGCTCCATGATCCAATGACCCTCACTTACATTGGGAAAGTCATTTTTTAAAAGCACTCTAGGTCTCACTGAACTGACTAAACTGGCCAACCCATGACCCAAGATAGTCCATAACAAATTTGAAACCTTTGAAGCATTGAGGGCAGACCATAGCTTTAATTACACAAACTTAACCTATACCTGGGCTAAAAATTCTATAGAATAGAATAGAATAGAAAAGTTCTTTATTGTCACTATATAAAAAGTAAACATATTAAAATAGACAAGTTGTAAATAGAATTAAGGGATTTAAAAACTAATGAAAGAACCTTAAAATCAATTCTAAAAGATACAGGAAGCCAATGCAGATACTTTAAAATTGGTGTAATGTGGGCTTTCTTTCTGGTCTTTGTCAGCATCCTTGCAGCTGAAGCTGTGAAATGTTCTTTTTCTGGGAGACCAGAAAGAAGAGCTTTTTCGATAATCAATCCTACAGGTGATAAAAGCATGAATAAGAGTATCTGCATTGGCCTGAGAGAGAAACTGGTGCACTCTGGAAATGTTCTTTAAAGGATAAAATGACTTTTTCATAACATCTCTGATATCAAAACTGAGGTCTGTATCAAATATAACACCAAGATTTTTGACCTGCTGACAAGGATTAACAGACAGTGCTTGCAGTTTGCTATCCAGTTTCTCTTTCTGCAAACCTGTACCGATGACTAAAACCTGTATTTTGTCCTGGTTGAACTATAAGAAGTTGTCTGCCATCCATGATCTGACGTCTAAAATACAGTCAAAAAGGGCATCAATGGGCCCTGAGTCATCAGGAGACACAGCAATGTAAAGCTGTGTGTCATCAGCATAACTGTGAAAGTTGATGCCATGTCTCCTGATGACATCTCCTAAAGGTAACATCCATTTTTAAAAGTGTAGGACCTAAAATTGAACCCTGAAGGACACCATAGTCAAAGTAAAGTCCGAACCAGCATTCCCCCATGTTCACATAAAACTTCCTTTCTGTCAGATATGATTTAAACCAATTAAAAACAGTGCCAGAGATTCCAATTAAACCATTGAGTCTATCCAAAAGAATTTGGTGCTCTACAGTCTCGAATGCTGCACTCAGGTCAAGCAGCACAAGCACAGAAAGCATTTAATGAGCCATGTTTGACCTGAGATCATTGACTATTTTAACTAATGCCGTCTCTGTGCTGTGGCTGGTCCTGAAGCTAGACTGATTTATTTCACCGATGTTTAAAAGTTTTCACAAAATCATTTAATTGGTGAAAAACAAGTTTCTCTAAAATTTTACTTCAAAATGACAGATTGGAAACTGGCCTGTCTGACAGAACTTCAATGAAG
This sequence comes from Cetoscarus ocellatus, assembly GCA_037902135.1. Taxonomy (NCBI): domain Eukaryota; kingdom Metazoa; phylum Chordata; class Actinopteri; order Labriformes; family Labridae; genus Cetoscarus; species Cetoscarus ocellatus. Next base: position 1,577,097 of record JBAMNC010000677.1, on the reverse strand, counting down.
GACCCAAAAGCCTGACCAAAACACAAGCAGATCATCATGATCATGAAATACCATTTGGATTTACAACCTTTATAATTAGGAACAAAGAAGATTCACACGTCTGCATTTTCAGGATGCAAAGTCATCAATCAGGTCATCATAATGACAGCTGCTGTGCCACTTCTGCTTATGATAGTCAGGCCACTCAAGCGCTCTTGTGCCGTTGATGAGCGGAAGTACAGTATGTTTACACTTTAAATTTCTCCATTGTGGGTCAAGCAAAGAATAATCTTAATTTATCTCATTTTTTAAAATCTTGTATGACTGTTATGAATTAAATTCACCTAGAGATGGCAACAATTTACCTCCATAAAAGTAGCCCAAAACTTCTATTGATAGCATAGATTGATAGGCTATAAATAAAGCTCTACACCATCAAGATGCTGGGGCTGATCACCGATTAATGAGCTTAAAAAAATGATCACTGATCTGATCACAAAGGGGAGCAATATGTCTATTTAAATAAGTAAGTCGATCCAATATAGCCGATTATATCAATGGAAAGCCTGCTTTAAACCTGGCCCAACATACGATCACCAACTGGTCAATTATTAACGACTCCTTTTTCAACAGAGATGAATATATATATAGTTAACTAGACATTCAAAAAATGATAATCAGGGCGTAGGGAAATTTAATCTCCAGTCCACATCCATTACCCTTTCTTCTGTCTCATGATTGCAGGCTAGCAGCTGGGGTGTTTACGCCACAAAGTTTCTTTTTACATACAGACCCACCTTCCAGTAGTGTAGTCTGGTTTATTCTAGTGGGTATACTTTGACACACTCTGATGGATATTTGTCCTCTTCTGACCTCCATACACTGAAGACATTTTTGCCACATTTTCACCTGATTTATAGACCGTCTACTGAAAACAGCTCTGAGACCCACTTACGGGCCTCCACCCACTGCAGAACCACTGCACTAGCAGATTGTATTTGGAGCTTGATCTTTCAAAGATTGTTCTTATATCATGGAGAATAAGTGATCCAGGATCCCTCAGGATGAATTTATCATTTAGGAAAAGGTGAGTGAGTGAGTGAAAACAATGGGTCAGAGCTGAACTGCTGAAGAATGTTGAGTTTTGATTCATCAAAAGGCTGACTCATAATTTTTTAAGTCTTTGTGTTCACTTAAACCGGGCACATGAGCTATCAAGACAGTGTTTGAATCATAAAAACCCACAAAACACACAAAAGTGTACTGAAAAAAGATAGAATGTCGATGTGAAACAGCATGCTTCTGCTGCTGGACACATTAGAAAACAAACACAGGGGAACCCTTGACTGGTTTGTTGTCCACCAGGCAATGTCAGAGGCAGATGGTTTGTAAAACGAAATAAGAATGGTTAATAAGGGAAAATGCAATAAATGCGACCATTAAGGCCAAAGATATTATAATATTTTTAGTTTAATAAACAAGTAGAATTGAAAGATGAATACATAAAATAGATAAATAAACAAGAATAATACAAAGATTAACAATATTAATCTCTGCATTATTTAAAAAATAAATCTTACTGTATTTATTAATTTAATATATACTGTAAGATTTATTCTTGTTTCTTATTTGCTGGTGACTGCTTCTGAGATAGTTTATAAAAAATGTTTCACACTCAGAAAAATAGGCAAAAAAAGAAAAAAAATACCATGTCAGTAGGGGTGAAGATAATCGGGTTGGCCGGCCCTGCCAACAAGGTGTCCCTTATTTATTTTTCAGGGGGTTGGCAACTCTAGTTACAAACATATTGTGAGTATTAGCATCTGACAACATAAAGTGCTCTTCTGGAGCCAACAAGGGTCAACATCAGCTTATGAGCCCATTTTGGTGTGTTGCTAAGGGACAGCTAAGATTAGACAACATCACAACATCATCAAAACAGATTTATTTTGAATAATTCGAACAAGTTTTTAGATTTTTTTTAAGTACCATCATACAACCCAAAGTATCTTTGCCTTTATCCTCCCACTAATGACAAGTCAGTAATCACAGAGTACAGACAGTTTAAGTCACTAAAATACAGGGGGATATTCTCTATTGTTTCAAACTGTAGAGGCCTGATGACAGGTGAGGTTGTCTAACCTAGCAACTGTTACCAAGGAGGGTGGGCCTTGATAAAGAATAATTTCTTGGAGAAAGCGAGACTTGATAAAGGGTCATGTGGTCAGCTCAGCGCTGCTTGGCACCATAATGTCAACAATTCTGCATTCATTTTACCATCTCTGCTATGCACTGGGCTTGCTACCACAAGCAATGGGCTTGAGACTGGCAGGGACAAGCAATGAAAGCCAGCTATTGGCACCATAAAGAGGGGTAAAAGGGAAGCTCATGCTGCATATTTTTTTGTCATGTTCACAGAAGTAATCTATCATACGGGGGATATCCTAGACACTCAGATTATCTGTATCATAACTCACCCTGTTAAGATAACTGTATCTACCTGTCACTGTGGCTGGGATGTAAAGCTTTCTCTTCATAATGATCCTGTTTAACAAGGTATTACTTTATCACTGTCTTTAGTTCAGATACTTACTCTTTTTGTATTTTTTTTATTATATTGTGACAGCCAAACTTTACAAAATACAGTATCCACATAACCTCTTTTCACAGTGCATTTATGTAAAAGTGCCACAGCAACGCTCCATCAAATTTATACCTCAAAACATCCACATTTATTCCACAAAGCCGTGATATCTGTGTCAATTCACACTGTAATACAGCTTGGATGAACGCAACACGTTGTGTGCCCTGACATAAATCCCATTCACACTTGCAAAAAAAAAAAAAATCCTGAAATTATCCAGACTTTACCCTGGCAAGCTGTACAAGTGAACGCCAACAGCCAAATTTATCACTTTACCATGATAATTTCCTCGCGCCCCCCTAGTATTTTTTCCAGTTAATGTCTGGGTGAGCCAAGTGTGAACACAGCATTGAAGCACTGGGGTATTTCACTGAGGCAGGAAGGGAGAGCTGATAAAGTCAGCTTGTGAGACCGGCGCAAAACCAGAAAAGGGAGACTTGACAGTATGGATCCAAACACCTACTGTTGCAGGAGAAGTTTATCTGCTTGTAAGGGGAAGACACAAACTCAAGGTGTCTGGACAGCTGAAGTATTGTTACCACTGCGTATAATCAGATACCTGTGGAACATCTGGTCTTAAATGATCAACACCGGGTCTCTCAAGCATCCAAGAAGCTTTCTTGTGCAACTGTTGGATAAAGAGCTAAAACTCTGCAGCTTTCTTTCTTTGCAGTAATCCTTGTGCACATTGTGACTCTGCTTTATATTCACCTCTATGTGCAAAAATGCTCCTCTCAACCCTTTTATTGACGTTGTGTGCTGCCTATTTGTAACAGGCTGTGTTGGTATTTTTCTGGTAATATCAGGGTTGTATGTGTGAAAAGGGCTACACATACAAAGTCAGAAACATTCCCTCACAGTGCTCCTGCCTCCTGTCGGGTCCCCATGCATCCCTCTCTCCAACATCATGTCTCTGATATTACTTCTTGTGATGGAACTAATGGGGGTTCCCCCTTTCCATCTCAAAAATGTTCACAGTGGAGACAAAGTGTCAAAGGAGCATAAATAACAAGGCAGCGTGGATCAGGCTACAGTGAAGACCCAGAATGTGGATGTTCCCTCAGAGTCCATGTTTTGAGTTATTTCAAGGATAGTTATAGCTATCAACTGTGTGTGCCTATAGGCATTCAAAGTATGCCTGAAAAGTTTGTGCCGGGTGGAAGTCACATTAAGTCAAATACAACTCAGCAGTGCAAGAAAACCACTGTGCTCTAAATCCCAACTGTACTCTGTGATTACCTTTGCATTGCATTTTACATGACTGGGACTTACAACTGAAATCACACTCTCATCATCACCATTATCATATTCATCACCACCACAATCATTTTAAAAGTTGTCGTTATCATCACAGCCACAATCACTAGTATTATCAAGCCCTGCCAAAATAAAACAAAAAATGAAGCCCTTCACTTATCAACAACTTAGAATTTAAACAACACGCTCCCTCACTCTGAGAGCTTGTTAGAGGAGCCCAGAAATAGACAATGCTCAAGGCTAGGAGGAAGTGTTACTGCGGATGTCAGACATAGATGTGTTTCAGTGCATTCAGTGTCTTCCACTGGTAATTATGGTAGAGTGTGTTCTTGTGTGTGTTGTGGTCTGAAGAATGTCTTTTTTTTTTCTTGGTTAGTAATCACAGGATAATGAGTGGCTGGCTACATCGGCGATGATTTTCTGCTCCTGCCAGCAGCTCTTTGGGAAGCTGTTGTGATTCACCACTGAACAATAGGTGATTGATGATTTAGAGACATGGACTGCCACGCACAAACAAAGACACAAATCAGCCCAAAGTCACAGGTCACAGCTATGTGAGTCTCAGGTGATGAAACTACTTGAAGTCACATAACAAGTTTTCATAGGGGATTTTAAAACAAAAGGAAGTTCCAAAACGTGTTGAAAATAGGGAAGCATCAAATCATATTTCATTTAAAAAGTAAGTTCTTCCCTGCATCTCAAAACCTTTTGAATCAGAGATAAGGTTTTGCAGTCTGTGTGTTTCTCAGTTGTGTTGATCAGTAGCAGTGCCTGGGATTACTTTTCCAAGGACTAGGTTTCTCTGCTTTTTTTTAAACCTCTATTTATGTACAACAATAGAAGGAACACTCACAGAGATGACAATTCACTGCGAGAATCCAATCAGCATTGCTATCTTGCTGTTTTGTGCCATGTTGAACTGAACTGCTTCTAAATGAGAAACCTGAAGAGTTGCTAGATCCCAAGACCTGTTTTGTTTCACCTTAAGACCATTGCATCTTGGTTTTTAGTATTACTGATGATCAGTCAGTGTCTAAATCTTGACATTTGGGTAAAAACTATGTATTGAAATTCCTTATAATATCACAAATCTTTTTGACAGTGACTAGCACTGACAAGTTGTTAGACCACAGACCAAAAAAACAAACTCTGGTCTACCAAATAACAGGGTTATTGCTTCCAAAAGGACCAGAGTTTGGTTCAAGCCGGTAAAGGCAGGTTACTGGACAGAAAAAATCAAAGAAACTGATTTGCGGGCAAGGCAAATAAAAACCAGCTGTAGAAGCTTATAACTACGACAATGCAGAGGTCCAACACCAATTAAACAAACTTTCTAAACTAATTCTGCCCTGACAGTGGCCTCTTACTGTAAGTTTTTTTGTCCATGGCTGATGACAGAGAAGGGTCCAATTGCTGGAGATCCTCCATTTAATATGAGGTCAGATAAGTCAGGGCAGGGCCTGGCAGTGAGGGCAGAATGAATCAATCAATTAACACTTGTATAGCATTAAATCATAACCAATTCAAACAAACACAGACACTTTATGGAATAGTACATCAATGCCATACTCTTAATAAGTATTTTTTTTTAAATTATTTTATCCTTATTCATGTATTTACATTTTGTAGAATTTTGTGGCCAACACGAAACTGCACTGAGTAGGGGAGACTGGGGTAAGATGAGCCATTTTTCATATTTCGGATCACTACATCAAGGCAGTCATAGTTTTGTCTCGAACTAGTATATCTGCATATATTTCAGGATCTTGTGCATCCCTGCAAACCAACAGAATGAGTGTAAACATAACTGTCTTGATAATATAGCATGTCTTAAAAAACGTGGTCTGGTGGCACAACTTACCCCGTGTATGGGGTAAGTTGAGCATAGGAGTGGGTAAGTTGAGTCGTATCCCTACTCCCCCCCCAACCTCCACCCCAGCCCTCACCTTCTCCCTCCCTAAATAACAGTCTCTTCTTCACATTCATGTGTAATTTTATTTTTATATATATGTTATTCAACAGGTACAATAACTTTTGTACCTGTTGAAATGGCTAAACAGCTGTTAAAATATAGGATACCTTTTAGCATAACTTGCTTTTTTGGGATAAAGCAATGCGTGTCATTAAATTATTTTGTCAAGGATATTTTTAATCTCAGTGAGGTTGTCCTGTTTAAATGAAGTTTAAATAAACAAATCCATTTCAAAGAAAGGCAGCTTTAACAAAAGCATATAAAAACAAACCAGTTGGATCCTTTCCGGGAATATCTGCAACTAAATCAAGGTTTAAAAAGCATATTTTGTAGGGTATGAGAAATGACTCAAAGTAGTTTTTTTTAGATTACACCTACATCATATGAAAATGTATTTCTAACAATAACTGTAAAATCAAGCTTCATCTGCAGCTTTAAAAATTAAAAACCTGATTTACTTACAGTTACATATAAGATGGATCCAGCTGCACGACAAGGTTAGCATATTATAGCTTTCAAATATTTTTGCAAAGGAAACTACAAGAGAAAATATAGTTACAGAAACATACAGAGCAAATAACTCAAATGAAAACTCAATAATTTCCCTTAATATGTGTACAATACACTTATTAAGTGTATGGGGCTGATGGCTCAACTTACCCCAGAGCTACCATTATGACTTTATCAGTCCCTAAGCTAAAATGGTGGACTTTTACACTAGGTTTTTGACCTTATGTTGTAGCTCATAGATACCACAACTGATGTATTAAACAAATTCAAAATCCTCTTTTTGGTCTAAACACAATTCTAATCAAACTTATGATGGACTAAATTCTCTTTCATGAGTGAAAAATGTTTTTTTTTTTCGAAATAATGTCTAACCCCTTTACCCATGTGCTTCTTACCTTCACAGACTCCTTGAAATGATGCCCACCTCCCAAATATTTGGTCACATGATCATTTTTTTTTTTTTTTTACCGTTTCCTAGCAACAGAGGGTGGCTCAACTTACCCTTTGGCTCAACTTACCCCAGTCTCCCTACAGCACTATGCCGAAGTTGGCAGGGAAAGAAACAAAATTCTGTTTGAGCAGCAGAAAATCTCGAGCAGAACCAGATTCATGTTGAGCAGCCATCCACCAAAGCCATGTTGGTAGTGTCAGTGGGTGGAATCAAAGTGTCCTTCTTCCAGCATGCCCGCTGTAGCTGGGTTCGATGCCAACGTAGCAGTGCTATTTAAACAAAAAATGACAAAGACACTGATTAAGTATTTGGTGCTGTGCATTCAGTGTAACCTTACGCATTAGCTGGATCTGTCTGATTCAATGTCTATAATTACGCAGATCCATCTCGCCAGGCTCCAATCTGCAGCAAATGTGAGCGCCCCAAAGCAGGACGGCCGAATCAGCATCCTTTGAATCAGGAAGACATGGGTGCTACGAGTGTGAAGGCAGCAGGAAGTGACTGTTCATCAGAGATCATCAGATCTGGACTGCATGTCTTTATAAAATGAAAAACAAATGACGAGACTGAAAGCACTTCTCAATAGGACGGATATTTTCACTCCACTTACGACATGTTTTGGAAAGAGTTTGTTTTACTATGTGGCTCATGCTCTGTCCTACACTGCGGCAGTAGCGCCTGCTTACTACATTATCTGATGTGACTGACAGAACGATGGTCCAATCATCTGCTGGACATGCCTTTGAAAGGCTCTGCCCATTACCAAACACTTTCTATGGGCTGTAGCCCAAATGGACTTGTGAAATATATTGAATGGTCTATTGGTGTGTCAGGTTGCCCTTGCAATCAAAAGTGTGAGAAACATTTTATGTTTTCAGACAATTGTTAAACACATTTGCACACATGTTTATGATAGCATAATACTGCCAGACAAGAAGCCAGACTCATTGTCTCATTTTTTTTTCTTTAAAAAAAATGTACTTGAAGAACAGAAATTCTTCAAGGAAAGTAATCTCAAATAAACATGTGTTATATGTAATTACACATTTTCCCCTGTCCTTGGCCAAGGAGAGGGAAACTTTGAAGCACACAGGGATCAATCTGATCAATGGTGAATTCAAATGGGTGGCCAATGGAAGCACTTTACAATTCTATTACAAACAAATCATACACACACAAGCACACACACAAACAAACAAACAAGAAAAGACAATCATGGTGCCAGATTTACTTAGATTAACTGCTTGGCATTTTTGTTGAGGGAAAAAAAAAATTAGAGAAGGCAGAAATGTCAACAAAGCAGCTCCATTTATCAGATCATGCGTAATTTAAACTGCACTGACATTTCCTCGGCGGCCTTTAAGATCCACAGAGGAGCCAGTTATCTGGTGCAGCTGTTTGTTCTACTCATTTCGAGGCAGTGTCCGAGAAGTCTGGGAACATCAAAGAAGTGCTTGGATTAAAGTCTGGTGATCAGAACTGAGAGGGAGGGCATATAAACCACAGAGGGCAGTGGTGAAATCACACAGTACTGACAAAGAAGAATAAGAGTTGAAAAAAACAAAACAAAACAAAACAAAAAAAACAGGCACACAGATTAAGTGGAGAGTTTGAGTGTGTTGCTATAATTAGATTAGACAATTAGATTTGCTGGCACTTAAAAAAATCTTTCATCTTTGTAATATCCTCAACAAAGGCAGGGCTGGTACACTTTTGCAGGTGACCTTTCGTTGCTTCTTGATTGGTCTCAATAGATCAAAGTTAAAAGAGAGATGCAGGACTGAGTCAAAAACAAGAACGCGAGTTAGCATTTTTGCATTAAAAGAGGACAACCAATAGTATATGGAATTTTTTAATAGCTTTTTAAAAAAATGCCCAACAGAAGGTCTGTGGTGAGTACATGCAAGACTTGAAAGTTTCATTTTGCGACATTAAAGTCATCTGATTTTGCCTATCTTCTGTATTTATAGTGTTATTACCTTTGCCAATGGAGGCTATGATTTTGCCTCGTCAACATCTCAGCAGTAAAAACTCAACATCGGGTAATCATTTTCCATCCACTCTTACTGCACCTCAGCACCAAGTATCACTGATGTACACACAGAGTCCGCCACCTCTCATCTTACTGGAGTCTTGCGTTCTGTCAGCCTGGAACATGTTATTATCTTGCGACTGGACATTTACTAGAAGTAGGCTGGGCAGTGGAACAGCCTTGGGTCCAAGCCTGACTCATTTCCTCTTCTCCCTGGGTCGACCGCACTGCTTGTGATGACGTCTGTTCCGGATGTTTTTAATGTCAGATCGAGAGATGCTGAGAGCAGAGATCATCTCAAGGTCCAATGCACTTAATCCAACCACCACACCTCCTTCTCTGATGTTGACAAGTGAATCATTGTCAACAGTAGTACCATTCTCAGCAATAAAAAGTGAGAGGATCACTCCTTTTTGGTTTTGTCATGCTGAAGTTGAGGGAGCCACCAGCTGCTACATGTAGCTGCGCCACCATTGCCATGTTAGATCCATCTATATATGGGATACCTCGTGAGAAACATTTTTGGTGAGTAAGTGTGTTGGAGACAAATTTCTGAAAATGAAGAAAAAAATATACCAAACAATGATATCAAGCTACGACTCAAAAAACAAAAGACTGCACTGAACCAACCCCAAAAATTTGTGTAATGTTACACCCCTAGCAAAGGGTCACTTCCTAGTTAGGGTGGCTCTTCTCAAGGTGTCAGTTTGGTCATCAGGTTTTTAAAATCTAACAAAACATTCTCACTTAAAAGATAAGCTTCTATCTTCATAGCAGGTTTATTTGTGTCTGCAGACAAAATGGCACTCTTTGTAGCTGCCACTCTGTGCTGTCATGGATATGTGAGAAATGCCACGAAGGCAACATCAAAGATGAATCCCCTCCCAAAGCCCATGAATCTTCACACCTGGAGATCTCTAGTGCGTTAAATCCTGCAAGTCTAGCAACTTTATGAGCAGCTTTTCCTCTGTAATACTCTACTCAGTCCACACTGAGCTATCTGTGGTGTTGAGCGACATGCAGCCTCAGGGTAAGGATCTGCAGTGATAATCAAACCTGCTTTGACGAGTGTGTTTTAAAGAAACCTTTGCTTCTATTTTTTTTAACTGGAATTAAAACTTTTGATTTGAAACGCTGCTATATATCTCTATAAATCTTGGTATACTTTGTTGTGGTTTAAAATTACTTTCTGCTCTTGTTGCTGCCATTCCTTAAAGTGCAATAACTTTATTTTACTGTATTGGTAACACAATCAACCCTTCTACTATTGGGTACATCTGCTCCTTGTATCCCTGATGCAGGGGCTTTTTTATTACTATTTATAGAAGCAATCTGATTGCCCATATAGATCCAATCATTTTCTACCCTCCCTCAGCAAAACCTCAGCTGGACACAATCGATCATTTCTCAAACAACTTCACATGAGCCACTTGATGCTGTTTCATAATGTGAGAGTCTCCTCCAAGAAATTGATTTGATTGGACCAAACTTTAGCAATAAAATGAATTGTCCCTCAGATTTCAATCAAAACCCCCAAATTCTGCCCTGCAGATGATAGTAGATGATGGTTATATCACTTTTAAGTTATATGCAGATAAATACAGTAATGTGTTTGAAGTGTTGCATCCTTACTACTAAGTAAGTACTGGGTTAAAATCTCTGGTATTATGAAAAGTCAGGTCTCTTCAATTGAGATTACTTGAGAGAAGTTTATTTGTTTTTAAATAAACATTTTTTTCACCCAAGAATGTTCAGAAGGTCTCAATTTGGGATATTTAAGGTTTGATTTTAAACAAAGTACACTTTTCACTGAAATATTTCTAACCAAAGAGTCTTATTTTTTTCTATGCAGATGATAAGGGACTGTACCCTACATGGTGCAGTGATCACAGGACTTAACATAGCCTCCAATTGCAAAGTATATGCCCTTTTTGCTCTACAGGAATAAAACAAAACCTTACAAATGTTAACGGCATAGATACAGTGGTGGAGGGACGACAGCCAACTTAGACGTGGATATTGTCATTGTTTCAACACTAAAAAGTTTTCTTATGAATATTAAATCATTATTGAAAATGCAGTCTGTGACAAAAGGAATTGCAATATGGCCACCTGACCTTAAAGGTCCCATGTCTGAGTCCTTTTGACGTTTACATCATGTCTTGAGTGTCTACTTATTTAGGATATTTGATTTTAGTTACATAAAAAAAAAATCCTTTCTGTAAAATATCAGATGCAGCTCTTTTTCCCTTCCCTTTAAAAACATCCATATCTTAGGGGGATGGGGAGGCTATGTGAGGCTATGATAACGAGCTCTGTGTTGATGGCTGCCTGAACTATATTGGTTCGGAGGGAGAAGGAGGGGTTACTGACCATGGGGTGGACTTTCAAAACAGTCATGGCACCTACCTGCGACGAGCAGAAAACACACATATGGTTGGAGTCTGTATAGCTATTACATAATAAATCCTAGGAAGTGAAAAACAGAACATTTTAATGGGCATTTTCTTTAAAGAGGCATAGCACATTTCTCTGTCAATAGAGAGTTAAGTAAAATGTGTCTTTTGCTCCCCAAGCTCCTTCTAACAACATTAAAAGAAATAAAAATTGGAAGAAATAGAAAAAAAAATGCAATAATAAATTAATTTCCAGGCTTCACATTTTTTTTTTTTTTAGTTTCGCTCTCCCCTCATCAAAAAAAAAAAAAAAAAATTGAAGCTTGGTAATTAATTTATTATTGCAATTTTTTTTTCTATTTCTTCCAATTTTTATTTCTTTTAATGTTGTTAGAAGATTGCCCAAAATTGTTTTGGGGCCAAATGTTAGCATCTGTCTTTTTCAAGGTGAAGCAAAGCTTTAAAATTTTCAAGTGGAGTAATTCTAGGTGCATGTCATGTTTGCTGCAACTTTACAGCTGGATGAATTAACAGGCAGACAGAATAACAGTGGCAGAGTTGCTTGTCCATCAAAAATAGGGTTGTGAGTATAATCCCACTTCCTGCAGCCAAGAGATGTGGGGTCATGTGTGCTGTGGCAAGACACTTAACCCAAATTGTTCCCACTGCTACTTCAGTGTGTAACAGTTCAGCCTTATCAGAACTAATAGGAGAACAGCTACAAGGGGGGCAGAATTATTGATTGTTTCCTTGCTGACAACAATTAGCCAGTGCCGACCAACTAAGCCACGAAAAGGATGAGACTTTCCAAATCTAAAAAACATATTATACTAAGTTGGTAAATAAGCAATGATTTTTACCAACCGGGGGGAAAAGAAATCACTGTATAACTCAAATATATTTCCAAGAAAAAAACAAAAAGTGCATCCAACCCAGATGCACAATAAAACACACTCTTTTAAATAAATAAATACGCAAATATTACCCATGAAACTGAAGGAAAGTGTCCTTGGGTCCATGGTAATCCCTATTGAAAAATGTGTCCCACCTCAGTTCCTTTGCAAAAAAAAAAGGGGAAGAAAAATGGTGGACGAGACTGTGGCAGGTCCCACCATCCAGGTATGCTCCATCAGCTCTGTAGAATTCCTCAGGTGGCTCCCAATAAGAATTGGTCATGCCTGGATCGTCCTGGACTGTCTTTGAAAAGGTAATTCCGTTCCAGGTAGGAGTATAATCCACCATGGGCTCTCCACCATTACGCTCGCACCTGGATCCTCCCTCCTGATACGTTCCCTGACTGCTATTTTTGATTACAAAAATAAATACACAGGGTGATGGAAAAAGTAACTGAAATAATAAAAAAAATTTGTTGGATAGATCAGCTGTGTAGAGCCTGCCAAGGCTTCGGACTGGATGTTCTGCCACAAATGGGATCTTCTTGCCATTCACCAGGAAGGAGATGTCATCATTCCTGACCCCTTTCTGGGTTGAGAGACTGCAGGACTTAGCTGGTTTGATTTCTAACCAGGCCCAGGTGAGAAGTTTCTCCAACCTTTTCAGGAGCCTGGAGGTGCATGCAGCTGTCTAGAGAAGAGTGGTAACATCATCCATATAGCTCCAAAGGGCTGGGAGATGCTACCTTGACTGCGCTCTGACTCCAGTGGCTACTTGCCTGCGGCCTATCAGGATAACTTCAAATGCTGCTGTGAACAGGATCGGGGAGATGGAACAGCCCATGGCTATCCCTTTCTCCAGGTGTCTATGTAGTCGTTTGCCAGAAGGTAGCTAGTCATGCATTTGGCCACGACCGAAAAGAAGATCTTCCCTTCCCCCTTCAGTAGGGCAATGCCTCTGAACTGGCTGATGTTCTGGGAATCCTTCTTTTTCCTTTCTTCCCTTCTCTTCTTAAGAAATCAGATGAATAGGAAAACACTATAAAAGCTCAAGTCCATTTTACCATTGACCTTCAAACAGGAGAAAATATTTAACGTGCTCTAAAGCACAACTGAGAATGGGCCATAGATCTTTTAGTACAGGGCCATAGAGAAACAAAAACAGTTCATTTAATTATTATTTTTTAAATAACTGAGACTGAAGGGTGTTTTTTAAAGAATGATCAAACCCTCACAAAGCTGTCTGGGTAGTTTAACTGTGTAGATTTACACACAATGTCTGTCTGTCTTTGTTACCACTGTGATGAATGAAAAAGTTCAACTCAAGATAAACCCAGTGTTAAACCTTGTGCTCATGCACCCTTCTCCCTGTGCCCTGGACATGGTAGTGAATAATTTTGACTCTGCAAGATGTGGGTAACTGGAGCACAGCCAAGGCAACTGAAAGCACTGAACTTCCCGATGCGGAAGGATTCCATTCAGAGGCAAGCACTAAATCATTATGCAGTAGAAACATCCGATCAGCTTGGATGACTAATGATTAAACATGCCATAAGCATTGTATGCACGCAGTTTGTAAGGGATTTTCCTGCATGCTCAGAAGGTGTAGCGGTTAAAGTAGTTGCCATGTCAGCTGGTGACATTCATCTGACTGTTCCTAAATGTCATTGTTGGCAGCTGATAAAAACAGAGCAGGTCCTGATGAATATCTCATTGTTGGGGTTAGAAATGTGCCCATGTCTCCCTTTGACAGTGAGTTATGCTATGCACTTGTTTGTTTTTTGCCCCCTAATGGAAAACCAAAACAACTGATTAAAGTCAACTTAAGTCAACAGATAACAAGTTTTGTAAAGTCCCATATTACACTAAATTGGGAGGTTGTACAAAAACGGTTGGGAAACGACTGAACTTATTAGGAACATTGTGGGTAAGCTGGGCGAAGAGGGGAAGTCCTGCACTGGACAGTGAAGGTGTGGCTAAACAAAAGTCTATATTTGGTCTGGTGGTAAACTGCAACATTGACTAGACATCCACTTTGTCGATGTATAACTTTATCTTGAACTTGAAAAATTATAGGACAGCCTTTCTTTCTTACTGATGATTTTACTAGCCATACTGCAAGCTCTAACCTCACAGAGCATGTAAATGTCAAGTCTACATTTCACTGAAAAGCCAAACTGAAACTCTGCCTCAAGGTTTTTAACTAAAATTAAAAGATGAGCTCTAATGACAAGAACATAATTTAATTCAATGTCTTATCTATCATGTAACAATATCACCAGACTAATCATTCATAACCCTTATTCAATCTGTGACACACCCTGAAAAGCCTAATCAACTCACACTAATGAGAACATTTTTCTGTCTTGCAGGTGATTTGTATGACAGTTTCACCATTAATGATTGAAAAAGGCCTCTCCATACTTTGCATTCCCTACTTAATAAATGGACTGCTCAGCAGGGCACAGTGCATGAACAGCAAAATGTATCCCTTATAAAAATTCCAACAGTGCACCTGACTTGAGGTTCTCTCCAACACAGGAGACATGTTTAACTCAATATAGTCTTTCTCTCTTTAAGACACAAAGTGGCTGCACTCACAGCACCTGAATGTATCTGTCCCTGCACAGACTTTGTTGTAATCTGAATCTTCTCTTGGAAATAAGGCATCATTAGAATGTGCTCTATTGTAGCTTGCTGCCTTTAGGTGCCACTGTAACCCTGCTAACCCTGAGTCATTTGCAGTATTAGGGCTAGTTCTGAGCTGAACATAATGTGAATATTTATAATATAACCTCCTATGACAGTGTCCTTCCTGTGTGTCCTAAAATGTACGGGTTTTTACTATTTGTTTGGTGAGAATAGACTGTGATATGAAAATGCTTTAGGAGACTCATTTGGGGTTAGTGTCTTGTAGCTGTAGGCATGGTCACTACACTGAGAGAATCTGGGTCAGTGCAGTGTCGTGGATGTGTTGGGGCTCTGACTCACCAGCTCTAATTAGCCATACCTGTGTTGAGATGAATGGTAAAGAGATGAACGGGAGCAGACAACAGACACACTAGAGATAGTGGCAGGTGCAGAGAATGTTGAGACACCAGACACTGGAGACATTAAATGATAATGGTTGCTAAGATGAGGAGGATGCCAAACCACAAGACACTGAAACAATGAAGATGCTAAGGGCACTAAGATGCAAGACACTGGAGACAATGAAAGATGCTGAGGGTAGGGAGGCGTAAGACAATGGAGACAATATAAGATCATTGGGAATCTGAGACTAAAAACATAGAGACAATAAAGAATGCAGAAGCTGACGTGCCAACACTGGAGACAATGAAAGATGCCTAGGAGGACACTGAGATGCAAGAAAATGCAGACAATGAAAAATGCTGTAAACACCTTGGCGCAAGATAATGGGGACAACACAGTATTTTAAAATCACTGAAATGCAAGTTATGAAGATGATGGAAAATGCTGAGGAGGCAAATTTGCCAACATTTGACACAGTGAAAGATGCCAAGGGTAGAAATACAACAAGGACACAGAGTGACAAGGATGTACCGACAATGAAAAGTGCAGTGGATATCAAGATGCATTGAAACAAAAAAGACAAAGACACAGGAGACAATAACAGATCCTGACGATGATAAGATGCAAGACACTGAAAGAAAAAAAAAAGTTTTGTGAGATGCTGATACACATGACATTGGAGACAATTAAAATAAACAAGACTGCTGAGGATGGTGATACAACAGACAATGGAAATAAGACATGATGATTGGAATGATGAAACAATAGCAATAGGATGCTTTGACACAAACACATTAGACAATAAATTACGTCAAGGGCACCACCACATGGAGGATTCTAAAATGCAAGACATTGACAATGTCAGTTGCTGAGGATGATGAGATGCAAGACAATGGAGATACAAGATGACTGGATCACTGAGATGCAAGACAATGAAAACAATGATAGATGCAAAATGGGGCTGAGACAAGGAGGACAACCAAGAAGCAAGACGCTACAGATAATAACAATGCTGAGGACCCTAAGATGCAAGACAAAGGAGACAATGAAAGATTCTAAGTCTCCTAAGAGCCAAGGCACTAGAAATGATGAAAAAAGTCTGGGGATATTAGATGCCAGGTACTGGAGACAATGAAAGATAAAGAGGTCCCCAGGACAATTAGGATTCTCAGACACAAGACACACAGACAATGAAAGTTGCCAAGGACACTGGGATGCAAGAAAAAGGAAAAAATATAAAATAATCAGATTACTGAGACACAAGACAGAGACCATGAAAAATGTAAAGGATGTTGATATGCCAGCATTGGAGATAATGAAAGATGCCAGTGGTACCAAGACACGGGGAATGCAGAGATACAAGACAGTACAAACAGTAAAAAATACTGACAACATGCTGATAATGAAAGATCCTAAGATGCAAGACACTGGAGACAAAGACAGATACAGCAGCCAACATGACACAAGACACACGACACAATGATAGATGCATGCATACTGTTCAGAAACTAGAAAGACACCAGTGCACCAGAGACAATGGCAGATTCTGAGGACCCTGAGCTGCAAAATATTGAAGACAACGAAAGACGACAAGGAACTCCAATATGCAAGACTCTGGAGGCAATGAAATATGCTGAGGAGAGTCAGACCAGGAGAGCTCCAAAACTCAAGATAAACAAAACAGAAAAAATATACAGAAACCATCTAAGACAAATAGCCATGTTCTGGTTCAATTTTAGCTGCATAATAACTTTTATTTCTTGCCTATTACATTTAAAGGATAAGTTAGGTTTTTTGACACCTGGACCTTATTTTTAGAATTAAATACGCTCGTAGACTCACCCAGACAATTTTGGCGGAGCTCGGAGCCGTTTTCGAGCAATTTAGATCTATCCAACGGCGTTTTTCTCTCATGCCATAGTAGCAGACGGGGCCAGAAATCAAAGTCCCTAAATTAGACATTATCTGCTGTGAAACTCACTCCTCCTCTGTTGCCATTGCCATGCAATGTCCACAACAACACCACCAGTTAGCCCCAATTCGTGGACGTGCAGTGGTTGCTTGTTCTCTGGCCAGCTGTTCGGCTCTTTCCCTCTGCATCCTCCTTTCAAATAGCTCCTCGTCGGTATATTCTGGCTCAAAACGATACGGGCATCCATTATACTCAAAGTCGTCGTCAGACACTTCTACATTGGATAAATATTCCGCCATGTTGCACAAAAGTAGCCGTGTAGCCTTGTAGCCTAGCAACAACAGCGGCTCTACTCAGCTGCGCTCTTGCGGTGCATGTCTGTGACGTCACCAAAAGTTACCCATCCTTGTAAAGCCCCGGATGACCATAACAAAGAAGTTGAGCTGACATGGTGATAACACTGGCCATTCATTTATAAAATGTAGCTGAAATGAGCAAGTTTCGCAGCAGATAATGTCTAATTTAGGGACTTCGATTTCTGGCCCCGTCTGCTACTACGGCATGAGGAAAAAACGCCGTCGGATGGATCTAAATTGCTCGAAAATGGCTCCAAGCTCCGCCAAAATTGTCTGGGTGAGTCTACGAGCGTATTTAATCCTAAAAATAAGGTCCAGGTGTCAAAAAACCAAACTTATCCTTTAAGCTTAAAAGTTCATGAAAGTTATGTTTGTCCATCAAGATTATCAAAAAGAACAAAACGTAAGAGAATCCAATAGATTTACTGACAACAGTGCCATTATCAGTTCTGCTTATTGTTCTGATTCTTTAATGATTCCCTTATTGATTTACAGCTGCTGATTTTCTGTGATAGCAAAAGCTGGTCTGTAGGTTTTTACTGACAACAATATCAGATACATGACAATTCTGATTCAATGCAGTGCTGTACAGATAAATGCTTCCAGAGATTACTGGTATTTCCACTTACTGTTGCTTTGTAGTTAGCATCTTTGTGAGGAAAATTGAGCAACAATTCTTATCACCTCTTACCCCTTTCAGTGGGAGGAATTTATAAGGGAACTGGGAATAGGGAATCCTATCCCCAATACAGACATGATCAGCAATGATCCAAAACCACTGTAAAATTTCCCACAGGCTTTTAATTAAGAGAACCAGCACAATGCTAACTACTGCACTGGCCAACAAAATACGTCATCCCTGCACCACTCTATACCACACTCTTCAGATATGCATTCACAAGTAAGGGATCGGCATACAATCGAAGATTTGACCTTGACCTATGAACTCAAACATCTAATCATTTCATTCAAAGTTCCAAACAGACATTTTTAAAGATTTTAAATAAAATCCATTTAAGTGTCTTGAGATACCGTTTTCACAAGACTGTCACCACCAGAAAACACCTCTGAACCTTTTCATTCCTTACATGAAGGCATCAACAATTTTACAAAGACATTATCCAGGCACTTAAGAAAAGATATGTGGTACTTCAAGGATTTTGGCAGACAACCCCAAGGGAACAGACAGGGAACTTCTGGTCATTTCTGTTTCTTTTGGCATCTTTCTTCATCACCAGTGGTTTCTCTTTTGTGGTGACTATGCCTACTTGTTCTGACAGCGTCCTCCACTGAGTTACATGAGGTACCTACCATCTCTATTTTTGGATGAACATCCTTGAAATCTTCATAGGTTAGCACACTATATTCAATAAGAAATTATTTTGATATTTGCTGAAAAAATTAATAAACATGCGCAGCATAGCCTGACATAATGGTCCAAAGGAAGAGGGGATGATTCAATGACCCTGGTTCCCTTACAGTCACTGTGAGTTAACCCTGAGAGAGCTAACAAATGAATATATTCAGTCATTTTCCTGCTCTCTGATGTGCATTCTCTGCATGCAGAAATAGCAGCCTCACTTATGTGCAGACACTTGTGTCGGCATCACGCTGAAATGAATGAGTCAAAAGTTTAAACTGTCACTGAATATCCTTTCCATTTCAAAACAAATTGGTGCACAGCTTTGCTTGAAAAGCTCAGTCTCTCCCCCTCTCTCTGTTTTTTTTCTTTTGCTAAAATGAGCCTTGAGGCTTAAAACTTTTTTGTTTTTATTCCTTTGTGTTGATATAACTGCTCTCACCAATAACATTTTATTTGGAAACATTTCAGAGAACCATGCTTTGTTTAATCTTTGGCATCTTCCTAGGTGTCTGTGTTTCTCTAATGAGAAGCAGTTTGTCTTGTCTTATCATTGTTACAATCCATTCCTTCCAGGGAGTTGAGTGGTTCAGAGGGGAAAGACAAGCCTGAAGAGACACTGATATGTTTAAGACATCCACCCTTCCTGCCTTTTACAAAATGTCAAAGAGGGTGGCTTCTTTTAAAGTTTCAGAGCATCTGAATATGATTGGGGGTGTGGATTTTGAAACGTGGAGCAGAGCATGAAATGACAACTTCATCCCAGTTCCCACCTCTCAGACTGCACAAAAAATTGAAGCTGTCATGGGATAAAGGCAGTCGCTCTGAACATATTCAAGGCTTTCCCAAGAGCCCTTAGATATGCCTGAAGAGTTGATATCAATGCCAACCTAAAAAAAGAAATCCCAGCACACTACAACTTAAAGGCTGCCATGTGCCTTATGGTCTAATTGGTAAGATGCAGTAGGAGGAGGATTGTTTTAATATGATAGCTCCTCCTCCTCCATCAAAAACCTTGGTGTTTCCACTGATAATCATTTTCTGAGTAAGTAGGCTGGTACACCTCAAGTGTGGTCTAGAAGTTTACAGATAAACTCTCTTCTAATGAGGAGCATCCTCCTGAGGTTTCAGGATGTTGGTGATTGACAAAATACTGTCTGTAAAGGCACCCATGAATCTCAAGGCTTTTGTTCTGGTGCCGTAAAATCCTCAGTTTTGCTTTGGTTTGATAAGATTTGCATATTTTTGGCAAAATAATTGCTCAGTGTTCTTTGAATAGTGGCCCAGTTATGGCTAAAATTAGGACTGAAAATTTTTTTACCTTCACTCTGACAGGAAAACTAGATCTATGACAGAAGATGTGGGAACTTTGAGTGTTTCCTTGAGCTTATTACACAGCTGTGTTAAGAATAAGGAACACAGCTCCTCTCTGCTTCAGTAATCAGTCCTCAAATGGAGAGAAAATATATAATTAAAACGTTGCACTATGACAAGAAAAACTACAAAGCTGAAGGTGATAGAACACACATATAAAATTAAAGATGCTTAAAAAGAACTTAAAAAGAAAACATAATCTGAGTTCAGAATGACAAGCTAAGAAACTCAACCAGGTGCTGTGTTGATTCACTCTGTTCATTCTGTCCTTTGAAGCAGGAAGAGACAGAAGCTATAAGCGAGATGACAGCCAGAAGTGACTGCTTATACAGGGATTAGCATAGATGCTAACAGCTTCAGTAGCAGTTTTATCAGACCATATTTCTTCATTATTGAAATTTGTGTGAGTGCGTGAATGAGTGATTGAGTTTGAGTTTTGGCAGAAATAACACAGTGACCTAACTGAATGAGAAGCAAGTGAGCATCTGCTACAAATCAGGCTAATAAAACTGAATCATATGTCAATGACCTAACTGTCCACGAGCAATGCTCTGCAATGTATTGCAATGTTGCATGATGTTTTTTGCCTCGACACCCCGTTGTGTGTGAAACAAGTAGAGAGGGATTTTGACGAGGTGTCCATTGTTCTTTTACTTTCCTCACACACCAGAGCTTGTTTTTCACACTGCAAAGATAGAGAAGCACCCAACTACATTGGCGAATGAAATGATTTACTTCCAATTTCAAAACCAACACCAAGGGGGAAACTATGTTTGGCTCACAGAGAACTGTGCAGTTATATGGCTTTTAGCCCACCCCTCATCAATACAAAGCACTTCATGTCCATTTTTCCAGCTGTTCAGTTAAAGCACTTAAAAGGACAGCTAGCATGCAATACTTTATACCTAGAGACATAAAATAACAACACTATAATAAGCATTAACAACAACATAATATTGATATAATCATAATGATAACTTTATTCATGCACTACCTTTGAAACACTAGTTTACAAAGAGCTTTGGTGATAAGGCAACAAAGCATCCAACAAAGAAGAACCAACAAAACAAACAACCATGAACCCCATCATTTGAACAGGAAAGAGGGAGAGAGAGAACAGAGAACAAGGATGAAAATAATGTAATATGTGAAGCAAAAGATAAAAAAAATCAACAAACATGCAATTAAGATTGCATGACATTAAAAACTAGAAAAGCACTCAGAGAGCGCAGACTTCCGCCAAGCAGCTTCAGTCCACCTTTGCGAAAATGGTCCTATCTGGCAATGTTAAAGAATCCTTTAAAAATTCCTGGATCCAGACGGTGATCCGGATCACCCCCAAAATTTAATCAGTTCTTCCATATCCCATGTCCGACAATTCCTGAAATTTTCATCCAAATCCGTTCAGAACTTTTCAAGTTATTTTGAACACAAACAAACAGACAGACAGACAGACAGATAAACGCCAGCAAAAACATAACCTCCTTGGCGGAGGTAATAAAATTAAAAAGGGTTAAAGAAGAAAAAAAGGCAATGAAAAGGCAAAAATGCTTGCTTTCGAGTAAAAAAAATTAATTAAAAAATAAATATAATAATAAATCCAGAAAAAGGGAGACTGGGGCATGAATAAAAACATAATGAATACAATGGCCAACTGGAGGTGCTCTGAGAGCAAAAACCTTGGCTGAGTTATTATGGAAAACATGCAGAACTATCCTTGTAAGGGCCTTTTATGTTATGGTTAATTTCATTTTAAGGTTTTTTCTATTTCAGTGAATGTTGAAAAACCAAAGTACCTTTATGATATGGATTTTTTAAAATTTGTATAGCACTTTGAAAAACAAAGGTCTGCAAAGTGCTTAACAAGCATACAGAACCATACTGATAGCAAAGCACAAGACCTAAAGCACAAAAGGAAGTAACCAACAAAATTTGCCCAATTTGAAACCAAACACAATATACAATGAAAAGCACAAAGGACCCCAACCCATAAAGCTACACCAACGGGCATCAGCCTGAAATCCTATTTTTTTTCTATTTTAAATACAGCAATATATTTTTCTTGTCTTAAAGCCCCACTATGTAAGATTCAGATTTGTCTGCTCTCGAGGGGCCGCTCTGGTCGTTGGGTGTAATTGCATTGTCGTAACACAGCGCCTCACAGCAATGTGCATTTGTTGACATACAGAGCTGACAGGACGTCCGAAGACATAGAAGAAATAGTGAAATAGTCAATGACCGAGCGTCACAGCGCCATGAATATCTCCAGCAATCTGAGAAACTTGCCGGCAAATAACCTCTGGTAGCATTTAGTGACAAAACAACGTCCGCCAAGTTACACAAAGCATGCAATGCTACGGAGCAACCACCGACTGAAACCAAGTGTTGAACGGGGGAAAACCCGACGAAAACATAACTTACCTCTCCAGCAGTAACTTTGCAAGCCCGGCATCTGTCTTGCAATTTTCCATCTCCCGACACTCTTGCCACTGAGCAAAGTGGGCTCCAGTGTTAATTCTAGTTTTGTTCCTTGCGTTGTCCGATAGTCTCTTTTTGGCCCTTGAATCTGGAGAAAGAGTCCTCCTCACACGCTTTGCGGATGCCATGGCTGCTACTGCTACATGCAAAACACCGGCTTCTTTAGCTGGAAGCCAAATCTCGCGTAGTGCACTTCTCGCAGCATCTTGCGATATGTGTCCCCGTCACGGGAGCAAAAGTTACATAGACCCTAAACAGAGCAGGGAAGCGCTGTGGGGGGAAGGGGGCGGGGGCATTCTCTCTGTTACAGCGCCGAGCTCCACTGAACAGACTTTGGAGAGAATATTTGAAGGCTCAAAAGATCTGCAGTGCTGCTTTAAAAGAGGTGAAATATTAAATGAAAGGAATATCAATACCCTTATATGATTCAATTCTATCTTAATCTTGGTCATAATTATCTATCACACTGTTCCTACTTAACTTTACAATATTAGACATAATAATGAATACATGCGCTTAAAACTATACTTATCAGTACATTCACCTTTATTTTTGAAAGTCATTTGTAGTGGAGGCGTGTCAGGGTTGAGTGGCACTTAAGGAGGTATACACATCTTCATGGATGTAAAAACACAATAACATAGAGTTTAAACAAAGCTTACACCTCAGTTGGCTCAGCTAACTGTTCCTTGAACTGACTTGGCTCTGAGCATTGCCTTTTAGCTGCTACTAGAGCCTTGTCCCTCTAATTAAATGTTAAGTAATTTGTAAAATTTAAGCACACTTTAAAAGTGGGCATGCAGTGTTTTGTTGCGCTGGAGTGAAAAATGCCTCCAATGATCCAGCAGTCAGCCGGGGAATGGAGCAAACGTTCCTAATTGGGCAAGCAGCCTTATGTGTGCTCAGCAGGACACAACTAATAAACCAAAGTGCTCGGTTAGAAATTTGTGCAACAGGTTTTTTAAACAGCATCTAAAAGCATCATTTGCTCAGCCTGAAACATCACTTTATTTTTAAAGTTGTTGCTGAATATAATTCATGAGGAATACACAAACCATCCAAGCATATTTGGCATCTGGTGTGCTGCCAACCTCTGTGTTATGTTTATTGCATGCATAATATGTTCACCAGGCATAATAACATTACATGGGTGCATTAGCCATGTGATATGGATGGGCACTTTCAGCTGTACACAAGCAGAGTCCTGCAACTGTGAAAAGTTATGTAGTGTAATATCCAAGTCAATGGTTAGACTTGCTGCTCCAGCTATGCAGTTTTGTGTTGAATAAAACAGAACCCACATAACATAAGTCTTTATATATAACTCCGTGTTCATTCAATATTCATCCTGTAACACTGATTAGGCTTTGTGCACATGCCTCAGTGAGAAATAAAGCTTACTTTTGGTATAAATGCAAAGATAGTGGCACTAAGTTGAATGAAAATATGGTCAATTTCAACCAAGAAAAATTTCAGCTAACTGTGCTGACCGAGCATTGCCCTATGTCTAAGCAAAGTCCTTATGAAAAATTCTGTGTCCTTTTAATATCTACAGTGCTTAACAAATTCATTAGACCACCACCCAATGTAAGGTTTATGCCACAGCTGACCTAAATGAACTGGTAATTACCAAAATCATTTTTTATTGAAATGTTACGGTTCATATATTAGTATGTAGAACACTGATCATCAACTGGTAGTCCTAGGGCCACATCAGGCCCTCTACAGCTTCCCATTCAGCCCCAAGAATATAATCAGATTCAGAAAATGTAAAAGGGGAAAATCTGTTGTGGTTTTAAGGGCATCTTTTTTATGTTACATTCTCACAACTATTGTTGCAACCCCCAAAACAATCCTGAATGAAACAGTTTTAATGGGAATGGCTTCACATTTGATAAAGTTAAGATGTATCAACACATCAGCCATTATTATCCAATATTCTACCAAGAGAACAAGTATATCAAAGTAAAACCCACTGACAGGAACCATGACTCTGGAAAGAAGTAGCCACAATATGTCAATAGCCCAAAAGGTGCGTTCACACCAAACGCAATCGTCATCAACTTTGGCGACGCGACCTGATAGTGCGTCCAAAGCAACCGGTAGCTCCTCCTCATCGCCCAGATTGCGTCAGATGCATTGCAGGAGGCTGGCCCTGCCCCATCGTGGCAGTACGTTGACTTTACATTGAGTGTAGTCGCCCAAGTCGCCCAAGTCGCGTTTGGTGTGAACGCAGAATAAGAGGCTTGAAGAAGTTTGGATGATAGGGATTGATTTCACCTTAAAAGGCTAGTAAAATAAAAAACAAACAATTTTGGAAATTGAAAAATTATCCAACTAAAAATATTTTTTATTTCAACAAAAGTATTTTGATCTTTGCCATTTATTTTTAAAAACTGCCCCCCATAGGGTGTGTTCAGGAAAACCTGGCCCATGTACAAATGTATTTGATGAACCCTGAAGCTCGGCCATGAATCTGCCATTTACTGTTTTATGAAAAAAAAAAAAAAACAAGAGAAAATTGTAGAACAAATTATTATTATTATTAAACAATGGTTATTTCCTTGCATTCCTGGACAGGAAAAAAAAAAAAAAAAAACAGTTTTCGTGGTTGAATGTTATGCTTGATTTATTTCATGCTTTACAGAGAAGTCCAGTGAGTGGGCTAAAATTTTAGTAAAATTTGGTTAATTTGTACATGAACACAAGACAAATCAAATTCAGTACAGAAGGGACATCTGTGGTGCAGTTGGATAGTGTGCTTGGGGAGGTTGCAGGTTCAAGCCCAGCTCCAGGTGACACATGGCGATGTGTCCTTGGGCAAGACACTTAACCCCAAGTTGCTCCCACTGCTGCATCTGTGGCTATAAATGAGCATGAAAGGTGGTGGTGAAAGGGTGTGAATGCGCTAGTTGATACTAATGGATAACTAACAGAAACTCAGAACCATCAGTGAGTGAATGTGAGAGCGAATGGGTGTGAATGGGTAAGTGTGACCTACGGTGTAAAGCAGCTTTGAGTAGTCAAAAGACTAGAAAAGCACTACATAAGCTCCAGGGCATTTACCATTCACCATTTTAAGGGATTCCATGATGCACTTAACATGCATCCATGTATTATGATGTATTAACCACTGCAGAAAGATAAACAATGATTTTGGTTATTACCAACACTTTTAATTTAGGGCAGCTGTGGCATAAACCTTACACTGGGTGGTGGTCTAATAACTTCAAGCGCTGTATATAAGCCTTTTAAGGTAATAGCATAACTTTACCCTTGGTCTATGCTACTTTGAAGGTTTAACTTATAGTTAAAATATGAGTTTAAATGAATATTTTGTGGGCTGAGTTCACAAATAACTTAAAGATAACATTTTCATGAAAAGTCCTTGTTGATCCATACTGGTTACAAGTAAATATTGGGATTGATGTTAAAATTATGTCATGTGTAAAACCTCAAATGCTCCATTTTATATCTAATCTTTAAACTCTGTGTTCCTGAAACTGCTGTTCAGGCTACAAAGCTTTGGAATTCCCTGCCACGAGATTTGGCCAACACCTTGTCAACTTTAAATCTCTGCTGAAAACGTTCCTTTATCTTAAGGCACGCTCCTTTTAGTTTCCTCTTTCTATATTTATTAACTTCAAAGTACTTTCAATGGCACTCCTTTTTTTTTTTTTTTTGGCACATGACTAATGCACAGATGTTGAACTTTCGACATTCTGCCCTGTCAGCACACAGGGGTAGGCAAATAGCGGCCAAAACTGATGTGGAAAATGTCTCTAATATTTGTATTTACTCTTTTTTTATAAGAAACAAAACTATGATGATCATTAACAGACGTACGAAAACGCCTCAGGCACAGCATCACCTCCTCATGCTGCTGCTACAGCCTCTGAATGCAGCCTCCACACCAAAATAATGTCAGAGAGCGAGATAGAGACTTTAATTTCTAC
This sequence comes from Cetoscarus ocellatus, assembly GCA_037902135.1. NCBI lineage: Eukaryota > Metazoa > Chordata > Actinopteri > Labriformes > Labridae > Cetoscarus > Cetoscarus ocellatus. The sequence goes on along the minus strand of JBAMNC010000677.1, from coordinate 1,550,494 downwards.
ACATTAAGGATGATTTTTTTTAAGTAACGAGTCCGATCAGCACACATCTGATTAACCAAAGTGGTTCTGTGGTGAGAGAGTTTTAAAGGGATAGTTTGAAGCCGCTAGCTTGTTATGTTTACAACAGCTGAGAGGGAGGTGGAGTGATTCAGCGGCTCGCGGAAGTGCTGCACGAAGGAATATGTGACGTGAGTCAGTTAGTTCCAGATAAACTTTATATTTCAGAAAAGTTAATGCATTTAAAAGCATTTCTAGGTAGCGTACTCCTAAACTGTGGTATCGTTTTTTGATGGGAGTTCTTGTAGGCAGCGTAAATACCCTCTGTACTTGGTACATTGCGTCTCTGTTTGCGGCTATATCTGCGTAACAGACTCTTACAGACTGTGGCTTACTGAGGGAGAGGAGAGAACGTTCTACTGCATCTAAGGTACTTAGTGGCCATATGGAGCTCATACAACCTCACTTCAAAAATACTGAACCATCCCTTTAAAGCATGTGTGATGAGGAACAAAAAACACAAAGAATCCAAAAACGTGCTGCTCAGTGCTAGAGAAGTTTGTACCCATAACACAGGACTTAATGTTTCATTCCTCTCCAGATAATATTCATTATAGATATTAATTTTAATATTAGGTTGATCTCTCTGTCCATGGTTGTATTGACTATTTATCCATAGTAACTATCTTTATAACCATGTAGACATGAGAACCCTCTTGAAAATGAAGTGCCACATCTCAAGGGGCTTACCTTTAATAAATTTATATTCAACAAATTTGTTGCTATATAAATAAAGATTGATTGATTGAATCTATATTCAGGAGAGACAAAAGTGATAAGGGCAGATTTATGATCTAGGCGATCATGGGTTTGTTGCTATCACAGATTCTTATTTTTAGTCCTTTTGTCTCTGCCTAAATGGATACCTTCTGGGTGTATGTATGTGTATTAAGACATAAAATTCATGTTTTTTGTCTCTTATTCTGTTCGTAATGGAGAAACCAAGTGTCGATTGCCCCAGCACTCTCTCACTTTCTCTCTTGTCACTCTCACTCTCTCTTTCCTTCATACATTATTTAATGCTTGTAGGGACTAAATCAACTGAAACTTTTTATTTCAGGAAAAAAAACTGTAGCAATTTTTTTTTGATAACCATCTCAATATATTGACCTCTGATAGTATTCTGGCCCTCCATAAAGTGACTTTGAAAAACTTGGCCCAAGGCCAAGCTTAATTGTTGACCCCTGCTCTATACCATGTGGTGAGTGGCTCAACTCATCCAAGACCTGCCCTTTCAGTTGAGACCTGGCCCACCACCTCAAAAGACAAAGGGCCAATCCAGTGTTAGCTTGAGGTGGGTCAAATACATAAAATTGTATACTAATGATTAGTGGCATACTCATTTTAAGACTTTCTTTGGTTTGGAAAGAGCTAAGAGCAACAAACCTAGAAAAAGTGTGACTTATATCTAAATAGCAAAGTGATTACTGTTGAACAAACCAAGTTTGAATGATTTTGATATCTTAAACATTAATGTGTATAGTGGTGCACATCATACCTTGAAAGATCACTGCTGGAATGGCACTGACATCTCAGACCTTCAGAGTGACCCTATCTGACTCCACCTGCACCGCCCTGCCAGCTGTTGTCATCTCATGCAGGCAGTTGGCAGTGTTTATGTGATTCTGATTGTTTTGCTGGGAGCAGCAGGGACAGAAATGAGAATGTTCACATCCTTAATTCAGAGCAGATGGAATCTAAATGGATGAGCCATGGACTATACCAGGTCACATTGCAACTCTCAGTTGTAGTGTTTGGTTTATTTAATTAGCTAACTCCTCGGAGTCTCTCTGCAGCCAGGTGGGATGTCTGTAATTCTATTTCAGTCTGCTATTGTTGATCACACTGCATGGAGTTTCTATTAAAACACTCAAAGCTGCCACGCAGAAAGATGGTTTTATGCCATGTTTTCAGTGCTTTATGAATGTCAGTGCCTTCGTAACTTTTGCTACAAAAGAGAGGTAAATATAATTATTACAACAGTACTGGAATGGCTGTTTTTAACAGAGCTCACTCCTGAAGCCAGTTCAAATTATGTTTCTGGCTCTGACAACTTCATCCTCTGTCTTTGATATAAAGTTGGATGGAATTTAATTATTGATTCCTGCAGATGTCACTACAAAAATTAACTCATGAAAAGCTAAATTATGAATACTATGATTGTTTTTCCTAATGTTAAATTAGTACATCAAGCGTCAAAGATAATTTTTCCATTCTGAATTCAATCATAAGGTTAATTGCCTAAAAAAATCAATTTGCAAAGACAGTGGATTCTCAGCTATTGTGAGGGACAGGAAATATAAATGACGACTGAAAAAAACTGTTCAGACCATCTGCTCTTAAATATTTTATTTTACCACTTAACCAAACAGCAGCAACCCATGGCGGTTTTTTGGAGAGTTTCAGCCGAGCAGGAGGGTTTACTGGATAGGTACAGGAGATATAAAACAAGAATGTGTCCTTTCAAAAAGCTAGTATAAGATCACTATTCTGACTTTTTTCTCTACATTTTTCAGTTCCAAAAAGTTCAAAGGATTATTAAAACAATAATGAAAGTAGAGATAAAATACTGGGAGTAATGCATAACATATTAGGGATGTTGCTAGGGGTGGGGATTGAAAACAAAGTCCAGTTCTGAATCAGTAACAATTTCCTCAAGGAATTAATATCATTAGTCTTTATGCTTAACAGTTTCTTTATCAATTCCTCACACTTTGCTCTGAATGCTTTGTGATTCAAGCATGTCACACTCTCATCAACGGCAGTCAGCAGAAATGACAATGAAGGAGTAAAAAATCATGGGAGACAGGGGGCATAATTAATCAAAACTGTGTCTGATTTTTGACAAAAAGATGCTTAGTGTAATTTAGTAACCCATATTCAAATATCCATTCCAGCATGGGGGTAAAAATCTGTACTTGCAGTGTAAATAAATATTCAAATATAAAATAACCAGCTCAACAGTAAATTAGTGCAACCCATTTGGCCAGTTCTCTCTTAACCTCAACAATAGCTGCATCTTGTCTGCTGAAATCAAACCGAGAAAGAAGACACCTTGAGGAAATTAAGGATCAGCTAAGCCACTTTGAGTGCACAACATCACCAAAACATGTGAGAAGTGCCATGTGGAAGCACTTTGGGCTCCACCATGTAATAAGCAAACATGCTTTTGACCAAATATCTTTGATTATTAGCCTTTATGCTCCAGAACCAATTAGGTTTGAGTTTTGGGAAAAATGACCTAGTGCACAACTGTTAGTCAGTGGAAACACCAGCAACTTGCGAAAGCACTCAATATTGCAGCATAGTGAATATTAGAAGTGTTGTCATATTGACCTAAAAATAGGCGCACTCTACTTGCATGACTAGTTGGCATACAATCGAGGGAAAGTTTACCCTTCCAGCCTCGATAGCGCACAATTAAAAGCAGTGCGGTAGCATTGTTGTCCATCTGAAGCTTTGACACGGACAATCCTACCAAGACCATGCTTTTTTGTCTTTGCCATCAGGAGGTCATGACAGTGTAAATCCCTGACAGAAAATATTATGTCACCCAAATTTTTGCACAGATTTTGGCTTTAAAATGCTCTGGTTTTAAACTTGATCTTAAGTTTGATCAACTGACAAATGCATGGTTTAGTTAAATGCAGTGTTCAATATTTTTTTTGTCTCTCACTCAAATTTCTTTTTTTTTCTTTGTTTTTTTGCATTTTGAATCTCTAACTTGGAACCTTCTAGAACGCAAAGTCTTGCAATTTTTCAACTGGTCTTAAGATTTTGATCAGGAGTGTCTTACTACTTTTAAAATTTGTATGTAACATTGAAATCACTGCAAACATTGTTAAGTGTAAAGTAAGCATAAAAAGAACAACATTTCATTCATTTCTGCATTCATTGAACCTAGGCAAAATTGAACTGGATGTGACTTGGGAAGTAAACTAAAACAGAAATTGGTCTTTAATATTTATTTATTTTAGTAATATATAGAAACACTAAAAACAGTTTCAGTTATTTAATTTACACGTCTTTTATCGTTTCAGTTGAAAAAAGTGCATTTTAGTAATCATTATTTTGATCACTATAGTAAACAATAATGACATACTCTGGAATTCTCATGGATGTTCCATGTCTTAAATAAAAGTACGCTCATGTTTGCATCCATTCATTTTAAATAAATGGAAAAGTTTTATTTTCACCATGAATACGTCTGTATTTTAGGCACATTTGCCATATCTTTCTCGATGTCATCTTTGTTACTATTTTGATTGAAAGTACGTGGGCAGCTAGGTTTTCTTGTGTGTTTGACAGTATGTAACAGTAATTTTTTATCATAAAATCGGGGGAGGTTTTCTACCTTTATATCAGGACTACAAAGTCTTTAAGTCAAGATGGCGGCCATCCTGCATTAACACTGATACAAAAACATACCCTCCACCCAGGAGGTTATGGTTTTGCTGGCGTTTGTTTGTTTTTTGTTTGATAGTTTGTTGAATTGCGAACTAGCCTGACACGCCAGACGAACACTTCCATATATCTGCCACAGAAATATTTCACTAGTCCATCTGGAGAATAGCCATTCGAAAATGTTTTCAGGGGCAGAACCTTCAAAAACAACTACAGCTGCTGATTGACTGATTGGTCTGCCAGTCAGACATACAGGAAGTCAGTCAGTCAGTAGGATAACTCAAAATGTTAAAATAAGCAAAAATTAGAAGCCAATTTCAGGATAGGTCAGAAATGGGGCAAAGTTCAATTAAACGATTTTTTTGGGCTGATCCCAACAGTGGATACAGGATTTTTAAGAAGAATTCAAGTAAACATTGGTCGTAGCTCAAGGGAGGATTCATTAGATTTTGCTGGTGATCTAAATCTGGATGTGGATTCAGGATTTTTTCAAGAATTTGTTAATCGAGCGAGATCTCAGGCAGTTTTCCACAAATGTAGAAAATGACTTGGCACAGGTTTATGCTAATGGTCCACTTCTAGTTTACATTTGTGACCACAAGGTGGTGGGCAAAGTACCACTCAATGCCAACAGGTCCAAGCTGAACAGAATTAATAATTAGGGTGAGGAAAGGCAACATGTCACATGTCCACGCAGGGTATCTGGTTGACTTCAAATCCTTAACAGTCTTGTTTTTATTTATTTAAGAATGCATTATGTATTCAATGGCATGCGGGTGAATGAAGCAACTACAGCCTCTGTACATGGGAAAACCAACTTAACAGGTTGTTTTTAAGGTCACAGGTAAATTCTATGGTTATTGTTAACCTTTTTTTTTTCATTTTTCCCTCCAAATTCCCCCATCTATCCCACCCATGCCTTGTCTCTCTTTCAGTGCTCATTAATTCAAAAGTGCATTTCACTGCTGCACTTTTCATCTGACCTGATTCTAAGCAAAATAATAAAACAGTACTGTCTTGCTTCTCCAAACATTTCCTTCCCATAAATCTAATTAGAACAAACATCCACCATTGCTAAATTTATGCAGCAGCCCTGGAGCTAGCTCCTGCCTGCATGCTAAATGCAAAGAAATATCTCGGCTGCCAGTGAGGGGGGAGGTTAGAGCTGAGGTCAGCAGCTTAGTGAGCCCGAATGGAGCTTGAATGTTCTCTGGAAGCTGGTCTGCAGCCTTCTGGGACCGTCACAGAGTGCTCAGAGAGGTGGTCACTCTGGGATTGCCCTCATTGCAGAGTGAAGAATGAGAGCATCTGGGAGTCTCCTGCTCTGCATGAGTTATGAAAAAGGAGAAATGAGGGAACAAGTCCTTCTATCAAGTAGTGGTGAGTCCTTTGAATTAAGCATCCTGCTGTGTGGAAGGTCAAGTTATTTCTATCAGAGAGGACATTAAGTTCTACAGCTATAACAGCCCACTCACTGCACATTATCTTGCTTTTTTACGCTGCTGGTTACTTAAAAAAATCAATGAAAAATATCAAAATATTTATCTGGAAATGATCCCATCCTTCTCTGAACAAAGCTGAATCCTACGGTGTCTTTTTTGTGTATAATCTATAGTGTTTCTTATGGAGCCACAACACTGACAGTAAGATTTGGTATTGAAAAAGGAACTTGGCACTGAAACAGGTATTGGCATTGTAAAATGTTGAATTGAAAAATAAAATACAGACATAAAAAAAACTATTGTTTTTTCAGGATTTTTATGTGTTTTTCAATGGCAATCTTCTGATTTATTTTTACTCTCTCTTTTTAGCGTCACAGGTTTTCAGTTTCAACTTTCTGGTTTTCAGTTACAGTTTTCTTTTTTTCAGTTTCAACTTACTGACAGTGTTTTGACTTGGAGCGGAGGGGTGGGAGTTGGGGGCAGGCCTTGGAGCGCGAGGACACGCTTCCAGGTTTTGACAAGAGGAGAGCGGCCTCTGTCGACTACCAGCTACACTGTTCTCCCTGTGGCTGTGATCGACACTGAGACCATTGGATGCAAGTTTGCATGTTTATATAGGAAGTTGTCATTTGGAAGCAGCCATTTGTCCTCATGCACAACCAGGTTTCCATCTGCAGCCATCCTTTCATTTAGTCTTGCAAAAGCATCAAGTTTTTGCTTGTTTGTTGTTGTTTGTTTCTGCCTCTGTGGAATATGGTTACACTTTGCTCCTAATGTCTCCTGATGCAGCCCTAATACAGCATTATCATCATTTTATAGGTCAAAATAGCTCAGAATTGCTTGAGTTAAACAATGTTATTCCTCTGTGGCTTGTTGTGTATTTCTGGGTTATGGTGCAACAACAACACTGATGGCAGGCACACAGACCATAGCTACAGCACCAGGTAGTGGGCTACCCCTGCATATTTATTGCAACTACAGAATTTATTTTAAGTTGATCTTTTTTCTTGTTCAACACAGTGGTTGACACGGAAAGAGAGCCTGGGTGTAAGGTCTGCGCAGTCAAGCTGCACAAATATGCAAGGAGCTGATCATCCTTTCAAATAAAACACCCTTTCATCTCAGTTATTAAAGAAGGGTAATAAAATGACTGATTTTTGTACTTCTTGAGGCTGGTTACCAAATAATTACCAGTCCATTGCCTGGTGATTAACTCCATATCAGAGTTCAAGTAAAATTACCAAAAAAGTAAAAATATACAGCAAAATCTGCATAGACAAATAAACACTATCAGAGTTAATGTCAACACTTCTCAAGTGTTGATTTAGGTCCACACTTCAAAGTCTCATTTTCAGTCTTTTTGGAGAGTTGGTACTTTAACATTCATCAAGTGCACTTGTTGACTTGTTTTGGAGTCAATTTTAAAACCTTTTAACACTCAACAGTGTGACTTTTGATAATCACTTCTATGTAGTGTTTGGAATGCACTGTCAGGGTATATTTCTTACCTATTACATCTTAAGACTGTATTGACACTGCAGAGTGTAAATATTGCTGTATTTATTTTAGGGCTGAAACAATTCCTCGGATAATCCGGGTATTTCGATTACTAAATATTCCCGAGGCAAATTATGTGCCTCGAGGATTTGTTTAAATCCGGACCACTATACAACGCATGGTGTTTGGCAGGACAGTCAATTCTGTGGCGCAATGCGCCTGCTGCCTCTGCTGCTGTGCTGCTGTAACGTAGATGTGTGGCATGGATTGTAAAATCATGCAGGATGAGAAAAGAGGAGGGCAGAAAGAAGAGAGTCCGCAGAAGAAGCGGCAGAAAGTATCCTAAACGTAGGATAAGTTGAAATGAAAAGAAAACATGGTGCAGTGTATCTACTGTAAAATCGAGTTAGTTTAGCATAATAGCACGTCGTCAATGCTGCAGCACCTCTGCAGTAAACATCTGGTCTATGCATGTAGTCCGCAGACTGGACACAAGATGAGATTAAGTCTAATAAATAACGTACTTTGATTATTGCTCTGTGTAAAGGCTGGTTCAGAATGTAAATCAATGCAGTGGCTACTAGGATGGGTAATATGTGTATTTTTTTCCATACTTTTTCACATCCAATAACTTTACTTTTAATTTAATTGCAATGAGTAGAACAGAAATAGAACAGACAATACTGGCAGTGAATAGAGTAAGCAGGTGTAGGACATCCTTTCATATATTAAATAAATGTGCATCACCTGGTTTAATTATCTTAGTATCTAAGTATGATATTATTTAGGCCTATTAATAAAATATGATAAATTAGATCCTCAGTATGGAAGTTAGCAATCGTTACAGCAGAAAAGGTAAAAATATAACAAAATGAGATATACATGAACAAAAATTAATAACAATATAAAAATAACCAAACAAAAAAATGTACGAAAAAAGCAAGATATGACCCAGATAAAAAATAAAACTGCCACAACAATATAAACAAAACAAATGTAAAAGTTCAAAAATATTTACACCATTGCACAGAAGTAAATATCAATATCATTTGATTAGTTGTAACTGGTTAATTGCTTACTGCAGAGACAGTTATCATTATAACTAAAGGGCCTGTTTATCCATGTAAGTTTTTACTGTATGTATGAGTTGTGCATTTTTGAAATGTCAGCTGTAGAGATATCTGCCTTCTCTCTGATATAACTGGACTAATTGGCAAAAGTCCTGTGATGCTCAAAGAACCAAAAATACATACTTGTTGTGAGCAGTTTCACGTAGGAACTACTTTATACCAATAGAAAAATATATATTTTGATTTTGGGATCCCGTTTATGCACAAAATCAAAATATATATTTTTCTATTGGTATAATTATAATAAGGAAATAATTAATTGTTCATTTAAAGGACCTGGCTTATTTTCTGTTTTGGATGTTACTGATCCTTCAATAAAGACAAAGTGATTCAATGTAAAAAAAATTGTAGTGTGCGCAATGTATCTCTTATCTGATTACTTGATTAATCATCAAAATAATCGATAGAGTACTCGATTACAAAAAGAATTGATAGCTGTAGCCCTAATTTAATTGCAATATATTAATGGGGAAAATTGGCTGAAATAAATTTAACATGTTTCATTAGAACGCGTACATTTGAAAAACAAACATTTGTACTGCAGTTTTCATGATGTAGGCTTGTGGCATCTGTTGAGGCTTTTCCAGTAATGGAGGACAGGTGGGATGATTGACTCTACAAGTGTCACAGGTTCAGAGTTCAGACTAAAAGTTCAGAGTTCCTACAGTGACATCTATGGATTTGATTTACTGAAACATTGTTTTGACACCAACTCTTTCTTAACTGGGACTAAATTTTACTGAAATTTTTACAACACCAAGATTTTAACTTTTCTTATTTGTCTGTGCAACATTGAAAAATTGTTTCTAGTGATTGTAGCTTGCATTGAATGGCTGATGTTTAAAACTGCAGTTACTTCTAAACTTATTCCCCAGATTCGTGTACATAGAATTAGCAGGCCTTTGCATAATTGACCAACCGGAATCAAGTATTTAACACTTCCATGTAATATAGACCCATAATGACTTCATATTCATTCCACTCTCATTAGAGCTTTGAATTGTAAGGGGAAATTCTTCACATCACTTGTGCATGTGAAGCAGATGAGGAAAGCTAATGCAACTCTTTCGACAAGCTGCATGATTCAGGGAATGAGAGTTTATAGCCCATGTAGAGTCTGAAACATATCGGCAGATATAGCCGATCTGTCCTATGACTCAAACCTCAGGGTACATAAATATTTTACATAATGCACTTATCCAGACTAAATGTTTCCAACTCTGAGCTGCTCATTACATTATCCTGAAGAAGTCATTCTTATGGAAGATTTAAATCATACATTTTTTAAAGTTCTCTCAATTCTGTGGACTTCCCTCTCTAAGATCTGTGTTGAGTAAAATCATTGCCCTTTTTTCATCATCAGAGGGTCTTAATGACTTTGACATGAGGATGTAAATGAGAGCAGAATCTTTGGATGCCTACTGGACATCCGGCTGTACAGCTGGCCATGAGAGGATGCTACGCTAACAGCCTGCCTGTGACTCATAGACACGTGCTTGTCATTACACTTTAGGGATCATTGCACTCATTTAGCATTATGTCATGCCAGGACACATCACCCATTCAGCTTACATTATCCGATGGGGAATTTATCAAGAGGCAAGAAAAAAAAAGGAATGTACGTCGTTAACTGTACTGAAAAATTGGGTAAAACTTTTGGCTTGGCTGCTGAGATGAGGACACCAAATAATGCATGGGCCATTCTGCACAAGCAATCAATCATGCACACACATTTATAAAACGAATGTGCCGTTGGAATTTGTGCACAGTCACAGATGGTTGATGTCATTGATCAGTGGATTTGGTACCAGAATAAAGCCATTCATAATTGCATTATTGATTAATAGCTTGCATTTGCCATTATCCTCTTTATTTTTAATGTTCAGGCTGTGGCATTTACAATTTAAACAATAAAAAAGTTTATGTTTAAAGCTTGGATGAATTTAAGAGCTCATGATGAGTGATAGAGGCTGATGTGGAGCCTGATGGCCAAATGATTTTTGTAATTAAGGAAGGTCAGAGTATAATCTTTGATAAAGTAGTAAACTGATGTGGGATATAAGGATAAATGACCAGAATTTTGTGAGCTCTGTTATACTACCAGACAAGAGGATATAAAAGATAAAGAAAATGATTTGATAGGCCAGTCTAGTACCCGCTCTATTACTTCATAGCCATGCTGTTGTAACACATGCATTATGTGTCTTGCTGAAAAAAAGCATGGACGTCCCTGAAAATGACACTTGGATGGCAGCATATGTTGCATCAAAACCTGCCTGTGCAAGTTACCCATGTCATCGGCATCAACACGCTTCCATACCATCACAGATGCTGGGTTTTTAACTTTGCACTGAAAACAATCTTGATGGTCCTTTTCCTCTTTTCCCCACAATGTCCTAACCTGATACGCCAGACGGACAATTCCATATATCCGCCACTGAAATATTTCACTAGTCCATCTGGAAAAGAGCTGTCTGAAAATGTTTTCAGAGGTGGAACCTTCAAAAACAACAGCAGCTGGTGACTGGACGATCGTTCTGCTCATCACACTCATCACAGACCAATCCACATCAAGCTACAGTATGACGTAGCAGCTCGCGCTGTTGTTAGCCGTTAGCTTAAACTACGTTTCAGTCCTCAGACCACTGTCTTGCATTAAAGTATACAACACAGGTGTATCATTTACCACTTATATGTGACATGAACCTCGTCAAAGACAATGCCCACCAAGTTCTCTCGGTAAACTTCTGGGGAGAGCAGATTTCGCCATGACTGCCGTAGACTGACTGGCATGTCCGTGAAGGATTTCCGCATTCTGTCCCAGTTTCCTAGCAGTGATCCCTGGTCTGGAGAAGAGCAAAAACATGATTCCCCATAAGAAAAGCTTTAAGTAATGTTCTTTGCTCCTCTTTTAAAGAAAAAATTGAGTCCATTTCTGATTAAAACCACAGATATTGCTGCATCCATGGAGACCGCTTCATAAGCCGCCATTGTTTTCAAACATGCAGTCACTTCCTGTTGTCGTCACGTCCGCAGCTCCCACTTCTCTCCCCTGATTGGGTTTGGCAAGACAGACATGCAGGATTTCAGACAATGAATCAGGCAGGTCCATCTGCTCTGCAAGGCTAACAACGCCCATGATTTCCAAAAAACAATTTGAAACGTGAACTCGTCAGACCAGAGCACACTTTTCCATTTTGTGTCAGTCCATCTCAGATGAGCTTGAGCCCAGAGAAGCTGGCTGTTTTTTTTTGGGTGTTACTGAAATGTGATTAGTTTTGAAGGCAGCCAAGTCAAATCTGAGGCTCCCCTCTGACATATCATTCACTGTTCTTTGTCCTTGATAATCTCAAATACCCACCGTCTTACCAATAAAATAATATGTATTAAACAAGAATAAAATCTTAAATGGTCCCAACAGTCTGGTTAGAGGTTTAAGTCGTGTATGCTTGTTTCTGTGGTCCAATTCCAACCCAATACTGCTTTAATTTTCTATTCCCTACCCTCTTTACCCTGAGTTTTAAACGATCAACTGTTGTCATAATAATGCTGAAGGAGATAAGTCTGGGGCTAGTCTCGAGTTGGTAGGCTTAAAACAGTTTAGGTACTACTGTCACACATTGGGGATGTGGTGTTTCACCTGTAGTTAATGCCACATCTCGCTTATCCCTGGCTCTCTTTAGCCTAGCCTGTGGCTTTGCAGTGTAGTTTGGTGTGGTGTGTGGGTAGATGCTATGTTTTAGGGGAATGCTGAGAAATGCAAGACACTGGAGACATTTAGAGACTGAGTTAATGCAATTTGTTTTTCTATAACCAACAATCAACAGGCAGCTGGCCTGGGATGATTACTACCATAAGTCTGACTTAGAACAAACCAGTCATTGGAGTAAAGAAGGTGCATGGATGTGGGTCAAATACACAAACCACCTCGGACATATTAATTTTACACTTATTCAGAGATTTTTTGGCAATACTAGGTGCATCACTGTCTAGGGTTGGAATGGGCAACTTTGTTTACAAGAGGGCCACATTAACTTTGTCCAGAGTGTTGAATTATTGTAGAATTATCATAGAATATTCTTAATTTTACAACAATACTCATATTTTAGCAAAGGTTTACAAAATACATGTTACAATAAGTCATTATGTCATAACTTATAAATTCAAAGTGACATCCAAAAAAGCATAACTTCAATGAGCTGAAAATTGCAATCATACCAATTTCAGCCAAGTTTCAATGCAAGTTACAGAGCTCCGACTGTTAAATATGTTCTACTTACATTTTTTCATACACGTTTAAAGACATTTACATTTGGTAATGCATGAAGCATAGTTTTATCAAACAGCTGTTGGTAACTTTAACTTTGTTTCCTCTAAATTGTTGCTATTTTTAATGTTGTCATGGCGGATGCTGAAACATTTTCTTCATGTATATATTAGTCTATAGGGAGGTCTTTGGTTAGAGGCTCACTAGACTCAAGCTATAAAATGCTCCGACCCAACAATTTTGTATAATTTGGCACCAATAAACGGAAAGGTAAGGGAGCTGTACTTGTACAGAAATGCTTTAATCCACTGACTGAGAGAACTCATATTGACCATTTGTGACTAACATGGCGCTACTCAGTACTGTGGGCAGCGGTAATACCACTGTTGTCTACAGACTATAATGCATTTTAGCTGATAATTGCTACAGAGAAGTGTTTATGAGCCACAAGCATAACAGAGAGTAACATTAATATAGAACAAATATGTCACTGAGTCTGTCAGATAAGCATGGTCACCTTAAGAAGATTCATGAAAAGAAAAACAACTGTAGACCCAATTGAAATAGCTGCAGCACAGCAATCAGACAGTGTGTGGATTGACTGTTTACAGTGAGGGTCAGAAGAAGAAAGACAAACACTACCTAGGAATAAAATTAAGAGATCTTTCCAGGGATTATGACCGATGTTTGTTTTGGATACAAGAGGATTCTTAAACACTGAGTACACACAGCAAAAACGTGTGCTGATGGAGACTGTATGGGTTTGAATGATAAATGGCAGAAACCTCAATGAGACCTGGAAGATATTAGAACATTTACCTGTTGATGTAGGTGTATAAATGTTGGGCATATGTTGTCAAATTCAGTGAAATACCAGCATAACTTTGTAAAAACACTTCATGATTTTTCAGGGACCGAGGTTTCCAGTGGCTAATGTCTGTAAATCCACAGTCTATGGCACTCATCATGTAGGCCCTCCCTGCTTTATTTAACATTTATAATTGTACAGACCCAAATCCAACTTTTTCAAACCCAAAAGACAAACCAGAAGAATGAAAGTCCCTCAGGGACATTTATATTCATGTAGAGCAAATGTCAATTAATTCACATTCTGGGCAGCATTTTTTTGACGTCCAGACAAATTGAATGGAGTGTAACATCAAGTGCAAGTGGTTAATACCACATCGTGTCATCCATTCACACATTGGCAAGCAGTGTTAAACAAGCCCAACCTTCAAAATAAGAGAAGACCCATTACACCACTAAACCTCAGAAGCTCAAAAAATACATATAAAATCATTAAACGTCAGTTGATTGATGATAATCTGGACTGAATATTTACTATAGCTGAATATTTACTATAGCTGAAGCAGGATATGATCATAACTGTCTGTATTTTCCATCAAGGAATCATTTAAGTGTCAGTTATCCATAGCAATATCTTTCTGCATTCCTTCACAGACATCCTGCAGCACACATGGAGATTTTTTTTCCCTTTTTACCAGAAATCTAAACCGCATCTCTGTATTTATCCTCATACATTCACACCCTCTGTTTGCCACCAGTATGCGCACACCTGCAGAGATGTCATCTGTAAGTGTCTGAATTTGATACATAACCTCATGTAAAATCAGTTCACTTAACACTGCTGCATTTGGGTCCATCTACTGCACACATGTCAGAGCGTATGACACATTACTTGTGTTCTAAAAAGTAAGTGTTTTGTCCCTTCATTAGTGTGAGAGTACATAAGCAATGTGCTGTGCTTTTTTCTTATATACAAGAAATTATACTTGAGTACCTATGACCCTTACCAGCCCCTTCAGAAAGCCCATTTGGACTCTCCTCCATGACACCTCAAACCGTGTGCTGTTTTTTAAACAGGTCTGCAGAGCATCTGATATGATTTGACATTATTGAAGCCACCTCGACTCCACCTGGTTATATTGTATTCCCACATATAATATATTCCTCCTGCTACAGCCGCTTCTCCTCTAAATCTCACTGCACCATGCTGCAGCAGCAGGAGTGCACTTACACCTTAAGGTCACCAATATTCCAATGATTGGATGATCACACCTGCATGTTGAGTGGAAAATTTTATTACAAAAATTGCACCTTCAGAAAATTATAAATCCAAAAGGTCTAGAATGTGTGGCAAAAAGCAGGATTGGCTGAGAGGCTTCCATTAAAGTCAATACAAAGTGCTTACAATCAAAGATGATTTCCTCCTCATCTACCAGCAGGAGAGCTGCTGAGCAGGAAATAATCAGTGCTGCTGCTGGTGGATGGGTGTTATAAAAATGAGACCACAATTTAAATCAGCAGTTTAACCCATCTAAAAAGAGGCTTCCTTTTTATTCAGTCACTCATTTTCAATCAGCATGTTTAAATAATAAAGCAATACCTGATGGTAATGTCCTAGCTGCCAGACACAGAGGAATGGTACAGAGTATGACCTCGACTAACACTTCCAAAGGCTTTACTTTCATGGCATTGCACATCACATAAAGAGGATGGGATGAAATTTTAACACTAGAGCCACCATCACAATTTTTTGGTTTTCTTAAATGTCCAAAGGCAAAGCTAAAGAGTCTGTGGTTTGAGAGTCTTAAACTTTTCTGTTGTCTACTTTCCAAGCAAATGTCCAAAAGTATTGACCTGCTTTTATTAGCCGGCAGGACTTGTCTACTGCATAGGAGTCACCTGTTGCCTACTCGCTTTAAGCAGAAAGTATGAACCTTGTATGCTCACATTGGTTGGCATTGTACTCTGGGGGAAAATAATTTCAAACTGACACCTATCGAAAGTATGTTCAGCCAACTAATCACAAGTAAATGAAAAAAAAAACAAAAAACGGAAAACATTCAAGACTGAATGGTATCTATTTTGCAAGGTATCTGTTACAACCTCCATACACAAGAAAACCTGCTCAGGGTTAAACAAAAGTAGACCAGGAACATTAAAAGGATGCCACATATAAGCCAAAGTCAATGTTTTTTTTTTTTTTTTTTAATTAAGAAAAATGCCAACAGAGAAACACCTGAATAAACCAAAAGGGTTGGAGGAAGAGGAATGACTAGGCCAACCCGTAAGGGGCTATCGTACTTGGAACTCCACCCATGAACTGCTGAAATGAAACTTACTACACCAAAGATTAATCAAACAACCGAGAAAACTGGCCCACCGACAACCTCCTTCTCAAACTAAAATAACAAAACCCAGCAACCTGGTGCATCTGAGGAACAAAAGGAGGAAAGGGGAAAACAAAAATACCTTTCAACTGATGCAAAACAGGAACAAGCGAGGAGTGAGTGGAGTCCCCCACATTGCGTCCAGTTGTTTGTGTGACAAGAGTGTGAGCTGCTACCATTTAATGCTGTGTGAACATTTGCAGGGCTCTCAAGTCTCACGTATTCAGCATGTGACATTTGACAGCATGTACATTTTAACCTTTTCACACTGTCACACGCCACACCTGGTATTTCTCACTCATGAAAATTTATTATGTAACGCCCACCAAGTTACACCACTACATGTGCATTGGAATGTGTAGTAAGATGCTCTGAGCATCTTAGAGCTTGACGCGACCCAGTCAATAGGATCGACTACCCATCAGCCAATCGAAAAATAATATACAGCTACATATTAGCCAGTCAGAAAATAGTACTGCTGTATCCGGGTAAGATACGGTTGATCTGACTGCAGAGAATGCATATTGCATGCACTCAAGTGCCTTATAACATGAGTACAGTAAGTTATCTCATTATTTGAGTTTGTAGCTTACTGAATCATGAAATGACTTATGGGGCAAAAGGAAAACAACCAGAACGTATTCTTACTCTTCCTCCACAACTACAATGAAACAGTAAAGTAAAGTCTAATCACACTGACATTCAAACTGTGGTTACCAGACATCACATGAAAACAAAATCATCAGTATTAAGTTAGTTAAGCCAATGGTTCTACTTAAGCCCAATTTTAATTTTAATATACAATAAGTGCATATAAATGGTTCATGACTTATTTGAAATTTGAATCCCTTATAATACTTTATAAACTATCATACCCAAAGACATCGTTGATCCCCCTTGCAAGCAAGCAAAAATCTCACACTACAGATCCTGGTTCATGAAACCCATAAAAACCCCAGAGTCTTTGTTAGATCATCACTTCAAGCATATTAACTTGCCATTATACTGAGGAATTCCCCTTGTATACCTGCCAGGCATAGATGGGTTGATGTTTGGGTGGTTTTATGTATTTTCAATGAGTTGGATAAAAAAATTGGCTTTTTGAACATTGGGATTAAGACACTTGTCATGAAAACATTAAAGATTAAGCTAACAATATCTTGTTAATGTTACAATATGTATTGATAGTATCACAGCTACAATTAGCCGTCACTTACAGTCAGGGTTTTGAGGCTGTAATTTCAAAGGAGGTGACAATCTGATTAATTTAACACAAAGGTCAGTTTAGCAGATGTTTGTTCATTGCTAATGTCACTGTAACTTACAGACACAGTGGGCTATCTGACTGCATTATTCCACCATTTGCTCCTCAATGTTTTTTCCGTCTGTAATTGGACTCTGTTGAAGTGTAATTCAGGCTTGTCTCCTCATCATGATTCAATCATTCAAAAAAATTAAATTAAACCTGGTTGAACCATGTTCTTGGCAACCAACAGTGTCTACTTCTACAGCTTCCACAAACTTCCTTTGTATGTCAACCAGATCTTACAGTCTGCCATGACCCCTAACAAATTGGGCTATTCCTTTAAAAATATTCTTCAGACTGACAGACTTGAAAATGAAATTCCCAATCCATTCCAAGAAACTGGTATTATATACTGGCCATACAAATCACAGACCTTTCTGTCTGATAAGTTGACACGGTAAGCCCCGGGTGCACACACTGGGCAACAGGCTGATGATGTGAATATTTATCAGCATGTTATGAGCACCATAATATGCCTGTCCACTTACTCTTGTGCAGGGAAAATGTAGGCCTAATATCTTGACTGTTCATTTTATATTTTTATGTGGTAAGTGACACCTCCCGCGGGCAAACACATCCCTCATATATGATTAAATCATGGTATAACGCATTACACTGGTTTTAAAGTCACTTCATTGGCTTCCAAATCATTTTAGAACTCTTGTTATTTCTTATTTTGATAATTATTATATCTGCATTAAATTGATCATAGACAGCCTCCAATCCAGCCACAGTGGTGCTCTTTGCAAATAATTTGGATGCTCTGTCACACTGAAAGTTGAACTTTCATTTTCTAATAATCTAAGATAGTTGTTTAGTTAATCATATGTAAGTATAAACCACTGATGACAACAAACCCAAATGCAAATAAGTTAAACAGTCTTCCAAAGGCTCCAAAATACTGGAGGGAACACTCCAACATTTTTTTCCCTCACTCCCGAGTCCATTACAAGCAGGTAGACCCCGTTCTTTCAGCTGTGATGCCGAATGTCAAGGTTATTGATTATTTCAACCTATAGTCCCATCTACTGCCACAAAATTTATGAGTACATCCAGCTCCCCCTTAAACACTAAAAATCCTAAGACTGATCACTCTAAAGCATCCTGAAATCCTCCTTATCAGTCATTATTGTGTGTTAATCCAGTAAAAAAATAAATAAAACAAAAGCTGGTCTTGCCAATACATACTGGCTATCACACAAGATCCATTACAACACAAATGAAAATCCTCTGCACACACTCTCAGGCTTTATTTAATTGAAAAAAAGACAATGGTCCCTCCTGAGGTTGTTAAAGAGTATTTCTAATAAGATCTTGTAAAAACTTTAGCCCTCTCACCCAAGCAGAATAAAACATGAAGTTGTACAACTTGTCTCCCTCCATTGGGAATTCAAATGAATATCAGATCAAAATCAGACAAAAATCAGCAGCTGTGAACAGTGTTGGCTGCGTATTGTAAAACTAATTCTGAACAGCAAATAAGACAAATTTGAAACGTAATCCAATCGGTATGAATCTTAAATAGCACTGCAAAAGTGGATTTTTGTTGGATAATTTAATTGGTCTCTTTTAGTTTGCCACTATACTGAAAAAGCACACAGAAGTATGGAATATGTTAATGCTCAGATAAGAGCGTTTTGTTTTTTATTGTCCATTGGAGCATCCAGAGCATAACAAATGATCCAAAAGATGAGTAAGATACTTTCACATATCAGTAAAAGTGGAACCTCATTAATGATTTAAATATACAGTTAAAACTGTCAGGATCAGTCAGGTTTAGGTGTATGATTGACCTGTTTATAGCACTTCAAAAAACTGATGACTTTCAGCGATTCATCTTAATGTGTTGCTGCAGGAATCACTGGCTCTATTCTCTATTTTTTATGAAAAATACACCGGACAGCCTGTTTTATCATCTGTCAGTGTAGTTGATGAGATTCAGTAGTGTGCAACCAAATGTTATAAATGCAGACCTGTTTTTTCAGGAAATCTTTAATCCTGCACATGTTTTCTTGTGATTCTGGAAGTATAACACGCACTGGAGCGCACACGAATGACACACTGAAGACCATTGTGAAAAAGGCACACTGTCTCTCAGCTCTTCTTCACCATTATGAACTTAGGACTGAATTTTTCAACAAATGCTGTTTAATGTTTTCGTAGAGGTGCTCTGCTGTGATTCCCATGTGAGTGGAACAAGCACAATGTGGATTCTTCATTTGGGGGATGTGTATCAATCTCTCTAATGCCTCTTCAAAATAGCAGAAACACCTGGCAACATATAAAGTGGACTTGAGAGTGGGTATAAGGAGATTTAAAGTGCTCAAGTTAGGAGTACACCAGCTCCACACTTGACTACTAGGTTCTGGACCCAGTGACCCCAGCGTCAGGCAAAACTCTGGCTTGGCATTTGTCAAAACTGAACAAACTTTTCTTAAAACTGATAATCTCCTTGATGTTATAAATATAAAATAACACTGTCATCTACCTAGCATGAGCTTGCATGCATATTACAGTTTAATGCTCAATGCTACATAACCTTGAACTTTGGTGCTGTTTTTAGTTCTGCACCCAAACAGTGCTGACACAGAAGTCACTCAGTGTAAGACTGAATGAAAGGTCTGCAATCATTTAATCCGGCACTAATGTATTTTTGAACACGGCCGTTGAATTTCAAGGCAATGACACAGAGAGGCGAGTAGAGCTCTACTTGACAGCGATGGAGGATTAATTATGTAATTATCTTCAAGCGTACTGAAATCTCCAGGCATAATTACAAAGACCCTTCATTTTTTACTCTGCTACTTCTTCTCAGCCATTTGCAGCCTCCTTGTTTTCCAAAAGATAGGATGACATATGGCCAGAGTTGAGCATTATTTCATTCTGGAAAAACACCAAGTGAGGCAATATTGAGCCTTAATGGAAATGGGTTTGGCCCTGCAATTCATGGCTAAACTTAGTGTCGGGCAAATACGATGCTGAGTCACTATTAATTATGAAAGATAACACATAATGGGTTTGATTCTGGCCTGAGTACAACAAGTTCATTCAAAGTGCCTGTTGTGCACTATTTTGTCTGTTTTCAGTTAGTTTCCAGAATGCTCCAGCACTGCATTTGACTTTGCAAACAAGTCAGCCTCAGTCTCAGACTTCATTTGTTGTAATTCAGTGGGGTTGGAGGTGAAGAAACAAAACATACAACTTGTGTGAGCTCAGTATTTGCAGGAAAGCCAGCTACCTCACTCATTAATTCCCATTCTCTTTCATCCCACAAGCTCTGGGCCTTGTTTCTCTTGTCAGTCTCTGCCCTCTGGCAGTCCGTACCTGCTGTGCCGATGCTGATGTTTCTTTGGAGTGAGAGGCTGCACTCATCTCTCTCCGAGATCCCCTAGGGTCATGGATGTGCTGAGAAAATGCAAAGAAAGTATGAGAATGGAAACCCAGTTGGAAAAAAAATGATAGATAACACATAAACAATAGACAATATTCACATAAAGTCTAATTTAATGGCACTTTTGAAAAGTCAGATCTAGTAAGTGCTCTGACTCAAAAAAGAGAACAAAGAAAAACAAAGTCAGAGTACAAGAATATCATACACACCAAGAAATACCCTTTGTGCAATGGCATAATATATCATGATCAGATAAAACCAGGCTTATCGGCTTTCCTAGTTGTCAGGAGGTGGTGACATTTTGCAGAGAAGCGTATACTTCTGTACATCTATTTACACATTTATACAAAGCACCATTGAGCATTATGAGTGTAATGAAGAAATGAATTAGTCCTGTCCTTTGTGGAGTTTTTCATGCAGTATGTTGTGTCAAAATATTAACTGTGTCCGTGCATATTGGTTACATGAACTTTGCATCAGATATGCTTTACCAGTAAGAGACTTCATTTATGTGTGCGCCGCCTAGGTGAAAGTGCAAACTAGACGGGGTTGCAAAATTCTTGGAATGTTCAATGTTATATAAATATATTTTAGCTTTAATATTGACTCAAACAACCAGATTTCATGCAAATATATTTAAAAATATCTATGTTTTTCCTCAATCACATGCACAAAGCACACTGCTTACTGCAGGGGTATTGAGGCCGCACCCCCTACATGCACATAGAACTTTCTTCATCATATTTGTCTCTGCTTAATATGAATTTATTAGAGGTTAGCCCCTTGAGATGCAGCATCTCGCTTTCAGGAGGGTCCTCATGTCTGTATCATTGTAGTGATAGTTTTATAGAAGTATAATCAATAATAATCATGAAAAAGCTAGTTAATCTATTCAGATTAACATCCATAATGATTATAAGGTAGAGATGACTGATGTTGAATAATACAACAGCATCAAAATAAGAATTTATAAGTGAATTTATAAGTTTCTGCTGTTAATTGAGGGATGGGGAGGTGCTGAGACAAAGGACTGAAAGTAAGCATTTATGACAGTGACAAACCTATGGATGCCCAGACCATAAATCCATCCCCACCATATTATATTGTAGTTATTGAAGCTTCGTAACTCCAGGTAGTCTACACCAAGGATCCCAGGCCACCTACAAGACAAGAGCTAGAGACGAGTACAGGAGCAAACAAAAGGGGGAAAATGCATATGTTGAGAGAGAATGTTATAGAGACAGAGAGGTACAGCTCAGTGTAACAGATCCCCATGCAGTCCAAGTCTATTGCATCTTAACCATGTACTTTGAGCTGGTTCCTTACTGAGATCTTTATCAAAGAGGAATGTTTTAAGTCTAACCTTAAAGGTAGAGAGGGTGTCTGCCCCCTGACCCGTGGTCGGTAAATGGTTCCAGAGAAGAGGAGCCTGATAACTGAAGGCTCTACCTCCCAGACTACTTCTAGAGACTGATGATACCACGAGGAGGCCAACATTTTGGGAGCGTAGAGTTCTAGAGGGCTTGTACGGCACTACAAACTCTTTTAGACAAATTGGTGCCTGTTCACTGACAGCTTTATAAGTGAGAAGAAGAATCTTGAATTCTATTCTATATTTTATGGGAGGTCAATGCAGAGAAGCTAATACAGGAGTAATGTGGTCTCTTCTCCTAGTTCTAGTCAGTACACGTGCTGCAGCATTTTGAAACAGCTGAAGTGTCATAAGTGACTTGCTGGGACAGCCTGATAAAAAAGAATTACAATAATCCAGTCTAGAGGTAACAAAAGCATGGACTAGCTTTTCAGCATCGCTCTGAGACAGGATAGGCCTGATTTTAGCAATTTTACGCCAACTACCTCACTCACACCCAAAGATTTCTAACAGTTGTGCTCGGTGCCAGGCTACTGCCATCTAGGGCAGTTAAATCATTAGAAAAGGTTTCTCTAAGGTGTGGGGGGCCCAGCACAATGACCTCTGTCTTGTCTGAGTTAAGAAGAAGAACATTTCTGGCCATCCAGATCCTAATGTCCTTTAGACACGCGTTCAGTTTAGATAACTGATTTGTCTCACCTGGCTTCATTGATACGTACAGCTGAGTATCATCAGTGTAACAATGAAATGAAAATTAACAGTGTGTTTCCTCATGATATCACAGAGGGAAAGCATATATATGGAGAAGAGCACTGGACCTAGCACAGAGCCGTGAGGAATTCCGTAACTAACTTAGGGTGTAGAAGGCTTATTGTTCAAGTATTCAAACTGGTATCTATCAGATAAGTAGGACTTAAACCAATTTAAAGCACTCTCTGTAATCCCAAGTAATTCCTCTAATCTCTGTAGAAGAAAATAGTGATCTATGGTGTCAAAAGTAGCACTAAGATCTAACAAAACAAGTATTGAGAGAAATCCCTCATATGAAGCTGAGAGTAAATTGGTAGTTACTTTAACTAGAGCAGTCTCTGTGTTGTGGTGAGCTCTAAATCCTGACTGAAAGTCCTCAAACAAGCTGTTGTTTTGAAGGAAGTCACAAAGCCGATTAGCCACTACTTTCGTGAGGATCTTGAAGTAAATGCAAGGTTTGACATTAACTAATGTGCCTGACTCAAGGGTAGGTTTTATAAGAAGAGGTTTGATTACAGCTATTTTAAAGGACTGTGGCACATAGCCTGTTAATAAAGACATACTGATTGTCTCCAACAAGGATGGACAAACTAAGAGAAAGACCTCCTTGAACAGCTTAGTTGAGATCGGGTCTAAAAGGCAGGTTGATGGTTTGATCACAGGCACAGATGATTCCAGAACAAGCTTGGATATGATACAGTTTGTTTAAACTACCCACAATTTCAAGTTAATTCCCATGCATTCCCACAATTCCCATAATTTTCAGTGGAAGCTTCCAAATAAGAGTAATTCTAAAATTCCCTAGCTTAACTTCCCATGGAAAGTGTCTGAAATGTTTATGGAAATATACAAGAAATGTTCCACCCCTTTGCAATCTGTATCTAGACTCTGTTTTTAGTTGATTTAAGCAGAATCAGCTTTAACCAAATTGGGGCCCAAGGCAAGATCTTAGCTTGTGTGCCCTGTGTTGATCACGTTGCAAAGACACTGAGTTCAGCTTTCACAGCTATGCTGATGACATACAGCTTTACAATGTTGTGTCTCCTGATGACACAGGGCTCATTTATGCCCTTTTTAACTGTATTTGAGACGTCAAGTTCTGGATGGCAGACAACGTCTTGTAGCTCAACCAGGACAAAACTCAGGTTTTAGTCATCTGTGCAGGTCCACAGAGAGGGAAACTGGATAGTAAACTGCAAGCACTGTCTTTTAGTTCTTTCAGCAGTTTAGAAATCTTGGTGTGATATTTGATACAGACCTCAGCTTTGACCTGCATAATAAGAGATTTTAGACAGTTGTATCAACTGTTTTGACCACCAGGTGTTGCCGTAGTCTATGTAAAGCTGCCTACAAACTGAACGCAACTTTGCGACCTGGGCGACCACTCTCCATGTAAAGTCAATGAACAGCCGCAATAGGTGCGACAATGTGCTCTGGGTGACTGCGTTGTTCGTCGCTTGGTCACCAAAGTTGAAAAATTTGAACTCTTCAGGTGATATTGAGTGTGGCTGTGCAGCAACAGCCAATCACGGTTGTGTGGGTGTGTGACAGACAGTTTTTATTCCGGTTCACAGAGTGACAATCCATGTCCGTGTGGGAAACATTAGTTAGTGAGTACATTAGTTCTGCCTAGACGGGACCATAGAGAACTCACAGATGATGCTGCTGCAGGGCCATCAGCTGTAGTGTTTTGTTGTTGGTAGGTGAGTGAAAAGGATACAGCTGGAATAATGTCAGCTAATACATCCTATTATATGATATGATATGATCGTGGTGAAACTCAAGCAGACGTGACATCACTGAGCAACGGCAATGGCAATGGCGACCAAAATTAGGTATTTGTGGACAGGCGACAGTACTTGGATGGGCAAGGGGATTTGAGGGGCAAAGTCACGTTCGGTGTGCATGCAGCTTTAGTCTGCGAGAGCTGGGATACGAGAGTGGTGTGTATTGTTCTGATCACGGTCGTTTACACATTCATGCTAACTCCTGATTCAGATGTCATTGAAGTTGAGTTAACCGTTCAGCATGACTCCTGGTCAATGAAACTACAGAGATGTTACAAAAAAGTCATTACATCATTTAAAGAACAATCCCAGAGAGCGCCAGTTTCTCTCTCAGGCCAATGCAGAGACTCTTATTCATGCTTGAATTACCTTTGGGATTGACTATCCTAACGCTCTTCTTTCTGGTCTTCCTTAAAAGAAAATTTCACAGTTTCAGCTGCTCCAAAACTCAGCTGCGAGGATGCTGACGAAAACCATAAAGAGAGCTCTCATCACTCCAATATTAAAGTCTCTGCACTGGCTTCCTGTATCTTTTAGCATTGATTTAAAGGTTATTTTATTAGTTTATAAATCTCTTAATGGTCTTGCTCCTTCTTATTTGTCTGATTTGCATTTACCATATGAGCCCAGTAGAGCCCTCAGGTCTCCAGGTAGTGGTCTTTTGAAAGTTCCCGAAGTTAGAACCAAAACATAAGGTGAAGTTTCTTTTCATTATTATGGTCCCTGTTTGTGGAACAGTCTACCTGAAGACCTGAGGGCAGCAGTCCGGGAGGAGCTGATAAAGAGTGAGGTGATTCTGGAGATGAGAGACAGGTGTGATCCAGCAGGGAGCTTCAGGGTCAGGAAACCACACCCCCACAAAGGGAGGGAGAGGAACAGCAACAGTAGGAGCAGGAACATGGCTGCACAAAAAGTCACTCAGAAAGGGGTCTGTTAGAATTTCCTCTTTATGTCTTTGTGTGTGAGTAAGTGAGTGTGTGTGTGTTGTATTTGGATTGTAAGAGTGGGTTGGGTCTTGTATTTCCATTAATCAATTTTCTACTTTTTATTTTATTTATTATGCAGAGCACTTTGTGCTATAAGATTTTGTATGAAAAGTGCTTTACAAATAAAGTTTGATTGACTGATTGATTGATTGATTATGGCCTTTGGGTTTACAGTATGTCACTCTTAGAAAGAATTAATCAGACAAGTGTGTTAATACATCAGCAGTATTTATACTTTTTTAGCTATGATGTAAAGGGTGAACATTTCTTTCTTCTACTACACTTATATTTCAGTGCTGAGACATAAATTATTTGACAGGTGATACAGAAGGTCAAAGTCCTCTACAGAGTTGACCTCACTTCATGAAAAAAAAGAATGTGATCTTTGTCCCTGCCTGACTCTGGCCCACACTTACTATCTTACCAAGCATTCAGTTCATTCATCTTCCAATCCTCTCCTTCACACTCGTCATTTGTCCTTCACTAATTAGGCCTGTATTGAACATTCTCATTCTCAGTGCTGTTTCAACTCTTCTGTACTGTGCCAAGGTCATCATCATTCACTCACCGACTATAAAAATCTTCAGACACTATAGACACATTTAGTATTACAGAAGAAGTACTTTCTCTTCCTATTAAGTGCCTGATTGACAGACAGAATATTAAACATTAATGAGAAATGAGCAATATATCTATATGACAGAAGTTGTGAAGGAAGAGATGACAGTCACCATGTTCTTGATATGTCAAAGACCCAATTTTGACCTAAAATACAAGCCTATATTATAACCACTCTGATTTTTTCTTTGCTTTTTTTGCTTCTCTTTTCTCACAGTGCAAAATTCCAAAAAGTATGTTTAATGATCAGAAGTTCTTTCCACTAATTGACCCTTTGTAGCTGTCTTATTGGTTAACTGATCAACCAATCAGAATCAGACAATCCCTGATCAAAGCGGCTGGTGTTAGGTTAGTACATCAAACACTTTCTGTGTAGGCAGAGTCTAAATGAGAGCAGTTATATTTTTAATTATTTTAAAAGATTCGTAAAGATTTAGATTTTTTTTATGCACTCTGCTGTAGTTACATCTTCATTCTTTCTCTCAGGCAAAATTTGAAAAAAAAAATAAATAAATAAATAAATGCAATAAATTCTAAGTAAAGCTAAGTAAGTTTTTTTTTTCAATTCTTTCAAATTGGAGAGAGATCAGATAAACAGATTTTGTCTAACCTAGCAACAGTTATTAAGGAAGGCAGGGTTTAACAGAGGATCGCTTCCTAGAAACATCAGAGCATGACAAAGTTTCATTATTAGTTCCAATTTTTAGTGTAATATCAGTACTATTGAGACTCCAGGTATTAACAAATTGCACATCACGTCACACTCTGTTCCAGTTTGACTGGATGGCAAATGTGACACCATCCAGTATGTAAATTAATGGATGTCTGTGCTAAATAAATATATCACCGTGTTGAACTTGAACCTACAAATCCAACCATTATTATCTACTGTTGTGTTGTGAACAATTCTTAAAAAAAAAAAGCTTTTAATGTCAGTTTTATAAATCTACAAGTTATTTTTTGAAGCTTAAACTATCATGTGCAACAGAAACACTGTGGGCTAACGTTATTGCAAGCGATCATCAAATAAAGTTATACATTAAAACATGGTTGTGCTTTTTTTTCATTAAACAACCAGAGAAAGCTGAACACTTACTTTGAAGATAAACTTTAATATGGCGCTTTTGGTTTGTCTTTTGAGTTTGAAAAACATTGGTTTGGGTCCTTACAAGTATAAATGTTTATCACAGCAGGGAGGATCTGCATGATGAGTGCCACTGACTGCAGGTTTACACACATCAGCCATTACTATCAACTGATCCTGACACATCCCCATGCGTTCTGAAAAGTTTTTACATAGTCACACCAATATTTCATCAAATTTGACAACATAAGTCCAAAATCTACACCTGCATCAACAGGTAACCTGGATGTCCTCTATGTCCCATCAAGGTTTCTGCCATTTATCATTCGAACCTGCTTAGTCTCTATCAGCAGACGTTTTTGCAATGTGTACTACTTGTTAATGCAAGTCTCCTTGTGCATCGAAACAAACAGTGTTAATTCTCCTTGGAAAAATCACCAAACTATTTGGTAAGCAGTGGTAATTTTTGCCATATTCAGCCTATTGAGCCAGCCAATCCACAATCTGTTTGACCGTTCCATTTGTGAGGCTGTTTGTGATGCTTCTGAAGGCGTCCAGATTGTCGTCAGGACTCGGTTACATTTTTGTTAAGTATTGATGTAACAAAAATACCTTAGTGGCTCAAAACTGTATCTCTGCAGTAATTTCTGCTCAAATGCATTATAGTCTATTGTCAACAGTAGTAGTTGAAAACTGAGTGATGTCATGTCAGTCACAAGTCTGCAAATAATCAATAATGCAAAAGAACGTAGAATGTGATTATGGCGGCTGCATTACCTGCTACTAAGTTTTTTTAGTATTGTCTTTCTGAGCAGTTCTGCTAAAAATCACTTTCTTTATGCAAATCACAACCCACATTTGTTTTTATTAGAACAATCACAAAACACATTTTCTTTAAAAAAAGTTATTTTATTGCATTCAACCTGTTTTTTCTTTTTGAGAGCACACAATTGTTTTCCACTCAGTCATATGCCATTATTTGTGCAGTCCTCAGCTCTTATTTTTTATTGTTCTCTGCCAAAGATCCCCCTCAAGAGACAAAATGCTGACTGGGGATTCAAGATGGCCTCTTAAGCTGGCCCACAGGAATTGAAGGAAACCACCATTAAATTTGATAGCTTAGTTGTAGTTGTCGGAGTGTATGATCATTGTTTGGTCTGAAGTTGCTTTAGGTTACCCCTTAGAGTCTGTTTCGGATGAGTCCTGTTGCTATGCAACCTCTCTTGTGTTTGTTCATGGCAGATCTGATTTAGTTTAGTTGAAGCTTTAGCTTGTTTTGCTTGGTTGTCCACTTTTCTAGTTTTGCCATTTTTCTATTCAAATATGTTTTCTTATTGGCTTTTGATTAACTAAAAGCTATTGCTTCTTTTTTACACCTTTGTCCTGCTGCCTGATTGCTTGATTCCTGACAGTAAAGATTTGCAAAAGACCAAAGTCCCATGTTTATTTAGATCACAGAGAATACTTATTAAATGTTAAAAAAGAGATATTGGGTAATTCATGGAAAATTACAATTCCATTCTGAATTTGATGATAAAAATATGTTTATAAAAGTCGGGACAGTTGCAGCAAAATACTCTAAAAGATACAGAATACTTCATAAACAGAGTATGGTTCTTTTGACAAATGTTTTTGAAATAAGTTAGTAGTAGTGTACTGGCTCTAAACAAAGAAGGGGTAGGAGGCAAAAGGCAAAGGAGTGACAGCACTGATCCTCTGTGGACAAAGCAATCAGCATAGCAAAGAGGTTTGATTTTCTGCTTCTGCCAACAATCACAAAGCAAGTTTGTTTATTTAATAAAGACTTGTGCAGTGATAGGAATCTGTCTTTGGAAAGTAGTTAATTTCACACTCAAACGCACTGATGTTTGGCAATTTCCAGATCTAAAGGTAAGATTTGCACTTATTTGTCATGGGCTGTCAGACAGAAACATCATCACTCGATAAATAACAGGATACCACATGCAATCTTCATTATTCTTGAACAAAATCATCCTCTTCAGGTGCAATAACCTTCTTTGTCACAACAATATATGCATTACTCCTCTGCAAATTACCATAGCTAAGGTTGTCAGGAAGTTAAGAATATGTAATATGTAGACTTTATTTAACAACAACTAGCCTTATGCTGTTTATTAGTCTAAGTATTTAAGTCTAAGTAATTAATCTGTACGACACCCTTAACAAGGCCAGTGGCACATGACATGGACTGTATATTACCATGGTTATTTGCTCCAAACAAACATGCTATTGGATACCTGAATATTCCAAAGGGGATTAACAAATCCATCCATCCATCCATCCATCCAGAATACTTACACAACTCTAAGTACTTCCAACATTTTCCAGAACAGAAAATATGCTGGAAAAAAATCATTTTATTGGATGTCCATTTGAACATCCTGATGATATTTTATTTTTCCTAGCCAACATTATTGTGTAACTGTATGCCAGCTAATGTGGTTAATAAACATATATCCTGCTGGCTTCATTGCAGATTTCAACACTGAGATAATATTTCCAGTGGTCAGAAACAACCTGAATGCTCACACTGTATGAAAACAGGACAGAATGTAAGTAAAAGTTTCATCTTTCATATCAGTGACTTATTTTGAGCCTGTAAAATACAAACACACAGAAGAAAATGCTGCAGCTATACATACACAAACACAGAATCATGAACAGACACAATTAGTAACTGTCATGAAAAAGTATTCTCTGTCAGCTAGAGGTGTAAATCATCAGCTTCATCACAGATTGTTTGTACAGCAATATAATATTTGCTGATATTGCAAAGCCTGTCATATTCAATATCAATATAATTGACAAGGTGCTTCTATTAATTAGAAAATAAAACAGTTCTTTTTGAAACATTATGATGAAAACTGCAGTTTAACTGTTCAGTGCCTTACAATAAATGTGTGAATATTATGACTGATTTTGTTAATATACAAACCCCAACTCCAATGAAGCTTTGACATTGTGTAATTTGTAAACAAAAGCAGAATGCATTGATCTGCAAATCTTTTGGACCTATTCAATTAAATACACTACAAAGACAAGATATTTAATTTTTAAACTGATAAAATTCATTGTTTTGTGGCAAATATTTGCTCATTTTAAATTTGATGCCTAGAGCATGTTCCAAAAAACTGTGACAGCGGCAACAAAACACTGGAAAAGTGGAGGAACTCTAAAAACACCTATACAAATAGTCCAGCAGTTTAAGAACCTTTCTCAATGTACAAAGGAAAGGAACGTAAGGATTTCACCATCCACAGTCCATAATATCATTAAAAAGATTCAGAGAATCTAGAGAAATCTCTGCATGTAAGTGGCAAGGCCAAAAACCAACACTGAATACCTGTGACCTTTGGTCCCTTCTGCACCACTGCATTCAAATTAAAAATTGTTCAGTAAAGGATATTACCATGTGTGCTTAGGACCACTCCAGAAAACCACTGACAGTTAACATAGTTTGTCTTTACATTTACAATTGCAAGTTAAACCCTACCATGCATCGCGTTAGTGCTCATGGCATGGATAACCTGCACATGTGAAGGGACCGTTAGTGCTGAAAGGTACATACAGGTTATAAAGCAAAATATGCTGCCTTTTAAGCAATGTCTTTTTCAGGGATGACCCTGCTTATTTTAACAAGACAATGCCAATTCACAAACCTCCCGTCTCTGAAGTTATTTATTTTCAGGAAATGGAAAAAAAAAAAACAATCTTGTGTTGTTATTGCCCAGATTAAAAATAATTTGTTCTGTATTTATTTGGTTAAATGTTATGAAACCCATTCACCAACATTAAAGGTGACTAACATCACTGATTTATGAAAAGAAAAGACAATTAAAAAAAAAAAAAAAAAAGGAAATAGGAGGTTTGTGCCTGACCGAAGATGGCTGCGTAATAAAAGAGTGTGGCTACTATAAAGTGTGAAGCATTATGAAGTACAAAAGATGACCTCGACTTTTGACTGAAGTTGTACTTAAAGCGAAAATGGGAATCAATTCCACTTGCAATTCCTTGACAAGTTGTGTCCATATTGTGTTATGTTAAAAGAAAAAGTTGATGTAACACAGTGGAAATCATGCCCCTGTCCCAACTTTATGGAATGTGTTACAAGCCTCAAATTCAAAGTGAGTGAATATTTGAAAAAAAAAAAAAAAAAAAAAAAAAAAATTAAAAAAACAGTAAAGTTAATCAGTTTCATGTCCTGTCTTTGTTGTGCATTCAGTTAAAAAGTATTTCCAAATCATTGTACTCTATTTTTTATAAATGTTTTACACAACATCCCAGCTTCACTGGAGCTGTTTTTTTAAAATTTAGAATTAATAACCCTGATGTAACATTTGCATTATAAATGCTTTTATGTGTATCTGTGTTTAAACATTAAACATTATGAACCAAGCATCTGTTTTTAAAGACCATTGAGCTTTATCTATACTCCTAACAATTTAATTATTAATTTGTTTTTCATTAATTTGCTTTTCTGTAGCCTTTTCAGTAATGATTCTGCCTTATGTTCTCTTTTCCCTTTTTAAAACATTTGCACGAGTAGATGAGAACAGTTATTTTTGCATTGCTAAATCATTTATTCTTCTACATAGGATGTAGTTCACGAGTATTCTTTGTGACTTGAAATTTTAATTAGATTATGTGACAAAAGGTTGATGCAGTGAAGAATTTGATTTATTTTCCAACCTGATTCAATTTTGATGAATAGATGGGTGAGGACAAAGATTTAATGACACATAGTGGCTTCATAACTGAAGATGTTGAGAGAGCTATTGTCTTCTCTGCAGCTCATACTTTAACTATACAGCATAAACTTTGACGTACAGGAATACACTCAGCACTGTTCCCTAGGGTTAGACCTGGTTTGGGTAGGTTCAAACATAACCTATTTTTAACTAAATTTCATTCCTCATGACTTTTTCGCCCTGCTTTGTGTTATTGGCATTTTCATTGCTTGTTGTTGCATCGGTCATTTACTCGTTCTGTCCTAACTCACACAAATCAAACAAATTACATCGTTGGATCATACTGTATATGAGTGTACTTACTGCCCATGAGCAACACAGCACAAAGCTGTGCAAAGCAGCGCCAACTTTTTATGTTGAAGTGCAGCTACTGCAAGTCTCCCCCAGAGCTGCTGCGCCTGTAAAACCACATGAAACACTGGCTAGTAAAAAAAAGAGGCAAACAAAAGGGTGGCTGTGCTTACTTTGTGACTGCTGAAGAAAGAGGGTAAACTGATGCAAACTTCCTCCTGAAGAGCCCAATCTTAAGCTCGCATGAGCCGCCAGCTCAGTCTGGTGTACAGAGTTTAAGTTTTTATAGTTGTCAGTGAGTGAGGGTAAGGTGAGCCGATAGTGGTGTTGTTCCTGGGAGTGAACAGCTTGAAGTTTGATGGTGCACTATGCTAATCTTGTGCACCTAACTCAAGCATACCTGTAATAAGGTAAAAATTCAACATGAATGCACTGTAGCCAGTCACTCTGTTGGCATGTGGGAGCATGTTCACTGTTTGTCTTACGTATCTTCCGTATCACTTTGAGTTGCCTCCATGGAGCTATTACTTGATGCACTGAAGTTCCCAGTTATCCAGTCCTCACAAGCACTTCATCACACCTGGAAACTGCATCATAGGGAGTTGTATTTTGTTTTTCCCCCCAAGCTTCCACTGGCATTAAAATTCAAAACAAAAACACTGCAACCACACCTCAAATAGACAACCAGCTGTTAGATAAATGAAAGAGAGAAAAGAAAACCCAAATACATATCCATAACTTTTGTTTCACTAAGCTAAGACAGTGGAGCATTCATCCATATCCATGAGTGAAGTGATTTACAAACCTCTGAGTCAAACACTTGTCAAAAGAAGTCTATTTCTCTACCTGGACTAGTAAAACACTTGACATACCATTTAAAACAGGAAAAATGGGGCATAGAAATATTTGACGAATGTGGGCATGCAACACTTCACAATGCGTTGCTACATTTGCAACTCACTGGCCCGTGAGTGAAATTAATTTTAATTTTGAAATTAAAATTAATTTAATTTCAAATTAATTTGAAATGAGCAAGGTGAGCAACAGAGATGGACAGACAACAAAAGAGAGCAACAGAGAGACACCTGAGGTGAGCAACAGACACACAAGGAGAGCTACAACTAAGAGAAAGGAAACTGTCAGATAGTAGAGAAAAAGTACACCTAAATTTAATTCAATTCATTGATTCACAGTAAAAGGAATGTTTGGATGATAATAGAGATGGTTCATTTCCATTAAATTCATTCATGTTTATTCATTCTATTAATTAATTCATGTTAACAGAGACATGCAGCAGAGGGGAGAAGCAGAGACAGTCAACAGACAGCAGAGGTGAGCAACAGAGACAGACAAGGAGAAAGCCACAGAAACACTGGCACTGAGAGGGTTGAAAATGGGAAATTATACATTTGAGAACTGGCCATAATCAGAATGTTTTTTATATAAAAATGAATTACATGGTGAAAATTGCTGTAATAGGCTGTGTTTGGAATTCGAACATTAATCTAAAAATAATCACCTGTACCAAATATGATGAGTACCAGCTCATCCACTGCCACATTAGAAGAGAAAAGTATGCCTATAGTGGCCAAAAATGGTCACATCACAACAGTTGAAGGAAAATTTGAATGATAGAGAGGCAGTACACTTAAAATTTAATTCAATTAATTAATTCATGTTAAAAGACAGTTTGGATGGTAGTACACTTAAATTTAATTAATTCATATTCATTCATGTCAACAGAGGAGAGCAACAGAGACGAATTGAGGAGAACAGAGAGACAACTGGGGAGAGAAATGTCATGTAAAAGTGAATATGTAATCAATAAAAAATATAAATTAAAACGTATGAGATGTGCTTGTGTATTTAGGGGGGGCGGGTGATGAAGTCCACTTTTTGGAATAAAAAAGACCTCCCCCCTCCACCAGGCTGGCTACGGCCCTGACTCATGTTCAGCTAGGACACAGTGTAAGGCTATAAGCTTGAGTTCTTACCCAATTGTAATGTTTTGACCAAACTCACAAATTTTTTTGTCACAGTTCATCAATTACCAGGAATTTGCTTTAGTGATTTAGAAAGCTCTAGGAAATCGCAATCTGACCAAATATTGCATTTCATTTACCATTCAGTGGATGAATATCAAAATATGGGTACACTAACTGAAAAAAATAAGTTAAAGTGCAAAACTGTGCTAGTATTCTCCTTGGTTTGGATGTACAGTCTGCAAGTTATGATGAGGATTCTGTCTCTGTGGTGCATCCAAACAGACACAGCTTAAGTTACCGTTTATCTAATTTCAGTAGGGTATAGCGTGGACTTTACTGTCACGTTTTGGTGTGAAACCCAAAAAGCCAAAAACAAGGAAAAGACCCAAATGCAGATTAACAAAATGATTTATTTGAACTAACAAAAGACAGGGATCAAAAACTGTAACTAATCCGATACAAAAAGTCAAAGTACCAAAAAAATCTCTACAAAGTAACAAATTAAATCAGGCAAACAAAGTACAACTAAAAGTCTCTAGGAAGGCACCAAAAACAGACAAAATACCTAGGAACACAAGGAAACACCAAGGACGCTGAAGACGAGGAATGAAGAGAGATGAACCCACAAAGACAAGGGGAAAACATGAGGGTTAAACACATGAGGTGATTGGGGTTGACGAGACACAGCTGGGGAAGAACAATCAGGGATCAGGTGTGACAGGATGAGACAGGAAGCAAAACCTACGAAAATAAGGAGAGTCTGGAGAACTTTCAAAATAAAACAGGAAACGCAAAGACAAGACATGAAACGTGAACAAAACAGGTAACTTAACTAAAACCAGGAACAGGATCAAGACAGTAAAACAGAAAACACAAGACACGAGAGGTCTAAACAAGTAACACTAGGGAAAAAGGCATACAGAATAAAACAAAACAGGCAAAATCATGACATTTACATTAAACCTTATGATGGAACTTATGAGTAGCTGCTAGAACAAGCTTAAAGTTTGTTACTTAATATGGTGCCGAATGGAAAGCCCAAATAAACAGCTCATACGAAAGATTTAGCCGTTTTTAAATGTTGTGCTTTTCCTGATTAGTAAGATTTAATACTCCACATCTGCGTTTAGACAACTCTCCACAATGCCAGAGAAATTGGACCTCCAAATTGCTCATTAAACTCTTTTTTATTGTCACATTATCTGATGCTAATTGCAGAAAAAGAAACAGCTTCTCGGGAGTGTTATTTTCTAACAACCATGACCTTCAAGACAATTTATCTGCCTTTAATGGAGGTGAGAGGCTCAGATCAAAGCAGCAGCAGTGGGTGTCTGATGATGAAAGCCAGCCTGACACACACATGCTATTTGATGTATCAGTTTAAAATGGGAGCAGTGCTGCAAATTCAACCCCTGTCAGTATCCACTCAGGATGTTGTGATATTGCTCATAATGGCGTTCGTTTGAGAGCTAGCCCCAGCTGTTATTTAAAACTCAGGAGCTGCAGAGGGAACCCAGTGAAATGTCAGAGGACTCACATTCAGGCTGAAACCATTTCTTTGATAAGGAGAGAGCCCTTCCCTCGGAATTACCCAATAAATTAAAACGCTTTTGAATAATCCTCCATGGAGCCGTCCCCCAGAGGTTCTTTATGATCCTTTAAAAGTCATCACTCTCCCCACAACCTCCAGTTCACTTTGTCTTCTGGCTCACTGTGATCCATCAGTCAGACCCCCAAAGACATATTTGTCAGCAGATAATGAAGGCTACTGAAGGATTGTCAGAGGAATTTGATGGACATGCAATAAAATAAAGCATTTCTTGTCATCATATCCTTATAACTTAGTAATCAAATGTGTAAAAGAAGTTGAATCACCAAGCAAATAAGATAAAGAAATCTAATAATGTCCACTATTTTATCAAAACTCAAACCCACGTCCTCTCAGATAAGTCTGTTTCTCTAATGTGCAAGGATGTGAGAGAATACCTCTGAGGTAGACGGATTCACTTGACTTCACCCTCTGCAGAGAGCTGCCTCTGCCGCATGAATAAGTGAATGACTAAAACATCACACCCTGTTCATGCAGCACCACAAACAAACATGCACTCCTGAAAATTCCTGGTCACGTGTGTTATGGTGGTATAACATCAATGTATCTGTATGCCACATGCTTTGTTTTTAACTCACAAGAGACGTTTTTGACTGTCAGTATAGACAGAAATATAATAATGGACTCAATTCATGATAAAATATGCTCCTTAATATCCGTTCCCTAGATATATATTTTTTTAAATGTCAGATTTTCTCATTTTTTTAAAGATATGGTATGGAGATCAACCCATGGATGAACATTATGCTGTTATTTTATTAACCTTACAACACAAAATTTTCACATAATCTGCCTGCAGAGCATCATGTCTGCACTGTGAGACTGGCCATGAGAACCTTTGCCCACGGGGAAAAAATAAAGCTCTGGAAGCTTGAAACATGAGAACCACCAATTGACAAGGTAATTGTGAATTTATAAGAAAACAAGAAAAGCAATATTTAAACACAGGTTATACTTCCTGCCTGGCATTGATTTGCTGTCAGTTTTGATATTGTTCCAGCGTGCTTGTTTTCCCGTGTTGGGTTAATCTGCTTTGCAAAACTGGCATGAAGTTGAAGTAGCTCCCCCTGAAAACGGTATTTCCAGCGAACCACTGCAGAGCTGCGCTGCTGGCACACTCCTTTCTGATTGAGGCACAGGCTGTGGAAACTGACTGATTGAAGAGACTCTGCGGAAAAATATTCATGTAGGGATGCTGCTAAAAATGAAAAAAAAAAAAAGAATGAAAAGTATGTTCAATTGCATTACCAAATTATGCCAATTTAAACCTTTTTCCACTTTCAGCTCAAGGTTTTTCTGGGCAGAACCAAATCTCAGGGTGAAATGACTCACTTAAATCCCTTATGCATTATCCTTGTTACATAGTGTCCTAGCTGAACTCAACATGTGCAAGCATTAGGCTAATTACATGGACTTATGCGAGTGTCCTAACTGCCCGTGAGCAACACAGGGCAATGGCATTTCTATTCTACCTTCATCACTTATGTTGAGGCAGGCAAACAAAAGGGACTTTGACAAGATGCAGGAGAGATTTTCTTGGTTTTCTCTGGGTTTTCTCACTCAGCAGATCCTGTTATCTGTTTAGCATCGCAGATATTCATCTATTTCAGGGAGTAAAATGATTTACTTTCACATTCAACACTTGTCAATAAAAAGTACTTCACGTCTGTTTCTTCAGTTGTACAGTAAAAGCTCTTGTTTTATTGTTTACAAGTGGAAACAAGGCATGGAATTTATTTTTAACATAAGACTGTGTCTGGAACCAACAACGATACCACGTTCAAAGTCAATTAAATCACTCTTCCTCCTCCGTTTATAACTTGGCTGTTTTGGCACATCACTTGTCTTGCATGCATCTGGCAACTGATGTCAAACAAGAGATGTCAAAGGCAGGAAGCATCCTATGCTGGATAGAAACAAAGAGGTCAAATAGTAATAATAATCTAGTCTGAGTTCTGACTACAGAATAATGATACTAATAGTTTATCTTTTGCTGTTGGGCTGCCACATAAATTGGCAGATCTTCATCCTCATGACCTGTTATAGTTTTGTACATTCATTCTAAATATAGGCAACTGTTTTGAACAAAGTTTCCCTTAAGATAGATTGAAGTATATCTGGATTTGACTCTTTGAATGCTTGTCCTCATACAAAATTTAGTAGTATCTCTTAAAACAGCATCTTATTTGTGGGTTAGTACATAAATCTTCAGAACTATTGCCCTACTTTCCTGCAATGGTCTGATAGTATCACTCAAAAGTCCAATATAAAGACTTGCTTTTTTTTTAAGAATATTTATTGGGCATTTTTAGGCCTTTACTGACAGGAGAGAGAGACAGTAGATAGGCTTGTGAAAGGAGGTGAGAGAGTAAGGGTAGACATTCTGTAAACAGGCTGCAGGCTGGATTCAAAGAAACTCGTATATGGGTTGTGCCTGGTTGCTTACCACTTTGCCAAACCAGTTCCTTATGAAGGCTTGGTTTTAAGATAACTTTATAATGATGTAAAATATGATAAACAGAATAATAGTCAATTGGAAGTTGGCACCCTAACCCAACGATAGGTTGCCATCAGAGGACTCCTTAAGTTTCATATGTAAACTAGAAAAGCACTCAGAGAGCGAAGACCTCCACCAAGCAGCTCAATTCCACCCATAAATTGTGATTTCCACCCGACATTATAGTTCCTATGTTTATTTTATATGCACATTGTGGAATAAAAAATATCAATCTGCAAGAAGTGTGATTATTGTTAATAAAAATATGTCCAATAGAGTGACTTAGTTAGTAGTGGGTCTTGTAAATTGTTGACTGAACCAATTTGCTGCTGCTTGTTCAGATGTTAGTGTTGTGGCGCCGTGGCGCTTCCAGTGGGCGATGTCTCCAGCCTGTCGGTGGGAGCAAAACCACGGCGCATCGGTGCGCGGCGCGTTCGCTCTATGTGGAATTTGGGGGTTAGGTTGTTACACTCACACACACATAGACTACTGCACTGATGGACTATTTCCGTCTTAACATTATCAGCAGCCTTGTTTGAGTGATTGAGAGACATGTCTGCAAGCGAGCAGAGCTGCCGCATATATTTCTATAATGTTAATGGACTCACAGTAATGTTACTAGTTGTAGTGAGTTGTAGTGGACTGGGATGTTTATTACAATTTCAGGAGAGTCTGCTGACTTAATTTATCTTAGAAACCAAGGCTCCAGGAACAGCCCTGGCTTTCTCCATTGGCAAAACTTTCTCCTCTCTGTTGCCTGTCAGATGAACTGCATGCACAGCTTTAAGTGCTGATTGGCTGTTCGTCATGCTCTGCGTGTAACCAGAGCATGTAACCAGTCAGATGGTGCTGTGGGTGGGACAATGCCGGAGACAGAGTAGAGGCAGCAGACGGAGCGGTGTGGAGAACTCCACTGGCACTGCAAGGGAAGCTGGGACATGTAGTGAAATAGGCTTGAAAAACTCGACATCAGTTTGCAAATAAACTACAATTCCCATTATGCTGTAAATGAATGGGGTTTGCTGTGATAAACTTCATTTTTTTTATTTTTTTACGCCAATTTGGATCGGATCAGCACCAAAATGTATTGGCTTCTTCCTTGGACCAAACCACACCTCTGGTAAAATTTTCATGTAAATTCATCCAGTAGTTTTTGCGTAATCTTGATAACAGACAAACAGACAGGACCCAGCGAAAACATAACCTCCTTGGCGGAGGTAATAAGTTCCTCAAATTTGTGTCTTTTTGTGTTTAAGAAAGAAATTGTAGAGATCCAAGATGCATATCAAAAAGACAGTCTGACACAATATACTTGTTTAATGGTTGAATAGTGTGACCCTTATTTAGTGGACAGGGATGAGCTGGAGGCTTAAGAATCCTCCAGACACAGCTAGTGCTGTTTAGCAAGTTGTTTTTGGCTTATTCTCTTTGACTCCATTAGATAGTGTGGGTCTCTCTCAGGTCACACAGTGTCCAAGTATTACTTTGAGAGAAAAGTTGAACTGGTAAACAGGAGCAGTCTGGCAATTTTCAATTTCAGCAATTTATATCACTCCTTAATAAGACCCTGTTTCAATTATTCAAACAAATTAAAAAGGATTTGGCTTTTTGGATTGAAAGTGGACTGCATTCATTGTCAAGTCTCAGCATTGCCAAAACATCTCCAGTGATGACCTGTGATTTTAATCTATCCCCCAATCCACAACCTGAATATCCCTGTATGTTAGGAGCAGTGAGTTAAGAGGGTAGCAACCCTCTCTAACAGCTTCTCTTCTTCATTTTGTCACAGAACACACTGTAAAACACAACAGTGGTCAATGATTTAGCAAATGAACCTTGTGGAAGGCTAGTTAGATTGAAATAACAACTTGATTAATGATGAAATGTGATAAGCGACTGGTAATGTTGTGTTAAAGACCTTAGGATGGTTTCCTATTCTATTCATTGTTGTTGTTGATTTGAAGAAGTAAAAAACCAATATATTTCAAATGAAGAGTTATGTCAAAGCTTGAGACCAAATCCCACTACTGAGCTGATCCAAATGATCTGGGTCACCAAAGATAGCTAGAATTTTTTTCTTTGAACCAAATTTTAGCTTTATGGCAAACTTTGTCAGATTATGTCACCATATCAATGCTAGACATATATATACTCCTCAAAAAAAGCTTGAAAATGTAATTACTGTTGATTATTTCTCCCCTTTTAATAATACCAATTGGTATTGTATTATATTTCTATAGAAATCCTGATTAGTTACTTTTATAACAAGGTACAAGCTGTAAGGATTATGCATTTGTAGAATGAGCAACACAGCCAAATGTGTAGGTAGCACCCAAAATATGTGCCAAAACACCCTCTTCCTCGGAAGAAAGCCTATGATTCCTCACCGATGTAAAGGCGAGGAATCGGTCTTGTTGGGGTGTTGTCTTCCTTGGACGCTCACTTCACAGTTTGTCTTTGAACTTGGTCCTAAGGGGGGAAATGGCACAGAATGATGCTGCCACTCTGTGTACTGGAACACCAGCTTCCAGTTCCTGGGGATTTTGGCACAATTCTGGGGGCCACCACCCACATCTAGCTGTGTTGCTCATTCCACAAATGCACGATCCTTACAAGTTGTTCCTTGTTGCTTCATGGTCCCATTTTTTTGAGTAGGGTGGATTCAGTCACATAATCAAAGAGCAAGTGGAAAAGAACAAACTGATGGCCCTGAAAAGAAATGCTTCATTATAAGTATGATATGCAGGGATGATGTTATATAACATCACCATCACTTACTACCTTGTTGTAAATTGATTCATGTGCATATCTGCTTACATAACCCTACTGCAGATATTTTACTTCTCTCCAAATAAAGAAATTTGGACACTGACGTCTACATATGCAGCTCTGTTCCAAGATTGCTAATGGCTGCCTTGGACACCACTCTGTGGACCAGCCAACAACAGATTTGCCAGGATTTCCAGACAGTGACAGTATAATTGTAAGTAGTATTCAATATTTTCTAATCAAATAACTACATTTAAAGTTAGCTTTTAAAAATGTGAATGCCTTTCACATCGTAAAAATGCTTTTAACAGTGGTTTGACTGAGTGAATGAATCCAGCTCTGCATAGATAAGTGTAAATCGAACACATAAATCTTTCCATGACTCAAATGTGACACCATAAGGTATACATGTAATCTATCTTAATGAAGAGGTAGTACGATTGCAGAAAATCAACCAGTGTTTTGTGTGCAACAGGAGTGTTTGCTGTCTCTTCTAAATGTTTGCCTTCTATGCTAATTCACAGTGTGGGAGCATGGCAGGTGTGAAGATGCTGGGCAAATATGTTGTTCATTTATTTTCTCATTGTCGAGCACGCAGCCAACAGCTCCCACGGTTTTGTTTACCTTTGTAGTCACTGCAGATGGAAGGAGGAGTGTGTACGTGTATGAATATTAACTGTGATGCTGTGGAAAGACGGGTAAAGACAATCCCGATCAGAGTACTGACACTATTACTCTGATACGTGCAGCCATGTTTGTTTCTCCCTCTTCCTCAGGTGCCCCCCTCCCCCTACCTGCCGCACACCTGAGCACAGCTGGGGGGTTATTTAGAGCAGCAGACAGGAGAACAGGTTGTTCACACACACTCTCTGGGCAGACAGTTGGTGAGGAGGTTTTGTTTTTCTTCTCTCAATGTTCTTTGCTCAGCAGGTTTATCCTTTTATTCCTCAGCAGTGCTAGATTGCTCTGTTTTGTTGTTTTAGTTTCAGCTGGAGGTTGCTGGTGGTCTGATTTTTCGATTTTGGTTCTTCTCCTTTGTTTAGGATATTTTCCATTTGGCAGCCTTAGGGGGAGACAGTCCTTTCTGGGTGAGTCTGAGTGTTCTCCTCTCTTTTGATTTAAGACAACTCCAGCTCCTTTTCTTTCAATACAGTAGTTTACATCAAATGCACTATTTGAATGTTTCAGTAAAGATACGCATTTTATCTCCAACTGTTAATCTTGTGTGGCATCTTTTTTTGTTATTGTTACTCTGTGTTTGAGCCTCAGTTTATTTACTGAATATTAAAGAGGCACTAAATATATAAAAAATTGCCCTAGAACAATATCATTGGAGCTTTAAATGAATGATTTTCTCTATTTATTTGAATATACCTACAGTATGGATATAGGCAGCTTTTAGACAAAATATAATTAAACTAATGCTGTATGAAATTAGGTTTTCATGATACAGATAGAGCCACTTTAATTTCCCCCACTTTCCCTGACTGAGTCTTGACTCGTCCATGACTGGAAAATGCTGGGACCTGCCCATCATCATGGTTGTAATGAGATCCCCCGCCAATATGGCGCCCGAGGTGAGATTTAATGTGGCACCCCCTTTCATTGGTGATTTACATATGCTTACCAAAGAAACTGAGCTGTACTGTTTTTATCACTGTATTAAATTTATAAGATAACATGTAACCTCATTTACGTGCTTAACAAATTACAAATACATTCAAAAAATCCGCAGTCCAAAATAGAAAGCCTTACCACAAAATAATAATCCTAAATAAGTGAGTAAATTATAATAATAGTTAATAATTATAAATACAACACCCAACAAAAGAATCTAAATAACCACACAGTCTGCACACAATGACTCTATAAGCTTTATTTACACTATGCAATAACTGTATACAAAATTAAATAAAATAACTTATTTGGTATTATCATTTGTAGTAATATTAACTGGGCATTGCTTTACAGTTGAATCATTGTGAGATTTTCCATTTTAAGAGTTAATAGTAATAACTAATATATATCAAAGGTGATTTTCTTCATAATTTTGTGGCGCCCCCTGGAGGCAACGGCGCCCTTAGCATTTGCCTATGTTGCCTAATGGGCCAGCTGGGATGAGTTACACACTATTGCTACTATATTAAGGGCAAGAGTTGATGCCCACTGGATAAGTTCTTGTTAATGAAGTGCCAAGCCATAGGAATGCCCTGCAACTGCATGAATCAGCATCCGTTTAGTGGAATTTAGGCATACACCAGGAAGTTGAGAAGGGACTTTCAGCGACTTGACGTTGGCTGGTAACTGGATGAAGACGGCAGGCGTTCGGTGACTCTGCTGTGAGTGACTTTTATTTTAAGACTGTTCCTGCTTGGGCATGTTTACCTGCTGCTGTGGCACTCCTCATCACCTGCTCCTACAAAATCCTCCTGAAGACTCGCGCAGTGCCAGATGATTCCCGCACCTACATGTGGTATTGTTGGCCATCTCCTGAGCTCCAGTGTTTTCTTGTTACCTTGGATGTCTTTTTGTATGGACATTGCTATCTGCCTGTCTGAAACTTACTTGTGTTTCTCCTTTTCCAGTGTTTCCGTGCCCCCAGCCACTCTCAGCCACACTCTGGATCTCAAGCTCCCTCAGCTCACACAGATCCCCTCACCAAATCCTCTGAACTGTGTCCACAATAAATATAACTTTGTTACACC
This sequence comes from Cetoscarus ocellatus, assembly GCA_037902135.1. Lineage (NCBI taxonomy): Eukaryota > Metazoa > Chordata > Actinopteri > Labriformes > Labridae > Cetoscarus > Cetoscarus ocellatus. The sequence goes on along the minus strand of JBAMNC010000677.1, from coordinate 1,506,584 downwards.
TTTACTTGGTCTCGGATTGCTTTTGGGTTCTCTAAAAACCTTCTTAACACATTCGGCTGGAAGGGAAAACTGAAGTGGCTGCATCTGTACGCAATACTAATATCTTTTCAATACAAAGTAATCAAAAATGTAACTACTGCATGCAACCTGTATTGGATCATTTCCTGTTAACAGTTATTACATGTTTTGCAGTTTTAATTGATTGACAGTATATGTATGCAGTGATGGGTCCTTTGCAGGTTAACTCATGAGTGAAAGGCGCCAGGGACAGGCGAGCAAACACATACACATGCAAATTATCCATCACCAATGTAATCTGTAAAGGTCAGCTGGCAATCATTCAGACGCTAACCACTGAACACAGGAGGAGAGAAGAGGAGAACAATTCACGAGATGAGTTTTTTCGATTAGGGGAGACTGGAACAAGGTGAACCAATGAGGTAAGATAAGAGGCCTCCTGTTATTATTAGGGAATTTTATGAGCTTGTTTGGTGTTTATCTAATAGTGTAGGGACTGTTTATCAGACTGTTTACTCACAAAACCTGATTTCAACTTTTGGAAAATCATTTTAGCGGGCCTTTATTTAGTGAAAAACAAAGTAAATCCATATGATTTAGGATAATTAACCCGTTGTTTAATTACCTCCATTACAAGGTTGGTTTTTGTATCTGATTAAAATTCTTTTTTCCAAAATGCAATCATGTGAAAGGGAAATGCATGATGTAGACTATTTAATGCTAGGATCAGACCACCTGATCCAACAGTCATTGGGCTTCAGGATGGTTTCTTGGTACATTCATCTCGTCCAGTGTATCTTAGTGAACAACAAAAGACCCATCTGGGGCAACTTATCACTCCCAAACAGAAAGTCTTGTTTGTTTGTTTTTTTCCTTCAGCCTGTGATTTGTACTCTCATGTCAGAGATGTGACCATTAAGAGCACAGAGTTCTGCATGCATGACAGTCACAGGTGTAAATAAACCAAAGATGGTGCGTTGAGATGGAACTACAAGACAGAGGAAAAGTTTGCAAAGCTCTGAAGACAACATCTCTGCCTTCATGATGTAAAGGGACTATAAAGACAGACAGAGAAAAGGGAAATGTTGGAGAGAAATAGTAGGAGCGCCTCAGCGAGTAACAGCTGATGTTAAGGTTCAATACAGTAAATACAGTGTGTTTGTTTGCTGTCCTTGGTGTCATGCTCCTTCCAACATCACAAAGGTCATGAAGTGTAATCAATTTCAACCTTGTAGCCTGTCATGTTTGTCAGCTATGTCACAGAACGATTTTGTGGCTAGCCTAATGTGATATAGTGACTGTTGTAAAAGATAAAAAAATGTGTATTTGTGTAGTCTGACCTCAACATGAAATGCCTCACCATGCCATCCTTCTGTCATCACAAGTATACCCATTGGAGTTCCACAAGGGTCAGTATTAAGACTTAAGCTATTTGAATTCTTGAAGTGATATTTGTATAGTGTCTGATACAAAAAAGGATGTGGTTTTTGCTGCTGATACTAATTTATTGTTGTAGGTGGACTCTTAAGAAGTTGTTTAAACTGACAGAAAGGAAGGTGAACAAATTGAAAAGTCATTTTAATTTAACCAAGTGGTTTCGAGTAACAGTAAAACATAACATACTATTTGGTACTAAGACAAACTGTGACTTAAAGCTGAAATTAATTGTGTATATGTATGTAATTGACACGTCTTCTGCATAATGTACTCTTGGATTTTAGATCAACATATGGCTAAACCATGTTGTGCCTACAAGACAGTATTGATGCTATCCATTTGCTCCATAGCTTTCATTCAGTGTCCTTTGTGTACATATGCGCTAGAGGGAACTTTGGCTGAAAGGCTGCAGCCATTACACTAAGCCTCAGAGGTAACAAGTGGTAGGTGACTGCATAACAATTTGATTAAAATTTCAGACCTTTATTGATAAGAAAATATTTAAAAGGAAGATCAACTTGATAATCTGGTGCTAGCTATTTTTTTTAATCAAAATTTAACAGTTTAGCCTGCTTTCCATGCACATCCCTAGTTAAGATGTATATAACTGAAAAAAAAGAAGTATCTATTGATTCATTAAATCAAGAGAAAAGTTCTGTTGTCTCCTTTGACACTCACTAAAGCTAATGCACTATACACTGCATAGCTTCCATGCTGATGCTCTGGCTGGTCTTTCCTTAAATCAGCCAAGCTTACTGGCACCTCCTGTAGCTAATACACTTAGTATTGACAAGTACCTCATATGACCCCACTTAAAAACAAAACAAAACAAAACAAAAAAAGCCCTCTAAGGGCAACCTCAAGAGTAGTATGATACATTATTAGTGTAGTAGTCATTAGTGAAGACCCAGAAATGGTAAACTTAAATTACAGACTCCAGCCTTATGCCCTCCTGCTGTACTGTTTGCTCATTGCGCTTCACACAAAATAGGGGTAATTGACAGCAGAAATGTATAAACCTATTACATGGAAAAACAGTGGATCTTTCAACTTTTCCTTAAAAACATTTTCATTTTAACACCAACATGCAGTATTATGAATCAGATTTCAGCTCCCTCATGGAGGATTATGTGTAATTTGCAGTTTCTAAACAGCAGGGACTCTTTTTGTTCCAAGAGTCCCCCAGAGTATCAGTAATGGTTTGGAATAGTTTTATTTTATCTTTAAATTTCCCTTTAAGTCTGTGTTTCTGAAGTATGAGATTAATTTATTATTAAAAGACTAGAGGACACTTATTTCTGATCTTTAGTGTGGTATCTTTAAAGATGGTGGTCGTCCAGAATCAAAGTGTTTGAATTCTATTTCTACAAGGCTTTCTCATCAGACAAGCTGATGTTAAATTTCACAGCATGGTGGTTATCCTTGATTAACATCCCCACATAAACTATAAAACAATAAAAATCCATTGTAAAAGACACTGTAGGTAGTAAGTGGACAGATTTTTTTTTTGCAGGTGAGTCCAGGCTGCCCCTAAATGACTGCAGTCCCTGAGCTTGTCTGCAGAAGCCATTTGTCCTCTGATAAAACAGCCACACTACTGCAAAATCAATAAAGGCTATCAAATGCATTCAATCAGTCCTTTGTGCCACTGAAGGCAACCATGGGTTGGCATGACCCTACCTTGTATTTAATTGTTTTGGGTTCATTGATAGGGGTTTAGGTATTATCTGTTTTGTTCTGTATTTCAACAGAATGTAAGACTAACAGGGCACAGCAAAGACGCAAAGAGTAGACACAAACAAAATCCTGACTTTCTCAAGAACAACGAAATACAGGGAATGTGTATCTTTATTCAATTCCTTCAAGAGTCGCAATACCACAATCAAACAGCCCTTCAAAAACTCATTATTTAATAACCATACCTAGCATATGTTTTGTTTTACAATGTGATCTTCCCTCAAAGACCATTGTTAATGTTAAGTAGTAAGTTGACAATGACACTATTAGCTAACATAAGAGAATAATAACTTCAACATTACATTAAGCTTAATTATGACTGAATGATGTACCTTTGAAATTAGATTAATGTAGACATACCTTAACACCTCTTAGATTTTAAGCTCTCGATGTGGTTGAATAAGAGTTGTATATCATGACCATTACTACCACAAACCTTTAAAATTCAGTGGATTTTTCAATACCTAAATCTGTTGGTGCTCCTGAATCTTACACAAACTACCCTTCAAAGTAAAATCTTTTAAATTGCTGCTGACATTTTACTTTAAGAAAATCTTCAGAGTAGGTTCTCCTTGATGATGAAATTAAATTCGATCTAGCCAAAAGAATTATGAGTGTTCTGGGTTTCTCACAGAATTACAACAAACATATGTTTGGCCTTTTATGTTTCCTGAATGAATGAGTGACTGTAACCTTTACAAATAGACAGTAAAGATTAAATCTTTACTTGAGAGACGATAAACACAGACACAGAGTTCACAGAGGTAGATTGATTACTTGATAATATGAAAAAAAAAAGATGAGACATGGCTTTTTGTCACACTGGCACATTTCACTAAGTGATCCTTCCTTTACTAACACGGTGCCAGTGGATTGATTATAAATGTCTGATCAGTCATAATAGAATAAAACCATGAGGGCAGACAGCGCTCCCCCTTGGATGAGCAGTTGGCTGATTAGCCCCTGGCGAGATTGAATTTTGTATAAAGTAAATTAAGTCCTGTAAACAAATTGCTTTTATATGTTAGCAGTCCACACACCCTGGATTTATTATTAAGGAAGCAGTAGGTATGAACCAAAACCACTGAAATGTGTAATTAACTTGTGTTTTTCACTCAAAGTAACCTCACATCCAAAAAAGGAGGAAATAGCATAAAAACATGGCCATCTTGTGAAAGGTAATCGACCTAATAATTTGCCTCGGTAGTTTTGTGATAAACATCACAAGTGATTCACCACAGAGTTGCTGGAACTAAAAAGACTGACTATCTAACACAGGACAAAAATATATAGATTTAGATTTTAATACTATGTATTACTTTGCACTCAATCAGGGCTGTTTTAGAGGCCCCCTATACAACACGGAATATTTGTGAGATGTTGGATATTTGCTCAAATTGATTGTGAATGGATACTACCATGTAAATATGTAGAATTAAATAGATACATAGACATTTTTATATGAAAAATATTGTCAGGAAAATTTCCCAAACTGCCCCTGACTAGGCAGCCCATGTGGAAAGAACGACAGGAGAAAGGAGTCGATTGATCATTTACTTTGAAGGAGTACGTGCAGTTTACAACAGAATGCAACTTCCTCACGCACTGAATTGTGCGTCTAAGTTCCTCATATTTAAACAGTCAAGATACATTTTATCACACAGGCATTAACCAATAATATTGCAATTCAGAGTTACACAAACATGTGTCACAACAGTGGTCATCTTTCTCATTCAGAAAGTGTGAGTTCTTTTGTTGATGTGACGGCGTAGTCCTCTGCTATCAGAGACAAGATATTCTCGTTTCTGGTTTCTAGTTTCAGCATGAAGGCTTTTCACACAAACATATGAGAGGATCATAATACACGTATAATCATAATGATAATAGATGTATATATTTTCTTTACAAATATTATTATACTACTGGCCAATGTGTTGTTTTTTTAACAAATTGTAAAATGACTTTTGCTTCAATAACAAATATTTTTGAAATGATCATGACCAGTGAATGAAGTATATTGTTCCTTGCAGCATCAGAGTATCATCACATGCTAAGTAACATCCTATGAAGCTTTAGGTGTTACTTTGTTTAATTATCATCTTAATTGTACTTTAATGCTCGTTAAACCACATTCCATCCAAAACGTAAAACAAGGTAGTTAAACTACACAAGCAATGTCTCTCCCAGGCAAAGACTTGAATGCAGTATGACGTTTCCAGTTGTGCTGTTCAAGCTCTCTTGAAGAGGCACAACGAAATCGATTACAATAAGGGCTTGAAGTCATTGGCCCAGGAAATGTAGTGCAACAAATAAAAGAAACATGCTTACTTTCTTCTGAAACTATTAGATGTCCAGCTGTGTCGTCGACTCAGAGCCGGCAAAAATAAGCTACGTTCAAGTTTGTCCAGAAGTGGTCTTCATGTATAATTAGATTATTATATATAGATATATGGCAAGTATGAACACAGCAAACAAGACACAAGATAGTTATACTACATCAGCATGGTCTCTCATGAAGAGACAGAAGAATTGGAGCCAGAACACAACCACAAAAGATCTATGATCGTTTCTACCAGATGTTTGAAACTACCTAGCTGCTGAGTTCCTTCAAAATAAAAAAGAGACTAAAATAATTTCAAGAAATAATCACTCCAGTTGATAATGGTTTGACTTTATTAAATGTCAGTATGGAATCATCTCTTTTAACGTTAGTCTGTTCCATTAACAAACTAGAAAAGCACTCAGAGAGCGCAGACCTCCGCCAAGCAGCTTCAGTCCACTTTGGTGAAAATGGTCCAATCTGGCCATGTTAAAAAATCCTTTAAAAAATTCCAGGATCCGGATGGTGGTCTGGATCAGTCCCAAAATCTAATCATTTCTTCCTTATCCCAATCCACACATTTCCTAAAAATTTCATCCAAATCCGTCCATAACTTTTCAAGTTATTTTGAACACAGACAGACAAACAGACAAACAAACCAACGCCAGCAAAAACATAACCTCCTTGGCGGAGGTAACAAAAGCTCCATGCAGGAGCTTTAAATCAGACTGTGACATCAGCAGAGTTTCTGAGCTAACGTTTTATCTGCTCTCTATCAAAATCAATGAATGTTTTACCTCAGCTGAGATGCCTCGAAGTACAACTGAGTCTTTCATTTAGCCAGTGTATGTTCTCCAGGACTGATAATAATGATAAAACTGTGTTCATTCACAGTGAAGGGTTGGGAGTGAGGTTAGGAAATCATTCTTCGTTCTGATTGCTGCCCTTGGAGGTTGCAGGAGAGATATTCAGGATAAGCAGCTAATCTGGGAGGCAATCTGTGCCTCAGCCTTTTCGATGTGATTTGAATTCTCAGCATGGTGGTGGTGAAGGTGAAAATGATTCAGGAACCATTACTGTGGCCTCGTGTCGCTGCGCCAAAGAACCGACGGAGCAGGAGGACACCAGGTCAGGATAATTACAGACATATTGCACAGAGATAATGCTTTTTTTTATCAGACATCCGTCAGCAATACAGAGTATCTGCCTCTGAACCACGAACATATGGCTCTTAAGGTGGGGATTCTTTTTCATATTTCATCCTTTAAAGCTATATTTTTTTTCCAAACGAGCGGCATGGTAATGTGAACACTCTTGGCACGGTAAGCCGACCAATTTCCAAATTTAATCATTGCTGCCTGCCAGTCTGAGCCTCGGCCACAAAAACACACACACATAGTCCCACACGCTCTGCAGAGCCAGTCTTCAACTTGGGGGAGACCTCTCCTCTCACTCACTTTCACGGCAGGAAGTCCAGCTTTCAAAGTGAAAGGAGAAATGGGGATGAGCTCAACGTGGGTCTCACACACTGACTTTAAACTGTGCACCTCCAGGAAAAGCTCCCAGCTGAATTATTACAAATAATGTGTCAAACAACATCAACATGTCTCCACAGAGCCTCAAGCACTATTTCATTTGTATGTGAACAGCGTTTAGGAACACATGAGAAACACACGTGCCAGGATGTGACATGTGGTTCCATGTTGATAGCTTTCAGTGATGTGACCAGTGCAGGGAGCTGGAGGGCACGAAGAGTTCAGCTCCCTCCAGTATGTGTTTTTGTATTCTATCTAATTGCTGCATGATTATATCCACTGTTTCTTTGCTGTTTTGATCAATGCATATATTTATCATCATTTAAGTATAGGTGAATGCTAAGTAGATAACTTCAGCCTATTTACAATAAGTACCCATAGTACCAGCATCAGCGTCAGCTTTTTAATTCTGTGTTCTGTGTTGTGAATTTTTTTTTTTTACAGCAGTCATATTCAGCAGGAGTTGACATACAATTTTATGACATGATGCATAGAAATCTGTTTAGTGCCAATATTGTAGACTACAGACGCAGTGGAACATCTGACAGCAGTAATCTGCTACCTGGTACTCTTTGGGTTTCCTGTTTAAGACAGAGTTCAACCTGACGTAAATACGAAGACATTGATACATTTTTTGTAAGGAAAATGATATATTGTCAATATATTGATAAATATACCTTATGCAGTGGCTTTCAAAGTGTGCCAGAGTAAGCCTCCTCTGTAAGAGTATTAAGTCTGCCCCCACCCAACAAAAATTCATATTTTAATAACTAATTCATATGTTTAGCAATAATTAATAAAATATCACATTCACAAGAAAATAATCATGCATAAAGACGAGCCAGATATTTAAACAAGACTGATTTAACCCTATTTTTGAATCTACTTTTATTAATCTAATTTTTTTATCTGTCCATACATTATCTATTCTGTCCCAGCTGACACTGAGCAAGAGGCAGGGTACCCTGAACAGGTTGCCAGCCGATCACAGGGCCACATAGAGAGACAACCATTCACCCTCACACTCATACCTAAAGGCAGTTTGGAGTCACCAATCAACCTAATGAGCATGTTTTTGGTCAATGGGAGGAAGCCGGAGAGAACCCACATGCATGGGGAAAACATGCAAACTCCACACAGAAAGGCCCTGTCTGGCGCCGGGATTGAACCGGCAACCTTCTTGCTGTGAGGCACGTGTACTCTTGAAAGTTATACATATATTTTTTATATATATATATATATATATATATATATATATATATATATATATATATATATATATATATATATATATATATATATATGTATGTATATACCCACTCACAGAAACCCAGCTTACATTGCAGTGCTTTTTGGCCAACTGCTTCTTTTCTCCATTTACCATTATTAATGATACATGTATGGGGCAAAAAATGAATATTTGCTCTACGAATAGTAGAATTGGGCTGAGCGGGACAGTGTGTTTGTGTTTTCATTCTGCGCCTCCCCTGAAGTCCTCTTGCGCCCCTGAGGGGAAGCCCACTTCTCACTTTTTTCATCACTTTGAAAACCACTACCTTAATGTTTAAGTTATAATGTCAGTAATGCATCTAATTTGGACCGGACAAAGATCTCAGAAATGTGGGTCTGAATTTGTCAAGACATTCTTAGTGCTGGATCTTTGGCCTGTAACAGTTAAGAACCGCTGCTTTGGTGCACTAGTTTACACATCAGCTGATAGAAAGTATGACAAGCAAGAGGCTGGACCAAATGCAACATTCCAGAGGTAAAGAATACATCCCTGCAGATACTGTGGGTAACTGCAGCTGAGTAGGCTACTGTCTTATTTCATTGTTTTCTCATGTTTATTATCTAAGCCAAGCTTAGATTAGCTCAAGCTTGCATAAAGATAAGCAGATAGTTCCATCATGACTTTCTTTTCTCCCTCAGTCTTCAAATTAGCATTATGAGCGTGGAAATATACAAACCTGTCTTTACTTGCATACAGTTACCCTCTCTCTCATGTACCCATTCAACCCCATGCTAGAATTTGTACAAATAGCTGAATACACTGATAGGGTAATTATATTGTATCTTGTTAGTCAACATGGTCCTTTTGTTTCCACATCTTCTGCAGCTTCAACACCCTCTGTGTGACAACAAATGTTCATCTGAGAGGGGTAACAACCCTAACTTTGACTTTATGATGGTAAAGTTGCACTCAGACAGGGAACTCCAAATTGCATGAAGCATAATAACATTGCTTTGAGCCTTTGAAAACATTTTACAGGCTGTGAAAAATACAAATCTATCTTAATTTTTGTTTACCAAAGAATTAACGTGACTGACTTTAAATTTAACAAAGAATATCTCTGTAGTATTTTGGGATTCCAAGTGTCAGAAATATTTGACAATCAATACAAAATGTGTTTTTGGACATTATTTTGGATTGCATATGCAGCCAAAAAGTCAATATACAAAATGTCTGCAAAGATCATTTAAAACAAATTTGATGTTCCAAGATCTCAGTGTTGAATCTTTTGTGTTGTGACATGTCTTAAGGTAATTTTTGATTCGTCATAACAAAATTTTTACAATTTAATTACAATTGTAAAACATAATGAAAATTTAAAAAAAAACAGATGCTGTGTTAGCAACACTCATTTTTTTCATCTGCATGCTGAAGCATTTTGGTGACTCTTCAGCGATGAGAACTAGATGGAGTAGTTCTTGCTGTGGTTTAAGATCAGTTCTGTCTTGTCTTCACAAAACTGTGTTCATTTTACTAAATGCAGCTAGTTTTAATTTACAAATAGACAAGCATACAATCAAAAGGAAAACGGGATCCATTATGTAATCCTGGTTAAATAAAAATAGTAAATAAAAATATTAGATTGTGAGGACCATGTGTTTTCTGCAGCTTAGCTGTTGCACTGAAGCATTATTATTTCTCTGTCTTTGTGTAATGTACTGGTGTTAGCACCATTGTTGATCCTGCTCCTAAGCTTATTGACAATATTTCCTGACAATGCAAGTCAGACCTTGAAGCAAAGTGTTCTATTTTGATTGTTTTCAAATGCATTGAGAGGCATCAACATGGAAATACAGACATCATATCTTTGCCATTCTGCCTGTTTGATGCTGTAAAATCTTTTGAAAAGTCTCAACATGCCCCAACTCAGTGCCTTCAGTGAGGAGGTAAAAGAGTGGGCTCCTAATCTCCCCTCATTTCCTTGTGTTCTACTTCTTTAGCTGTTACATAACACCAGCAGAGTTATGAAGGGCACCAGACTCAGAAATAATCCAGAGAGGCACAGTCCTGCCGGGCATTATTAATCGGTGGACTGCCAATTTAAATCATGTTGTTGGATAGTGGATACTCTGCACTTTGTGTTTCAGATTCCATCAACCATTACAACGCAGTTCTGCAGAATGTCAAATAAAATAAATGGTGCCTTTTTTCTTTTAATGAGAAAATATATACTTTGCTTGCCTGGTAGTGGGCTGATGTCTGACTCTGATGAGAGATGGATCTACAATGTCTCAATGTTTTTGTTTTTGCTGTATGCCTGAGTCATAATCAGATTGTTTTAACTCTGAAAAAGTGTATTTTTTGTTTTTGTCAGGGCATGCACTGTTTAATTTGAGGCTATCCTAAAATTATCGCAGATGCACAATCACAATTTAAGACTGTCAGAATTGTCCTTTATCAAGCTCTGCCTTCCTTAGGAACTGTCAATAGGTTAAACAAAATTTGTTGTTGCTGGTGATTTTTTCATTTCAAACACGATGAAAATAACCTGCTTTTTGATTTTCTTCTATTTCTGTTGCTTTTTTATTTGGCTCAAGTGTAAGAATAAAGACACTAATATAGGCTACATGAAAAAACTAAAGATTTTTCCATGATTTCCATTTTTCTGATAACATGATTATGAATATTACTAGTAACTGGCCGAAGTGATGTCATCTTACATCGACTGTTCATATCAACAAAATAGTTCTGCTTTTCACTAAATATTCCTATAACACAAAATTTTCTCTGTATAAAAATATTTTCTCTACCTTTGATTGAGGATAAGTTTTCTTTGTGGTTTTCGGTGTCCAAGTAACACAATTAAGAGAACAAATTCACCACAATGTGATGATTCTCTCTGATTCTGATCAGATTCAATCAGAGAGCCAACAAAGGGTCAGTTACAGTGAAATTATACATCATTTTCCAGTTGATGATGATCCCATCTTCCTCTCCTGTGGATAAATCCAAGGCATGAAATCCAAGGCTAAAATCATGGCAGTAACTATTGAAGCACACGGTCAGTTTTATGTGTCCTCTTTTTACCTCTGCTAAGGACATTATGTTTTTGCCGGTGTGTGTTTGTCTGTTTGTTTGTTTGATTGTCAGGAAGATTATGCAAAAACTACTGGATGGATTTTGCTGAAATTTTCAGGAGATGTTGCTAATGGCCCAACTTAGAATGATTAGATTTTGGTGGTGATCCAGATAACCGCCATTAGCGTATGATCGTTTTGCTCTATAACTGTCTAACTAATAATGATATCAACATGATTCTAAATGCAAGGTGTGGGTTTTCAGGGTCAAGGAATCATATTATGATGGTAACTTTATTGTGGAACCATTGCTTGTAGATGTAATGGCAATATGTGACCTACCTTAGTGGAGGCTTGTGCTCACCAAATACCATTTAGCTGCCTAGATGTATCTGTTATATGTGTTTAAGGCAAGTACAGTATATTAGCCAGTTTAAATACAAATATATCTGATGTAAAGTTCTTTCTGTGGGAGTTTTAAAGTCAAACTATTTGAACTGCCAATGCTTTGTCCTATTATGAAAGGACAGTGTAAATGTTAAAATTTGTGTTTTTAAAACAAACAAATATAATACAACACTAGGGGTGGAAATTGATATCAATCCAATTCTTTATTGATTCGTTTATTGATTCCTGTGGATCTTCTGTGTAGAAAAACATAGGCCTACACATGCTTTTAGAGGTAGCAATGTCAAACACATGGCACTCCTGATGTTTAGCGCTCTGCTGTATCGGTGAATGCTTTTGTATGTTACTAGAGTTTTCACCCTTGCTTAAAATCACACTGGTCATAGTACATTTAGCTTCATCTGTGTAAATACAGAAACATGTATTCTCTGCACTTCTGTCTCCTGTCTGCCATAATCACATCTTCGACCTCTCTGTTGTTGTTTTTGCTAACTCCTTGATTTGCAAAGAATGCAGAGTTAAGCAGAAGGGATTGATATGGTATTTGTTATGCAGACAAATTATATCATGTCCTTTAACTAGCTGTTCTTGATTCTCAACTGGAATTGGTTTTTGATTCCCATTCCTACACAACACTGCTACTTAAACTCACATTCCACCGTATAACTTCTAAATTAGCTAGCCACATACACACTAATACAGCTGTGTTTACTGTCTATTAGAAAGCAACTACATGCCAAGAGGTAGAAGAGGGACAGAAACTGTTAGTGTTTCAGGGGGGTTTCTTTTTATAAGAGTAGGAAGGGTATATTTAAGAAAGAAAAAAACAACAACATATGACATTATAGAAAAGAAAACACTAAGAAAATACTCAGTTGCAAGATTAGCATGTTCTACTCTGATGGATTATTTTTCAAGGTATAAACACAAACACAAATCTTAAACAACATGCTGGTACAGTGTGAGTCAACCTGCCTCCACATCATTTGTAAATGTTACAAAGTATATGCAAATATTTGTTAAGTCTTTCTGTAGTGTCCACTAAAGACCCTGGAAGAGATTTAAAGTTGCTGTGTTCTGTACACACTTTATTGTGCAAGTATTTTCCATTTTTTATGTTGAAATGCATTTTGCCTGTGGGGTCATTGTGTCAAATCAGACTAAAATACTTAAAGGCAGATTTTTTTCTATTTGTGGTAGCAACTCTAGCCATAGAGTATTTTTTTTTTAATTTTATTTTCAGAAAAGTGGCATTTTTGGCAGTAGGAGGTTTGTGCCTGACAGCGACAATATGTTATTGTATTTACTTGACTTGATCACAATTAAAACAAGAAACTGCTGCATAGAAAATTCAGCTCTATACTGAAAACTCACTGAATCACAGCAAACATGCTGCAAGTGGTTTGTTGCAAAATAGAAAACAACAGATGGTTCCAGGGTTCACTATAAGGTGAGTAACTAGGACACAGTACTTGTTGCCATCACTGGAGTTCATAAAGTCACTGAATTCATAATCTATTTATAGAATTCTGTGTTTTTCATATATTTTTTTAATTTGCTGCATGAGAGAGTCATATATGCTCTTTTTCTTTGCATGTCACAACAGCCAGTGCTTAATTTTGTAGTCTCCTCTAGACACATCTCTTATGAGATCCATTAAAAGAAACTGAGCCCCAAGTGTGATTAGGTAAGTGGAAGGGGATATCCAGCATGCTTTGAATGCAGATCAATGCATAGATTTACAATGGAAGTCTCTAACTTATTGTTGCTTATTGTCGACCTCAACCACGTTCAGTGCACACACACACACACACACACACATAGTTCACACAGTTGGGCTGCCCGTCTTATAAATCTTCACTCATTAATCATTTAGGGGAAGCAATTTGTGGTGCACCTGTCCCAAGCAGAAGGCCATTAGGGTTTTCGATGGAAGGAGCAGTGTGGGTCTAATGGCTTTTCAGTGGAAGTCATTGGAAGACATATTGGATACTGTGCTACACGTAGCCACAAGCTTTAGGATGGCGGGTACTGGGGAAGTCTCAGAGCTTTAAACGCTGCATCGGGTACAAAGGAAAGTGGACTTTAGCCAAGATATTTGCATATAAATACAATCATGATTGATTTTTGGCAAGTGATCTATTGTAGATTTTTTTTGATCTGTTCATCTGTCTATCTTTATAACTATCAATTCATCAATCTGAAATTAAACCTTAAACAATAATAATGATTAACTTTCTACCTCACTACAAAATGATGCATGCAGGATGGGTTTGCCTCTGTAATGGAGTGTGCAGGGATGACATATTTTTGTAGGCCAACGAGGAAGCTGGCATCATGCTGGTTCCCTAAAATGCTAGCCCACTAAAAGTCTACAGGATATTTCACTGTGTTTTGGATCATTTTTGATAATTGACTCAGTAGAGACCTAAAGTTATGAAACTAACATTTTTTGTTCTTTGTGATACTCTGAACAAACAAACAAACCCACTTTTCACAATGTTTTTAGCTGAGATGTTATGATCAAGAGTGAAAAACTATTATTAAGATACAATGGAAGTGCAACATGGTAGTTCAAATTAGAAGCAACTGCTATAATGAATAACTTCTTATTGTAACTTCTTGTTTGAGAGTTTCCTCAGAGTGAAGAGACCTGATCAAGTTGGTCCTCATGCCTATGGCAATAGCGTTAATTGATTGATTGGTAAAAAACAATTCCAAATGCTTGCCATTGAGTACTGGCCATTTTTGTTGTCCTTGTTAGCAGTAAGTTAGCAACACAGTTTAAACACATGACAAGGCTGTAAAATTAAAAGCGGGCAACATCAGATGCATTTTATTATTTCCCGTTAACATTAGAATTCTCATGTGCGTGTTCCCCACAAACCTTATTTCAGGCACTTACCCTAAACCAATATTCTAAATCCTGTTTATGCCAGGGGTCGGAAACCAGACAGTGCTGAATGCTAACTTAGGTCCATGTTTTTGGACTCATTCCTGCACCTCTCTCTCTTTATATATATAAATATGTATATATATATGTATATATATATCAAACTGTGCATAATTTATGCTTACTTTTGACATTCAACTCACAATAAATCACATTTAATCTGACATGTAATTATTTTTTTTATTTTGCTTTTTTATTTTCATGTACATATTAACCAGCTAAAGTCAGTTTTATTATTTTATTGATTAAGAGGTCATTTGAATGCAAATCAATGAAGTTTATGTTGTTTACATTTACATTTTTTTACTTTGAGCAGCATGTGACTCTTCTATCTTAAAAAAAAAACCCTGATGTGATTCTCTCCAGCTCCATCCATTTAAGTCCTTTTTCATCTCTTAGTCCAGCAAATGTATCAAACAGTCTAAAACAGCTAACTGGCTTCTTTTTAGCTGAAGGTTGGTGTGTGAGCTAAACACATTTTTAGTGCCCAAAGCAAAGTTTACGCAGTGTTAGCAAACATGGGAGTGCTCTATGGCATGACACAGACCCATACTGTTTACATATGAAAGCTACTGCACTCTTTGACCAACAATGAGTCTGTTTTTTTTAATGTATACAAGTTACTTGTTGCTACTTTAAATTAGTTCTTACAGCAGCATAAGTGTGGTCTAAAGCCATAGCTAACTTCCTGTCAGAATCAAAACCCTTCGGTAGGTCGTTACATTAGTTTAACCATAGAAGAAAAAAACATGCTGAGGATCAAAATGTTCAAACAAATCTAACGAGTAAGTAAAAAGTTGTAATGTTTGATATCACAAGGTGCTTATTTCTTTTGGTGCACCCACTTTCTAAAGACTAGAGACTAGAGACTTTCAGAAGGGTAGCTGTGTCCTTACTTCACAACAGTGTAGAAGCATGACGTCTCTGTCACAGGCGGCGGCTACCTTCTGTGGGTACCAACAGTTCAAAGTGGCATGTAATATGAGGGTAGTGAGGCTCTCTGTATTAGCTATGAGCTCAGCCTGCTATGGATATGTGAGTTTCAGCCTTCTTTACTGTAGTGCAACTCACAAACATTCCCATGATCCATATTTGCAAGCCATTTACAACGAGACTGCTGAATCGATACCTGATTGTGCTAGGTGCACGCTTGACCAGTGCTAAAAATTATTTAACATTTGTGCGTTAAGCCAGACTCGTACTTCTGCATCATCTCTTGGCCATACCCAAACCCTTGTCCACTGTGCTCTCTTGAGCATTTATACTTTTGTGTAGATGTGTGCATGACGCTCTGTGCTCCAATGGAACACTTCTCTCTGCTTCTTTGTGTTCAAGAAAGCCTGCTGACAGAAATGGAGAGCATAATGATGGAAAGTAGAGCATCAGTGGCTGAGTCTGGTGGTTTATTGTGTCATGGGGCACAACACTTGACCCCAAGCTGCTCCCACTGCTGCCTCAGTGGCGCATAAATAACAATGAAAGAGTAATGATGTGTTGACTACTGCTGATAAACAACTTACAAAGAAAACTTCAACCAACAGAGAGTGAATGTGACAGTAAATGGATGTGAATGTATAGATGTGACTTGCATTGTAAAATTATTTTGAGTGGTCAGAAAGAATAAAAGCACCTCGTAAGCTCTACAAGTCTATGCACCATTTACAAAAAAAAAAAAAAAAGACACTGGTTAATTGTATAGCAACTATTGCAAAAACGGAGGGGACATCTGTAGATTGAGGATTGATGTCTACTAAATAGGTATTAGTGGAGGACTGGGGACTTCTCATTATCGTTTGGCCACTAAATGAGACCTGGAAAGGAAATTCACCTCTGATATATTGGCAAGTAGACTTAATGTTTTAATTTGTGTTTAATTTCTAATGCATTCAGTGATGGCCAGTAACATCACAAAATAGCAATGTTAGTAGCTTAATAACATTTTCCAGTATGGTGGTGAAATTGTTTTCTGAGTTAAATAGCTCTTCTGTTGCTTAGTTATTTTATTGATCAAGTAGCCAGTGCAGTCTGAATAAGTTTCCCTCATCAAAGAGAGAGAGTAGCAGCAGACTGATCTGTAACAGTACAAAACACTTTTAAGGAAGAGGAAATGATGTGAGCAGACACTCGGCAGTGTAATGGTAGTAGGGCATGTTTTCTGCATGGCGGTGGCACCGCTGTTTTATAGTTAAACCCCTCAGTGTCCTTCCTGCAGTTGAACTCATGAGCTGAAGGCAGGGTCAGGCAAGCAGGGACACTCACAAAGGTGATTAACGGCACTGATCACAAAGCCAACACATATTATGTTTACCTTTACAATCACAAGTGCACAAGTATGGTATGATAACCTGGCAATCATTCAGTCACTACTACTGAGCATGAAGGAGAGAAGAGGGACACAATTCATAGGAAACAGTGGAGAAGCTGATTTCAGATTAGGAAAGACAGGAACAAGGTGAACCAATGAGGTAAGATAAGCGACCTCATGTTAAAAGGCAAATTTGTGAGCTTGCTTTAATAATAATAATAATAATAATAATAATAATAATAATAATAATACATTTTATTTAAGGGCACCTTTCATGACACTCAAGGTCACCTTACAAAAAGTATGAATTAAAAGTGCATTAAAACAGGTATAAAACAGGCATAAAAACAAACAATACTATTCATCAGATAGTGCAAAAGATCAGAGATAGTAGGAGAGTTTGAACAGATAAATTTTGAGTCTGGTTTTGTAGAGGGGTAAGGAGTCAGTGTTGCACAGGTCAGGGGGGAGTGAGCTCCATAACTGGAGAGCCGAGTGGCTGAATGCTCGGCACCCCATGGTGACGAGGCAAGCGGAGGAGACAGAGACATGGACAGAGGAAGAGGATCGGAGGGTACGGGTAGGTACAGAAAT
This sequence comes from Cetoscarus ocellatus, assembly GCA_037902135.1. Lineage (NCBI taxonomy): Eukaryota > Metazoa > Chordata > Actinopteri > Labriformes > Labridae > Cetoscarus > Cetoscarus ocellatus. Next base: position 1,488,969 of record JBAMNC010000677.1, on the reverse strand, counting down.
GTTGATGAGGAAAGAGAGGTATGGAGGATTTTATGTTTATTTCAAAGTTTACGAACTGTTTATCCTGAAAGCAACAATGTGTTTCTTCTGTTCTAGCTTTTGCAAGGTGGTATTTGAGTTTAAAAGCTCTAACTGCTCTTGACATATGCAGTATTATTGACAGTTGTACTCAGTTTCTGTGCAGACAATGGGTAAAAATTGGTGTGTTATCCAGTATATCTATCTATCTTCAAGAAACTATGCCAAAATTCAGTGGGCTAAACATTGGGACACATAAGCGGATGGTCCAAAAATTTGGATTTATTTATACACAACCAAAAGACTCATTTCAATGAAAAAATACATCCATTTTGGGAGACAATATTTTGATAAGAGAGAGCACCTGTTACCTCACCCATGGTGGATGCCCATCCTTTTTTCTACTGTTAAAACTAGAAACAACTCACCACAAGCCAAAGCCAAGGCACTGTTCGTGGACTTCATCAGGTGAAGGGCATTTTATCAATAATGGAAAAAATGGGCCCCAAGAACAATGACCACATTACTTCGCCCAGATTCTCATTTGCAATTCAGTTCTTCCCCTTAGAGGATTATCCACCTGGAGCACTTGTCTGTCACTCTCCCTGCACTGCAAAGCCAAGGGGATGCCCTGGGGAATGCTGCGGCCCCGCTTCAGTGTTCACTGTACAGTATCAGCCTGAGCAAGGACAAGACCCATCAATATTAGTCTGTCATCTTATCTGATAGAGACAAGCCCGCTGCTGAATCACCACACTCTGGAATGGGCTCCATGTTTTGTAATGCACTTCAATTCATTCTCCATGAATTTAAACGGCATCTGCGCTGTCTAACTTCTGCTTTAACTTTTACTTTGCAGGAAAAGTTAGCAGACAAAGAACAAATAAGAGCATTGCAATGCATTTTTACAAGTTCTCGCTATGTCTTCTTGGCAAATTATAAGTGAAGTTGTGCTGTCTTAGCAGAAAAAAAAGACAAAACAAAACAGTGATTAGAAGCCAGAAACTGTTGTTAGTAATGATTTAGAAGGATGGTGCTGTAACATCATGATCATAAACAGAAAGGAAAAGAAAGTCTAAACATTGAAACTGTTGTTTGGTCAGGCACCTACAAATATACAAACCCCAATTCCAATTAAGATGAAACATTGCAAAACAAAATTCAATAGAATACAATGGTTTGTAAATCCTTTTCGACTTGTATTCAATCAATTACACTACGGACACAAGGTATTCAATGTCTGAACTAATGAACTTCATTTTTCTTGTCAAATATTCATTCATTTTGAATCTTGTGTCTGCAATTTACTTCAAAAACCTTGGAAAAGGGCATGTTTATACCACTGTGTCAAATCTCCATATCTTTTATGAACAACACTAAATAAGCATTTGGCAACTTAGTCAAGTGAGACTGGTCAGACCGTAGCACACTCTTCAAATTTGTTTCAGTCTATCTCATAAGAGTTCTGGCCAAGAGAATCCAGTGGTGTTTCTAGATGTTGTTTATATATGGCCTTGGCTTTGCATGGTAGAGTTTTAACTTGCACTTGTAGATGTAGTGACTGTGTTGACTGACAGTGGTTTTCTTAAATGTTCCTGAGTCCACATGGTAATATTCTTTACAGAATGATTGTTTTTAATGCAGTGCTGGCTGAATGATTGGAGGTCATAGGCCTTACCACATATGTGCAGAGATTTCTCCAGATTCTCCAAATCTTTAGATGGTATTTAAGACTGTAGATCATGAAATCCCTAATTCCTTGCAATTAAACATAGAAAAATGTTGTTCTTAAACTCATAGACTGTTTACTTTTATCATCTCATGAGCCTTGCCCTATCTTCGTGAACAACTGAGCATTTTGGGATGCTTCTTTTTTACCCAATCATGACTTTCACCTGTTTTCAAATAACATGTTCACCTGTGGAATTTGCAAACAGGTGTTTTTTGAGCATTCCCTAACTTTCCCAGTCTTTTGTTGTCCATGTTCCAGCTTTTTTGGAACGTGTTGCAGGCATCAAATTCAAAATAAGAGAATATTTGTAAAAAAAAAACAAAAAAAAAAAACAAGAAAGTGTATCAGTTTAAACAGTAAATATCTTGTCTTTGTAGTGTATTCCATTTAGTATATAATGATGATGATGATAATAGGTTGAAAAGGATTTGCAAATCGTTGTCATCTTTTTTAATGTATGTTTTACATTTGGGGTTTGTAAAATAGACACAGGATCAAAGATTCGTATCGCCGCTGACTCTTTAAGGTCTTTCATAAATACACTTTTTTAATGGTTTTATACAAAAAGACAATTTCTGATCCAACCCTGACTTAAACTCAGAGGCTGAGTTCTTGCCCATCCATTACCAAACTACCAATGAGCTCCTGAAAGCTGATCACAATCTTACTTTGATACATAACATTTTTTAACAGGTGCTGGAGAAGTACATGTAAAAGATAGATTTAAAATCTTTATCCCAAAAAGCAACAGCCATGTTTCGTTCATGTGCCTGTTAAAATAGATAGAAAAGGTTGAATAGATTGAAGTCATGGGTTTTCTTTTGTCTGCAGTTGTAAGATCAAAAACTTTACTGAATGATATATGAAGACACAAGTTTGTTTTATCTAGCCAAGCACTATAGATCCGTCCAACTGTATTGTTGTGAATGGACTGAGAGAACATCTCAAATGTAAAGCTTAAGGCTATTTTTGTTGGAAGGGATATTTCTTACAAGCAACTAAGATTCATCCACTTCTCCATTTCGGATTCCCAACCTGTCATTTCTTTTTTATCAAGATAAAACTTTGATCCAACCTGGTTAAAACCCGGAGGCTGAAGAAGAATCTAAGAGAAAATTACATACAAAATCAGACACAAAAGGTGTGAAAACAATGGAGGCCTATTGAGTTTACTAATTGCAGTTGTCAGGTCAAATAATGTACTAAATGCTAATGATACACAAACATGCAGATTGTTTCCAACCATGAAGGCATTGTATATCATCCCCACTCCACTGACTGTCAGAACATCCCAGACATGGTGCCAAAGGCTATTGTTGCTGAAAGGGCTCTTAGAATGTATTAGGATTCATCCAATCTTGCCCATCAATTTACAGACAGCTATTGTGTTTCTTAGAGCTGATCACAATCTAACTTTGATTCATGGCTTAAAAAAATAGATCTAAAAAAAAGAAAAACACACCCCAAATTTGGTTCGGGAGCCAAGAAAAATCGATTGAAATCCTGGACTTAATTTGATTTTGTCTTCAGTTGTGAGATCAAACACTGTATTTAACGACAGGTATGCTTTCTCACCAGTTAACAGACCTGCCTTTAGATGAGGTAAGGGGGCTCTCTGCTCAGTCAGTTAGCTGTTTGACAGGCTCCACAAGCTCTGATAGTATGTTGAGTTACACACAGAGTAAATACAAAAATTGTGGTCATATGGAGTCATTTGATAGAGCTTAGCAGTCGATCCTGTCATACAAAACTCTTCTTTGTCCATTACTGTGGTCCACCCTTGATGTTACTATTGCATTCCTTCCTGATTTACTGCAGTACAGAGCAGACCAAGGGTCACATTTATTAAGTGCATTGGTCATGTGTCAAAATATGAATGTCATAATGAAAGCCATGAAGATAACTCATCAACCTGAACAGCACAAATGTATTGTTAAGATAAATAAAGTGCATCATTAAATAAACAAAATCCTTACTAAAGAAATTTGTAGGCTACATTGAAAAAGAACAGTACAATTTCATTAGTTCCCTCCTAAAGAAACATTGTATGGTCTCATCAGTTAGAGTAGTTTCTCAAGCAATGGTAGCTCTGAACATTTCTTGAAATGAGTCCACTTCATGTTGCAACTGAATTTTATCACAACATCCCTCCTATTGCAGCAGTAAGACAAGGTGTGTACAATATGAATAATAATAAGAAGTTAAATATACAAATAGCCCTGTAACATACGCTCACCCGTTACCCTCATTAACTCTGCTTTTTAAACCAGAGGAACATGACTGTACTTTCATGTATAATCTAGTTGTGGGTCATTGAATAAAAGTACATACAAGAAAAAACATGTGCCAGTTTCCACCCATCTCCCCATGCCTCCCATGATTAAAAGCTTTCTGCCCCCGTGTCTAACCCCCATTAAGAAATGTGTCTGTCAGAGCGATGAAGGCGTTGCCCCGAACACCCAGCTTTGTTAAAGTCAGGTCCATCATCAGCCCACCGACCATCTGTCTCCTTCCTCGTTACTCATTATTAATTGCCCACACATGTGGCATGCAGCTTTATTTATTAATTCACATCCCTTGCCCATAAGGTCCCATTAAGTATTTCTCAACAAATGGCTGCCCATTAGACAGCGCAGTCTTCTACTGGGAAACAGACACAACCCATTATAGGTAACACTGTGCTGATTGCAGGATATGCATCCATTTTCTTGTTACAGCCCATACTTTTAACTTAACAGTAAAAGAATAACAAACAAAAATGAAGGTTTATTTTTCCTCTTACTCAAATTTGATCATGGTAGCTATAATGTGGGTAGTTTCGACTGTACTGATTCAAGAAGATACAAATTATTCAATATGAATGTATGGATGTATGCAGGGGGCTTGACTTCTGGAGGTTATATAAAGCAGCCCATGAGTAGGAGTAAAACTTAATAAATGCAAATTAAAGCTGCTACAAAGGTTAAATAACCATGTTACTCATGTTTGCTTATTGGCCTTGAATAACACCCTTCATACATAATGCAACAATTCTACAGCTACTTAAGGTCAGTGTGTACAATCATTGTTGTGCCAATTATAAAACCCAGGGCGTTAGTATCTCTCAGTCATGTTTGTATTATACTGCCTTCTTTGGGTTGAGCTTTAAAAGTGTAATTTTTATGAATTTACACTTTTTAGGTTCCAGAATTTGCAGTAAATGGCTGATCTCTCACACCTGTATAAGACCCTCTAAGAATTTGTTGTATTTCTTTGTGATTGATGTGGCATAAAATGCTTGATTTTGAGTTTTTTTTTTTTAAGTTTCATGGAAATGTTGAGCTAAGTCAGGCTGAACAGAACTAAGTTAATGTCAGTCGGGCAATGCTGATGTTCATTGGGTACATCAAAGAACTTTATGGACGCTGAAAAATTTCTGATGTTTTATCAGACAGACATAAATGCCAGCTAGAGTTGACCTCTGCTTACCTTTACTACCCTCAGTAAAGCTGCATTTATGTCTGTCTGCTCCAGCTGCTTCCTCCTCAGACCTGTACTACTGTTATACGACTTGAGGAACCCATTTGGGGACGGTCATCTTTTGTCCTATAGGCATGATGTTGAAATACTGAGACTGCATGTAGTAAAATGGCAAAATCATCCAATGTATATGGCGTCATTGAGCGATGTCACAATACACTCACACATCATTCAGTAGTGTCAAACTCAGCCAAAGATCCCCCAAGTTAAGCATGCTACCCATGCATTACGTCTACATTGCTGAACATTTAAAATCTGTCTACAATTATTTAGGGGGCCATCAGGAAACATCATACACCTCTAGCACAACATTTTTCGCTGCCGTAGATATGTATACCTGTTTTGAACACAACAAAACTGGCTGCAGGACTTCAGTGGTGTTTTTTTGCTTGTCATACAGGCTTCTTGTGATGTGTGTCCTCTCTCTTAACCACGAAGAGGTCAGTCTAAAGTCAGATGTTGATGTGCAAAACATAGAAGGAAACAAAGATGATTGGTTAAGTTGAAACATCACTACTGTAGCAGAGTGTCAGGATGAAAACAAAGCTTGATTTACTTTGACAGCATAGGATGTAGTTTATTTGAGGATGTTTTCTATAAGAGACGACTTTCTAAGAACAGTATAAGTCATGATTATCCTCATTGTGCTGATTATACATAGCCTTTGCACCATTTACAACTCCTTACATGAAACTGGCTTTGGTGGTCAGACCACAAGGGTTAAAACCCTGAAATGTATAATTTCCATAGAAATCCTTACTGAAAGCTTTTTTTATATATTTAATCACTGCCTTTATTCATTCAGTATCTGTAACTGGTTTAGCATTACTTGTCTCCATTGTAGAAGGCTGTGAATAATGGTAAATGAAAACAAGCTTGTTCTTTCTGAGACACACTGCAGCCTGGCTACTCAATTTGACAGTTCCATCATTTTAAAAATTGCAACAAGGTTCACTTTATAACCCTGCTGCAGGAGCAATTTCACTTGTAATGATGGTGGGGCAATTTTGCCATCCATTCACTCTGCAAGAACAAACAAACAAGGGGCTGCCAACAGTGAACTTGCATCAAATGAAGACAAAGGCATCACCACTGCAGATTTTACTGTCATTTGAAAATTATATATATACATGCCAATCAGTAAAACCTTAAACCAAGGCCTTACTTGCTTTTAATGTGGTAAGCGTATTACTTTTAAGGCATTGCCTTCTATTAATTTATATATCTATTAAATAAATCTCTATATGTCTATATCTATTTAATAAATAGTGTGTTTCTAGATCATAATGGTGGGCAGTAATGTCACTACAAATACTGTCATTAGCAGCTTAATTACATTTTCCAGAAACTTTGAGGTGGCATTGTTGTTTTCTAAGTCAAGTAGTTACTTTATTGATCAAGCTGTGTGGTAGCTTCCAAGCTAGCTACATTTCACCACAGCAAAGACAGCAGTGGTGCACAGGAGAGCTGCAGCATAGTACTCTGTAACAGTCCAGAAACACACTTTGAGGATGAATAAAAGAACAAGTACGCATATGGAGACTTAAACAGACAATCACTGCAATTCTGATGCAACTTGTTCCTTACAGACTTAGCCCATGCTGCTGCCAAATGGGCCGAATCAATGGGCAGGTAAGCAAATGCACTGAATAAAACCAACACATTTAAAGTTATCACCACTACAGAAAGCAAAAGGCAACTTATATCCTCAGCAGCTGACTATGAGGCACTCAATACAAGAAGAAACAAAGGACAAGTTGTCTACCACATTAGGGGAGACAGGGAGAGTGTGAGCCACTGAAGTAAGATGAAACACCTCCAGTTTTGGGTGACATTGATCATAATTTTAATTTTTTTATTGTCAGCATAAGGGTCGGGTATACTGTCAACACACAAAATATGACTTTGGATGTCAAGAAGTATTGCATTATATTAGGAATGACAAGCATTATTAAACCAACTTGGCATAGGTCTTTAATAAGTAATTTAATTTTTAATTTAATTTCATTCTGTATCCCCTTACTCTGATCTGCTTGTTTATTTTAATGAACAGCACTTTGTGCTTCATTTTATGTATGAAAAGTGTTTGATATATAAAGTTTGATTGATTGATAATGACCTCTATATGTAGAGAAGTATGTTTCAGTAATTAGCCACAGTGGTTTTTTAAAATATATGTGAAAAAGTAACTGAATGCGAAAGCAGAGTCCACTCAGATGGTTAAGATCTTAAGAGGAGACATCATTTATGTGCAGCTCAGTAAAAAAAAAAGAAAGAAATGCAACAAAGATCTTATAATAAACACTCAGGTTAAATAAATAACTTCAGATAAAGGAACAAACAACTAAAACATTACAAACAAGAAAAAAACACACTGATGATCATAACTATTTTGTTATTATCATATATCACACTTTTCTAATCATCATTATATGTCAGCGTAGCAAATGAAAGTAGCTCACATGTTACAAGCTTCTTTTGTCGTGTTGCTGCATTTAAGCTTGATATATTTCTCCAGCGAAGATTACATTTTTCCATGAGTTAATAGTAACTTGGCTTACGTCATTACAAGTTGCTTGCAGAACACTGTGAATGATAAAGGATAACTATGCTCACATATATAAACAAAGGCTAACTGGGGGTTTAATGTATGTAATAAAGAACAGATCCAAAGACTCTAGCAGATAAAAAGAAAAAACAATGCTTGCAGCTGACAGTTATTTGATGTACAATGAACAAGTCAACAAAATAGGCCCTCAAAACTTGAGAGCAATCTATGTCATTACTTAGGTGTTTTTTATGTGTATTTCTTTGAACAAATAAATGCCCTTGGACATGAAGGAAATAGAACAATATTCAAATAGTTGATACCAATGCAACCTCTTCATGAAAAAGGAAGCTATCAATGTGACAGTTGTCTGACTTTCTTCTTTTTTTTCTTGCTGTCACCTCCAGAAAAAAGTTGAATCAGTCAATTTCAAGAGACCGTCTTGTAGCCTGAGGCTAAAGCATGCTGCCCTTCATTATGTCTCCACTGTTTGAAAGGACAGCACTTCAACCCATTCCTCAGGGTCAATGTTTATTTACCCAATCATCCCAGTAAAGCATCTCAAAATAGGCAAAAACCTCTGATAAACTATAAGCTTAAGCGGTTCATTATGTTTTTCTTGATGCGTTTATTGAAAAAGACAAATTGTCAGATCTGTTGGTATCAGGATGTATAACTGATGTAGCCAAAAAGCCATTAAGTGGATACCACTGCAGAGCAGAACAAAGCACTTCTATCCAAATGACCTAGAGTTGGCCAAGGGGGTAACAACCTCCAGGTGGAACCAGGTCAACGACTCACTAATGACTCCATTGGAACACCTCAGTCATTAGCATTTTAATAGTCGACAGAGGCTCATATTTCTAACTATGGCCCCAGTCAGCTTTTGATCTGAAGAAGACTTTTGGGAAGAGGCCAAACCTGAATCCCATTAAGACTTGGAAAAAAAAAAAAAAAAATGACATCCCGACTGCACCCAAGTGAAGGCAAACAGTTTTTTACCCAGATTAGTAATTTCCTTGCTTTTTGTAGTCTCACTCTTATTTCATCCAGCTTGCTGACATGGTCTCACAATTAACACACCTGATATCTGATTTCTACTTCCCATGGCAGTTTCCTCCATTTTTCATTAAGACCTGATAAGTCCAACCGGACATGCCAGATAGACAGTTCAATATGTGCAATACAGAATATGTTTCACAAGTCCATCAGTGCTTGAGGAGAAGTGAACCTTTAAAAAACACATCCAGAGGTGATCGGACAGTCGATCTGTCAGTCATATTCATGAGGGGCCAATCAGATGATGTAGTGGGCGGGCCTACCACTTCTGCGTAAAGTACAAAATCTAGGCCAATTTGAACAACAAATTGTTGCCAGAACATGTCAGAAGAGGGGCAGGAATATCCTTTGCTGTAATACGTCCTGTCTAGAAATACCTTCAGAGTTTGTAGTTGCTTTTTATTCATAAAGAAATGTTGTCCAGATCTGACAAAACTGCATGAGCACTGCATGCATGAGCTGTATGAGCAGTTGCCTCTCACTGTCATCATGCTTGTAGCACCAGCATCTTCTTGCCTTAATGGACACTGATTGAGCTTTGCAAGATGGGTCTAACTAATTTAAAACATTGAATTAGGTAGATCCATCAGCACTGCAAGGTTATGTTATATCTCAATTTACAGTAATAAAAACTGGATGTTGTCCGGTGCTGTCATAGTCATCACAAAACCCACCCATATACCTTATGTGGTAGCAGTTTCTTCCTCTTGTGCATCTGCTGACTGTGGCTATTCGGTGCTGCTGGCGGAATAACACTTGGGCTGTGCGGTGTGCTGAAGTAATTGGTAGTAGAAAAGTAAGTTATTTTAAATGTTCTGAATACAGCATAGGGTGATTACCCTGCACTGTGTTTGTGTCTTGTTTTCACTTAAAAGTCTTTAAATCACAGAGTTGTTGCACAATCTACTGTAATGTATAGCCCTGGCTTCCGTGCTGACTGTTTTTGTAGAGATACAGAGATAATCTCTGTCACAATGGCTAATTTTCAGGCTAATACCATGTACTTCATACAATCCCACCTCAAAAATGAAGGGGAAAGTAAAATGAACACTTGGAATTTAATGTCTTCATAGAAAAGAAATAAAATAAAATAAAATAGGATTGAAAAAAAAAACTTGCACAGAAGACATAAACCATCTATCATGAATTTAACATACTTTAAAGGAACAAAATATAATTTAGGAAGCACAGTGAAGCAGCACTCTGGTGCCATATTAATATTGCATGTTTCATGTATGATTTATGTGTTCTTTGTATAACCTGAGATGCCACTGTAAGATGGATGCATGCTGCCCATTTAGACGCCTCTATTATTGTAGTGGTATTTTATAACAAAATAATAACAAAGGACCCAAATAATTGTCATTAAGTACAACAATAAGTACATAGAAGCTGTTATTTCTGAATATTTTTCAATCAGCATTAACATGATTGATGTGGTGTGAAACTCATTATCTGCAAAGCATTTGTTTTTGTAAACTCTGTGAGCCATATTGTAGAAAAAAAAACATGGCTGAGGTTGATATGTGTCTGAAACAAGTTGCCATGGAAAGGACCCTTTATTTCACACTGAGTGAAGAACTGACAAAGATTAATGGCACACACTATGGACAGGGAAGCTGAATGTTCATTTGCTGACCAACATCCTGCCCTCAGCACAGCTCATTCATTATAGTTAGAGAGACTACCCACTTTAATTATGATAAACAACCAGTAATTGAATGTGGTCTATTGTCATTACCATTACACCATACTGTCAGAGATAATATATCAAATCACATAAACACACATTCACATTAAAAGGGTTGAAATTTTGAGGTAGGTGTTGGATAACAGGGCTTTATTTTCAAGCTGAAAGAGTGGTACAATCAGTGGGAGCAAAGACATGTTGTTGCTCCAGTACTAATGGTAATTTAACTTCTATGGTGATCTGGTGACACAATTAGGATATGCAATGTGCTGTGTCTTCATATTGAGCTGCGCAAACTGACAAGAGTCAGCTTTGCTCTTTTTTTAATACAAAATAATTGCAGTTTAGATCAGTTTGATATTTCATCTCCTTTTTATAAGAACACCATGTGAATCTTGAGAGCACACTGGATATAATGATGACCCACTGCCCATAATTAAACTAGGGGCAATGAGCTATTGCATGGTCAGTAAGTAGAAACTTAAGTGCTGAAAAGGAAGCCAATTCAGAAGTGCAAAAAACCGTAATTCCTCAAAAGTCCAGTTGAGGCTTCTCCCAAAGCCCTTGTAGACATTTGAGCTCACCAGTAAAATGGCAACTTTTCAGCTAAAATAAACATGTTTAAAGCCTGTTTTAAAATTGTTTGGCTTTGTAACACAAATTTTAGAGTCACTTCAGTAATTCTGACCAACAGGGTTGCATTTTACTTGTCTGAAGGCTGAAGACCTACACAAGCTCCCCCTTTTGCCTATTACTTGAGTCACTAAGAGTTGACTTGAGACAGCATTTTCAGTCAGGCAACTAAAAACAATGTGCATTGAAAGTGTGCCACAGGAACCATTGGGCGACATCACTGAGACCACATCCATATGCAAATACATTTGACTATTTGCAGACACTTGACTAACATGACGCTATTCAGTTCTGTTGAAGGCAGAAGTAATGCTGTTGTCAATAGACTATGATACATTTTAACTGATAATTATGCAGAGATGAATATTCGAGCCACTATAATCAGAGAATGTACCATTAATATGGAAGAAAAAACATCACTAAATCCGTCAGATGTGCCTGGTCACCTTAAGACTCACAAACAGAAAAAAGATCACTAAAATATGGACTAAAATAGCCTCTGCAAAACAGTCAGACAGCCTGTGAATCGGCTGTTTACATGGGGATTCAAAAGTGGAAAAACAGCCATTGCTTAGCAAGATAATTTGGCGATCTTTGTTTGCTTTGGATACATGAGGATACTTGTATGAACACCAACTACACACAGCAAAAACGTGTGCTGATGGAGACTAGGTGGGTTTAATCATAAATGGCAGAACCATCAATGAGACCTAAGGACATGAGAAAATCCAGGTTACTTGTTGATGCAGGTGTATAAAGTTTGGGTTTTTAGTTTTCAAATTCAGTGAAATACCAGTGTGACTTGGTAAAAACACTTAAGGATGTTTCAGGACACCAGCGGCTGATGTGTGTAAACTGCAGTCTGTGGCACTTATCATGCAGATCCTCCTTGCTGTAATGAACATTTAAACTTGTACGGACCCAAATCAGCGTTTTTCAAACTGTAAAGACAAACCAGAAGAGCCAAATGAAAGTTTACTTGGCGATTGCTCGCATTAGCATAAGCCCACAAAGTGTTTCTATTGCAAATGAAAGTTTAGGCTTCATAAAATGACTCACATATAAATAAAACTGACATTTTAAAGCCTTGATGGAATAGTCACAGACAGCAGTAGATAATTATGGTTGGATATACAGTTAAATATTCATGTGCAACAGATGAACAAGCTAAAAGTAGTAGGAGCTATAAACAGAATAAGAGCAATAAAAACAGATAAAAGGGTTAAAGGGACAGTAAAAGAAAAAGATAACATGAAGACAACATCATCTTATTTGGTCGTTTCAAAGTCAAGGAGCTCTAACAAAAAAAGCCCTACCACTCCTCACGGAGACCTAGCTGGAGGCGGGAAAGTGATTGTGATTTTAGAGTTACAATAATCAAGTCTTGAGAAGAAAGAAGACATGGATAATTTTTTCCAGGTTGGATTGTTTCAGAATTGATTTTATTTTTGAAGTGATCTATTAAAATAAAATAATCAACTTCATGAAAAGTTGCACTGGGATCTAAAAGAATTAAAACTGAACTCTCTTCTCTGTCTGCCACTTACAGGTCACTTTGAGGACAGCCACCTCAGGGCTGTGACCTGCTCTTGTTTTCAGACATAAAAGATAAAAGCTGTGTAGAAACCACTTCTCTAAAACTTTAGATAAAAAAACAAGTTCTGAAATAAGTTTAAAGATATTAAAATCAGAGGGGTCAAGGTTTGGTTTCTTTAACCCTCCTATTATCCTTGGGGTCAATTTGAACCCATTCAGTGCTTATATTTAAAAAAAAATAATAGTTGATTTTTTTGTTGTTGCTTCATATTTCATGGCTTTTCCTAATTTGATGGGGATGACTGATTAAGCATAAAATTATCATGATCTTTTTTCAATGTGCTGAACACATATTGCACACATTGGTGCAATCAATTTGACCCCAAGCCATTTTAGCTGTGTAAAACTTGTCCGTCATGTCTGTGACCTAACACCTCCACACCTGCAGGTGCAGAGTTGATAGTTTTGAGTGGATACATAACAGGGGGGTGGGGAAAACTATTCCCACGTGAACTTTGATACTTACTTGTGGTGTTGGCATGTGGGAAATGACCTGACTTGTGAACTCCTGCCAAAATGAGGAAGCCAATGTAGACTCGCAAGTTGATCACATCCAAGGCTTTCCAACTATCAAGTCATCATTAGAGCTCTTCATGACACCATGGACTGAAAATATTGTACTTGGGATGACAGATTTAGAGGGGAAGTGTGTTTATACGGACAGTTCGAAGGACCTGGATGTAATTGACTTGGAAGCCTACTTCGGCTTGTTCATCTGCAGGAGTTAACAAATCAAAAGCAAGCCTTTGGAACACTGAGACTGGTGGGGCAATATTTTCGGCCACCATGTCTCTGAAGACATTACAAGTTTTGGAATAACAAAAGAGGAGGGGTGAGTGAGACTTTACAGTGACAAACTACAAAAAAAGGAGATAAAAAATAAGTAAATAAATATGTTTATAAGAGGAAAGGGGGGGTCACCAATATCAATCAATATGGTTTATTCTGTGAGATTCATGAATGGTCACCCCAACTTGGAAAAGATTTGAATGAAAGATTTTCAGGATACACTTACTCTAACACTGAAAGTTTGACCTGATGGTAGCACCACAGAAAAGATCATATCATCACCAAAACCAATAGGGTTCATAATCTTGTGGTCATTAGTGTTGTCAGTAAATTTGACAAGATTTCTATGAAAATTTTTCAACATACATTCATTGTAATTTAAAAGTCTGCCCTGATGGTGGCGCTAGAGGACAGTTCAACTCACTGAGAGGTTTCATTGTTAAGGTATTATTTATGTATTCAACAAATAAAGAAAGTGCCTGACAGAAAAATTGGTCAACAGTTTTATGTAAATCATTTTCTGGAGGCAACTATCCCTGGGGTCAGATTGACGCTCATTAAGACGGAAACTCCGGACCCCGGTTTAGCCAAATATAGGATTTTTATTCGTTCTTCTGGCAGTACAGCAGGCAAAAACATTCTACATGAAGAACTCCTCACGGAGACCTCTTCCTGACTCGCCTCTCCAGCTCTCCACTCTGGAGAGGTCTCTCTCACACCTGCAGCCACACCAGCCTCTTTATCATTTCCCCACAGGTGCTCTAATTACCCCCACTCTCACAGAAAGAAAACTCTAATAAACCATTTCCCTCTTTGATATACCATAACTTAACGAACTCTATTGATAAGGATGTAATGATAGGAAAACGTTATCACAGAAAAAGAGTGAACATTATGTGTAAATTGATTGGCTAAACAAAGATCAAAATAAGCTATGGTAGTCCTTTAAATACTCAAAACTCATTCCCCGACTCATAAATCTACATAACACAAAAATGCACAAACTATATAAATTCTCAATTACTCAACATGATAAAGAGGGTGTGTGCAGGGTGTGTCCATATGTGCGTGCTTGGGTGAGTGTAGGTATGGATGTGTGGGTGTGTGAGAGTTACACAGACAGGGCAGCAGGCCCATGAAAACCTCCCTTCACAGTAATATTTGAGGATAATAGGAGGGTTGAAAGGGGTTGGATCACAGCATGTTTAAAAGCAGCAGGAAATACTCCCTCTGCAAGGGAACTATTATAATGGATAAAATGCTGGGCGCAACCGTGTTAAAACCTTCTTTGTGAAATCTAGTGGGAATAAAATCAAGACTGCATGTGACTGGTTTCATGTGGATAAAATATCAGATAAAAGGGATAAGGAGACTGATGCAAAACCGTTAAAATAAGTATGAATGTCTCTACGTGTGTATAAAATGGTGTGGTGATTTTCTGCCTGATGTCCTTAACCTTGTTTACAAAAAGGGAGGGGGCGTAGTGAGGGACAAAAATCTTAAACAAATGTGTGAGGTTAGAATGATTGGCCAATTGCTGGTATTATAAAATACTTGCCAACCTGATTTTTCTATATCCTTTAATTAATTTGTGGACTCTGTAAGCCAGGGCTGGGGTTCTTTATTTGACCATTTCTCCTTAATGGGAGCTACAGAATCCAGAACAGATTTTCAAGTATGATTACAAAGAGAGACCAGCTCATATGTGTTGAAATCTGGATAGAAATCTGGATTGGAGCAGTTAAAGATGTGAAATTCACAGCAAGGTTGAAACTTGCTAGGAGACGTTGAATTAAAAAAAAAAAAAAAAGAAACAAAAATCCTTGAAAACAGTATTATAACAGAGGGCTGGATTAAAACTACAGAAAATAAAATCAGTTTGTGATCTGACACATAGATATCCTTGGTTTAAAAACTCAGCAGGGCTAAGTCCAATACATAAAATCAAATCTAGGCAATGGCTCTTTGTGTTGGTGGGTTTCTGTATTGTCTGGTTTAGATTAAAAGTACCAAGTTTCAAAAATAGTCATGGGTTGATATTAAATTGACCTAAAATCAGAATTTTATCAAAGTTGGAAATAAAACAAGACAAAAACTCTGAAGAGCATTCATAAAGAGAGGGACATGGTCCCAGAGCAGATTATTATTGTCAATTAAATGAAAGTTGTGGGTTGGGTAGGAAGATTGGAGTTGGCAAACAGATGTCTCTGCTGAAGTGTGGGGATTGGGCCAGAGGTAAAAAAAAAAACAAAAAAAAAACTGTCTTTCACAATGTTAAAAAGCAAGTTAAATCCCTTCTTTGTGATTTCAGACAGTCTCTAGGATGTGTTGGCCTCAGCTGGCCCGCTGCAGGTATGCATCAAAGTCATCCAGGGGAGTGTGGCAGGCCATGGGTAGTTGAGGTGCCAGAGCAGAAGTCGAGAGGTTGGTTATCCTGGAGGCTTCATTAAGGAGATGTGTTCTGACTGGGCAGTGATATAAAAAAATGAATCCCTTCAGGTGCCCTTTGGTAGAGTTCTTACTGAAGGTGGTGAAGATTCTCCTCTAATCGTGAGTATTTACTATTGCACCCAGACAGAGCCATTAAAATCCATTTTTAAAACATGCAAAAAAGAATTGCTTTCAGACCTACTCCTCCAGGTGCCAGGTAGAGTTGGCTTGGCAACAATGTGGACAGCCATAGGTGAGTGTGGATTGCCCAACGACTCAAAACCACTAACCCTAGTAAAACCGTAATTAAAACAACAGGTGATGTGAAACAGACATGTAAAAGTCACATAAAATGAGCTAAAAAATGCCAAAATTTGGTGGCTGGTACACAATGCTGATGTATGTGCTGTAATGAACGAGGCACAGAATGGCAGGACACAAATGCATGACACCAGATCTGGTTATCAAAAGGCAAAAAGGTTTATTGACAAAATATAAGCAGGGAGATACAGATACACGGGAGATCAGTCAGCGTGGCAACAGTGTCCAAAACCTGTGAGGCTATTAATCAAGAGACAATAAGCAGGCAGGAGTCGGTACACAAAAAGGCCAAACAAACCAGGGAGACAAATCCGAGGATTGGGAGGCAAAAAGACAGGATCAGGAAACAGACAAGATGGTACACAGCAAGACTAGACTATGATTAAGTGCTGGAACTGGAGCTGTGAGTTCAACGATCTGGCAACAAGACAGTGACAGACATGAGGTTAAATACAAGAGGTGATTGGGGGTGATTGGACACAGCTATGGAGGAACAATCAGGACTCAGGTGTGATGAGACCAGACAGGAAGTAAAACCTTACGGATGGAGACAATGGGTAGTTATTTCAAATTAAAGCAGGAAACACAAGACAAAACATGAAATGATGAAAAACTGAAACAGGCAACTTAACTAAAGGGATGGTGATCATGACATGCGCAGTCTGTTACTCTATATGTGTTTCTCTTTTGTCAAACTGAGTGAGCTTCTATACATTTTTTATTTCTAAAGTCTCATACTCAAGCCAAGTTGCAACTAGAGCAGTGTTTGCTCAGGCCAGAGGGGGTTGGAAAAAGGGCTCTTAAGCACAGCACAGGCAGCTAGCCTTAGTGTGAAAGCACGTTAAGAAGTGCCGAGCCCCCACAGGATGCACACAAATAACAGTGATACACTGCCATGCACAACTGCCAGGCAGTTACATACTTATCAAAAGACCTTTCAAGGAAGTATCCAGCAAGCGTGTTGTCATTGTGTTAGTTAAATATGTAAACCAATTTTTTTTTACCCTCAAAGCTTTGTGAGTCTGTTCCCTTTCAGTGTTAACATTTTCAAGTAAGGGTTCTTTCACATCTGACACGTTTCGTCCACCACTGATGAGTTAAGTCCCTTGTTAGAGTTAAAAGTGGCCTTACACTCTTGATTCTATTTTGTACTTAAGTTTATTTTTGAGGGATGCCGAAACACTCCATTGGGTTATTATGGTGAAAACACAGTTGAAATAATCTCAAATTGTGTGTCCTGTTCATGCCACACATTTAACTTGGGAAAAAAAAATCAAAAATAATAAATGTCTTTCTGCATGAGTCATTTCAAAACAAATTAATAAAGCAACCATACCGCTGTGGATAAATTTAGGGTATGCCTGGAGTTTTAATAGTTTGAGTTTGAACTCAGTTCATACCCAGTATAGTATATAATTAAAACAGTATAATGAAAATTCCAAGGTAGATGATTTAAAACCAGCAGACCAAAGACCAAAACATGACTTTGCCTTTAAGCTTTACTTTAAATTATAATACATTTTACTCTCTCTGTGTGCTTGGGTAAGACATACACTATGGTTTAAAGCACAAAGCCATCTCACTGTTTGACTTAACTAAACAAAGATTGAATTTGATATTCATATAACAAATTATGTGACTGGAACTGTTGATCCTTATCCTTGAAGTTTGCTCTGTGATTAGTTCTTTATTCAAGGTCACCGAGTGAACTGAAAGTGTTTGTGTGAGACACCCAACTTTTTGGTGCATGATGAATTGAAAAAAAGAGGATCCTGTTGGAGTTACTTTTTTAATGGACAGTGAGCAAAACAGAAACGTTATTTCTCTATTGCTTGTTAAAAACAGTGGTTAACTGGGCGTAATGTGGAGAGAGGTTGTGGAAGTCATGGTTTGGATAATTATTTGCTTTAAACTGTGGAAGTTTTTAATTCCTGTCACAGTTTGGTAGTGTTTAATTTTTTAGTTCTTGAAGCTAAACTTTGAAATAATTATACCAGAAACTCAGTGATTGTTACTCACTGTTATCATCTTAGCTTATCATTATTAAAAGCAAACAGGATAATTTGAAGAAAACACTTTTTAGAGAAAAATAAATAGTCTCTAAAAACATAATGAATGTCAAAGAAAAGTTGCTCTAAACATCTGAAAAGACTGACAGTCGCGTGTTGCAGCTAGACTGTTAGTTTTCCACCATCTAAGCTTATTTATTTATTAATTTAGTTTATTTAAAAAATTATTATTACACATACTGGTCATTCATTTTGAAAAAAGAGGCATCTTAGAGCTAAAATTAACGCAGCCTGCCTGTCATCCTACCTCTCGCTCAGCATGGAGCATTTACCATAAAGGTTCAACCACATGAGCACTTCAAATGTAGGAGCGGCTGATTTGGCCCCAGAAAAGGGAGGAGCGGCCGGCTTAACCGCGGTCTCTCTCATCTGTCTCTCCCACAGAGCCCACTGCAGGCCTCGAGCACTTCTGTTGTTGCACTTGGTGATGTGGCGTTTCTGCTCTTGCAGGTGATTTCTGGGTTGGATTGTTTTGGGCTTGTTCTTCTCTTGCAGGTGTTTTCCTCTTATTGAACTGCATGAGCCACCATATTTATTTGGTCAAAGCATAATTAAAGAAAATTATTAAGAATCAGGAAAAAAGCAGTTCAGTTTTGACCTACACAGTTTCTTTGTAAGGGCATGTTGAAGGAACATTCAAGTAGCAAAAGCAAGTTTGTCTCAAGACAGCTTTGCCTGCATTTCTTTTGAATTCATGCTTCCCTCTTCAAGAGCTCACCGGGCTTTTACTTGCAGATCATCACTTTACAAACAAGAGCACACAGTTGTGTTAATGTTGTTAAGTGAATTTACGCCTCATTTGCAAACAAGAATATAAGAGTAATGTAACCAAGAGCTTCATGAAGGGAAAGTAGCTTTGAATGCCAGACTGCTGTCTCTGAAACAGCCTTCAGACGTGTCACCACAATGGAGAGCTGGAGGTAAGGAGAGACCACTTTATGGAGCTGCGGCACAGGGTTTATAATTTTCATTTGCGCTAAACATATCTTCATCCCATTTAAATCATAGGAAACTGAAATATCATTAAAACTTTGAGTTTAAAGAATGCATAGAAAAAATAATTTGTAACAATTGGAGGTACTACTTTAAAATGTGTAGCAATGTGTACTTTAAAATGCATTTTTATGCTGTTGCGCTCATCCCAGTTTATGCCCTAGTCACACATTCCCGTTTCTCATGGCAGTTGTGCACGACTGTACACGATTGGCAAGTCTGGTTTGATCAGCATGATACAGGAAGAAATGACTGTATCTCCCCCCAGACACACCCTGTATATACGCCGTCAGTTACACTTCTATAGTGCTTCTACAGCATTTCGGGGGCATTCGTCCTGCTTCAATTAGGTCAATACAATGATAAAACGAGGATTCCATGAGTTTCCAGTCGGATGCGTCCTTGTCAATTGTCCTCAGAAAGCTTTCTAGATTGAGCCACGATCACTCAGATTGAGCCCCATACATTTGCCTTAGAACTGCATTAGGCTTCCACCCCGTTATACTGAGAGCGGCAATTCTCCACGACAGTTTTGAACAGTTCAAAACAATCGGGACCCTTCCCCATTCCCCCGTGTTCGTCCACGGCTACACAACGCTGATCCAGATCAAGTAGTGCATGCACCACGACCAAAGCACATTTCATCAGGATTATGACAATCGTGGACACAATCTTCATGAGAAACGGGAATGTGGGACTGGGGCATTAGGAGTGCTACATTTAAGGACCAGAGAGCCATTCGCCTTTGTACCTTGCCTTTTAGGATTAAAATTATATGAAAGTGTCACCTTTAATGAGTTCATGACTAGCTTGTCCATGTGGATGTGTGCTGTTTTAGCTCCTTATGTTCATCCAGTCTTAATAATATTGTGGTCTTATACTGATATGGTCCTCGACCACATTTTTCAAATTGGATGAGGAAAGCCTCTGTTTCTAAACTTGCAGGTCTACATGAGGACATGGCCTTTTTCCTTGTTGCTATAAATACCTCAACCCTCTGTGCATTAGCAGTAAATTGCTGATGCAGATTAGATGTATAAGGAGATGATTAATCAGAGATGGGGCTTTATAAACATGCAGAATATCAAATAGGGATCAAACTGCTGAGTCAAAAATCTATGATTAATGAATCAGGGTTATGCAGAGTTGTCAGTTTATTCTGCACCAATAGAGCCAATATAATACAGCCTTTAATAGATCTACTAGCAGATATAAAGACATTTTGGGTGCAAGTCCTTACTGCATGGACTATTGAACTTATCTGTGCTTAGACTGATTCTTGGAGCCTGAGGAGAAATCTGCTGTCCTTTCTTTGCCATTTCAAGCATCATGCCCTTTTCCTCTGATAACAAATGCAGTGTGGTGTCCCTTGACAGTGTAAAGATACCAAGGACAACTGTAGGGTAAGTATACAGTCTTGTCCACAACATACTTATGCAAACTAACAGATCCCAAGGGCAGCACAGTGTTTGAAGGAGTTTTAGAGAATTGAGAGCTTTGAACTAAAGCAAAAGATTCAGCAATGGTATAGGATTCGACCCTGGCCATAGAGTGTTCTTTTATGAGTGTGTCCTTGTGATACAAGTAAGGGGTTGATTCAATATAAATGGACAAGAATTTAGTAAATGAAAAATAATTGAACAGCATGTACAGCGTGTATGATAGAAGCATGCAATAAGGACAAATATTTTATTCCTGGCTTTATCAAGAGGTGCATACTGGTAACACAGGGAGTCCACAGTGTTCAAAACATTCAGAACATGATCAGTGACCTTTGGAAAAGTTGTGGACTGGCCCAAAAATAGAGAGGGATTCTGGCATTTTGACTCTGTCTGGACTGCTATTAATTTATTTGTCTCACTTTCAAATCCAAACCCGAAACCAGTGAGACGACAAAGAATAGAGTTTGTCTGCAGCTGGTGAAAACATCGGTACAACCCTGCCACAGTCCTGCACTGAGCAGCACAGAGCCACAGCAGCTCTCCTCAATATGTTGTAACTTTTGGAGAGAAGAGAAAGTAGCCTCTCATGAGCCCTTTCCATGTTGCATTTACATGAAAGTGCTGCAACAAAGCTCCCTCATCATTACATCTCCAGACATTCACATTGTGAGATTAACAATGTGAAAGTCCCCAGCCTCCTTTCTTGACTATTCGCCCCTGAAACTACCGCTGGAAACAGGGGATCACGACGTCCCCTCATTCCATCTCAACAACGTGGAAGTGAAACATCACAGGGGCATAATTATCGCAGCTATTTATGACTGTTATCAGTACATGATATTTTTCAATCACATGGAAAGTTGTAACCAGTATTGTCATGGAGGATATAATACAGCACATCACTGTTTTGCCATGCTCTGTTTGTGCCACCATCCCAATGAATCACTTGGTCTCTGCACTAGTTTTGCTGGAAATACAAGAAAAGCACATGTTCTGTAGGGGGGAAGTACAATCCTAAAATAATTTCCACCAAGCAGATAAGCAGATAGTCATACATGGACCTGCAGAGAGCATAAATGTACACATTTTAAAGAAAACACCATGAACTCACCGCCGGTCGTTAATCCATTCTATTTTAGTTTATATGTTTTACATGTCTCCTCTGTGTGATGGAGCACCTGTATGACAAAAAACTCTGCTGCATTAAAACCTCTCCCTCTTTTTTCTGCTTAACATGTTCCCCCTCACACACACACACACACACACACACACACACAACACACTCCCACAATTACCAGTGTGACGTCATGCTATTGTTTTGTTGTTAGTTTTAGCCCATTGGCACACAGTAGCATGCCCATTGTACAGCACAGACGTTAGCATGAATGCAGACGTGACATTCAGAGAAGCGCTGAACTGTCCAACAGACCTGTGAACCAACATGAGTGGGACTGGGCCAATTTGCATGTGGGGAAGGAAGTTTTAAAGCATCTCAGACAGACTGAGAATACAGCACTATCAGGGGTACTCTATATATGAAAAACTAGGTGTTTTTTTGAACATTAGTGATTGTTAGCAGTCATCAAAAATAATAAGGCTATATATGAACCTGGTTTTAGGAAAAATATGACCCATTTAGTGGGTGTAAATGAGTCTCATTTGATTAGTATATCTGTCTTCATATTCACATGACACAGAAAGCTTCACTGTCTGAAAACTGCAGGAAGAGGAGCACAGATATATGCTTTATTAGAGCACTCATTTGAATATTTTATGGGAGTCTTCAATATCAAAGAATACTTGTAAAAGTATCAATACTTTAACACAACAGTATTGATACTCCCATCCTTTACTGCTCAGCTTTTCACTGGATGCTGTCAGATGGAACAAATCTTTTGCAGGGGCAAGGCACTGCGCACACCAATAATGTGGGATTTGGGGGTAATTTGTGTTACTCATCTGAGCTGCAAATCAGCGTTGTGTTTCAACATACCTCCTCTTTGTTCTGCTGCTGCAGTATTTACCTTGTTTATCCTTATGTTGCATTTTTCATGACGCATGTTCAACTCATGATTTCCTAATGTGAAACTCCCAAAATGCTCCCATAACAGAATTTTTATCCATGCTTGATTGTTTTTTAAGTCGCAGCGTGTGCTACATCATGTGGTTTGGCCTCTGCTGCTGCCTATTGGCTTTCGTTGATCGCACCATGGGTGATTTGTGTAACTGCCATCACAGCATTTCTGGTTGTATCGATTTTGTGAAAAATGAATTGATGCAGATTTGGAAAGGAGTGCATGGGCATACTTTGTTAAACAGGTTTTTGAGCTTGGGCCTTGAATTTCTGCAACTATTAGACTTGTCATTACTCTGAAATACGCAATTTTAGGCTGGCTCTATGTTCAGTGCATACATTTTTTCTTTTATCTGACCCTCAATGAATTAGGCCAAACAAAACACAACAGCTATTTTTACCAAATATTGTGCTAGTCCAATACCTTTTCCTCTATTATTCTACAGTGTCAGGTATTAAATAACTGTATCTGTTGTGAAGAACTTAAAATGTTGTTTGTATATGTTTTCATTAAACTGTAACATCTAATTTAAATAACTCTGACGTTAAACCTGCAGCGCTCTGACAGGTAAGCTGTGCTCTAATGATACTTTTTTTCAGCAGGACTTGACATAGTGTTAGCACAGGAGAACTGAAGAAGACTAATGTTTTTAGTCACAGAGGAAATTCATTGATTTATAACAAGACAAAATGAAAGCTTGCTGATTTATAATTACAGTGTGCTCCAAAAGGTGAGCAGCTGTCGGATCGCATTTGATTTTGGAGGCATTCCTGCTCCATTATTAAGTGTGATTATTAAAGCAGAAGTGCTGAGGTCATGAGGTACAGCTTGAAAAAGGTTTGATGTGGCCATATCAAGCCAAGACAAAGTCATGCACCATTTATTGCCTTGTTGTTTTACATTATTCATTTTCAGTGACAGGGTTGTATCTTATAAAAGGATAATGCCTTAGCTGTTGCCACACAGAAGGTACTAAATTTGTGAGTGTGTAAAGTTTCAAGTGAACACACATTAAGGTAGTAAAATATAAAATCTGACTGTGACTGACTGTTAAATATTGCCATTTTAATCACTATGAGGTTTATAAAACTAAGAACATTTGAGGGCAATTTCTTGAGTGTGCTTTCTTTTCTGTTCATTAGCCCATCAAAATGGTCTGTAACAGTTTTGTGCAAAGAAATAATTTCACCCTTGTGCACTATGCCAAAAATAGCACATTTTTAAATGTATTGTCAAATGACATACTGGATTAACAAAATAGGAATAATACAACTTAACCCTACTTTAGCCAAAAGGATGACCTGCTTTTTATTCAAATATACATAGAAAATACAAACAATACATCATCCCCACAAAAGATTAGTCAAACGTAGAAATGTTTAAGGATTATCCTGCTGACTAAGCACTTTCTTGACATAGAATGTTTTTCTAGCTCTCATCCTGCAGAGCCTACTTGCATTAATGAGCATTTATGTACTGACCAGATTTAACAGAGGAGCCGAATGTAAGTTCATAGTAAGTATTCTGCTTATACTGATTGTTTATTTAGTAAAGGCAGAAGTCATGGTTTTAATGATAAGTGTACTTCATCATATTACTTCATCAAAAACATTCTTTGTCAAAAAAGTGAGTGGTCAGTAGGATAATCCTTAAACATTCCTACATTTGACTAATCTTTAGTTGGAATAAAGTATATTTGTGTATTTGACAATACTAGAGTAAGACCGTAGTTTGATCCCTATGCTACTGGTGGGAGGACACACAGGCTGTGCTGTGTCTCAAAATAGTGCCTAATCAGAGCTGCTTGGTAGCAGAAAAGTAAGTGGATGTTAACAAACTGTTAATAGCGTGTGATTACTCCATGCTGTTGTTGTGTCTTGTTTTCTCCCTCAATTCCTTTAATTACACAAAGAGTTTGGCTTAGCACGATGTAGTGTGATGGATAGCATTAGTGTCTGTCCCGAGATTTCTGACCAGAGAGAGAACTGAGCTGTGACACTTTGGCACACGTTCAGGCTCATGCTATGTACCTCACACAACTCCACTTCAAAGTACCTAAACTATACCTTTAATTCTGGCACCTGCGCTTAGGTTGGCATCCCTTTCTTCTTAGCCAATCTACTAAGTGATCATTACTGTATGGCCATGTTAGAGTCCGATATCTAACAATGACCCAAAATGTTATTAAAAAAAATGTAATAAAATCCAAAATGTAATAACTGGTTGATAATGTAACAAGATACTGAGCCCAAAACGTAATATGTTTTCGCCTAAAATGTAATAACTTGTTACATTTTGGGTCAGTTATTACATTATGCCCCATAATGTAATAAAGTTATTACATTTTGGGCTCAGCATCTTGTTACATTATCGACCAGTTATTACATTTTGGGTTTTATTACATTTTTTTAATACATTTCGGGCTCAACACTTTTGTTACTTTAAGTCCTCAAGTACCATCTATTATTTTCTATTAGCTGCTATGTCTGACTACTGTGACCCAAGCCTTCCTTCTGTGTAGAGAGAACAGACTTCTGGCAGCGTAGTTCTGAATGTAGTTGCTGCCTCTGTGATGGTAATGGGTGCACCGACACCAGATTCCAATTTCCAACCTGCACCCACTATGACATTTTAAGACTTTCATAGCTGCTCTGTTCAAAGTGCTTGGCCAACTGCACTGTAGTGGCATTCAACAATACTACACTCTGAAGTGTCTGAACTCTACTAATGCTCTGTAGTGCTCTTGTGTGCTCCTGTGTAGCATTTAGGAGGTCTGTGGATGAGATCCATCTAACCAGTCTCAATGCACATCTCACTGACCGTATCACAGGCTGTTGCATGAATATAACAGGGCTTGCATCAGACTTCTCCGCCCTGTAGTGTGTGTGTTTTTTACATATTTACCTACAGCAAGCAATTCTGTGATACTTCAGTTTCTGCTCTGAAAAGGAGCCGTAGATGCACCCCGGATCCCTTAATGCATCAAAGGCAAAAGAAAGGTCCTGTAGAGTGTGCACTCTGTTAGAGTAGAAGTCCTCAGCTGTGCATGCCTCAGAGGAGCCAGATTCAGCCATTTGTCTTGGACTAAGGCCTAGTCCACATTTTTCAGATGGATTTTTCTATGCACTTTGGGCTTTATACAAATTCAAACTGTGTTTTGGATCACTAAGGATGCACAAATAAAAAAAAATAAATGAAGATTTTCAAAAAAGGCCACAGTCTCTTCCAAATCTTTGCACAAAAATGTTTACACGTGTGCCCAATTATCTTTAAAAATTGAAATTTGTGAGTAATTTGCACAGCAATGTATCTTTTGTGTGTTTGTGTGTGTAGGTCCAAAGGGGGTCAACCTTCCTTATGTACAACTAGGGCTAGGAGAAGGAAGGCCATTGAACAGTGACCTATGTGACAGATAGGCTATAGAGATCTAATATGTCCTGCTTTAGACTCTAAAACTACTAAACAAATGTACTTGAATTTATCATACTGGCAATAATGAGAGTAAATATTTTCAGACAAAATTCAGTGCTCCACTTAAAGCAGGGGAGCCATTAGCTTCAACATAAAATTGATACTCAGACTTCCAATGCTAGTCTAATTAAATAGGTCTTATGTTGTCATTTATTATTATTATTATTATTTTTTAATTTAGCAGCATCCACAGATCTTAAGTTTTAAGGAGAGAGTTCCAAAGAGTTGGAGCTACTACCTTTAATCAAAGGGCCCTTTTTGATGGCATAAAGTGGTTTGGGGCATGTAGGTCTATATTTTGCTATTTCGAGGACAAATGCTCTTGATGCAAAGACAGGCACAGGGTGCAAAGTGGAATGATATTGTGCCTTCATTTTACATTGGTATGTTTTGGACGTAACATAGATGAAATCAATCTCCAGTACATACCGAGGAGCTGGCATTTTGCTATTTACACAGTGGATTTAATTATTTTGTCTGAATTTGGATGGATTGTTTAGTTCCTCTCCTTTAATGGTACCATTATTCTAAAAGAACAGTGTCTGTTGGCCTTCTGCCACTGCTGATCAGTCAGCTTGGTCTGTGTTTAGCTCCTGGTGGAGGAGTCTGGCACCCCTGGCTGTCAGTGACTCAGTGAAGAGTTGCTTCACAGTTAGTTGGAAGGTTAAGGGTTCAAGCACAGCCTCTGCTGTTATATGGTGTCCTTGGGCAAGACACTTGACCCAAAATTGCCACCAATGCTGCAACAGTGGTGTGAAGATGGGTATGAGGGGTTTGAATCTGTAAGCTGATACTGATGGACAACTTAAATGAGAACTTTAACCATCAGTCAGTGAATTTGAGAATGAACGGATTTGAATGTGGTGACCTGTGACCTGTAATGCAGACGTGCATTGAATGTTCAGAAAGACTTGAAAAGTGCCAACCTTTTATTACTCCCAGATTTAGATAGTTCAGGACTGAAAGTCTGCACATTATATCCCATATAATATCTGTTTAACAACTGTTGAAGTCTGTTTGTAATGCATTGACAAATGCACTGAAATGTCTTTAGTTATTAATAATGAGTTTAAACCTTCCTTCTTATAATTAAAATATGATATAAATATAAATATGATTCTTATGACAGCTGTATATATTGTTCCTCTTATATTTGACTTTATGTAAAAAGAATTTCCTGTCTGAAAATGTCTTTATTTGGCCCTATTGCAGAGAGAATATTTATTTTTCCGTCCCTCCTGTTGACTGTCTTTGAAACATGAATCAGTTTTGTTTGCTTTAGATTGCAATGTACAGAGAGTGACAGGGCTTCACTCAGGAAAGGGTTAAATTCAAATCTGGTGCCGTTATATTATCTTATCTGGCAGGTATGTCACTTCCGTCAGACAGCAAATCAGTTTCTCTGCCTGGCGGAACCATTTCAGGTTTTTGCACAGCTAAATTGATCCATCTGAGAAATTGTTAAGTAGAGCATTGTCCCTGGCTGCAGACACCATTGGGAAATCACAGGATTGTCCTCGCCAATGACATGAATGACGGCTCCGGCAGCCACAGAGAGTTTTAATCAGGCATGATGACAGGAGGAGAGATGAAGGTGCATGGGGCAGAATACTGAGGCAACAATGTAAGAAAAAAAGTGACAATGACTCTGATACAATGTTTATTCTGGATGATCGCTGATTTAAGGATGGCAAATAGTTGGAATCCATTTCATTGCACACGCACTTCTCGGGGAGGAGGTAGAACTGTGGATGTTATATTTCTCCATTCAACATAGTTATTTATTTGTTCACTGAGGGATGTAATTGGAAAGAGAAAAAAAGTCCCTCGGGGTCTTTTTGACTTATTTCTAGTGGGAGTCACTCTTTGGTTACTTCAGACAAAATAGGCAGATAAACAATATTTCATTATGACAACTGCCAACTGCTGTCATGTGGGGTAAGTCGCTGAAACAATATTAATATCTCCAGTGTAGTCTCTGCTGTAAGTTTACCTAAAAAACCTGCTTCTCTTACGACCCCCAATTCAAATGGGGTATGGACATGGTGTAAAAAATGAAAAAAAGAAAAAAGACAGAATACAATAATTTGCACATCCTTTTCGACCTATATTCAATTAATTACACTAAAAAGACAAGGTATTCAAAGTTCAAACTTCTAACTTTACAGCTTTTTTGCAAGTATTCACACATTTTATATTTGAAGCCTGCAACACATTCTGAAAAAGCTGGGACATTCATTCCCATTCTTGCTTGATGTACAACTGCAGTTGCTCAACAGTCCAGACTCTCTGTTACTGTATTTTGTACTTTATACTGCAACACACATTTGGGAGACAGTTATAGCACATACCTGCACTCTTTGAAGCCACTGTTTAGGCATGGTCAGAATGGGGCTTGGCATTTTCACAAAAGGCATCACTTGGATAGCAGCAAATCTAACTCAAAAACCTGTTTGTACCTTCAGCATGAATGACGCCCTCACAGAAGTGCAAGTTGCCCATGCCATGAGCACTAAGAGACCCCTACACCATCAAAGATTACAATCTGGATGGACCTTTCCCTTTTTAGCCTCGGGAACACAAAGCACATGATTTCCAAGACCACACTGAAATGCTGATTCATCAGACCACACCAAACTTTTCCATTTTGTGTCAGTTAATCTCAGATGAGCTCAGGCCCAGAGAAACTGGCTATCTTCCTGAGCGTTGTGGATATTTGGCTTTCGCTTTGCATGTAGAGTTTTAACTTGCACTTGTAGATGTAGCCATGAACTTTTTTTAACTGAAAATGGTTATCTGAAGTGTTCCTGAGCCCGTGTGGTAATGTCCTTTACAGTATGATTTTAGTTTTTAATGTAGTGTTGCCTGAAGGTCGAAGGTTATAGGCATTCAATGTTGGTTTTCGGCCTTGCCGCTTACATGCAGAGATTTCCCCAGGTTTTCTAAATCTTTTAATATTATGTACTTGATAAAATCCTTAAATTCCTTGCAATTGTAAGTTCAGAAATGCTCTTAAACTCTTGGACTATATGCTCATGAAGTTGTTAATCTGGGGCACTTCATCCCATTCTTGCTCGTGAACGACTGAGTCTTTGGGGGATGCTCCTTTTGTACCAAATCATGACAATCACCTGTTTCAATTTAATCTGTTGACCTGCGGTGTGTTCCAAACAGGTGTTTTTTGGGCATTCCTCAACTTTTCTAGTCTTTTGTTGCTTCAAACTTCTTAAAAGCATCTAGACAGAAATTTGGTTCTGCACAACCTTTTCTCTTAAATTTACGACACAGTGATGTTCTTGTATAATGACAGATTTATTTACACGTTCTGTGTAATTTTTAACTTTTAAAAGTTATTACCTCCACCTAAGGGGGTTATGTTCTTGCTGGTGTTTGTTTACTGGTTAACAGGATAACTCAAAGCCTTATGAATGGAATTGAATGGCATTTTCAGGACTGGTCAAAGTGGGTCAAGGACCAATGGGTAAAGTTTTGATGGTGTTTCTAATCTGGACACAGATCAAGCCGGTTTTTAAAGATTTGTTAACATTGCGAGATGGAGCAGTTTCCCTTACCCCCCAATATTAACTAAATAAGTTAGAAACTGATTTGGATGACATTTCCAGATAATGTCGGTCTTCACACAAGGAAGACATAAGACTTAGGTGATCTGGATCTGGATGTGGATCCTGGGTTTTATCCAAGAATTTGTTAACAGACAATAACTCATATGATAATGTTGAAAATGCCTTGACAGAAGTTGTGCCCCAAGAACACTGAGTATTTCCAATGTGTTTCAAAAGATGTGTTTTGAACACAATAAAAATGAATTGTATGTGCCTACATAGGTAAGAAAAAATATCTACATACAATTATTGAGCAAATAAGATCTTCTAAGATCTTTGTCCATATTTTAATCACTTTAAGATATATTCCAAGATTTCTATCTTGAGAAAAGGAAAGTAAGAAATACCCAGGAGTAACCCTTATATGAACCATGCTCCATGTTTGGAGATCCACTTTTTTTGGTGTCATGAAATATTTATAGGGGTTGTTGTTGTTGGGACTTCTCAGCACATCCTCAGACTGCATCTGCCATCTACTCTTAAACATGAGGAAATCTTCTGAAGCTATCTCTAAGTTCACAGTTCAGAATGTGTCACACCGTGGTAAAAGATATAGATGTCACATCAGCAACAACCATGACTGCAAATAGCTTATCCCTGGTAAGTCTTAGAAGGGACAAAGAGAGGTGAGATAAAAGCGGCTGAAGGAAATCTCTGTGTGAAGCTTAAGCCTCAGAAACTGATGTCCTTAGAACTGTTCGTCTGTCCCACACAGTCAGACTGAGTTAGACACCATGGAAAGCGGCTTACAGCTATTGTTGTGCTCTCAACTGTTAAAGGTTGAATGAAGGCCTCGCACAAGCAACTCTGGAAAGATGCCATACGGCTCGTGTCTGTTCTGCTGAATGAGCCTGAAGTGTGACATATGAAGGTATTTGATGTTGGCATTTATGTAAAGAGCAGGGTATGACGGTTACATGTCTCAGCACAGAAAAAAAATGTTCAAAGGTTCTTCATGTTTTAGAGTGCTTTAGATGAGCTGCTACACAACCGTCTAGGGGGAAGATGCCTAACATATTTGAAAGGGAAAGGGGAGAAAAAAGAAAATCACTCTTGGTCTCCAAATCTTAAATAAACAAACGATGATCAAAATTTTCACAATTTATTTACAACAAACAAAAAACAAGCCAAAGGCAAAAAGGTATGTACAAAAAGAACAAACTTAAAAAGCCGAGATCTTAAGCAAAAAGGGGTACAAAAACAAAAGGCCGCAAAGGCTGGCACACAAAATAAGGAATTACCCGAAACCACAAACGAACAAACTAAGACAAGAAAACCAACTAAGAACTACCAATTAACAATAGCACAAGTAACCAAGTTTATCAAGTTTGGAGGCCGACAGTGACGTGGAACTGCTGCTGTCAGAAAAGACGCCGACTTCCATCTCCTGACTGAGGCTATTTGAATTGGAAGCCGTTATTCTTGGGCCAATAGCAGGGCCGCTTCTCCCTCAGCCGATCCAGCACCTTAGCCAATCACGCCCGGCAACCTGAGTACTGCTGCAAAGCTCCTCCTGTGGAGAAGAGCTCTCACTCCACACGCACTATCACTTACTCACACACAACACTCCACAGAATAGAGCATCTCAACAAATATCATCTCAGATGAAATACATAGCAATATGCGGCCAGGGCCATAACATGAGCCCTTATTCATTCTCTCACATAATACAAGAAAGTAATATGACACATTGAGAAAGCAAACAAAGGACAACCTGATATTAGTTTACTTTGTGTGAGTGCATGTGTCCTTTTGTTAAGTATGTATTACAAATAAATGTGTGCTTACAGAAACAAGCTATTTAACAAGTGTGGAATTTTAACTTTAAACAGACATTAAACATTGCTTGTTTGTTTTGGTTTCACTAAAAAAAAGAAAGCCAAAAAAAGTTTATTGACTACCTTTCACCATTGCAAAAGTAAGACAACAAAAAGTTAGTTCAAGATGATAAAAACTCTGACGTAAAAGAGTGTCTACATTCAGTCAACCAGACTAAGCTGGCCCACCAGATGGCTCGTTCAATAAATGTCACTAGTCCATCAGGGAAAGTGTTTGGGAGTGGGCAAAACCTTTCAAAAAGCATGTTTGCCGGTGACTGGATGATTTCCGTCAATCACCTTCATTATAGGCCAATCAGATAACATAGTAGGCGGGCGCTACTGCAGTGGCGGAAAGGACAGAACATAAGCCACTTCATAAAGCAAACTCACACCAAACAATCTTGGAAGTGGAGCGAAAATGTCCTTACTATAGAAGAGTTTCTATTGATGCTACCGTAATTTCTCAAACATAATATGATCTCAATTATAACACGCACCCCATTTTTCATGCTTTTTTCCAGGAAAAACACTGTGCTGAAATATAACACGCACTCAAATTTTGCCCAAACCTTACTCTCTCAGACAAATGCCCAAAAGCTTTTGTTGGTCTGTCCTTCATTATCTCTGCTTTCTTTTTCCTCCAACCAAGAATGTTAGCTTCACTCACACCAAATTTCCTACCAGCTTCTCTGTTGCCCCCTACATCACCCACTTCAATCACCTTTTTTTTGAATGCTACTGGGCAACTTGCTCTTTTTGCCGACATTTTCAATTGTATTTTACTGTTGTACAATAATTCTCTCCCAGACGACACCTGTTGATGATCTTACGGTACTTGAAGCAATAACTTCACGTCGTATGGCATGCTCAGTCGTAGTGCACCAACCAATCAGAGAGCAGCTATCAACATGGCGATGTCTTCGACCAATTAGAGCGCAGCTATTTTGGTCCCCTCGCAAGATGGCAGCGCCCAGTGTGTTTACACGTGAGCGGTACCGTAACACGGAGAATTACACGATCATTACACAAAGTTAAACTAATTAAGACCCAAAATATTGGATTAGAACTGTTTAACAGTCAGTTTTATAAGAATTACAAAAGTTTGGTGGTAATGTTTATATTATAATTCGGCTTTTTGTATCAGATGTGTTGTAACCACGATGTTGGCGAGACAAAATATTTAACATATTTTGCTTGTACTCATGTACAATATGCACCCGAAAATTAGACCTTATTTAAGAGCAAAAAAATGCGGTCAAGATCTGATAAAACTGCTACTGCTACATCTATGCTAATCTCGGCACAAGCAGTCACTTCCTCGTTGTCTCACTCGTAGCTCCCACCTCTTCCTACTCCTAAGGATCAGACCAATCAATCTGCACATGCTGATATTTTTGTCCTCAGATGTTGTGCCAACGTCACTGTTTATTGACTGGTTGTTATGTTGAACGTCTCCTCTGCGTCTGTGCTACTACAGCTACTTTCAAAGTCACTACTGGATACAATCTGTACTGCAAGGTTACAGCCAGACAAGATGTGACTGAAATCGTAGGAGTTGGCTGTTGGACATCAGAGTCCATGATGCATTATCTGTTTTGTGGTGTAATGTGTTTGTTTTAACAGCAGATAAAAAAAGAAAATGTGAGTTTTATTAGAAAAACATTGCTTTATTAGTTGAATAAATGTAGGTTAAAGCTCTGAAAGTGGTATCAGTTGAGACTCTTTCAGAGAAGAGCATTAGGAAGTATTTAGCTTTCAAGAAAAAGTACCTTTCTAAGAAAAAAACAACTTCAAGTTATGGTCCTTCACTCAAGGTTTGTCTCTATTTTAATAAGTTTAATTGACTTAATTGATAGCATTATGTATGTAATTATAAAGGTAGAATAAAAATCTATATAACATCATGCAAGTTGCACACCTCTCTGTGAGAGGCTTTGTGTCATTGGAGAGGCCACGTTAGCACATAGGTTTTAGCCTCTGTTAGCCAGCTGATGTTCAGCTGCTGTTAGCCTGCTGCTCAGGTCCTGATAACTACCTTGCTACAAAAGTCATATGTTTCTCTGTTTCTCTTCCAGTGAACAGAGAGGGAAATCAGCAGTGAGAAGAAAGGCAGTTCTTAAGAGTGTTCAGATGTTGTTTTAGAGTTAGTCAGGAAAATGTCTCTGTATGAGTTAGGAGCCTATTTCTGCTGCACAACCAATCATACATTAGAAAGGGTGGGACTTGTTGTAAAGTTAACAAGCACAACAGATGCTGATAAGGTGATCAGTTAGAAAATGAATCTGTGGAGAGACATATCCTGGTTGTTGTAAATTAGAGTGTAAGAAATAAGTACAAAAAACCCTAAAAATATAAGCAGGAAAATCAAAGATGGACTAACTGATACCAAAGATGTTGTTTGAAAAATTATTATATCTCAAAAATATGGTTTGACAGTTGTTCTGATTTAAACAGACCACAATACTATTACTAAATAAAAATGTGCTATGCCACCTACATATATGTGTTTTCTGCTCATCACAAGCAAAGTTTGTGGAAAACCAAGTTGATTTTTTTAATTCAACTTGTGTCAAATCCTTGGTAGGCACCCAAGACACGCTGTTAATGGCCAAACACACCAAGACATGGAACCTTTAAGGAGTCATAGTACTTGCAACAACCAGATCAGCACCCAGGAACTGTGGCAAAATCAAAATTGTGATAAATTAATTTACCGCGGCTCTAATTAATGGTGCCTCTATGCCTAAAATACAGTACAACAATTTAACTATTTGGCTAGGTAAGTTTAAAGAAATTGCTCATTTGATCATGACTAAAATGTAAAGGCTTTTTCAGCAACTTATCAAGACTACTGTGAATTTTTATCAGAAAAAACTTGACTCACTTTTATTCTTTGGGGGGTGCACAAAGATAACTAAAATAACTTCACAAATTCACATCCATGGTTTAACAAGATTAAATCAAAGAATAGTGTCCTAATTTATCTTTTTAAAGGCAAATAGCTTAGCTTAATGAATATATGTCCCATCATTGGAAACATAGCAATCATAAACCCATGAACAGGCTTGGGGAGTAATGGAATGTAACGGCGTTATGTAATTAGGATACAAAAAATCGGATTACAGGTCATTTAATGAAAATTGGGATTATTTTGCAGGTTTGCAATTGTAATGCATTTTATGATATTATATATTTTTCATTTGAATGGGAGAGATGGAGAGAGATGGAGCGCACATGTCTCACACATTAAATTCATGCCCAGGACATTTCCTGACCTTTCTCCGACCTGATGTCTGACCGTTTATGCTGGGTTCACTGCACAGGCTGTTCTCTCCCACCTGAACATTCACATAAAACATTGAACAAAATAAACACTGGCTTCAGTTAAACAGCGCGTAACATGAATGAAATGTCTGTCAGTTAAGTTCATTTGCATTTCAGCCCATGTGCATATGAACTTTTTTCTAAATAACTCCTGAATCGCTTAGCGTCTTTGTGCGCTTGCTCCCCGGTGTGCCAGTGAACGTAAAGACGCTCAAAGACACGCAGCACAGGGGACAGTGAGGGATTGTGAATCACTTTGTGTTTACTTTTTTGTAATTTAAACAGTGTCTTGTTGGCTCATGCGCACGTTTGTAATGAACATAAAGACTTAAAAAAATTACAAGTCAGCCTTTTGGTTAATTAAAACTCAGCATTCTTTAGTAGTCAAGCTCTGATCCACTGTTTTTACTCCCTTACTTTTTCTTAATGATAAATTAATCCTGAGGTATCCTGCATCACTTATTTTCCATGATATAAGAGCAATCTGTAAAGAATCAAGCTCCAAATGCAGTCTACTAGTGCAGCAGTTCTTAACCTGTGGGTCGAGGCCCAAAAGTGGGTCCCAGATCTGTTTGCAGTGAACAGTGTATAAATCATGTAAAAATGTGGCAAATATGTCTTCAGCGTTCAAAGGCTCCAAGTGGACAAACATCCATATTTTATTTTACTCTGTTGACCTGTATTTAGTAATTCTCTGAGGATATTGACGTATCCTGTCACCCAAGGGCAAAAAATTGGGTTTTCCTACGATAAACTTTTGACTTGGTATACCGGGTAAACAACCAACATTTAAATGTTTTGATGGGAAACATAGTAAGATTTATGGATGTGTGTTCTCCTAGGGCTTTTATTATTTAATGTTTATAACTTTTTTTGCCATGTCCCTTTGCTCAAAAACTATATATTGTTTTTCAATCTGAGGTCCAAATTCTCAACATGTTTTCATTAAACATGTTTAAGTGGTTTATTTTTTTTGAGATTGTGCTCATGATAACTGTTAAGATGGTGATTGGTTCTCGGGATAGAGCTGCAAGAGCCACCAGTATGTTTTATCTAAAATGTGCCAAATATCAGCATTTTCTTCCACTTCACAAATTAACTAATGCTAAAACCTTTTTGTAAATTTCTAGTAAAAGGACATAGTCATCCCCACAATTTACCTTGTTCGACAAATCTGTCTTATACTGAACATCAGTGTTCAATAACTGGTGGCCTTTAGGGCCCTCCACAGCTTCCTAACTGGCCCCCAGAATATTATCAAGTTAAAAAATGTTAGGGGGGAATTAGTTGTAGTCTGAAAAGTATCTACAGCTTTAAATGCAACCCCTTAAACTAACGGGATCTGATTTACAGAAATCCACCTGTCAGCCAATATTAGCCAACATTTAGCCAGGAAAATGAGCATATTTAGGTCAAACCAAGCGATGGACAACATGACAGAACAGAGAGAAGCAGCCAAGACATTGCAGTTGTTCCAATCACCCATAATGCTATCTGGCAGCAGTGTGAGTGATAGGGACTGACCTCGCTTTAATATACTAAGAAATAAGTACAAATGTGAAAAATATTAAATATTTGACTAGGTATATATTAGTTGGATGGAAAATGTTATATTGTTTTGTTCGTTTTTTATTTTTTTAATCCAGCCCCGGTGGCCTTTGTTAGGGAAAAAAACTGGTGCTTGTACAAATTTAGATGATGACCCTCTGAAACCGTAAAAGTGAGAATGTACAATGTTCTGAGTGTAATACCAGCCCTCCTTTTGTGTGCCTGAGTTCAGTAAAACTGGTTTTCATATCAATGAAAAAATATATAAAAGTATGAAATAATATTGTATTGTTTAAATGGCATTTAATTGGGTGAAAAGCGCTGATGACTTGATCTGACTTGAAATTTTAAAGCTGAAGACTTTGGACTTGACTCGACTTGCGAACAATTACTTGAGACTTGCAAAACAGTGACTTGGTCCTACCTCTAAACACTGATAACTCCTGCATCGTGGTGGAAACTATGGGTTTTGGCAACCCTGAAAAAAGTGCTGTAAAAGCTCTGAGTAATTCTCCAGTCCAGCCATGACGCTAAAGCCTATTTCTTGTTCTCGTGCTGTCTTAGTAAAGTTCACTTTCAGGTCACGCATCTTTCACCAGATGAAAATGTCAAAATCAGATAGAACTCCCATTATCCGTTTTTCCCTTTTTTTATTTGAGTACAAAAACAGGTTTCGGAAAAAGAGTCCTTATCAGCGACAAATATATCGAGAAAACAAATAATTATGTATGTTAAAACAGAGCATATTGTGTCTGCCATGTAAAAGAGGCAGTTTTATTTTTGCTTAATAAATTGTGCTATGTGGTCAAGACTTGAGAACTTAAATTGTAGGAGAGTAAGCTTCTGCCTAAACTTGGTTACCTCAATTTCTTTTACAAGGTTACATTGTTCAGTTGTCTTTCAGAATACTCAAAAATTAGACATTTTATTATTATTTACTTTCTTTTGCCTTTTTTAGGATATTTGGTATAGGAGTAATCCAAAATTAATTGAAAGTAATGAGGATTACATTACTTTAATAATAATACTTGGATTACGTTACTGATAACATTTTTTAAGGTAACTAGTAACTGTATCAGAATACGTTTTAAAGTATCCTTCCCAACCCTTCCCATGACGAAAACAGAATTGCCCTCCTGCCTGAAAAACTACAATTTAGTCAGCCTAAATGTTGTTATGAAATAAATTTACCTTCAAATCCATTTATCTGAATAGCAATAGCCACAGTAAACTGATAATAATGAACAGTAAACAACAATTGACCAATACACATTACAGGGCTGCACTGCAATGACAGTGAAATTGAATCAAGCAGGTACTCTGCATAACTCAGATTGCCTTTACAGATTTTTTCATGCAATAATAGGCATAACATAGAGCAGATAAACAGTCCGTGGTTTTCAGGTTATGGTTAGAGTGATGGCTGCAGCTTGATGCATGAACTAGTTCATTTGCCACCTATGTTAACTTTTAAATTGAGCTCAATTACCAACCTTGAAGACTAGCATATGAGGCTTCAAATGTTTATTTTCTATATGTTTTTTTTTTTGTACATATTTGCCAAAGACCACAGGGAGGAAAATTAGAAAGGGCATAAACTTTGAAGTATCCAGCTTTTAATGGCAAAAAGCAGTTCTAACTGCTAATACATTTATTTTTTTCACTGATGTTAAATACCAAACAAAGGGTCATATATAAAAAGCCATGATGTTAAAGAATTATGCTGAATTTCCCCCTTTTTATTAAACACACTTCATGACCTTTGAGCAAACTTTATGGCTTGATTAAAACACATCCTGTTTAGACTAAAATATGATATTGATGGTTATATATTAATTCTGCAACCCAGAATGTAAACGTCCTGAGGGCTTATGTTTTCTGTTTGGTTGAAATACAAATGATGTCCTGGTTTTCCCAAGATTAAGTGGAAAAGAGAAAAAAAAAGACAGAAATGTGTTTAAAATGGCCAATTTGGCTGATGAATTATTTATGGATTTAAATATACGACTAATAAATTAATAGTCTACATTTGGCTTCTGGCTTACTGGAGAGTGGCTGATCTGGAATTATTAAGTGCTGTACTGAATATATCAACAAGATTTTAAGTATGTATTGTTTGATCACCAGAGTGATAGACCAGTAATGACATGGTTTGCTCAAAAAGATCGTAGGTTCAGGTCCTGTGTGGAGCCAAAGGTCCAATATTCTAATGTGTGTGGTTGTATGGTCAGGTGTATTGGTTCAGCTGTGACTCACCTCAAGCACAGCTGCAAAAGGGCTTCAAATTGGAGGAATAAATTAGCAACTGCTTTGATAGGCACTGCCATAAATCAAACACATTCAGATGAGCTCTCCTCATTTCCTGGAAAAGCAGTGTGTCTTCCATCAGCATAATGAGGGCCAACTTTTCAGCCCTTAAAAACTGGTGTCCCCATCTCACATCTCCCCTTTAGTCCTGCTAGATAAAACTAAATTTAATGAAAATACTGTCAGCAGAAATTAGTCATCACAAATCATATTAATCACTTTGTTTGCTAGACATAGACATCATTGAGATGGCTCAGCCATAGCTGCAAGGGCTGGGTGATAGGGTCCAAAATATCAATAAAGGTTCATTTTTGTTGTTTGTCTTTTCGGTCTTTGCAAAATTTCAAGCAATCCCCCCCCCAAACAAGTCTGTTATGTGATGTGATAGACAACTCCTTCAGTGCATAAAACCACTAGAAGATGCTTACTAAATACATGGTTCCTGTTGTGTTGTAATGGAGACTAAAATTGTTGCAGTCATGGACAATACAAATCAAGCTAGTTGTCGTCTGTGATAAAATTACTGCCAGGGGAAGACACTCTGCAAAGCAATCATACAAATGTGCTGAGATTTATAGACACGTTTAATGTGCAGAGGAGAGAACATATTAAACACATTACTGTGCAGTAACTTACTTTCATAGAGAACACACATGAGCTTATAGAGTTGACAATATGCCATTTGTTCTGGGTCTATTTGGATGCATTTCTACTGTGCATGATTATATTAAATAGTTGATTTTCAGTCACAATTACAATGTGTTTACTGCAAAGGATCATATCGCAATAACAAAAAAATCACAATTAATGGCCTCACCCTATAGTTTTTGCCTTGTAAACTAAAAACAGGACTCAGACTGAAGTGTGACAACAATCCATTACGCTTCTTTAATTTACCCTCCACAAAGACCGATATTTGGAGGCCTTTAGGTTTCTGTTTCTTTTCTTTGCCTCCTATGAGCACAAGAATATAATGTGTGTGCTTTTTAAAAATCAACTTTTGTGACACACACAAAAATGCTGCCAATATACATATGATATCTGTATATTATTAACACTAATCACGTGTTTGTGACAGGGAGTGAGTAGAAGCAGTCCACTGATGCATCTTTCAAAAAAGTGCACGTGTTTGCATTAAGGGAAGAGAAGTGTCTCAAAGCACTGCCGACACACCACAGTTGCCTTGATTTCGGCACATTTTTTGGGGGACACAATCCACATGTTTAGGTGTGTTGCTTGTTCCACAAATGCACAATCCTTACCCCCAATTCCACATAGTCTGTCCACACAGTATTACATACGCGTTGTGCACTCTGCAGCAAAATGGCCCCCAGTCTCACCAATCAGTGTGTTGCCACAGTGTGCACCTTGATCCATATCCATCCACGGAGCATGCTAACAGAGGACCCCATGCAGCATCGCTGGAAATACACAGAGAACCTTCTTTCAGTGGGAGTCACTTCAGCATCACATCAATCTCTGAAAAGCAGACCAACCTAACACAGAAAACAAGCACTCAGAGATTCAAAATTTCAAAATACAGCGGAAATAGTGTAAATAAAATAAGTGCCTACAGAAATCAGAATCAGACAGGAAATATAACCTGTTGTTTGCATGTTGTTCTTCTTGTTATCTCATAAACTCACAAATATTCTGTGAAGTTATGGTTCTTTTATATTATTTGTTGATCCCATGTTTCAATCCTCCAGGTCCAGTTTACACTGTACTCCCTGTTGACAAGGACACATGCCGTCAGTTGGTGCATTACTTGAGATCTGAGGTCACAAGTTGCAACTCCTTGCCAACGTGACTAAATCAAGCTTTCACTCTGATAGCTTTAAACGATATATAAGATACAATGCCAGCTGGTGTTATTTAAGGGGACAAATACTGAACTGAAATAATGCTTCCAAACCTTTTTTTGAGGAGTGTATATGCCTTTTTGTGGCAGTATCAGCCTGTGTGGTATCTGACATTGAAGCATCATAGTTGAACAGAAATAAGAGAACAGGTTGAGATGTATGACAAATTCTCATGGTCTGATTATAGAGTAAAATGTGACTTTTGCTTTAAACTGTTTGAGTGTGACTGACATAGCAGTTGGTGTTGGAAATGCAGTGCATCCGCGCGTACAGCTATGCTAAATGTATAGAGAAATAAGGAGTGACCTGCCATCATTTAAAACAGAGATTGCAACCATCAAAATAAAGATAAAAAAGTATTATGCTTATCCAAAGCACAGTCACAATTATGGTGCCTCCACAGTCTATATTCATTTTTTTTCTCAAAAAACCTCTCAAACATGATTGCCAATTGTAAGTTATTTTTCCTGCTGTCTTTGATATTTCTTTACCCTGAAGTTTTTTTTTTAACCTGTTCCTCATACTGGCGGGAGTCTAATTGCTTTTTAATTGATCCTAAAACAAGTAATGGGTGTGTGTTTATTATTATTCTCCCACACTCATTTCACACTCAAGTCTTCTTTGTTTTGATGTAATGTTATGTAAATGGTCTCCCACTTTTTCACTGTGTTAAATTTTATAATGTTTAATTTGTGTGGACAAGGCTGTGCGATAAGTTTTCACACTTTTTTTTTTTTTTTTTATAAATCTACTACTTTTTACTTTGTTTAAACCAGTCGTTTTCACAAGAGAGCAGTTGGTCCTGATTAAGGAGGTAAAAAAAAAAGTAAATATTTCAGCAGCACTAATATGCTGCAGGAACTTCCACTGCTAAAGGCTCTCTTGAGTTCACCTCTCTCTTCATCACTTTAAACTACACCCTTTTCTGGAAGCAGTCATTCTCTGAGGAATTTCAATGGAGGTCAATATTGCAGCACTGCTACAAGTCTACAATAGCCTCCATATTTAGGACTTTCCTTTCTGGCTTTCAGAGTGCACCACTATTATACTCAAACAGAACAATCTGAGTTTTAGCCATTCTCTGTACCTGCAGAAAAGCTCACTGAAAGGTTGATTCAGCCTAAAGGCAAAATTCACAAAAAAAACCTCCCGTTTCCAATGAAGTTGAAATATTTTGTGAAATGTAAATAAAAGCAGAATACAATGATTTGTTAATCCTTTTCAACCTATATTCAATTGAATACACTACAAATAGACCTCCGCCAAGAAGCTCAGTTCCACCCATAAATTGTGATTTCCACCCAACATTATAGTTCTATATTTACTTCGTACGCACATTATGGAATAAAAAATATCAATCTGCAAGAAGTGTGATTATTGTTGGCATAAATATCATCCAGTCGAGTGACCTAATTAGTAGTGGGTCTTGCAAACTCGTCGGCTGAACCAATTTGCTGCTGCTTGTACAGATGTTGTGTTGTGTGCCGCAGCGCTTCCAGTGGGCGATGTCGCCAGCCTGTTGGTCGGAGCAAAACCACGGCGCTTCAATGTGCAGCGCATTCGCTCTATGTGGAATTTGGGGGTTAGGTGTTTACTCACTCACACAGACTTCTGCTATGATGGACTATTTCCATATTGACATTATCAGCAACCTTGTTTTGAGTGATTAACAGGCACGTCTGGAGGGACTGCGAGCGAACAGAGCTGAAGGGTATGATTCTCTCACGTTAATGGGCTCACAGTGATGTTACTAGTAGTTGTGAGTTGTCAAGGACTGGGATGTTTATTAGAATTTCTGGAGAGCCTGCTGCCTCAATTTATCTTAGAAACCAAGGCTTCCAGGAACAGCACCAGGCTTTCTCCATTGGCAAAACCTCTCCTCCTCTCGGCTGTGTCTGTGAGCAGAACTGCATGCCCCTGCTTTCAGTGCTGATTGGCTGTTCGCCGTGCCATGCCTCTGCGTGTAACCAGAGCATGTAACCAATTGGATGGTGCTGTGGGTGGGACAAAATACGGCCCAGAGTTAAGTTACAAGTTTTTTGTGAAAATTTTGGGAATTTTTTTGCATTCAGACAAATATGCGGATCACCATCAAAATTTAATGGCTTCTCGGATCAAACCGCACCTCAGTTAAAATTCTGAAGTAAATCCATCCAGTAGTTTTTTGCGTAATGTTGCTAACAGACAAACAAACAAACAGACAAACAAACTGACAGGCCCTGGCGAAAACATAACCTCCTTGGCAGAGGTAATAATGTTTTGAGTTCTAACTGATAAACTGGGACAAAGTTGACAAAGGACTGAAGAGTTGAGGAATACCCAAAAAAGCACAAGTGAAAAGGTTAATTTAACACAGGTAAATGTCATTAGACCTAAAAAGAAGCAACCCCAAAAGGCTCAGTTGTGTAGAAGCAAGGATGGGCTGAGGATCACCACTTTGTGAACAGATGCATGAGCAAATAGTTCAACAATTTAAGAACATTTCTCATACAAATAAGGGAATTTGGGGATTTCATCATCTAAAGTCTATCATATCATCATGAATTCTGAAAATCTGGACTAATCTCTGTATGTAAGTGGCAAGGCTGAAAGCCAACACTGAATGCCAATGACCTTAGATCCCTCAGGCGGTACTGCATTTAAAACCAACATCATTCTTCAAGGATATCACCACGTGGGCTCAGGAACACTTCAGAAAACCATTGTCAGTTAATAAAGTTTATTGTTACTTCACAAGTGCAAGTTTA
The DNA here is from genome assembly GCA_037902135.1 of Cetoscarus ocellatus. NCBI lineage: Eukaryota > Metazoa > Chordata > Actinopteri > Labriformes > Labridae > Cetoscarus > Cetoscarus ocellatus. The sequence goes on along the minus strand of JBAMNC010000677.1, from coordinate 1,445,353 downwards.
AACTCCATGCAAAGCAAAACGGATCAACAACACCCAGAAACACCACTGGCTTCTCTAGGTCAGTGCTTATCTTAAATGGACTGATGCAGAGTAGAAAATTGATATAATCTGATGAGTCTGTTTTTTTCAATTGTTTTTGAAAATTGTTAACGTCATGTCTTTGTTGATTAATAGGGAAAGGACCATCCAGACTGTTATCAGCACAAATTTCAAAAGCATCTGTCAACTGATACGTCCATCAAGCAAGACTGGAAAAGAATTCCACCAACAAAGCTTCAACAATTAGTGTCCTCAGTTCCTAAATGCTTATAGTGTTGATAAAAGAAGATGTGATGTAACACGGTAGGAAACATGCCCCTGTCCCAGCTTTTTTGGACTGTGTTGCAGTGAGAGATTTTTTAGAAAACAAACAAACAAACAAACAAACAAAAACAGAGAATGTTCATCAGTATGAACATTAAATATTTTGTCTTTGCAGTGTATTCTATTAATCATTGATGGAAATGGATTTGCAAATAATTGTATTCTGTTTTGTTTACACTTCAGACAACAGCCCAACTTCACTGGAATTTGGGTTTGAAATATATATATCACAATGCTCATATGGGCACCAATACTTGGGATAAAAGCCTGAATAGAATAAAAAAATGTCATTTAATGTATAATTTGAATGGTTCTGATCTGATCCAGCCCCTTCAGATACCTGGTAACTAACATAAGAGTGTTATTTGAAGATCATTTCTCTGATCAGTATCCATGTGCTCAGTTCTGACTCATGTCTTACTTTTGAAGGTTAAAAACTTTCCTCTGTCTCTCTTTCTCGGTCTTATCAACTGCATGTCTGAAGCTGCTCCTGCAGACTGCACTGTCTCACTGTGCGTGCCTCCAGGATGACTTTGAACCACTGAGCCTTCAGTTTATCCGGGAACAGGTCGGATCGCTTACTGTAAAAGTCCATCGTTGTTGTGTGGGATGAAGATATTTTGAAACATTTTGTGTTGATAGGTTATTATTGTCCACTGCTACAAGTGGACATGGCCTCAAAGGGGTCATGATCTGCCTTAACTCTTTTTCATAAATTTCATAAATTCAGTGACTGCTAAAGTATATTCAAAATCACTCATGTTTAAAAAACTTCAAGTTTTTAAATGCTAGATATCCATTATCAGCTTCAAATCTCTGCCTGAGATCATCTTTTAGTGCTCCTGTCCATTCCCCATATGGACCCAGTCTGCTTTGCCTTCAGTGTCATGTTTTCAAGTGCTCTGCATCCTTTCTACAGTTCAAGAAACTATCTCATTTTTTGTTGTTTTTTTAATAAAAACAAGTGGAAACATGCATTTAAACTGGCACTTAAAGGTCCCATGTCCTGATGGGTTTGACCATTTAATTCCTGTCTTTGGTGTCTATTAAAGCAAGGATTGCAATTAAGTTAAATAAAAATATTTTAAAATGACATTTTTGTCTCTGTAGGGGATCAGATATTGCTTCTTTTCCCTCCCCCGGGGGAACTCTCGAGTCTGAGGGGGCTGGGAGGCTACAAGAACCAATGATAAAGGACTCTGTGCTGATTGGCTGCCCAAATATTGTCTGATGAGAGGAGGGAGAAGGGGTTACATCAGATCTTCAAAACAGTCTGTAGGTGGAGGCTGTACATCTCTGACATCATGAACCCCAGGAAGCAAAAAATGGAGCATTTTAAGGGACAATGTCTTGAAGATGCATTGAGCATCTTAGTGAAAGGTGTACTTTTTTTCTGGTCCCCAAGGCCCTTCAACAACATATATATATATATATATATATATATATATATATATATATATATATATATATATATATATATATATATATATATATATATATATATATATATATATATATATATAAATATATATATATATATATATATATACATATATATATATATATATATATATATATATATATATATGTATATAGATAGATAGATAGATAGATAGATAGATAGATATTTATACACATATATTAACTATCTTGCAGAAATTCTCATCAGGATCTGTAAAACAGCCATAATGATCACCTCATTAAAAAAAAAAAAAAATAATAATTCCAATCACAACAATTTCAATCAGGCTTACAAAAACTGCACAAGCAATATTAGCTATTAAGTACTGTTTAAACTGGTTTATCACTTTTGTTGTACCTCATTTATAATTAAAGGAAATTAATGTAGCTACAGTTACTTTGTCTCTTTGATTAAGACTGATTCTATGGTTGAAAGGCTGCCTTTGTTGCAGCTGGAAAACACTGTGCGTCTGAAGCAGTGTATACGCTGTTGCATCATATAGGATCAGAACTCTCTCTGATAAAGAATTTAACACTTTCTCTAACTGGGACAGCACTTGTGAAGGGTATATGTTTTTGTGCCCCAGTTAAAGCTTGCATTTTCAATTCTATATTACATTTTCCCACCCCAGAAATAGCATTAACATCCCCCCTCTCTGCACACACACTCACACACACTCCCTTAGTGTTTCACCACAAAGAAACCAAGCAGCAGAGCCAAAGGGACTAACTGTCAGAGGAGTCTCCTACATGCATCAATGCAACCTGATGGGCCAGAACCTACATTTTTTTTCCCCCGTGTGTGCCTGACTGGGAGGAAATGCTTTCAGATCAGCTTCAGTCTGTCCATCTCAGTTAGCAAGTGCTGTTCTTGCCTTGCAAGTGGGAGAGTGACAAATTAATTGGTTCACCCAGGTACAGCAAAGATTGGCATATTACTACAATCAAATCAATGTTTGGAGTAACAGAACACAGCGTCTTCAAACAGCCTTTTCAATCAAATGAGCGAACAGAGGCAGGCGTATATAGAGCACTCTGCTGCATGCATACAAAGATGCCAAATCACACAGACCTACTTAGAGTAACAACACATTTAAGCATATAAACATTCCACTCCTTGCCCATATCATTTTCCATCCACCCAACTATTTCAAATTCCCATCTGTTTTCTCAGTATTGGTCTGTTTACAGTGTACATGCTTTGAAGAGTATATGCCAGAGTAATTTATCCATGGTCTGATGGGCACCAAGGCCCGAGGCTCCGCTCCTATGAGACCGTGCTCCATTTGAAACACACTCATCCTGTTTGTCACCACCATCTTGGTACATACAGTGTGTTTTTCCTCACTATCTCATGTGATGTGTGTGCCAGGAATAGGAGCATAAATAAATTATTGATGCCAGACACTGTTCTGTATTTAGTTATCAGCCAAGCTTAATAATGCTGCCGTCTATTCAGGTTTTCCCAAAGGCCTGAGCTGCAGTGACTGAGTATGTTTAGTAACAACAAAAAATGTTGAAAGGGGAATGTTCCAGATAGTGCTTTAGTCCTGGGAAGCCTGTTTGGAAATCTGCATTGTGGTCCTGAGTGAAAAAGCAAAGTTTATATGAAAGATTTTTTAAGCGTTACTAAATAAGACATGTGCATGTTTGTGCAAGGAACATAGTAATATCTGTAGCAGGAACTTGATGTATTCTTCAGTCAAAGCCAGAGGCCCTCAGGAATGAGGAGAATTTTGAAAGCACTCAAAAAGCAGTCACACTAGTAAAGATTAGACCTTTTCTTTAAGATGGACCTTTTTAGTTGTATACGTTCATGAAAAAAAATGCCACGACTAAATAATCAGACTTCCCAAATCAAAGATATTCTTCAATTTTAGAGAAGAACCAAAGAGTGAATGCATTCCAAGAAGCCAGAGGGTCTCAGCTAGTAAACAGTTTGACAACCCGGTTCTCGATAGCAGCCAGAGTAATAATCATGGCTCGTGATAGTTTTCCACACAAATCCTGAATGAGATACAAGAACAGAGTGGCGGAAGTAGCTGGTCCCTTGCCTATGCAGCAGTCTCAGGCACAAATTATCTGCCTACATGGCAACAATAAACAAGCCATGTCTGTGTGGTCACTATGGAAGACATCCATCAAAGTACAAAAAATATAAATGTTGATCTCTATAAACTTTCAGGAAATATTTGTGGAGATGTACATTGCTCAGCTTGGGCACTTAGATCACCACCACACCATATATATGGATGTGTACATCTCTCTCTCTCTCTCTCTCTCTCTCTCTCTATACATATATATATATATATATATATATATATATATATATATATATAAACATATAAAAGTTCTGCCTGTGTTTGTTTCCAAGCAGTGCTCCATTTGCCTTCACTATCACACAGTTAATACACCATGTACCATGTAACACCGAAATGCAGTCATGCAATAGGGAGTGACATCTATTACCTATAATCTTGTTCACTTGTGCTTAAGGTTATCAAATGAGCTGATGGGAGTTAAGACTAAACAATAAAATTGCCAAGTTAATAAAAAATTACATCGATCAGGTGCACATTGTATTAAAATAGGATGAGAGCTGACCCTAATGTAACAGCCAAGACAAACCTATGAAAAATCACAGTACATAAGCCTGTTTGAAGCTCTGTGCTCTGGAAATGTGCGCCTTATATGCTCCTTAAAAAAAAGCTTGGAAATGTTATTTATAGCCACACTGTGTGGTTTGTTCTCCCATCTAGTGGTGAAACTGTATTTTGTGCGTTGCAACCGCTGAACTCTACAGTAGCCAGTATGTGTCTAGAAGCTATGTCAACATGTCATCCAACACTTCTTCAAGTTTTCTTTCTGGTGAAGAGGTACTTTTTTTAAAACAAAATGCAAAATGCAATAAATCATTAGCGCAAGGTTTTCAAATCTGCTGGGGCAGTCACAAGCGTGTCTGTTCCTTCTCTATTTCAGTCATTTTGGCTCTAAGTGAAAATGCGTTTAGCCTTAGCCAGTAGTACTACAACGTGCTTTATGTCTGTTCATAGTTTTTGCTGACCGGAAGGACTTGGAAGTCTGTGTAGGACTTACCCGCTCTAGTAAATACAGATAAGAAATTCTTTGCTCAGGAGGACAAGTCAGATTGTTGGCAGAGGCAATTTGACACAATTGAGGACATATTTATCAATGTAGACATTGTTTTTAGCTCATATATTACATAAAACGCTACACATTGTCCCTTTAAGTCAATTATTTTCCTCTTTTTAAATATATTAATAGATGTTGTGTTTTATATCAGTGGAAAGCCTGACTAGTCACCTGTTCATCAAAGTAAAATTTGAAAGGATCTAATCTAATCTAATAGAAAAGATACTGATCCATCAACATGCTTTATATATACATACAGACTGTGTTGTCAAAGACAAATGCATACTAGCAGAGGAGAAACCTTAACTACCTCCCACGTGTCACTGATGGAGGTAATGACGCATGTTTCAAAGGACTTATAGATTTATGACATGGATTTATGACCTGCAGTATAATCAGCCTCTGATGAAGTGTTTATCACAGCCGGGTGCTCATTAGCTCCCTTTTTACAGACGAACCAGGAACACATGCGTCCTGTGTGTCTGTTTATTTCCTTATTAAAGTGTTGCAGATGTCATGTCCGTTTCTGGAGCTATGACATGGCTAACTAAAGAAGAATTTATGCAAATGTGAAACAATGAGGTGCTTTCTGGGTACTGAGATCAACAGTAACTTGCTTTTTAGAGAAAACTTATTTTCTTGACTATTTGTTAAAGCCCCTGTGAGGAACTCTTAGTTCATGTTGATTTTGAGGACTTCTTTGGAGTAATGTTATTTTACATGTAGAAACTACTGTTCTTTTTCTTGTTTCTTTTCTACTAAAAATAATAATAATGAACAATGATAATAAAATTCAGACTACATCATCCTTTCTCATTTTTAGATCCAAAATATCACCCACTTCAAATAGTTATGGGGGACTTTTTATGCAATTCTATAAATTAAACAAAACTTGAAACAGGAAAGAGACTGAGGAATGGCATGCAGGAAAGGAGTCACAGATTGGAATTAAACTGCATCAGTGCATAATGTGCACAGACATAACCACTGGACCAGTGGGCATGGCATTTGTTTTGCATACAAAGTGGGAAAAGCAGTGTGACTAATGATGTAAGGATAGTCCTTACTCTGTGTATGGATAAGCTGGCTTACAAATACTTCAGTGTGAACTTCAAACAAACATGAAAATCACAATATTCAACAACAAATCATTTGAACTGAAACAAAACTAAGGAATGGAACTGTAGGTGTGAAAGCACATCTAGGGATAGGTGTATAATTTTTTTTTTTTTTTTGCATTGTAAGGTAAGGTTTATTTCTTGGCCCCCAAATCAAACATAACCAGTTTTTCCAATTGTAACAGTGTGCATCACAAACAAAGATCAACTTACAATAGAATACAAGAATATATATACATACACACACACACACACACACACATATAGGGCTCTAAGTTCCTGGCGCAACTCAGGGTGGCGCACCCCGTGCAGTGGTATTTTCGTCCGGCGCCCCGCCGTGCACAGCCAATTTGGTAGACTGGCTGCGCCGAGATGGGTGTGACGGCGCACCAGGGGGAGGTGTCGACAGATTCAGCTTGGCGCAGTGACAATTTCCTGCCAAAAAAACGCGCGAAATGTGCACTGAAAGCTCGTCAGCTCCAACCTGGTCTATTCTCGGTGCAGGAGAGGTGCACCCCGGGCAGTGGTAATTTGGCTGACAGGGGCACAGTTAGCACACGTCACCAAAACCTCACAGGCAGGTATCCATAGTGTCAGGCACATTTCAATGCAATAAACAATCACAGTGACCACTATTTAATGTAACCGTCTGAACCAGCACATACATTTGTATCTATATTAATTGTCCCGTCACATCTGATGTCAGATCAGAGACGTTTGTCATAACTAAAGAGTTCACATCTCTCAGCCAACCACAAACAGCCACATCATCCGATACGGAGTATCCGGCTTCTCTCATCTCATGAAATTCAAAAGAAAAGAAAAAAGAGAGAGACGCTCGCTGAATAAATGTAAGTCACTCGGTGTCTTAAGGATTTACCTGTGATTGCCCATATTTCCCTCATTTAATCTTTATTCCTAACGTGATCTAAAAAGATGGAGTACATTATTGCAAGGAGGGTGAGGAGGAGATATATTTTCACCAAAGGTTCTGCTATTTGGCAATGACAGACCAGGAATGAAGGTGGATCACAAGCATGATGAATGGATTAGCCTGCTGCTGTGTTTAGCTGTGTTTGACAGCGGCTCTGACCTTCTTTGCCACCGAGGTGAAATTGTCACTGCGCCTCGCCCACGGCGCATTTAAAGGCGAGGAGAGGTGTTCATTTGATTGGTGAAGATCACATTCGGCTGTGTTAAACCCTACTCTCCTCCCTCTCTGCCATTTGCGCTGGTGGGAGAGACGGAGGCGTGGGTGCGCCTCCCTGCGCCAGACTGCGCCATGAACGAAACTTGCAAAATGCCCTGGACACACCCCGCTACTGCGGCGCAGGGCAGGTGCGCCCCGCCTGCGCCTGGTCTACGAAATTAGAGCCCATAATATTTAAGTACTCAACCTAATCCTGTCATATAAAGATAAAAACAAGTAGAAGTTCATCAATGTATTACTTTGATGACATAAAGGAAGTTTAAGTTCCGGTTCACACTCAAATTGAAATTTTCAGCATTAAAAAACTTGAGTCAAAGAAAACCAACACAAGCCTGCTGTCATCCAGCCCACACTGGTTTACATAAATCTCACCTCTGACAACAACATGTGAAAAATAGCCAATCACAGTGTAGAATCTGGATTGGCTCACACGGTGGTCACCAAAATTCCGAAGAGCCTTGGCCCAAATTTGGTCATGTCCCTGCCCCAGCATGTTGCGCCTCCCTTGTCATGTGTTCTTTGGGTGGTTGAACCCCACTATTTGAGAATTCGCAGCTGTCTGTTTAAACTCACAACAATTATAAATTCAAAAGAAGGCAATATTATTGTATTATTTCAGATTTAACATTAAAAATCTCCTGTTGGATGCTGGTCTGACGGAGTCGATAGCAACCAAGCATTTCCTTTAAATAGTATGAAGTGGCTGGGTTTGATTCCTGCCTGTGGCCTTTCTCTAACCCCCCTTTCACAAGCCTATCTGCTCTCTCTCTCTCCTCTGTCCAATAAAGGCTGAAAAATGCCAGAAGAAATATTAAAAGAAAAACGTGTGCGTGTGTTCATCATGAATCTTACTCCTCTCTGAAATCGCAGAAACTTTTGGCCTTGGGAACCAGGACGTACCCAACTTCTAACTCTGTTCTGTGTTTTTGGACTTATTCCTGCACCACTCTACAGTCACTGAATACCTGCACTAAAAAAAATCCTCACAAGGACAGAACACCCACTCCACAAACTCATGCACACACAACACAAGAAAGCCTACATAAAGACAACATCAGCAGAATTAGTGGCAATAAATAAGACCAGGGCAACAACCCTAAGACCAGTCTTCACCAGTGCTGTCCTAAAATCAACTCACACTGGTTTAGCCTGTTTCATTTGAAATCTCCCACAGAGACAAGACGTAAAGAAAACTCCAAACCCACTGTAGAGCACAATAAAGGTGTAGAACTGATTCAGAAATATCTCATGTGGCTTATCCAACAGCTCTTAAATAAAATATTCACAACTACATGTATATACAGCGCTGTGCATTTTTAAATACTTGTGTGCAGTAAGCAGAACTAAGGAGGCTCTTCAAAGTCATTGCTTATTCAGCAGAGTGTGAAGAGGCTGGATAAATAAGATTCTATTACCACCTTTAAGCAGCTATGCAAAGACAGTGGCCCTTTTTATAATCATCAGAATTGTCACCGCCTGCCACCTTTTCAAATTATGATGGATCTGCATCTGGGACTAAATAATTGGCTGCGAGTGACTTTTGTTGGGTGGATGAGTTTGAAATATGATGACTGCACATGGGCATTAGTGAGGAAAAAACCCTACTCCCATCTTCCTTTGTTCTTCTTTTACACACAATGAAATCTGACAAAAAGTCTCTTCACCCATAAAGATAATTTCCAGAGGAAGATCTCATTTTATTTTTAAACTTTGTAAAAAGAAATGCCTTCCAATGGATTCTGCAGGAGAAACAAGACAGATGGAATATAAAATTGGGAGATACAACTCTTTTTACCTGTATCCAAAGGCGACCACATCACATCCATCACCAGCAGCACTTGGCACCCTTTCTGAGAGAGTAATGCGTCTTGGTTAGCCTTCACAGCCCCTTGAAAACATTTGCCATCGTTCTGGTTCAACTCCAAGTGCTTCTAAAGACCCCTCAGTACAGACCTGTGATGCCCAAAGGAGGAAGTGGTGAGGCAGCACGGCTGCATGGTGGGTTAGTGTCCAGAGCACCAGTGCACAGCATTAATTGCTGAATCAGTGTGTGTAGAAGGGGATTCAGCAGTGGTAGTAATTGGGAGGGGGAGCCCGCTGACAAGGCAGTTGAAACTTTGTTGAGGGACTAATGGCTGGGAAACTCAGCATCAGTAGGGATAACCACCTTGAGGAGATCCTACATGTGGCTGAAAGAGAAGTTAGTTTTGTGCTGACAGGTTGGTCAAATAGAAGGTGGTGCTGAAAATCTGCTGCCCATTGCAACATTTGGAGTTTCCCAACAACTTTCCCCTTAATATCATGCAATACATGCTCTTCTGGTCAGGGGCGTCGAAAAGGGGAGGAAAAGGAGAAGGATTCTAGGGGCCCATGATTGACAGGGGCCCAGAGAGGCCCCTAATACAATTATAATACTGACAAAAAATATTTTATACACTTTTTATTGGTAACACCAAGTTTATATGTTTTGCAAAGATTTCTCAAGCCTCCCCCCCACCCTTTATTACCTCCACCAAGGAGGTTATGTTTTTGCCGGCGTTTATCTGTCTGTCTGTTTTGTTTGTTTGTGTTCAAAAAAACTTGAAAAGTTCTGAACGGATTTGGATGAAATATTCAGAAGAACTGATTACATTTTGGGGGTGATCCGGGTCACCGTCTGGATCCAAGAATTTTTCAAAGGATTCTTTAACATTGCCAGATAGCACCATTTTCGCCAAAGTGGACCGAAGCTGCTTGGCAGAGCTCTGCGCTCTCAGAGTGCTTTTCTAGTTTATGTAAAATTGTTCAGTCCACCTGCTCTGTCAGACAGCCTGCAGAGCGCTAACTTTTCACAGACAGCGAGTGGAGGAACAGAGGCAGAGACGGCAGGATGCCTCAAAAATCTGGGAGCAAGAAACAAACAGAAAAAAGGCTCAGACAGGAGAAGGAAGCAAGGGGTCAACAGTATGTCACCCAGCTCTTTCATAGGCAAGGTGGGTCTGTTAGTGGTTCATGTGATGGAAAGTTCTGGAGCATTAGCCTGTTTTCTGTTCCTAACGTTGTCCATAGTTAATGAACTAGTTCACTTTTCTCCCCATACTAACTCATAATTTCTGAAGAAAACTCTGGACATTTCACTGTTGTTTTAGTTAAACAATCAATGCAGGCAAACATTTAGAAAGCTGCTATGCCCATAGTCAATCGTTTCCCCCACAGACACGTCAAGAGGAGCAGCAGCTGTCTGTCAGTCCCCTCCTGCCCCACCTGAACAAGCTCAGGTACCCCCTGAGGAGGGAGGTGAGCAGCTTTGTGTTACATTAATCGATTATTATGGAGGAAAAAAAACCAGAGAATAAAAAATCGGTCTGAAATTTAAAAAGTCTATAGTCCGTATTTATTTCAGAACGATTTTAATGATTTAAAAAGCATCAGCTATCTCTGAAGTATAATGTTTGGTCAGTAGTTTGGGACGCTGCTCTGCAGTAGAAACAGAGGACATTTGTAGTTCATGCAGACAGGGTGACTGCTCTCAATCTAATCAGAGAAATGTTTACATTGTCTGGAAATCAGATGATTAAATAGCAACCACATAGCCTCATGTATGTATTTTTTCACCACAAATCTAATGCCATCACCTGTGAGCCTACAGTTTTGGAGATAAATTAAACCTGCATGTGGGGCTACATGTTCAAATTACAATATATCATGAAAGGCAATTGGCCATTTTGTTCTTGATGGAGTTTTCTCCACGGATTTTAAAATTGCATTTCATTTTAATGAAAGAGGTTATTTTGTATTTAAGTTTTGTGTTTTCTGGTAATTATTTCAAAGAGAATTTTATGTTCAAATATTTAAAGAAAGATGTTCTTTTGGAATATAGAGTATCAGTCTTGCAGCAAATAATTGAATCCAAATGAATTTCATTGTGTTTTCAGTGCTTCCCCCAAGTAACTGTCATGTTGTTCTTTTCACAAATATAGGAGTGATAGTCAAAAATATCATTAAATTGTATTTTTTTGAAAAACAGTATCAAAATTTTCCAGCGGCCTTACGGCTGGCTTTGGAGGGCCCAGTAAGATTTCTTTTCATGGGGCCCGAAATCCATGGCAGCAGCGCTGCTTCTGGTAACACACTCTCTTTGTCCCATAAACTCCTCACTCATTATAAAAAAATAAACATACAAACGTTGAGCTAAGAAACTTTTTGTACATCGTTTTTTGTATCATGAATGCTTTAGCTGTGATCCAGTTGTTAGTTTATAATATTCTGAAGTGCTAAAACACTAGCGCTGATGGTGTATCTATTTGTCGCAATAACATGAATTGAAATAAATGAATGGAAAAAATTGGCTGTTCTGAGATTACACAAGTAACTTATATGACTAAAAACTGCTGATAAAGTACTCTAAGTCCTCAAGAGACACTCAAGAGAGTGAGAAAACAAGAGATCAGGAGAGGGCAGGAGGGTTAGAAAGCCTGTGCTTATGAATAACTGCCACTGGTGGTTGTATGCCTTGGGGGTGTGTTTGATCCCGACTACCCCTGTACAGTCAGCTGCAGTCCAGGTCGCCGTTTAAAGGGTCCAGTTAACAGGAGTCCACAGGGATCTGCTCAGACAGAACAACCATTAACTGTTTAGCATTAGAGGTGAGAGTATTTAGCCCTGCTTCTGACTGTCTATATCCAAATGTCTGCATTGCTTTCCTCTGTCCCTAAACTCCACAGAAAAGCCTGTGAGGATATTCAACACATTCACATTTGTTATTGACAGCTAGTCTCTCATGATCTGTGCACTTGCTAGGTGCTGGGATTAATGTTAGTGATCTGGAAATTAAACAATCCGGAGGACATGTTTTTAAGAATTATCTAACTGTATTTTAGGCCAGAACAACCAATATCAACCACACACAGTCAGTATTGTGCACACCACCTGAGACCACTTGAGCATTGAGATGTGTGAGTGTAAAAAATAACAAGTCTTAACTCTTGTCTTGTAATACAGGTTGTCTCAACTTTATTGCAAATTAGCAGGGACAAAACAGCATTACAAATCATTCTCTTGAGTAAATACTGATAACAAATCATAATCAGTGTATGGTCCTGCCCCCCCTTCTTGCCAATAATTGTGCCTTTTCTTCCAATCAGACCTTTCCCGTGGATACCAGGTCCGTCTTTCCCAGTATGACCCAGGAGGTCCTTCTCCATAAGCCCTGTAGCACCTCACAATTTAAGATATGAGATCATTATTAGGCCTGAACTGTGACCTCAACCTCTGATCTTCTTGACAAGGGGTAGCAGGTAGGGATCAAGAGTCTTATGATGGGATAGGGTCACCTTAACCCATCATAAAACTAGAAATGGACTCCGAAAGCGCAGACCTCCGCCAAGCAGCTAAGATACACTTCTGGATCACCACGCACTCCGATTGGACGGCTGAGTCTCCGCTCATGTCTGTCCATGTGAAGAACTCCTAAACTGGCATTGCAGGGGAAGCTGAGAAATGATTAGTGACATAGGCCTGAAAAACAATGACGTAAAGGGGGCAGAACCCTCACAGCAGCCGAGGAGAAATGAATGGGATTTGCCATTATAAACTTCAGTGTTTTTTGTGATGTCAATCTGGATGGGATCCAGATGAAATTTACCTTGATGATAGAGTTATATTATATATTTTATCCTGTAATTTTTTAAGCTGTCATCAAGGGATGTCAGACATATGATTTTTTTTTAAATACGGCCCAATGTTAAGTTATGGGATTTTTAGAAAATTTCTGTAATTTTTTGCATCCAGACAAATATGCGGATCACCACCAAAGTGTAATGGCTTCTTCCTTGGACCAAACCACACCTCCGGTCAAAATTTTCATGTAAATCCATCCAATAGTTTTTGCGTAATCTTGCTAAGAGACAGACAAACAAACCCTGGCGAAAACATAACCTCCTTGGCGAAGGTAAAAATCTGCTAAGGACCTCACTTTGATATGAGGCAACCCTGCATGAATGGCTGTGATGTGAAACCATAGAGGGCACGCGTGAGTAGTCCCTGTTTTCATAAAATCACTTTGCACTGGCAACATCCACACCAGTGAAAACAATGGTTTGCACTTTCAGATCTACTTAAGATGCCTTTGTCATGTAAACAAAATGCCAACATGCATCCAGATTTTATCATTTTTCAGCTAAACAAGTCATGTGAACAAGGCCTGGATGGTAACAAAAACAACAAATTCTATCTTTTGTTTGTCTCTAAATGAGTTTGTATTATTTGAAATCTGACAATCTGACGACCCATTTAGAATAAAATGTCTAAAGATATGAAAGTATACTGTTACATGTAATGGGGAAACATTTTGGTCTACCATACATAAAAAACACTGAAAAAATAGTAGAATCATCATATTACTCACTCTCCAAAGCTCTTTATTAACTTTACAAATTGCAGTGAATTTAATAATGATAAACATCCAGTAGTGATAATTTATTTTCAGATAATTAATTATTTCTTCCTCCCTCTTTTCAAAGACGTTCTTGTCAGGTTAATCGGTGGTTTAAATTGGTTTATGGTTGGTTTGTCGCTATAAAGCACTCCTGTGATTGACGAGTGACCTTTACGAGGTGTACCCTGACTGTCCCCCAATGACAGCTGGGATTGGTTTCAACCCTTGGCCACCCCTAGTAGGATAAACAGAATACATAATGGATAGATGGATGAAAAGACAGATAATTATTCCTTTGAGGATAAACCTTGAACCACTTCACAAGGCAATGAACGTGCAGTCAAGATAATTTAAGAAAACAAAAGATCAAGTTACACTGACAGTTTTAGTGATGGCAGCTTACTAAGTGAACAATTTAAGTGTAACTGCCGAGTGATCCCATGGAGCTGGGAGGTTTAAAAGAAAAATAAACATTTTTAAAGAGGAACAAAGGGTCTTTCCATTCCCAGAATGGGAGAACTGCAAGTCTGTTGAGTAGAAATAGCCCAGTGTTTCTGATCCCGAAAAAGGACATCTTTTCTTTATTTTTATTTGATAATTTTTTAAATTTGTTTGCTGAAATGTTTGAATCATAAAGTGTTTCTTCTAATACATTAAAACCATAGAGCAGATGTTAATGTAAACACTGCCTCCACTACGTCCCAGTTTGTTAGTCTTAAATGTGCCCACAGGCAAACAACAGGCATTTCATAACAGTTATGTGATAAATTCTGCCCTGAGGGACAGTGAAAGAGTGTGTGTTCATGTTATGTTTGCTTGAATGTACGGTCCTCAATGCCTTGCCTTGAGCGTTGTCCTCTTCAATGACAGTATCTTTCATAATGCTCCAAAGACACTGTGTGACATCAGCCTTTGTTTACACACAAGACAAACGTGAATCCATCTACAAACATATTTAGACATGGTTATTCTGCCCCAACTAGACATCTGCATTCTTCGAAGAGTCTTCATCAATCAAAATACAGGTCGAAGGACGTCTGTCTCCCTTACAGCTGTTTGTAAATGGTTGATTTTCTCATGTAGCTCAGTCTGTGTGTGACTGACACAAAGAAGTGGGGTTTGTGAAGATAAATGATCCATGCTGTTTTGCCATGGTGCAGAAGAGACAGGCTGTTTGGAACATATAAAAAGAAAGATGTAGACTTCTTTCAGGACCTTCTGCTTTTCACAGACGCACAGTTGGAGATGTGTGTTTAGGGTGGATATGCTGAAGGTCATCTGAACAATCACATTTGTGGCTGTAATGCTGTAAGTACACTTGCTGCTAACTATGCAAGTATATGTTGGCTACTGAGCATCTCCTTCATCAGGTTAGTCTGTCAAAGATTGACACAACAGTATATGCAGTATATGCTATCTATACTCCTCAAAAAAAGTTTGGAATTGTTTTTGAGGTTATTTTAATAATATAAATTGGTTTTGTATTTGAAATTGTAGGGAAGCCTGATTAGTCACCTTTACAGCAAAGTTCAGCTTGTAAGGATTGTGCATTTGTGAAATGAACAAGAAAGCTAAACATGTAGATAGTTTCACACAAATATGTGTTAAACAACCTTTATTACACTAATGTGACATCATTACAGTGTAAATATTCTGATAATCTAGACTGTCCCGAAAAATGTGAAGTGTCTAATTTGATTGTAATTGATGTAGCTCCGGTTGTTACTTGACATCTGGACTGAGCAATTTTGATTACCAAGAGGGCCAGTTAAAACCTATTTTCACTGACTGTGGGCCACACTCTCAGATATCCGAAATGAGGAAAAAAAGATCTAGTAAACAAAAATAGAAAATATTAAACTTTCATAAACATTGTTTAACCTATAATAATAAAAACAAACAAAAATGCATAATTTAATGAGCAAGGAATAAAAAAATCCTCGATTTAATGCAATGAACAATGAGTTTACCAGTTTTCAAAGCACAAATTTATTACCTTTATCATTTTTGCCAAATAAAGTGTTTTTCAGTGCTTTCTATTAAATTGTAATGTTTTATAAAATATATTTCAAGATACAAAAAGCAAAACATATATCTACAATATCAGTTTCATGGAAATATTTCTACATATCCAAATTTGTGCATGGTGTTGTATTGGAGTAACCTGACACACCAGATGGACAGCTCCATATATCTGCCATCAAAATATTTCACTAGTCCATCTGGGAAAGAGCAGTTTGAAAATGTTTTCAGAGTGGAACTTTCAGAAACAACTGCAGCTGGTGATTGGATGATCGTCCTGCCCGTCACACTCATCACAGACCAATCCATATCAAGCCACAGTATGATGTAGCAGCTTGACCTGATTGTTAGCCGTTAGCTTGAACTACGTTTCAGTCCTTAGACTGTGGTCTTACATAAAATTATACCACACAGATGTATCATTTACCACTTACACACCTGGACAAAATTGATGGTATCCTTCCGTTAAAGAAAGAAAAACCCATAATGCTCTGAAATAACTTGAAACTGGCAAAAGTAATAATAACTAAAAATTTACTGAAAATTAACTAATAAAAATCAGACATTGTTTTTGAATTGTGGTTCAACAAAAACATTTTAAAAAACAAAGTAATAAAGCTGGCCTGGGCAAAAATGATGGTATCCTTAAGTTCATATTTTGTTGCACAACCTTTTGAGGCAATCACTGCAGTCAGGCGATTTCTGTAACTCTCAGTGAGACTTCTGCACCTGTCCACAGGTATTTTGGCCCACTCCTCATGAGCAAACTGCTTCAGCTGTCTCAAGTTTGAAGGGTGTCTTCTCCAGACGGCATGTTTCAGCTCCTTCCACAAATGTTCAATAGGATTTAGATCAGGGCTCATAGAAGGCCACTTCAGAATAGTCCAATGTTTTGTTCTTCACCAACAATTTTGTCCACATGTGTATGTGTGACATGAAGTTGGTCAAAGACAATGTTCACCAAGTTCTTTCAGTAAATTTCGGAGAACAGATTTTGTCAAGTATCACAGAGTAAGCATGACAACTATAGACTCACCAGCATGTCTTTGGAGGATTTCTGCGCTCTGTCCCAGTTTCCCAGCAGTGACCCCCGGTCGGGAGAAGAGCAAAAACATGGTTTCCCGTAAGAAAAGCTTTAAGTGACGTTCTTTGCTCCTCTTTTAAAGAAAAAAAATGAGTCCATTTCTGATTAAAACCGCAGATATTGCCGCATCCATGGAGACCGCTTCAGAAGCCGCTGTTGTTTTTTAAACATGCAGTCACTTCTTGCTGTTGTCACGTTCGCAGCTCCTGCCTCTCTTCACTGATTGGGCTGTTAAGCATTTAGCCGAGTGAAATCATTGGACAATGGAAGATGGCAAGACAGACATGCAGGATTTCAGACAATAAATCAGGCAGGTCCGTCTGCTCTGCAAGGCTAGTATTGGAGTTGAGATGCATTTGAAAGTTTTTGTCCTTTTGTCATGATTTCAATTTGTTTGAGTTTTTAGGAATTGACTGGTGGGCCGCATTGAGTGGTAGAGGGATGCACGCTGCCCCCAAGCTACCATTTGTCTATCCCTGCTCTCCATGCAGCATTGAAAAAAAATCAAAGTACCATATAATTGTCAGAAAATTAGAGTTACAACGGTTAGCCAAAACTCAACAGAAATTGATGCACAGATGCTCCTCTATAAGCAATAAAGGTTTTACATATTTGCAGACATATCTGGAGGAGGAAAGTTCACTTTACTTTTATTCTGAACATATAATTCATCACTAATTAGACTGCTAACAATGCACTGCACTGAAAAGCAAGCTTTGGCTGGAGGTGGTTTATGGCTAACAGCTGACTAGAATCACTGAAAAGTTGCCTTTAATACCCAGAGGAGAATATCCTTGTCAGCCAATAGTTATTCAGCTCTAAGATTGCCAGAGATATGATTTATTGTGGTATGATTTGTGAGTGAATTAAAACATTTAAATAGTAAATAAAATATGAAAGATTTATTTTGTGTTCCATATTCATTTCTCTGAAGACAGGTTGAGCTCCATCCAAATGCAGAGCAGGACAGCCAAGATCCCAGCCCAGAAGTGCGTGGTCCTATTGTGCCGCCACCGTCTGGGAATCTTTCTGACACAGCGTTTGGCACTGACAGCCTCTCAGGCATTATGTAGTGTAAGTGAATTAAACTAATGCATCCGTCTCCTTTCTGCTGTTGGGCAGTATTTATTAGTCTGATCTTCATCCATAAGTCTTATTCAGTGTCACAACTCCATCTTTTGTGCTGCTGCTGCTGTGAGGAAAAGGCAAGCGGCGCTCAATAACAGCCCGTTGCCTGCGTGATGAACGGATATGTGTGACATATCATCTTAACAGTGTGTGGAGAAGGAACTGTCCAGCCATTGTAAGGCTGGAGATATACAACACTCACTGTTAACTACTTGGATGGGGGTGCCTTCATTGGTTTAGTGCATTGGCTGTGCATGTCCTTCAGAATTAGTGTAACATGGATGCAAAATGCAGTGTCTACACAACATGTACGACCCGTGGGTGTAGAGGCAGAGGAGACAAGTCCACATGAAAGCAGAAACAAAAGTGTCATATAAGGTTTAAGACAAAGTTATCATGTCCACATTGCTCCACATGTAAATCACAAGCTATTCACTCACTACTGGCAGAAATATGTCTGTCAAACAAAGGTAAAAATGGGTTCATTTGAACTTTACCATCCATGTTGAAAACTCTAAAATTGAAAAGTTGGGTGTAATTTGTTCATCTACTGAGTGTGAAACCTGTTGATTTTTTTTTTAATTGATTAAATGGTTCATTAAATACATATCTAAATGAGGACATGTTGATGTGATTAGAAAAAGAATCACAAGGAGGCACTTGAGAAGAAATTTTGTGCTGTAACTACAACACTGTTAAAACAGTTGGCTGAAAGTCACAGTTAAAATTGTCATTTATTTTGCCATGACACCAAGAAAGTTTAACCACTGCACACTGCACAAAGGAAAATGAGAGCATTGGCCATTCTGACAACATTTACTGACTACCTGCCCACACTTATCAAATGATGATATTGATGAATGCAGGTTAATTGTGATTCTAATGCCACAATTAACATTATTGTCACAACGTGTGCACTTTATTTTTCACGTAACAGCTGGTTGTGTACAGCCTGATATCTCAAACTGATTTTGCAGTGTCACAGTGTCGCTAATTTCATGAGTAACCTTTTGGCATTGAGTTCTCCCATAAAATATCAACTAAGCACTCCAACAAAACATATATCTGTGCTCTTCTACCACCTTGTTCAGTCTTTCTCTCTTTCTTTGTGTTGAGAAGCAGTGCAATATGTGTCTTGTGACTGTGGAGACTGAACATACTTCTCAAATAGAAATCAACAACACCCACAAGCTGAAGCCATATTCACACACTGACGTTTTGGCTAGATACAAGGAAACCTCCAGCCACTTGAACTAAGTTAATGGTAGTTGGGCAATGCCGATGTTTGTCAGGAACATCAACAAATTTAATACATGCAAACACTGGGCCTGCTGCCACATACAGTACTTTAAGCTGCTCTGTTGGGTCCAGCTGCTTCCTCTTCAGGACTTGACTCCTATTTTACAACTTCTGTCCTCTAGGCATTTTGTCAGAATACTGAGACCAGCTAAAGCTACATGTGGAGAAATGGCATGTGTCTGATTTGTATGGCATTCGTAACACATTTGCACAACATACAGAAGAGCCAGGCTGCATTTGACCAAAGTTCTTTAAACTTGAGTATGCTGCCCATGCGTTACATCTTTGCCATTTAGAATTTGTCCACAAGAAGTCAGGGGTCCATCGGGAAATGACATACTTAGCCAGCAAAATGTTGTGTCGCATTGCACGCAGCAAAATTGACCCCAGACACGTTCGTTTGATAATGTTTTTATGATTGCTCAATATCAGTGTCAGCTACCATGCATTCATTTGTGAATGCCTCTTGACACGCAGACACAGAAGAAATAATAGACACTTTAAAGTAAACATGAACTGTTTTTTCTTGGTTCAAAAATATATATTAGTGCAGTCCAGTATTAGTTGTTCTCATTCAAACATATTACATGTCACATCAGTGTTCAATAGTGTTGTTGTTCAAGGTGATGTCTTGCTTTAGATTGTGTTGGGCTATGTTCTGTTTCTATTTTGCATTTGCTTTTTATTCTTGTATCATGTTATTTCATTTGCATTGCATTGTTTCTGTACTTGAATCTTTTCTCTCTTTGAAGCTGTTTTCCTCTTATTGAACTGCATCTAGTCGTTGTAAGCTGTTTGCCCTCGTCTGCCACCATATTGATACACTCATAATACTGGCAGACATACAGAATGAAAGGACAAACAGCAAGTATACCTCCTGTCTTGGAGTCTTGACCAAGCAGCAATCTCTGTAGTTAAATGAAGTGAATGTGGAAATGCAGAAAGAAAAAAGTGTCGACTTGGGGCCGAGCGCATAAGCATTATAACACTCTGGGTTAATGGAATAGTTCAGGATTTTTGAAGTGGGGTTGTTTGAGGTACATGAAAGTAGCATAAGAGTTAGCCACTATAATGGGCTGATCAACTGTTACCCAGAAAAGCTGAACACAAGTGTATCTAAGAAGTAAGTGTCAAGCTTATAATGATTGTGTATAGTGTAAAGAGATAAGCCATGTTGGCATGACGCTAACACGCTGTATGTTTATTTATTTACTTTTTCAACATTACTGTGCTTAGTTAGCTTAACCATCTTAAAACATTTGTAAATTTACATAATTTTATCAAGGATGCAGTGATATCAGTGTACTCAGCAAAGTGAAAGTCAGACCCTATGTTCTTCAGTGTGCTTCTGGTATAAGGACACAAAGGCTTTGTGGTGTTTTAAAATAGTGCCAGACAAAAGGGTTGCTGTGGGAAAGTAGGTTATGTAAGTGTGTTGAATATGGCAAAACGTGACCTTTACTGTTTTTGTGGCTCCTTTTCACCTAAACTTTTAAAATTACTCAGAAGCCATAGCCTCATTTGCAGCAATATATATCCCTAGCCTTCATGTCGGCTCTTTCCTTACAAGATTATGGCTGATATCTGTCGCAATACCTGATCTTTATGATTCTGACATGCACCTCATGAAATCCAACTTCAAAAATTCTTTTCTGTCTCTGTGAAAGAAGCTGGGTTTTAATAATGATTTTGGTTGAAATAGTTCATGATTTTAAAGATACATGTACGCCGTGTTTTTATTTTTTCTTCGTTTTAATATCTTGTCAGCCAGTATGGATACCCAGCTCTAGCAACAACTAACTTGACGTGTTAAAGGTGAAGAAAAAGTAAAATTACTGACAGGGTTTTCCACACACAAACAATCTTTGGCCAGGCCTTCTGGGTACACACCAATCTGGACACGCCCCTGTTGGATGAGCACAAAGATTTGAAAACTCTGATGGACTGAAATCTGGATCTCAGAAATTTTCATGATAGTGGCAGCTGGTCGGGAGTATTGTTCTCTGAGTGAAAAAAAAAAATGATCAAGAGGTGTAGCTTTTTTACATTTGATGCATACTATCTGTTATGTCCCCGGCCTTCACAACATCCCCACATTTTTCCTCCGTTGACAAATAGGTGCATGAAAACAATTGGTTTAGCAATAAAATGGATGCAAACATTTGCACACATGGGTCAGTGTTTGTCCTTCGCTTTACTACTGTAGCACGTTTGTCTTTTCAGGTAACCTTTTTAACAGAGACTGAACTCATCCTGTAATGGATTGCTGAAATTACAGACATGAATATGCTTTACAAATGCAGAGTTTGTGTTGTACGTTCCATTACTGTTGCACTCCGTGTTACCTCTGAAGGTGACATATGAAACCCCTTTTACACATTTACCACCGTCCCTTGTGGTCTCATAAAATGTCAGTAACGTGCTTTGGTCAAATTACATCACAGATCAATCACCTTAGGAGGTCTTTGACCCCTATGTGTCTTTTTAAATGCAGATGAGCCTCTTCTTATGCTGCACCCCTCTAACACAAGTACAGCTGTGTGCTCCCGTGGTTGTGGGTGTAGATATATGGGTGGAGAGACCAACTGAAGGGCAAGCATTATTACAATGACTCACTGAACAGTGTGCAAAAATACTAAAAACAGAGTGTTTTATGATGTATCCTCTGAAATACCAATTTACGAGAAATGACAGCAAAGGCTGGAGGCACTGAGTTTCTGTGTTGTCAGTACGTCGGTCTGTGTGACAAATTCTTTTTGGCGTGATTTCCTAAAACTGCTTCAAGGGACTTTCTTCAAACTCGGCACAAATGTCCACTCAGATGCAAGGGGGGAACCACATAGATTATTTAGTTCATATGTGAAAGGATCACATCAAAGATCTTCATTTTCATCCATTGCTTGTAAGTACAATTTCATAACACTTTTAGGGATTTTTTTCAAGCTTTGTCTAATAACAAAGCTGTTTTCCTAAGGATAAACTTGTCAACTTGTCAACTTGTCAAACTTCAGTTGTAAAACCTTTTGTTTATTCTATGCTTGTGATCGTAAACTTTCAATCAAAATATTTCAGAATGCCTGGAGGTATTTTCTTCAAAATGAGTATAAATATCTGCTGCAACCCCAGGTTGATCAGATTAGGTTTAAAGGTCATAGCTATTACATAATAAATGCCAGGAAGTAAAAGAACTGGCATTTTTTTTAAGAGGGATTGAGTATTTCTTAAGGTTAGATGTTCCACTGCTCCCCAAGCCCCTTCTAACAACATCAAAA
This sequence comes from Cetoscarus ocellatus, assembly GCA_037902135.1. NCBI lineage: Eukaryota > Metazoa > Chordata > Actinopteri > Labriformes > Labridae > Cetoscarus > Cetoscarus ocellatus. The sequence continues at coordinate 1,422,828 of JBAMNC010000677.1, read as the reverse complement.
GCAAACTGATTTTGCAGGACATGATAAGTAGGCTTACTGCATTTGGAGGTCATAAGTCAAAGGTCATGGTAAAGCATCCTCATGTCAGTGAAACATTTGAGACCAAACATGGGCTCTTTCCTGGATGGACTAGAGAAATACATTGAACGATCCATCTGGTGTATTAGGATATGTGAAGAACACTTTGATGGCGTTTGGTCAAACCTTGAAAACATTTCATGTTAAACTCATCATACATCTGAGGTCTTGAGTCAAGGTCATGGAGTCTCATTTTCATCCCTTGCTTGTGAACAAATGCTACTCGACATGTTCCTCAGAATGTGCAGCAATAGTCATCCTGACTTAGGTTAACGGTCATTTTGTCTCATGAGCTTTCCTTGTTTTCATAGTAATAAATAGAATGCTTTGAGGAAACTAGGTCAAAGTTTGTACAAAAAGCTACTCTAACTTAACGGTAAATATTTTAGTTTTGGAAGGTCAAAGGTCAGGGTCTCATGTCATCCCCTGCTTATGATCATGATAACTAAAGGATGCTTGAAGAAATTTCTGACAAACTTTGCACAAAAGTTGACTTTGATAAAAGAGCAAACCTCAAAAAACGTCATTGTTCATAATAGTTCCACATATCACAAAAACTAAACAAGCTGTTCTTCTTGACCTCTCTAGATCTCTGAATTTTAAATGTTCTCTACAAGTATTTGTCCTGGAGTTAGAAAACTGCCAGGTTCTTGTTGTAGTTATATCTGTTTTTTTATTTTTTTCTAAATACCTTTTCCAGTCGCGTTCCTCTGAGGTAATTTGGAAAGCAAACCCTCCTCCCGTCATCTGCTTTATAAATAGCACTGTACTAAGTGTCACCTCTGCAATGCAAGGTTAATACTACCTGTCAGCAGGACAAAGACAGGCCTCCTTATTAAGATTGATTCTTATGGGTCTTTTTTTTATCAAGACCCATTGTGCAACTAAAGACATTTGAGGAAAGTCTGCTGTGCTCCACTCAGAGCAGTCCTTGGAATTATATCCCAAGGTGCACCCACTGCATGAATGAACTACAAAGAAGGGAAAAAGTTGCAAAGCAGTGCGTCTACATCTTAATAAAGTTGTTTCAAACTGAGGGTTAGAGTTAAGAGAAACTGCAGCACTACTACATCTTGATTGGCACTTTGACCTGGAAGGTTTGTTAATCGGAGCAAAATTCTTCCGATTATAATCAGTCACTCCAGTCTCCTGCTGCTGCAATGACAGCTTTATGGAAATTAGGGCATCATAATCCTGATCAGGTTGTGTCGGCTTATTGTGAGCACACAGCTTCATGACCCAACAGTAATTACCTCTTGCAATCTTCTAAATCTTGCTTGACATACCAGCAAATCCACGGGTCCCTGTTGTTTTTAAGCACTGACCTTGGCTTGATGTCAAAGCTTTGGAGCGTGCTTACTCTAAACGTGGAGGGCATGGGGTGTTTGTCTTAAGATTCAAGTGCACTACTCTGGCATGCCTCTTGAAATTCTGAATAAAGTACTGCACACACAAGAAGGAGGTGCTGTGCTGAAACAAAATGTCTCTGCTCAAAAAGGGTATTTCAGGTGGACGTGTTTCCTAAAACCTGTAGAAGTCTTAGCACAGTGATTTCGAGGGGCTGAAATGAGTCCTCTAAAAGAGACTAATTATCCTAAAACACTGATAATGCTCAATCCTCTTTTCCTGGAGGGTGTGTGTAATGGTTATTAAGTCTAGATATCTGAATATAATTAAGGAGCTTTACATGTTTTGTGAAGGAAACCGTGCTTTAATGTTCATTTTGGATAGCAAAAACACTAAACTTCTAGATTTAAAATATATGTAAATGATTTGATTGACTGTCATTTCTACCTATTTTGTCCTTATTATAGCGTGCCTCTGGAAAATCATGGACAAGATTGGGAGGGGTTTGGATAAGAAATGCCCACTTACTTCACTCCATGCCTTCTGCATGAGCCACAGCACCTTACAGTCTATGTTGCCTCTGTGTACTGATTTTTGGCCAAAATGCCACAACTGTTTATTGTAAACTAACAACGAGCTACCTGGTTGTCAGACAATGGTATTAGTTTCCATAAAAGACATGTTAATATTTGATTAGCTGTGTCTTTTATTTACTTCTGAGGGTTTAAATAAGTAAATAATGGTAAATACTGTATATCCAAAGAAGACATTTATATTCCAAGTTTATATTCCATTAAGCTTGATCAAGGAAAACCACAATTTATATACAATTTCAGGCAAATGAACTACACCATCCACAGCTCTAGTGTCACAGCTATTACTTTTCATTGGTTTAAAGCAATGTTTACACCAAAAATAATTTTCAGTTTGTTGCTCAGTGAAAATACATTGGAACTGAATGGGTTAATGCAAAATTTGTGTTGTTCATGCCTTGCAAAATTGTTGCGTGAACGGTGCAAATTTCGCCTCTTGCGCCCCTTCACCCAATTTGAAAATATCCGACTTTGGCATTAAATTTGTCTGATGCTGTGACAGCCAATCAGCATTTAGAGTAAACAGCAACAGCAATAGCTCAACAGCAGTTAGCACAACTGTTAGCTGGCTACTGGTGTGTTTTTCTGGCTTTCTAGCAGTGATTTAGTGAGTTTTTTTTTTTTTTTTTTTTACCAGAGAAAATATGCCAAAACTCACGGAAGAACTGCAAGAGACAGAATAGACCGGGAAAAGAGGCACTGAACTGGGAAGAAAGGCAAGTGAAGCAGGGTAGATTCGGGAGGGACCATCACCTGGACATCGTGGTGAAACTCTCAATGTGTGGCTTTGAAGGATGTTATGGGTCATTATGTGGATGTGTTTCTATTTCTGACTTTTCTGGGACGTTACGCTTCTCGTTTTCGAAAACAGTAATGAGACAGTGATCATAAAAACATTCACCATGGTTGATCATGGATCAAGAAGGCAGATGTGGCAAGGAGACAGGCCTGTCCCCCTCTCTCGGCGCTACAGAGACTGAATGACAACATTCATCTCAATAAATATGAACCATTTGAACACAGGAATACATGCACACAATTTTGTTGCAGGTAGATGCAACCTAAATATTTTTTTTCCGCATTTAGTGTGAACATAGCTCAAGGCTTTCAAACATCTGCAACAGATTGCCTTGAATTAAAAGTTGAAGAGTGTAAATATATGGTAATAATAGAATGTGGACCTACAGATAACATACGTGAAGTTAACTAACATTATTTTGAGTAAAATATAATTTATTTACAATTTTGAAAAAAAAAACCAAAACAAAACACTGCACTACCCACAATCTGAGGGTGCAAAATGACGTCTCTATTTGGTTGAACCAATCACTGTTGTCCACGACTTACAATAACAGTCATGGGCAAAATGTGGGGGTCACTGTTGAGCTCAGTGAATAAAATGTTTAGCCCCATGCTGCCGCTAAAGATCAGCAAGTGGTGAAATTCAATTTTAGTAGCCAGTTTTATCCTGTAGAAGCCAGTTCTTTAGTGTGTTTCTCCAACAATATGTGGAAATTTTATACTTTGGACTGAGATGTCAAGATTTGAACCATAATTTATCAACAATACAAATAAATTCATTATACATGGGCTGTTATTTAAAAAAAAAAAAAAGAAAAAAATTGAGTGTTTGTTTTATGCTTTAAAGTTAATGGTAATATTAGAATGGGGTATTTGGTTTTTATAGTCTGTTGTTTCCCTTTAAACCAGGCAAATTTTTACTACTCTTCACTACACTATACTACATGCATTGTAGCCATACATCAGCTTTGCTGTTTGTTCCTGTTGTCTATTTGTCTTTTTCTCTCCCTCTTTTTGCAGCCCCAACACAGTTGGAACAGAAATGTATTTTTAAGAGTGTGTCTAATCACTTTCCTTGTGACTGCAAAGCTTGCTTATTGTTGCCAGGCGCTTTGCGCCTGGACACCCATACACTGAAAAAAGAGAGGAGGAAAGTTGTTTGACCTTAAAATAGTAAGTGCCCATCTTGGCTAAAATTGTAAAAGGATGATGATTGTAAAAAGATGATCCACAAAAATGAATATGTGTCCATTTTAAGTAAAAATTCCTACTCAGTTTTCAGATAAGATGGAAAGGGAAGTGTAGTAGTATTACTGGGAAGTTATGGTCTGACAGAACCGAAATGAAGGAGCCAAAAGCACGACCAAACACAGGGGGTAGGAAAGTTCAAAGTCTGTTTATTGGCCAAAAGGGTTCGGTACACAAAAAGGCAGTAAGAGGCAGGCAGAGGTATTCAAAAAGTGCAAGACAAAGAGGCAGGGTCAAAAAAGTGAGAAAACAGGTCAAAACAAGGAACTAGGAAGATGAAGGAATGCTGGAACACGACACAAGGGTACAAACAAACTGGCAACAAAACAGGGGAAGACATGAGGTTTAAAACAAGAGGTGATTGGCGGTGATTGGACACAGCTGGGGAGGGACAATCAGGAATCAGGTGACGAGACCAGACAGGACAGAGACAGGGGTTAGAGACATACCAAAATAAAACAGGAAACACGAGACACAAAATGAAACATGAAAGGAAAGAAAAAACCCTTTACTGACAGGTGACCAGGACAATGGTCCAAATTTTGAATTATCAGTCCAAAGTATTCAACTTCTACACAATGTATTAAAAGTATGAATGGCACTGTCCTCTTGCTTGTTGATTTCTTTATACTGCTTGAATGCATTGTCTGATATTTTGAGCCTGCAATCACAGCAGTTTGGCAACAGTTTGACAAACATACTCTTCAGTATAACTGCAATATATGAAATACATTTAATGTTTGACATTACAACAGCACACTGTATATAACTTTATTTGAAAAAATGGCTCTTTACCTTCAGTAGGGAAGTTTGCGTGTCTCTCAGTCTTGATCATTAGCAAAGGTGGAGTGGTTCATGATACTGACAGGGGATTGGTGGAATTGGTGCAGCGTCAGCAGTTCTGCAAGAATTGCACCATTATGTTGTGGTAAAATGGCAACAGAGCAAGAAGACTGAGTGTCTCCAGACCCCTGAGGCCCTGACCCCAGCTTTGGGAACTACTGACCTAGAGGGAGCTTCTGGGCACATCTAACTTGGAGGAAAACCCTGTTGATGACTAGGAATTGCTGGAGTGATTGTGTGCCCTGTGTGGCCTCAGAGTTGTTGCTAGGGACTTGACTTACTTGGCCTGCTGCCACCATGACCTGACCCTAGAATTGCCGAAGGATGGATGACCTGCACCCATGCTTTTCAAATCTGCATGTATTTCTCCACTGTTACATCTTTGGTTACTGTAACTGGCTCAACATTCATACACACTCTCTCTCACATGAAGAATTGCATATATGTCGTATATAAAACATAAAGTGACAGCAAAACTTTACAAAAGCAGATGCTGGGTTACTTTATGTTTTTGTTTATCTGACACATACTTGTGTCAGTATGATGCAGTGCTCATCTAAGTGGAGTTAAACTAAGAATTGTAGCATACTTCTCTCCTATGAAGACTTAATGTAGCTGTCAGATGATATCTTTGCAGAAGAGAATCCCTCTGTGTGCCGTGCGAAAGGTTTGCAGGGCAGAGGGTAGTGTGAGAAGCCTGAGTTCTCTGGATAAACTCACGCAGTAGTAAATTATGCAGCATGGTTATTAATGTCTGTCATTGGTGTTGCACACATGGAGCTCTAACAGCAAACTCTCATATTTTCTGCCTTTATTGTTTTGTTGTGCATTCATAAACCAGTATATGAAAATCCATATATCTGGCTTGGGCGGTCAATACCACCCACTCTCTATAGTTGGCTGAATATTGGAAAGACTCTTATTTCTGCATGTCAGAGGTCAGGCAGATTGAACTTTTCATGCAGCAGGCGAAAGACCAATATGCATATAAGCCTGAATATGTCTATAGTGAAGGATCTGGCTTCCGAAGAATGTTGTAATTAGTAACATAAAAAAAAAAAAACAGTGAAACACAGCTGACCGTGGGCTGTACTATGCATTTGGTGATATGAGGGTGAATTGGCTTGACATGACATAACAGGGATACTTAAGAACTTTCACGTTTCACTTTCATTTTTCAATTATTTTTGGCATAGGGACTGATGTTTTTCTGTATGTTCTAAATAGTTCTCATTACAAACCTGCTCAGGCCATATGCATATGTGGCAAAAAAATTATGTTATATGCCCATATGTGCCCATATATATTCGCCCCGTTATTTGACTCTTGTGAACCCTTCTACTCTTCCTTTGGGTCTTTCTTGAATCACTGAGTGGCGGTAAAGCTTGTAATCCCTCAGCCATATTTAAGAAAACTTATGACAACTCATTCTAGTTTTGATACCTGGCATATGAAATATGCCTTTTTTGTCTGTTTCCATATGGGACCTCTGATTTCTTGAAGTTGTTTTCAGTGAAAGAATGTAAATAACCTTGCAGTGCAGATGGATCCACCTGAGTTCATGTCCATTATTAGGCTCATCCATCCAGTAAGGTTCCAGAATGACTGAGGTTGGTCTGTAAAGCCACTGACCACTTAGTGTCCTCAGAGGAGAAAGGGTAGGCTTTGGCAAGAGTTTGATTTATGACCAGGCTTGTGTTTTGTACTTTACTCCTTGGCAGCAGTGCCTGCCCACTATATCATCTTACTGGCTAATTATGAATGTGACTGAAAAATTGTTCAACCCCATCCCAGATACAACAGAATAATATTTTACAGTGATTTTAGTATTATGTCAGAAAAATGTCAGGAAGTAAAACACAAATGCTAGGCTGAAATCAACATATTTATTGCAACAAATGTAGGGAAAACTTACAGAAAAATATAGATTAAGTGCATAAATATATGTAATATATCGAGAACACAGTAAATCTGTTTGTAAAAATTAATCAATATATAAAATGAACACATCACCATATAGAACATGTCTGACAGTTCAAGATATTTTATGTAGCTCCAAAGATATTTAGTGTGGTACAGGTTTCTTTTTAAGTTTAATGTTTTGAACAAAATGTAATTGAAAGCAGTATGATCACTGTTGAGCGTCCATCATCATATTTCAAAATTAAACGTCAAGAGTTAACTCACAAACAGACAGTAAAGCCAACAGAGCCAACAGACAAGCAGCAGCAAAAACATAACATAACATATATATGTATATATATATATATATATATATATACTTAAAGGTCAGAAATAAATATAGAAAAGTGTTTGTCACTCTACCTTTTCTCTTACATAACTCTTTGATCAGAGCTCTGATTGGTCAGGGAGCAGAGCTTCATGCAGGTTGATAACTTCAACACGAGTCAGTAGTTTATTTCAAAGAGGGATTGACAGGAGCCAAAAAAAGTCACATGTTCTGGCATAACTTCACCAACTTTCAAGTTGCTTGGAGAGAAAAACTTAAAGAAAGTTGTTTAGTTCAGAAAACAACTTTCTTAGACTGATGTGTTTTGGCTTGTGACCCTCATCAGGGTCATCAGAAACACATTACAAACATCAGTTAAGGTAGGTCTGATATTGAAAGGAAATCAAGAGTAAAACAGTTTCAATATATAGCCAGTCATGTGCAGCCACATGTGGGTCAGCCAATAGAACAGCTGCAGAGGTGTGTTGGGTCATCATGTGGTTTGGAACCAATAAGGTACTGACAGGGAGTGAGGCGGAGTGTCCAATAAGAGACAAGAGGAGCACTGCTCTTGGTCAAAAGCTTGAGAGACAACATCCATTGGATGGCATTTGTATTAATGCAGCAGCCACTTTGAGGTGCTTGTTGACCAAAGAAACAGCCAGACTTCAAAAATGACCGAAAGAAATAAGAAGGGGAAGTACAAAGGTTTCCATAAAACAGTTCAAGATCAGATATAGACAAACATAAAAAATATGCATATACATTTCAAAAAGTCTTAAATGTCTGAAATCTAAATCAGACATATAAAGGAAAATCAAGGTAAGACAAAACACTCAATCAACAGCATTACACAAAACAAAATGCAACAAAACACATTATTTAAAAAAGTAACCAAAACTTAACATTTATGAGATCAAATAGGTAATTAAAGGGTTTAAATCTCAGGGGACAAAAAAAGAAAAAAAATCCTCCCCTTTTTCTTGTACTTCTTTTTCCCTCTAAAAACTTTCTTCACTGTCCCATTTTGTTATGTCTTATTCTGTTTTGTCTTGTTACAACATTCAGATTTATTATTTTCTCGTATCAAGTATACTCTTTATCTTGTTTTGCTGTGCTATTTTTTGTATATTGTACTTGCTGTATGAGTACTTCTGTGCTTTTTTCCTGTCCTCCTTTTGAAGTGTTTTTTTTTACATCACCAACTGTATTGTCTTCATACTTTTGCACAATAAAAAATAATTTAAAAAAATGAAGATAACATTTCTAACTCTAAAAAGAGGGAGAAAATTTCGAACTATTTTTGTGATATTTTAATGATTATTCTTGAGGTGGACATGTTTTGTAATTTTTCCAACACTGTCGTTTCACAGTACTTGTGTGTCAGGTTTGCTCTAAAAAAAACAACTAATTTTAATTCTCAACTATGCTACTTTGAATGACTATACTGTACTGTGACATCATCGCAAATATTAGCCGATAGTTTTAGTCAAATTTCAGTGATATTTTTAACAGTGTTGGTAAACAAACAATATCAGCCTCCATATCTCTGTTTGTGCTTCCCAACTTTTTCCTGTTGCTTACTCTGTCATGTAGAGGGACAACCATTTTGTTTTTTTTCTTTTCACATAAACATTTGTGTCAGTTTTGGATGTTTGAACCTCACCATTGTGTCGAGAAAAGGCTGTCCTAGCTAGTACATGTTGTTTCAGGAGAAAGTCTCACTGCCTATGTAGGCCTTTTGTGGATTTGTTATTAGAGCGGATCTAATCAAAACAATGTTGTTTGATCGTTGAACTTTGTTTTAAATGCAAATGTAAAATTATTCAAAAGGACAACATTTACAAATCAAGCAAAACATTACTCAAAAAATCCACTGTGAAATAAAGAGTTCCCTGTTACACAGTGCTAAAGATCATCAAAACTCAGTCTTCAAACATTTGGCTCTTAAATTAAGCCTTCTGGTTTACCTCTCTCAAATTTACTTCCTCCTCACAAGTATTCAGTCAAGTGCCTTCAACGTAACCAAATACAAGTGGCTCTTTTATTAGCAGTTTTCCCACTCATATTACAATATCATATTTAAGTCAAAACTGTTACATTCTCAGAACGGAAGTTTTGAAATGTCAGCAGTGAAATGAATTGTTTTTCAAAAACTAAATATGAGGTAGACTTCTCCACAAGGCACTCTTATCACTCTTAACAAAAAGGTCACAACACTGGTTTTAAGAATCTGTTGTGGCTTTATGTTCTTCGTTTGTATTGGGACTATAGATAGAAATTAGCATTGTGCTAAATCGGGCACATTTACATCAATCTTATATGGGCTCCCACAACATTTTGGGTTTATTAATATGCATTGTGCCATAAAAAGAAACGTTGAAAAAATGTTTTTGCATGTCAGTGGTAGAGCAAGTCTTCTTGTCAACAAACTATCCCCATCTAATTTTGTTTTTGAAAGAAAACAGTCCTAAAAGTGTGTTAAGTTAAGAAAGGAGCGTAGCCCACCCATGTAAATCCAATTTCCACTTCTAAAGCAGTCATTTATCATGACTATTCCCCCACTACTTCAATAGGCTTGGCATTAAAAATCTTTTGTGATATTTACATTTACTAAAAGTTTTCAAAGATCTGTTAAAGGTTTTGTTCTGTTTGGAAGAAGGCACAAGTCCAGATTAGATCGGTTAGCCAACCATTTATTGACAATATGTGAAACAATACAAAAGTTAGTAAAAATCACTCAGCTCTGCACCTCCAGACAAGGTGTGCAGCCTCCTCTCCAAAAACAAAAACTATTCTGCATGGTGTAACATAACATTTTATACACAGCAAATGGGTGGGACAGTTCTAGTTTACCTTACAACAGAATATTTTGACAGTTGAAGTGTGATGAATCTCGCGGTTATTTTCCTTACCCAGGTCGGTTCGACCTGAACTAAATGTTTGCCTTTAATATTAACTGCAGGTGTGAGTATGCAGTCATTAGGGAGTCAAAGCTTGGCGAGGTTGTTTTCCTTTGAACACATTCTCAAACATCCAAATAAAAGAACCAAATTAAAACACAAGATCTTACACACTTCAGGCTTAGGAGGTGACATCACAGGTAATGTTGAAATCAAACCTCGTGACTGATTTCATAAGATATGTCTGCCATGAAAATGTCAATCACAGTACAAGGGGTTAACAGTAGTTACTTTCATTTCAGCTAAGTCAGCATAATAGTAGGAACTAAATATACCAGACAGGAAACAAGAGCACAGTTCATTTTGTATAATGTAACTTTCTTAGCTGAAGCAGTAAAAACATGAAATCATTAAATCAGTGTTAGCATAAATTGATATTTCTGGATAAATGTTAGCATTAACTCGTAAATAATCTAGCAGATCTATCATGTTGTATGTCTTCTATTGCAGGACGTCAAAAGATAGTTAAGAAAAAAATTGCTGTCTCAAATAATCAGTCTTTTTCTCAGTGGATGATATGATGACCATCCAGTTATTAAAAATATTTAATACACAAATGTGCAACTGTAAGATTCTGATGCTCTCAACTTACTGGGTGGTGTCAGACTTTGGATGGCATTCAATATTGACTTTAAATATTTATTAAAGTAATGCAGTAAACAGTATTATAGACAAAATAGGATTTAAACCTTTCAACTCCTAGCCATTTCCTGCTAATTTTAGTGGATTACTTGTGTAGTTATGCATGTAAAACCACAACCCTTTCTAGGCTAATCAAGTTAAAGGCATTTCTTTCAAGACCACCTGGGCTATCAGAATATTTATGCTGTTATGATGTCAGATTGGTATATTAAAAGTTGGATGGGCATAGAGATAAAACAAACTTTCAAAACCTAATTTAAATCTCTCAGATTTTAATACAAGTCAAACAGATCAATGGTGATCTGTTTGGCAAAAGAAAACTGGGTTGAAGATGAATAGAACTGAGCAGAAAAGATTTTAAAGAAGTCTGTTGGAGATTTTATTTTTCACATGCAAATGTGTTTCTTTCAAGCCTTCTTTGCACGACAATGCAAACAGCCTAAACCAGAGAGTTTTCATTGCGTTTTCGCCTCCCGTTTACATGAGAACGGTGCCTGTAGTGCCTGAATCCGCAAACTTCTGAAACCAGGGTCCCAGAGTGGAGATCTTTCAAAACATATCCATTTCAGCTCTGTGTAGACGGGATTCAGATCATTTCAGGGTGAAACGCTGATGTCACGGCATGCACAGTACTCTTTCACATGAAGGCTGCGCACGTATACCAGGAACAACAACAGCTTTGGCTGTCTACCGAGCAACATGTGTGCTGTTAGCTGTGCTCGGTTTGTTATCCAGACAGACCTAACTAGATAGATTTGTTGTCCAGACGAGAAACTTCTGCGTCTTCATGCGTCCACTCGCCATTGTTGTTTGTGAAAAGTTTGTCTCCTTTGTACGTGTGTTGGAACACCGCTGTTTCTCGACAAACCTACATCGCCATCTACTGGCCTGGCATGCACGCTACAGTGTTTTCAGTTTTCTTGCACCTCCATCTGAACGCGGATCGTTTTTGAAAACACAAAGGAAAAACCTTTCCGTTTTTGGTGAAAACGTTCTTGTGTAAATGAGGCCTAAAAAAGGAAGAAATACAAATAAACTAAAACCAAATACTACATACATGTTTACACTAATTTCCCAGACCCTATATTGCTCCATGTGATTGTAAGCACTTTGCTTATGTGTGAATGGGGAGCACACATGATGTCCTGCTCTGGGCTCTACGCAGACCCGTATTGTACAATGACTTGACACAAAATGGACATAGAATTAATGTGAATTAATTCCATGGTGCTATGACAGCAGAGCTTTGTTGTCGAGCATTTGCTCAATCTAGAGTTTAGTATTTTTATAAAACTCTTGAAACATTTATTGTAAACATGGATATAGCCCTGCTGATATTTTTTTTTTTTTATGAAGGTAATGAACCAAATAATTTTAAGACCCCAGGAAATAGTTATTCTGTTGCCATCTAATTCTTCTCTTTGCTTTTATTTTTCATTTGATACATGCAGTTTATCTATTCAGATCCAGCAGAGTTGTCTTCAACTGGAAATACATGTCAGACAAATGCCTTCTAAACACAAAGCAAATTATGAAAAATTAACCAAACATCCCATTTTCCCACAGATGTGTGATTGTTCTACAGAAAGCTGACAGCGCCAAAAGTACCTCATGTGTATCTTTATACCATGTCAGGGGAGAGGACAGTCTCTCATCTGTGACTCAATAACAAGAAAACAACAAAGGAGCTCTAGGATCAGTTTTCTGTGGATTTCACATGGCAATCATATTTGTTGCTTGTAAATTGAATTAGAGGATGGGGATGGGAGCAGGTAAAAGGCAGGCACAAGAGGGCTCTTTGCTCGTCGAGACTAATTGTGTCTTTGAGTGTCACAAAGGCAGGAATAGAGAGAGCAGTGCTGTAATCAGGGGCCTGTGTGCTTGATCATCAGCCCAGAACCTTTCTGCACTGCTGGCTTGTTTCACTGACAACCCCAAGAAACAGCAGTATGCTGATTGCATCATCAACTCTATAGCAGAGGAACAGTATTTTTAGGTAAGGACATGGTCAGAGATACTGTACTGGAATTGTACCAGAGGAATCCCAGCAGATTGTAAATAGGGCAACTTCTCTTCATAGTTTAGTGATTTCATCTATTAACATTAAAGCTCCTACAAAGTGTACTTAATGAAGGCTAATATATCAGGCCAAGGACCATAATTCAGTCTCTTGCGTGACGACTAAAAACATTGTAAGAGGTACAACAGACAAATCAAAAAGCCACAAAAGCTCGTAACACTTCTCATTTTCAGAATGTGCCAGCAGTATGTGGTATGTTTACAGCTTGGTCTATCACTTGTTTCTTCTTTTGTGACAATGATTCAATGCCACAGTGGTGTTGCCTCATAGCTTGAAGGCTCTAATGAGTGTGAAGGTGACTGCTTGTGTGTCAGCCCTGTAAGAAGATAATGGATAACACATGAACAGAAAATGTTTTTAGAACATATTATGTGAAAACATTGGTAGTCCAACCATTGAGTATTAACGATTGAGCTTTTACTTTGAGTGATACAAAGGACAGTCTTCTGTTAGAAGACTTTGTAGTAACAGGTGTAGCAGATCCATACAGCAGCACACAAATAGCAGCTGCACACAGTTGGCCCTATAATAAAACTCAGTGAACGGAGTTCAAACTTCTGCTGCCTTTAGAGATATGAACACATGTTCACGGCCTCCAGAGTGAACTACATTTGTTAGATTATTGGTGCAAATGTTTCAAAATTAGTTTGTTATAGCAAGACATGGTATTTTTATTTCAGCAAAAGTTTCCAGTAGATATTAAATAATTTGCTATGACAATATTTACACTTTGCATTGTTAAATTGGAGGTTACACTTTAATAGTTAGAAAAAAAATACTCTAAGAGAGTACATTTCTAACATTACATCAAAGTATTGATCATAAGTTGCACTGTAAAGGGTTACACTGTGTCAAATTTTAACCCCAAAAAAGGTCAATAATTAAGTTAAGTCAATAATTAATTAAGTTAATGTGGTAAAGCTCTGAAAAGAGTTTAATCAACTATTTGTGGTGTGGGCCTATATACACATTTAGAAGTGTTAATATTAACTCTGGTAGTGTTATTTTGACTATGCAGTTTTACGTTGCTTTGAATGAATGTCCCCAGTCTCACCTATAAAATTCTGTACCTGAAGCACTGACTCGTTAAAAATCTCTCCTAGAGAAGAAGCTGCAGATTAAACTGTTTTGTGCAGCATATTTTTAACCAGTCTTTGTATTGTTTTGAATTAGTTTGTTTGACATTGGTAAAGTTCTCTGATGTCATTCCTTTAATATTGCTCTGATGGAAAACACTCATTGACTGCTGTGCTGTGCATACTATCGTGCACATGCTGATGATTAAAAAGCAAAACACAAACATAACACCTGACTTAGAGCTTGTGCACTTCTTGTTTATGAACAAATGTTTTTGACTTTTCTTGATGTTGCTGACGATTTGTCTCAAGCTGTCTTTCAGATTTGGAACACGAAGCTTCTCTGAACACCCACCTGCATAAAACAGTTCAGCAAAGCTGAAGTTGAAATGCCACAGTCTGAAGAGTAAGTCACATTCAAGTACAACTTTCTCCCACACTATGTCAAGCCAGAGGGCGGATGCCGATGTCAATGAGCAGGGTCATGTAAAGACAAGGGAGGGATGGGGTGACACAGTCACAGTAATTTTAGTGATTCTGGTCTGACTGTCCGGGCCCCAATAATACAGGCTTGCGAGTTTGGGTCTGGACCCAAACTTTGAGAAAGGCTAACCTAAAATATGAATGCGTTCATTTTTGAGTTCAGGCAGTTGGGCCTGAGTTGCATAAGCCAATGAAACAACCTTGAATTTTTGACCCACAAACAGACCAACTGCTTAATTTAAACAGTTAATTTATAACCCACATCAACATTAAAAGGTTATGTCTGGGGATCAACTTTTGAAACATTTCCAGGTGTACAAAACATACTGTGAATGGACCTCATCATTACCATACATTTCTGACTAATAGATGGCAGTCTGGGTGGTAACAATCATCAACACTGTAAAACTGATAACACCAAAGCTTTAGAAATAAAATGCATGGATTTTCGGTTACTGCCTCTCATTTAATGTATAGCAAAAAAAAAAAAAAAAAACGTCTTCTAATTTTAACACGAGAGACAGAATACTTGATCTCACCATGAAGTGAAACAAATATCCATTTTTTTTGTATCTGGGGGTTTAAGACATGAAATGCTGTGCCTCAAGCAATCGACTGGTTTTATTTTTAGATGTGCTATTTATGCTGCTCTTCTTGTTTCATTGGTTTGTACTGAATGGTTGAACAGCCCAGGATGAACTCTTATCAAGGACACACTGCAGGATTTGTGAAACTCAACTCACCAGACAACTTAATTCAAGTCAAGCCCTACCAGTCTGGACATGTTGAACACGTGTTTCTGGTCATTTTATGCACCTGATCTTTTTATTCCCTGTGAAGGCTAAGACATGCCTTAAAGCAGGGAGTATCATAAATAACATACAACCTTAACTTTTGTTTGCAATGTAAATGCTCTGAGCATCAAGCCACACATAGATAACCCACTGCCAATAGTTTTCCAATGTAAAGTTAACATTTGCTGCAAATGAGTCTCAGTCATCTCATCTTGTGACTTTCTGCTTGGAGAGTGTATTTAATTTGAAACACATCCGAGGAAGTGGCTGTAGAGGTCAGCGCATTAATGTGCAAGTAATTCCTCTGGCAACTCATATGACCAACTAGGTGGCAATAATCGCATTAGATTCACTGGAGGCTGGTTCGGCGGGCATAAGGGCAGTCAGATATGGGCAAATATGTCAAAACATTCAATCTGAGATGTGTAACAAAACACTGGAGCAGAGTGTATTTAAACAGCAGGGTCTAGCGTAAACACAGAGTGATGTGACAGACTAAATCCAGGCTGTCGTATTTAATTGCCTGACACATCTCTGCACCACTTTGACCTTACTAAAACCTAAATCTTAAATCCTCCCTTCACTTCTCTTCTTGTACAATCTCCTTGCACCATGTACCATTATTTTGGAAGACAGCTGATACTTGGCCCCTTCCTGATTTCTTATTTTTGTGCATATTTGGCACACTTAAATGTTTCAGATCATTACACAAATATTAATATTAGACAATGATAATCTGAGTAAATACAAAATGCAATTTTTAAATAATGATTGTATTTATTAAGGAAAAAAAGCTCTCCAAACCTACATGACCCTATGTGAAAGAGTTATTGCCCCCTGAACCTAATAACTGGTTGTGCCACCCTTGGCAGCAATAACTGCAATCAAGCGTTTTCGATAACTGGTGATGAGTCTTTCACATCGCTGTGGAGGAATTTCGGCCCATCTTCTACGCAGAATTGTTTTAATTCAGCCACATTGGAGGGTTTTCGAGCATGAACTGCCCGTTTAAGGTCACATCACAGCATCTCAATTGGATTTAAGTCCGGACTTTGACTCGGCCACTCCAAAACCTTAATTTTAATTTTTTTAAGCCATTCAGAGGTGGACTTGCTAGTGTGTTTCGGTCATTGTCCTGTTGCACAACCCAAGTGCACTTGAGCTTGAGGTCATGAACTGATGGCCGAACGTTCTCCTTCAGGATTTTCTGGTAGACAGCAGAATTCATGGTTCCATCAATCACAGCAAGTCGTCCAGGTCCTGAAGCAGCAAAGCAGCCCCAGAGCATCACACTACCACCACCATGTTTGACTGTTGCTATGATGTTCTTTTATCAAATGCTTGTTGTTTTTATTCCAGATGTAACAGGACGCACACCTTCGAAAAAGTTTAACTCCTGTTCAAAGAATATTTTTTCAAAAGTCTTGGGGATCATCAAGATGTTTTTTGGCAAAAGTGAGATGAGCTTTTGTGTTCTTTTTGGTCAGCAGTGGTTTTCGCCTTGGAGCTCTCCCATGATGCCATTTTTGCTCAGTCTCTTTCTTATTGTTGAGTCATGAACTCTGACCTTAACTGAGGTCAGTGAGGCCTGCAGTTCTTTAGATGTTGTTCTGGGTCCCTTTTGACCTCCTGAATGAGTTGTCGTTGTGCTCTTGGTGTAATTTTGGTAGGCCGACCACTTCTGGGAAGGTTTGCCACTGTTCCCAGTTTCCACATTTGTGGATAACGGCTCTGACTTAGAAATGGCTGCCTTAGAATTGACTTTGTAATAGACCTATAGATTTCAATCACTTTGTTTCTCATTTCTTCTTGAATGTCTTTGGATCGTGGCATGATGTGTTTCTTTTCAAGATCTTGCAGCGTACTTCACTTTGTCAGACAAGTTTTGTTTAAGTCATATCGTAATTCAACTGGTCTGGCAGTCATCAGGTCTGGGTTTGGTCAGTGAAATTGAATTCAGCTTTCAAAAAAATGTGGTTTATCACAGTTAACTTATGATTTAACAAAGGGGGCAATTACTTTCTTTCTCATATTTTGATTGTGAAGGATGTCTGTTCTTTACTGACCAAAAATAGCCTTAGTAGTCCAAACGCATTTAAAATGCATCGCATTGTCTTTTTTTAATACTTTCTTCAGGACAGAAGCCTGAGGGGATGTATTCTAGATAACAACCATTTGTAAACATGACTGAAGTGATGTCCTGTTTTATTTAGTTAAAACTTGTTAAGTGTTCAGGGCCCGCTGGCAGGCCATCCAATAGTTACCACAACATACAACGGCTCATCAGTTTCATATCAGAAACCAAGTCATAAGTGTGATACATCATGTTAAAGCAATGATTCTTGTGACTTCAGTCATGTAAACCAATCTGGGGTACACTTATAACAGTAAACACTGTGTGACTTTTATGCCAGACCAAAACCGCTGTACAAACAATGACATTACTCTGATTGTCACTGGATGCAATATGTCTGGCATACTTAGCATCAATATATTCCCAAGATGTCCATAAATCGATCCAAATCCAAGATTTGATCCAAAGTACAGTAATATGTTCATTCATGGCCATGAAGTGCAGCTGTATTTCCTTCAAAATGTTCGCTTGATAGTCCAATTTTTTTTTCTTATTTGGCTCAATTAGCGATGTTATTTTGATGCTACAGCTTCAATGATGTATTCAAAATGGAGTCTGACCTCTGACCTATCGATAGACACCACATTTAGCCCACTAGTAATTTGCAAGTGATATTCAGGAGCTTCAACATCCAATCAATGCCTTCGGTCAAGTAAGGGTCCTAACCCAGGCTGGAGATACAAACTCACTGCGTAAAAAGGATTTAGGTGGGAAAGTAGCGCACAGAGACGCAGGCACAGACGCTTTATGCACAAAGCTTGTGTGGATTCTACGCATTCTTCTTGGTTAATTCCCTGCCTTTGAAATCAGAATGGCGAGTTCTCGTAAGTTTAGCATGGCTGGCTTATCAGGAGACAAACTTTCTGAAGAGGAAAGTGAACTCTCTCCTGTTGATTCAGAGGAGGAAGATATAATTATGGATGGAGGGGATATTGCACTTGACAAGTGAGTAACTGTAATTATTGTGTTATCACAGTTTATACATTGATATAATATTGATCCGTACTGTATAACCAGTTTGTTTGTGATATGGTCTACAATGTTTCCCATCTCTGATTTAGATTATTGCTGCCACCTGTAGGGGAGTTGATACATCTCTACGTGACTGCCTATTTTCTCCTTTCAAGACACATTTGTTTTGTTTCTCTGTGCACCAAACCATAACGTCCAAACAGTGGAGTTCATGTCGAATACAAATGCAGCTACAGCCCTATTATATGGTCTTTATAATTACATGCATTTTGCTGTACATGTCTCTGTTCCTATTAGACTTCCCTTTTCTCTCATGTGCTGAAGTACAGCCTCTCTTCTTCAAAGTGAAATGACACAGTGAAGCATGACTTTGATATCTGATATAATTACAAATGACACGTGGCCCCACTAGAAAGTACCCCCTCCTCTGAGAGCTTGCCATAAATCCTGCTTTGTTCCACAGAATGTGGCGTTATTTGGTAACCTACTTACCTCATTAAACACTGGCTCTTTAATTATGCCACTGCTTCAAACAATAGCTTGAGATTTCTCGGTGGATGAAGCCATCAGTGGCTTAAGAAAACCATACACTGGGTCCCTAAATACACCAATTAAAATGGAGGATGTACAGGCCTTGTCTTTGAAGGATTAGATTTAAAAAGGTAAAATCTAGAGGAAAACAAACAAGCAGTGTGACCTCAGTGAAAATGATCGAGGTCCCCAGGGGACCTGCTGTTTTAGATGTGCTCCTCTGTTTTCGTCACAGTGTGAAAAGCCTTTTATGATTTTCCCCTGTTCCACTTCTCTGTAGTGATGTTACTCTCTCACACAATCGATCGTCAATGCTTTATTCACTGTATTCTCACTAAATAACCCAAAACTATAGTATTCTCAGATGTTCAAAAAAAAAAAAAATACAGATTGCATCGAGTAATAATACTTTGCATGTCTATTTTATAAAGTGACCTAAAGGACTTAAATGCAGTTTTGTACATTTTTGTACAAAAAAATCACTGTATTGAAGATGTTTTTAAAAGAAAAAAACATCTGTCCCATGAACTGGACAATGAAATAAACTAATATCACTAATTCAGATAGTTTTTGTGCCTGTTTTAGCACCAAACTTGCCAACAAAACCTCTGTAAGAACCTGTAATAATTTCAACTTTACTCTTGCAACATTTTACGGGGTAAAATTATTATACCTTTTTCATTCTATATAACTGTATTAAAGTAACCTTGCAGTGCAGATGGACCTGACTGATACATTGTCTGAAATCTAGCAGATCCATCTTGCCAAGCTCCAATCTCCTACAACTTCCATGCCAAAATCTGGATGGCCCAATCAGGGAAAAGAGGTGGAAACTGAAGACGTGACGACAGCAGGAAGTGGCTGCATGTTTGAAAACAATGGCGGCTTCTGAAGCGGTCTTCGTGGATGTGGTAATATCTGCGGTTTTATCAGAAATGGTATAATTTCTTTAAAAGAGGAGAAAAGAAAGCCACTTGATGCTTTTCTTATGAGAAACCATGTTTTTGCTCCTCTTCCGACCAGGGATCACTGCTGGGAAACTGGGACAAATGCAGAAATCCTCCAGAGACAATGCCGGTTAGTCTATGGTAGTCATGGTGACTCAGCGATACCTGGCAAAATAAGCTGTCTTCAGAAGTTTACTGGGAGAACTTTGTGGGGATTGTCGTTGACAAGGTTCATGTCACATATAAGTGGTAAATGATACAGCTGTGTTCTATACTTAATGTAAGATGATAGTCTAAGGACTGAAATGTAGTTTAAGCTAACAGCTAACAACAGGGTGTAGCTGCTGTGTCATTCTGTGGCTTGATGTGGATTGGTCTGTGATTAGAGTGACTGGCAGACTGATTGTCCAATCACCACCTGCAGTTGTTTTTGAAAGTTCTGCCCTCAGAAAACTTTTTCTATGGGCTCTTCTCCAGATGGACTAGTGAAATATGTCCGTCTGGCATGTCAAGTTGGTATAAAGACAAGTCCCTGACTTGCATACTTTAAATTAGCGTTATTTAACTTAATCCAAACAAACAATTGGCAGAGATTTTTTTTTCCATTGAGCATGAAGACTTGATATTTCACTTGATCCTTTAAGGCTTCATATTTTACTTATTTTCAACAAGTTTGCACTGTTCCAGATGTTAAAGGAACATAATTTCTAGATATTTCAGATATTGTATTTTGGCATACCAATAAACCCCTCAGTTCCTGCCCTGCTTAGAGCAGACTGTTTTGGTGTCTTTAGCTTTAAATATTCCCAATCTGTGTCGGAAAAACGCCCCTCTTCAGGAGGTAATGTGAGTTTTGCTGATTGACACTGTGCTCAAATGTTTACTGTGCCTACACGGATACACAAGACACATTGCTTCCACTGGCACCAGCTGTGGGCAGTGCAAACACCCAACTCAATGAGTGTCACCTCTCAAGGATGAGCACATTGGAAATTTTTCATACAACCCTGTTGAAGCACATATTTTCTAAAGGGTGACGCATGCAACAGAGGCAAAGAAGGGATTTCTCTCCATATTTTGGGGACAATGGACACATATTTTTGTAAAAAAAAACTTTTCTAATATTTTTTCTTTGATGACTTAAACAGTATGTTCACAATCATTAATGGTTGAAGACCTTTTTTTTTCACAATCTGATAGTGCTATATTCTTTATCCGTCTGGGATAGTCTGTTAGAGCTCCTATCTTTTTAAGGCTCCTTTCCTCACATAGACTCAGTCTGCTCTGATTGGTTTATAGGTCAACTGGTATTTGGTCAGTCATGCACTGCTCTGCTCAATACTAACCTGTGTCCTGCAATGAGTTGGCCACCTGGAGCCAATGAACTTAAACTAACAAAATAAATTTCCCCGTGTGGGACGAATAAAGGTTTATTCTATTCCATTCTTCTATTCTAATAATGGTATGATGCCACACTGGTATGGCATCACACTGTTCGATCTCTTTCGGAGGGCCAAGGAAAAAGATGCTTTTGCCATAAAGAGGTTCGGAAGGGGAAGTCCTGAAGCAGTTTTTCTGACTTCTACTTGGAAGTGCTTGATCACACAGAGGGGACATGTTAAACACAACACAGGACTTATAAAACTCAAAAAAGAAACTTGGGCTCTTTAGGAAGGATATTTTGTCAAATTTGACATATCCACCAAAGAATTTCTACCCCTGTCCTGTAAGGGCCTGAAAAGTTTTTATGTTGAAATAAAACGAACTGTATGTCATCATGAGGAATAAAAAGCTAAAATACTAACATTAAAGTTGAATTTAAAGCAAAATGAGGAAAGATTCATGTCAAGCTAGGGGGAATTGGATTTCCCTCTACCACTCAAATCAGAAGAGACTGGCATGTGTGATGAATGATGACATTTATTTGATTTGGGAGATAGTAGTGTCAAGAAATATAAATGGATTTATTTCAAAATCATATTTTTGCAGAAGGCTGGTACTTTTTATGGGGACTTGCAGCAAGGATAGTGAAGGTGGAAGAGGAAAAAAAAAAGTATTTAGAAGACTTAAGAATCATCAGTGGATAGTGTCACATCCAACAGTTGTGCAGTGTTGAATGCAAGGAAGGGGTTCCTCTCTTAAAACTGAAGAATGTGTATTTTACATCATCGTAGGGGAAAAATCAACTATTAAGGATAGATAGATAGATAGATAAATAGATAGATAGATACTTTAATAATCCTTCACAGTAAATTGCAATTGTTACAACAGCTGTGCATTCAGTCATTCACTCACTCATTCAGGATAGCAAACAACTCAAC
Source organism: Cetoscarus ocellatus (assembly GCA_037902135.1). Classification (NCBI taxonomy): domain Eukaryota; kingdom Metazoa; phylum Chordata; class Actinopteri; order Labriformes; family Labridae; genus Cetoscarus; species Cetoscarus ocellatus. The sequence continues at coordinate 1,400,745 of JBAMNC010000677.1, read as the reverse complement.
ACTTGCCATTTCAGGTGTCAAATAAAGAAGCTACAGTCAGTCCTACAGAAATATTATGAATGAATTACTTATTTTTATTTTTCTGTCACCGATCTAACAAATGTGCATTTCCTATCTGCTTTCTTGATGAATGATCAAAATCAAAATTGGAAAACTTGATTCAGTGACTATCATGCTGGATAATATATCTGTTTTAATGGGGTTTTAACAATTAATACTTTTAACTCTGACCTCAACAGTTGGACTGAGAAGCATTTTGTTTTGCAATGTAATGAGCACATATGCAATAGAAACATCACAAGACATAAGACTTAAGTCATGTGACTCAAAACCCATCATGCTGCCACTTTTAAGTTGTTTGATGAATACCAGAACTGCTACATCTCTCATTTTCCTGCTTCATCTCTAATAAAAGTCTGTCTGATATCACCAGCGATTGACAAAGAACTGACAAATGTGCCACAGAGTATGCTGGCCACTGGGTGTAAAATATTCAAGCAACAGACACTGCTTCAGCCACAAAAACACAAGGGTTGTGATCATCTTAATAACAGAATTCTTGTATTAAATGTGTCTCCAAGGAAAATTTAACAAAAGGGTTTTTGTCGGGACACCATTCATGTTCAAAAACTGTCTTAACTGTTACAATTATGTACGCTGAGAGTTGCTCGACAGCTTAGTTACATAAATGTCACATATTCAAGCAGCAGTGTGCAGATTACTTTTTGGGTCACTGGTCCCAAAAAAGGTGAATAATCTGTCAGGATTATGTTATTTGAGTCGTCTATGAAACTTGGATGACAGATTGGAGAAAGAGTCTCCATTGGCTACAGCCCTAAGGTACACCCACTGTCACGACCAATCAGGGAGGGCAATCCAAGTTGCTGCTTTAATAGGGATATGTTCGTGCTGTGAAATGTACACAATGGTAGAAGAACTTGTCAGCAAAGTGGCTGTACCGGAGTTGGCAATTGCTGCCTAAACAGGTAAACAACCAGAGAAAAGGAATATAGAGAGAACTCAATGGCTGGAGGAATAAAACAAGCATAAACAGCTGTATGCTGTTTGAAAGATTGAGACAACTGTGCAATGGCACTGATCTGAAGCAGGACCAAGAATTGCAATACTTCTAAAGCCGCATTCACACCGAACGCTACTTGGCGACCAAGATTGTGCCGCCCACCCAAGTCGCATTGCCTGTCCATAAATAGCTCATTGCACCATTGCTTCGCTAAGTGACACCCGCTATTGTTTCACTGCAATTATATCATATCCTATAAGAGGATGTATTCCAACCAGAGCATGTGAGCGGAGCGGGAGCGAGTGGGGAGTCTTTCGCTCCATTCCGCTCCAGTACCACTCACACCAAGCGTCTGAAGCATGTCTCACACAGAGTGCATCTGCGTGTAATTAATTGTTCAGCCACCCACACTGTTTTCTGTCAGAAATTAGAAGTTAACAACTCAGATCAGCACCGCGGACAGTGCAAAAGCTCTCAGACCTCAGTGCAGGTCACCTGCAATCATCTAATTTTGTTTTATCCAGTGAATGCAATGCACTTCCGTATTTTGGTAGAGTGAGCGGTGAGTGATTTGAGTGGAGCGGGTAGGAATCTGAGTCAACGGCGGAGCTGTAATGAGCAGAGCTGTAATGAGCTGAGCGGCGCGCACCAGAGAAGAAAAGCTCTGTAAGCGAGGAGCAGGAAATCTCACCGCTCCACTCCGCTCACATGCTCTGATTCCAACTGTATCCTTTTCACTCACCTACCAACCACAAACCCTGCAGCTGATGGCCCTGCAGCAGCAGCGTCCGTCAGCTGCATCTCCAGATGGGAGTTTTCTGCTGTCCTTCTAGGCAGAACTAATGTACTCACTAATGTTCCCACATGGACATGGATTGTCACTCTGTGAGCTGGAATAAAAACAGTCTGTCACAGGTGTCGTCACACACCCACACAACACTGACTGGCTGTAGTGGTACAGGCACATGCGACGTTGCCTGAAAAGTCCACATTTTTCCACTTTGGCGGCCCAGCGTCGTGACCTGGTTGCATGCCCAAAGTGACCCCAAGAGTACGCGTCTGCAGGGACCAAGTCGCCCAGGGTGCATCTGTCGCCTCGCAGGAGGGTTGGCCCCACCCCATTGTGGCTGTACATTAACTTTCAAGGAGAGTGGTCGCCCAGGTCACCCAAGTCGGGTTCGGTGTGAATGCAGCCTAATGGATAGGTGAGCTCCAAAAAAATGTTCCTTGTTCCCCCTAAATGTGCATCCATTGTTGATTATGGAATAGTAGTTTATGAGAGGACACCATTTGGCTCTTTTGAGGTTTAGAGCAGCTACAGACATACTGCCTCGACTTGTCATAGAAGCTGTTTACGGGTGTTGTTGCATGTTGTCTTATGGTCCTTACAGCCTTGTAGCCAGGTTGTGACAATTGTTTGGTTAGTCCACCAAAGCTGTTGTATGTAAAAGCAGGTGTGACTATACTGAATGTGATAACGTAGCCCATGATAGTGACTGTTTACCAGAGTGAACATAAGGGAACAATAGGGGAAGGGCATCGCTTGGATTACAAACAGGAAAGGGGAGTACAGTTCCACTCCAGTCCCATCCAAATTTCACACGCCAGTTTTAATTCCTTTTCAATAAGTTTACACATGTCCCAGATGTCCAAAAACTTTTTTTTTTTTTAATTTCTCACCTTTATATCCCTGTGATATTGGATTTTGGCAGGTATGTAAACTTTGTTTCAGCCTTGTTCAGAATGTTCTACTTTACTGTAAATCTCAAGGGCTCTGTTTGACCAAGATGTGAAGAAGTGAATGTGGCTTTTGGCTGTCTAGTGCTGTGTTTTATTTCTACTTTAGTCAAACAGACTTTTTAGACATGTCCTTCCACTGGGACTGTCTGTGAGTTAAACAAACACTTGGCTTAGGGAGTGCTTTCAATCTGGGAAGGTACAGGTTGGCATACCCCTAATGACATCATGGGGGGAACCATTATGCAACTCTAACCAACAAACAAGGTGATGGCAGCCATGGTCAGCTATGTTTATGTGAAGATGGGACATATTTTATGATGTTCAAAGATCTTTAGCTTCAAAGAATCAGGTTTTTTTTTCAATAGTTATTTGATTGTTTGTTCAGGGCTCATCACCTACATTTACACAAGAGCCATTTTTTCCTGACATAGACTCTGTGGTGGCTGGGTTTTCAAATACATCAAATTGTTTTAAATGTTTTAGGCAAATGAACATATTACTAGTTTAATCATTTATTTATTGTTTTTTGACTTGTTTGCATTTCTCAGCCTTTAAAAGAGATATCAGTCCCTTTCACCAACACAGTTGTGATATCTTGGTTTCTTCTTTTTGAGGCTGTCATATTTTGCATCACTGGGTTTGGCACCTTTACACTTATCCTAGCTGAGTGTTTATTCAAAATGACTGACGAGTGGAATATTTTAAACTAGATCACACATAAAGTCATCCCTGAAAACAAAAAAATCAATGTTCAAGCATGAAACATCAAAATTAAATTTAGCTACCTAAACACTGCTTATAATGGCCAATCTGCTGACTGTTCTCAAAGGCGACAGTTGCACTGTTTTGTTTAGTGATGTTTTCATACTGTGGTATTTTGTTTCATCTATAGTCCAAAGTTTACAGTTTATAGAAGAAGGAAAAATGAGGGGTTGAAAATGTTTTGAAATTTAGATCCCATCTGTCTTAAAGGAAATGTTGGTAGGTCCAAAGGCTGAACCAGTGGAAAACCATTCCTCAACCATTGTAACATCTCATCAGATCCACAAAAGTTCCAAGCATTCACTTAATATACATTTACCTTGCAGCGCAGATGGATCTGCCTGATTGATTGTTTGTTATCAGGCAGATTCATGTTGCAAAGCCCCGGGATGGAATGTGCATAAACCGCAATCACCATCCGATGAAGAGGAAGAGGAAGCGGCAGGAGCATGACGACAGCAAGAAACATCTGCAAGCCTGTCAACAATGGCTACCCACACAGAGATTAGGATAGATGCTACCAGCTTCAGGAGAAGTTTAATTAGAAATGGACAGTATTTCTTCTTCAAATGAACAACAAATAACAACACTGGAAACATTTCTCAATGGAAAACATATTTTTAAACCACTTCTGACATGTTTTGGAAAGAGCTTGCTCTGATGTGTCCGGTTGAATATACAATCACCACATTTGATTTTAAGAAGGCATACAAATAGGAACAACCTGGTAAATAATATCACTTCATTGCCAGGTTTCATGCAGTGTGGGCCACAGTGGGTCTGCATGAGCCCATGGATCCTCCACTTCAATCTTGGGGCAGCTTGGAGCTTTATGCTCTAAATAACTGGAGCAATTATCTTGAGGATCTCAGTGCTGCTGGATGTGTTATATCTAAACTTATACTCAAATTGCCATCTTTGCCTTGCCTTGTCATTCATCACCTTCTTTATGAGCTGCCCTGATGCAGACACTGGACTTTCAGCTCAAGAGAGATACAGCTGTTCAGAGGAGACCTTCAGCAGAAAACAAGTGGGAGGGAAGCAGGTGATTGTTAAGGACTTAACTCTTGAGGCTTAATTTGAGGTTATAACAAGATCACACTAACAGTGTCTAAACAGCATGTGAGTGTCAGATTTCACTTTGCATTGTAGCTCTGGATTCTTGGTGTCCGCACTGCATAAGTCAAATGTTAAACTCACTGATCTGTCAATTTCTATTTCCCCCAGACACAGTGACACTGTAACATTTATCTTAAATGTGGATGGACATAAATTTTGTATTGAAAAGTATTTGACAGTGGTGAGCTCTACATTTTTGCCTCCATTAGGGCTGAGTTATATATCAGTCTACTCACATCACAGGACATGTTGAATCCTGAGACCTGGGACATATACTAATATTTTTCTGTGTTATTTGATGGTAGCCAAATCCTCCTGCAGTCTTATGTGAATAATTTACTGCTATCAGCAGCACTTCATCCTCATACTTGTCAATGCTGAGGCCATGTTTGAGGGTTTGAGCCCAGCTATAGGTACCATATCAATGTGTCCTTGGGCAAGACACTAAACCCCATGTTGGTTCCACTGTTGCATCAGTGGTGTGTTAATGGTTATGAAAGGGCTGTGTTAGCTGATATTGATTGATAACTTATTGTTGCGTAAAATAAACACCTTGAAGTACTTAAATTCTAAACTCTAGGTCTTTTTTGTCCTTTTGTCCACCAACAAGGCATAATATTTTGAATATGTGCCACCCTGAATGGTCTCCTGTGTATTCTTACACCTTTTCATCTCTTCAGCAGTTTGAGCTAAAGTAACTGGTCTGTTGGATTGGACCACATGGGCCAGCCTTCATTCTCCACCCTCTAAGCCTTGGCCAGCCACGACCCTGTCACTAGTTCACCACTGTTTCTTCCTTAGACCACTGTTGATAGATACTGACCACTGCAGACTGGGAACACCCTGCAAAAGCTGCAGTTTTGAAAATGCTCTGACCCAGTTGTCTAGCCATCAGAATTTGACCCTTGTCAAACTCAAATCCTTACACCTTCCCATTTTTCCTGCTTCAACACATTAATTCTGAGGACAAAATGTTCACTTGCTGCCTATCCCACCATCTAACAGGTGCCATGATGAAGACATAATCTCTTTTATTCTCTTTACCTGTCATGTTATGGCTGATCCCTATATGTCTCTTGTTCTGAAAGAAAACATGTAAGATAATGGACATATAAGTATATGGAATAGTAAAAAAGGCATTTTGACTGCTGAAGTAACCTTAAGATAAAAGATCACTAAAGTTAAACTCCCTTATCTGTTATATTCTCTATGTTTGACCATATGGTCATGTACTATACACGTATATAAAATACACATATAATTATAATAATACATTTACATACATTCAGAGATGTATCCATCAAGGCAGAGACATCCTTCGCCCTCAGTACCCCTGAAGTACACCAAGACAGTATGATGGAGTCTAATCGCCAAAGAGATTCTAACCACAGAGACACTGCACATTTTCAATCTTACCAACTTGTATAATAAATAATTGTTCACTCAAATTTGTCTCTCCTGACTAAAAGGGCCTTAAAGTAACAAAATAACAAGAAGTCATTTAAAACAAACAAACAAACCAAATTGTGTCATTTTTTATTTCTTCCTCTCCTCACTTTCATTCTCCCACTCTTGTGGGTGTGTCATAATCAGGAAGCAGCAAACTGTGTGAGTATCAAGTGTTTGAGATTTAAAATATGACAATGAATTAAAGACTCTTCAAAAAATATTTGCTATCTTGAAAAAAAAAAAAAATCATACATTTACATAAAATGTGCTACATTTATCTTAGTTGCATTTTTTAATACAGTTATTATCAAAAAAGGGTTAGAAAGATTTCTATTGAAGTTTTTACCTTTTTAAGGGTTTATTTGAGTGTTTTTATTTCTTTTGTTTGAAAGGGGATGGTGTGGGAACTGGAGGCAAAGGCAGTGGGGGAATGGCATGCAAGAAAGTAGCCTCAAACCAGTTGACTCGATTTGCCTGCTTTTATTTGAGAACTCGACTTGACTTTCCTGTCTCCAGACTGGACTTGATTCAGGACTTGAGACTTGCAAAACAAAGACTTAGTCCCACCTCTGGCAAATAGGAATACAACTTACAGGAATACAACAGTCTTCAAAATGATCAACTATGTTATCAATGAAGTTGTCTCAAAGTGTTATTACTCCAGTTTGCCTGAACTGTCCATTTAATAGGAATTTGATATTGACTGTAGTATAGGCAAACCTTCCACTATTTAAATAGTTATGATTACATCTTCAGGCATCTCTGATATATGTAATTATGACATGTTAACAGCAAAGGTCATTATACCAGTTATTTAAATTTAATATTTCTATCTGGTTGTCCTTTTTAGACAACAGAAGAAATAAACCCAACCCTGTTCAAAAATTAACTTTTAATCTGAGTACATTTTAAACAAGCTATTTTTTACTTTTGCTTGAGTACATTTTTAGACCAGTACTTTTACTTGTACTTAAGTAAATTTTGATCCAAGTAGTGGTACTTTTACTTGAGTAGAATATTTCAATACTTTTTCCACCTCTGGCTAAATATAATATCTGAGTGGATTCTTTGGCAGGACATCTCTGGGGATATCTGAGACCAGTGCTAACTTCTTCAAAAATTAACATTCAACAGAAAGAGGTCACAGGGTCACAGACTCTGCAATGAGCTCACTCCATAATGCAGTCACACACAGTTCTCAGTCCTCATTTGTTTAAAGCTTTTCTATATACAATTTGTTATGAAAAGAAAACCTGATTTTGTTTTACTGGGACTTGAGATCTTTCACATGTGCTTAATGTAGTGACTTAGCTTTTGTATTGATCTGATCCCAGAGTTTTTGGAAGTGTGATAGCCAAACTTGCAGCCGAACATATGGGAGACTTTAATCACAATCGTTTGTCTCTGTCTGCTTGATGACTTCCTTCATCTCTAATGAATGTATTTATGAGTTTACACTCATTTTCAAGGCACTGGGCCGTGGAATATATGGGACATTATAGGGATTCATGTGCATTCCTTATAAGTTGCAGAACAAGGTCAATGAGAGGTTGTTAACTTCCACTACAATATATAAGCAGTATTCAGACAAAAGTCAGCAATTTTAAGGCCAAGTTTAGACTTCCATATTCTATGTTCAAAAGATAAGACTGCTGCATTGTTTCATAATAAGAAACCATACCCTCCTTTACCTCTATAGCCAATGACTTACATTTCTTAACAGATTTATTGTTAACAGCATTGACAGTGATTTATAGCTTAAGTTTTTGATGATCAATCCCTCTGCGTCAACCCTTCAACTTCACATTTTAAAACCACTGTGAAATTGAAACAAATATGGATTTCACTGAGTCCTTTTCAGCCATCCTGTCATAAGGGCTTCAATTTTGCTTTCACTTATCTCATCAGGATTCCAGTAAGCTAAATTTAGCTACATGGCTGCATTACCCCAAATGATCAACTTTCCATTTCTTCTCTGATGGTTTAAAAAATGTGTCTGCCAAAACTGTTACTGAAAATTCAATTTCTACAAGACTTGAAAACTCTAAAACTCCCACAAAGACAAGCTTTATGCAGCTCCCTGGGATTGAGCTTTTACTGGTCGCTGCTCAGACATGTTGCATTGCAATTCTGCTAAGGAGGAAAATATGAGTATGCATGTGCATCAGCAAGTGTTGTCCTTAATGAATTTCAGTTCAACCTTGAATATAAATTAATCATAGTTAAAAATATTAATGTTAAAAATATAATATATACCTTGGTCCTGTTCTGAGAGCAACAGCCTCCATCTGTAGAGTGGCTGCAGTGCAAGAGACTCCTACCTAATCTAACAATAATTAATACAAATCAAAACAGTAAAATGCTTAGCAAAAAAAGCTTTATTTTATGCATATTCATTAGAAATGTATCTTTAAGCAAGAATGGATATAGATGGTTTTCTCATTTATTAAAGCAAAGCAGCACTGCACATTTTACAGCTGGGAAAATATGAGTATTATATCTCAGTTTTATAGCCCTGTCTTTTAGGGATGGGTAACTGTGTTTTGTTCTCATTGCCAGGAATTCAGTGTTACTCAAAACTAAAAGGTCCTGCAAAATCAATTTCCTTTGCTTTTACTGTTGTTGGAAGAGGCTTGGAAAGCAAGGGGACATGACACATGTTACTAAACTTTCAGTTCACAGAGAAATATGCTTTGCTGCTTGACAAAAACAAAACATGTTTTTTACTTGAAGTGCACAACTGTATAGCAATATTATACCTTTACAGCCTCCACCTACATGTGGGTTTTCTGCCCACAGGTAAATGCCATGACAGTTTCAAGAGTCTGCTCATTGGCCTGTAACCCCTCCCCAACCCTCACATCAGACATCATTTGGGCAGCCAATCAGTGCAGAGCTCGTCATCATAGCCTTCTTAGCCCCCTTGCCCCCTTGGATCCAAGCTTTTTCTAAAAGGAAGGGGAAAAGAGTTGCATCTGAACCTCTACAGGGACAATTTTTTCATTTTGTAATTTAACGTATATCAAATTCGGCACCCAAGGCTCGATGCAAACAGTCAAACACATCAGGACATGGGACCTATAAGATCACTGGGCACAGACCTCATATCCACATTTTTTTCCTTCGTGAATCAGTGCTATTAGTCACCCTCAGTGTAGGTGAGTGGGTTTAAATAATCATTCTAGAAATTGAAGAACAAAGAACAAATTTGTAATCATTCAGTTGTAGAGCATTTTCTTCTCATTTTCTTGAAACTAGCAATTTTGGAAATAGGAGGTTTGTGCCTAACATCAATGATACAACAAAAGGGACACATGTAAAGCTGTCTTTGGAAGCTCTCTGCTGGCATTTATGTATTTAAACTTGAATGCATGTAGCCATAATTTATCTAATGAGTTAAAAATGTACTCAAGTAAGTTTGCATTACTTTTTATGCAAGTTTAATAGTGTTGTAAAGTATATTTTAACTTCAGTTTTTACAAATTTAGTAAAAGTATATAAAAGGGAGTTTCACAGAAACAATTACTACCAGTTAGAACTCTAGCATTACTCTTCTAATGTTTTTATAGCAGATTTTGTCTTTTTCTTACTTATATTTTTACATTGACTGGTGGTCTGCTTTTGAGGGCGTATGAGGGCCGAATGTCAAACACATTTTGTAATGCATTTCTCAAATATAAGAGACTTTTAGAAGGAAAAAAAAAGTCAATTTAGTTGGTTTGTGTTTTTGTCTGTGCTCTATTACTGTCCACTTTGGCTCATTTTGTTCTTTAGTTTATTTTATCTTGTTACCATTCCTGGATAAAAGATTCCAGGCACACAAGCTTGTTGAGGCTCTGAACCCAATTTGTAGTTTTCCCATCTTGCTGATACATGAACTGCCTTATCTATAACCTTAGAGATGAAGTGGAGATTTAGCAGAAAAGTTGAGAGTATCTTTGAGAGTGATTCAATCTGTTGAGGTGTAGTTGAAAATCTTATTTTCTCTTCATTTCATAAATGATGATAAGTTAAAAGTAATTTATATTATTTCTATATCAAATATCCTTGGAATACTTTAGATTACGGTTAAGATTATCAGTGTTCACAATTTTGTGTATTTTTTATACTGCTTTCTTGGAGGTAAGGGGACAGACAGACAAACAGACAGACAGACAGACAGTAGATCCCAGATAGAAACATACAGCTTTTAACGTCTTTTGTCCCTCAGGTCATCAGACTGTACAACTGAGGGAGGAGTAACAGGAAGACTGAGGATGGAAAGGAGCAGTAGCCAACTTTTTATATCTATTTATTTATATTTAATTATATTTGTAATTTTTTTTTATTTTTTTTTTGTACTTTTAACTTTTCTGATACCTGTGTGCTCTTTTTTAAACTGTGCTTGCTGTGCTTCTGGAATCTTAATTTCGCTGAGGGAGTCTTCCACAGGGATTAATAAAATTCTACTTAATCTAATGAACAGCAACTAGATACACTGATCTGGTGGATCAATAGAGATAAGTCCAGTGGCTGAAAAAAAAAGAACTCTGATTTCATGGATAGGATAATGACATAATGATGTATTTACTTTCTGACACTCCAAGAACACGAAGAGAAGAAGAAAAACACATGATTCTGGCTTTTACAACAAAGCATTTGGCTGGCTGTTTAACTGCAAAGGAGACTTGGAAGAGCTGCTATGTCTAAACTTTAGTGATAGACCTGTGTCCTATGTGTGTGTGTGTGTGTGTGTATATATATATATATATATATATATACACACATACACACATATATATACATATAGATATAGATATAGATATATAAATATATAGATATATGACAAGAAAGGCCCAATAAATCATAGACAGGGCTGTACTATAAAGGTAATGATAATTGGTTTTAATGTAAACATATTGCATTTCTGAAATAATGATCAATGGTATTGATAAATATCAGTATCAAAAAATATATATCTTCCTCTACATCCTCTACACTCATGTTCCAGATGACCTTGCCAGCTGGCCCAAAACAGGGTATGAAGACTCAACAGGAGCAAAATGCCAACGATCTCAATTATTACAAGTAATAAGTTATAAAAAATACTACCATACCATTGACGGATTGATAGTTTAAGCTGTTCTTGGCTACAGTTTCTGAAGTATTCTTTTTTTTTTTAATTTATGTGTTTCAGTAGATACAGTGTCCTGGCGCATCCAGTCATGACTCTGAAAGTAGTTGTAGTAGCACAGACTCTGAGGAGACATTTGACATAACAACCCAGTGAGAAAACTTTGAAGTTGGCACAAGAACATCAGAGGATGAAAATATTAACAGGTGGCAGAAAAAATGTTAATCAGTGAAGCCTGTTGTCACTCTTTAGAGCTTGCCAGCTATGTGGAAAGCCCATCTCCACAAAAGTTGTCCATCATGCTGACCTTGCTGTACAAATGGATCTGCCTGATTCAATGTCTTTAATTAGGCACATGACAACTGCTATTAAACTCTTCGTTAAGAAAAGTGTGCTGTGCCACTTTAAAGAAAATGCTCATTAAAATGCACCATTTGTTTTTTAACTTCCTGGGGTTTATAGTGTATTAACTACAACCTTCATCTACATGTGTCTTCTGCTCCACACAGGCAGATGTCATGATTATTTTGAAAGTCTGTTTGGCTACTCAAACATAGTATGGGTAGCCAATCACCAAAGAACTTGTTAATGTAAGCCTTCGGTAGCCTCCAAAAGGTGGGTAAACAGGGCTGCACCTAATCCTCTACCAAAATCCTCTTTTTTCATTGAACTTAAATCATATCTTTGCTTTAAAGACACCCAAGACATCATGTAAATGGTCAAAAACACCAGAACACGGGACCTTTACAGGCAGAGCCAAGAATACTGAAACATATTTGATAGAAAAGATCTTTTTGCCCTTGTCTCAATGGTTTCTGACTTAGGAACTGGCTTGTGCTTTACTCCTTGGCAGCAGTGTCCACTAACTACATCATCCTATTTGCCTGTGATTGACAGACTTACTGTCTAATCATCTTTTGTTAATATTTCTAAAAGGTTTTGCCTCCCAGAACTCTACCTACAGGCTGTTGCCCTTAAGGACCTTCAGGTTTATATCCTGTATGTGAAACTGTTGATCTGGTGTGTCAGGTATATATAAAGCAAAATGCAGTCATGATAACACCCTTAATTTAACATTTAGGAAATAAAGAAATGTGATCCATTATAGTCTTTATAAATCATGTACATAAAGAGATGATCATTCAACAAATACTCAGAGTAAACAGAGTTTAATCCAAGCAGTTTATTACAGAGCTGATGGTATTTCTTGGTTGATGTGACAGGCATGAATGAGAGAGAGAGAGAGAGAGAGGGAGAGGGAGAGAGAGATTGAAACAGAGAAGAAAGTGGAGAGCACTGTATTTGATTGACAGCATGAAAACTTGTTTATCGTCTGCCTGCAGATGTGACTGCTGTGGCACCAGAGGGCAGCCGTTCTGTAATGCCGGTCAGGTAGTACGCTCCATTTCCTAACCTGTCAGCATGGACAAGCTAAACACAGGGCTTTTTGACATCAGCATTTTACATCGCTCATTCTCCCTGACAACTCCAATCGAAAAAGGCTTGACATGGTGTCATTCCCAGTTGGCCCCCCTGGCAACCTCTGTGCTGTGCTCACAGTTTGAGAGGGAGATCAGTGCTGTCTATGACAGTTTTGTTTCTCCCAGGTATGCAGAGGAAAATGTCACGTTTGGCATCCATGCTCCGAGCAGAAATTGTTCTTGCTTCAGAATGTTTTTGATGTGTGATGAGATCAGCCTTTGAATTCAGATAGTTTTTCTTTCTGACAGCAAAAGGTCATAGTGTATGATGATTTTGCCTGGGAGAAAAATAAATAGAGGTTGGAAGTTAGTTTTCTTAAAATGTGTGTTTTCCAGGCTGTAAAAGCCTTTTATGAGAATATTCTGACATTTTGGAACTAGCACTTTTATATGTGCACATTCATATCACCTCCATGGCTGAACACTAATGATGAGCTAGAGCTGACTCAGAGTGGAAATAACTGGTGTGGATTGTGGGTGCAGGGTTTGAGCTAATGTCAGCTCTTCAAAGTGATTGGCGTCAAATTGGTTAAAAAAATTCAGCAAATCCTCAGTACAAAACATTGCAAAAAGATCAGGCAATTAAGTTTGTAGAACATTTTGTTGTGTTTTACTTTAGGCATAGCTGCAAATGCTGTGAAGATTTAGTACCATGAGTCATACCACTACTTTCAACATCTGGATGGATGTCAGCAGGATAGTTCTTCACTTGTCATGCAGTGTACAGATGGACACTATAGTGGATCCCCAACCACAGGAATTTTTGACACGTATCATCTTGTGGTTGCACAACTGCATTCACTCACACAACATAAGAACAACTGAGCTAATACCTCAACTTTTTTCTTCTTTTCTGGCAGAGTCAGAATCAGCATGATAACACCAAGCATGCCTGTGTGATGCTTTCACCCATCATATAAAAAAATATGACTTAACAGGAAAATATGTGCATAACTTAAGCTGAGAACATTATATTTACTGATGTAGCAACTATTGTGCTTGGTGGAGATGCACTGACTGTGTGTCATTACATGCACACATACATATACTGTGCTTATGGATATTAACACACATATATACTTTATATGTAAGATAGTGTAGTGTCTTTTTTTTCTTAGTAAATATGAGCTGGCTCGTAACTTCTGTGCGGTAATGGCAGCTAAGATAACACAAATAATATTGTCTAGTTCAAATTTGCACTGTCGCTCTTCAAAGACGCACAGACGAAGGCAAAGTCTACTTGCCCGTAATAAACAAGAAACTTGTTTATTATGGTCACAAGGTGAAAAATAACACCTTGTTTTGCTTTGTGTCGCGACACCCCAAACCAACTGAAGCTCAAGCTGTTGGCTGTACATTTTATAGCTGCTGGGTGGGACTTTCCCCATCTAGAACTTTTCCTCATCTGGAACTTTCCCCGTCCTCCAGAGGCTTTCTCCCAGACTTTTTCAACATTTCATTTATTATTGAATATAATTGTGTAATTTTCCTACCCTATAGACCTTTATACACTCCAATGGAGTCCAGAATTTCTTTATCTTTGGCTTATAAGGCACAATAAGGCATACTGCTTTTCTTTCTTAATTCTGGCTTCCCACTTAGCTCCAAATATGGTCGTACTTTTCCTTCTCCTTGCTTTGGAACAGAATGTTCTGGACATTATGTTCTTTCCTCAAGTACTTGTTTTCAGATTAATTTTCTCAACTTTGAACAATGGATTCCATTAGATTTGTATTCCAGCTCTATGTTGTAGAAAAATAACCTTTAAATAATTTTTGTAAGATCATTATATTAACTCACATGTATAAAAAAGTATCTCAATAAGAACAAAAATCATTACATGCATAACATTTTGTATGATAAATCTAACTACATTGTGATTTTATGACATATTATTAAAACAATATTTAAACATACATTTCTGTGGTCAATTTTTACCATTGTAGACCCTAAATAGGTAATACATTCAGTGCCCATTTTACCTTCAGTGTGGAACTCTAAATAACTTCAAATGCTGGTGCTTGATGTTTAAATGACAAAATATCTAAGAAAATACAATTCATACATCATAAAACATAAAATGGAAAATTTACAAAATTGTTGTGGATAGTATAAAAATAAGTATAAAAGGCATAGGTGTAATATAATCCCAGTATATAAGGCAAAATGTCATCACCTAATATGAAACCAAAACATATGGCAAAAATGTGATTGATTAATACCAACAATGTTTACATATGCTAATAATCTGCTACTACTAACTAATTCAAATAAAAGAAAGATACCCGAGTAATTAGAATTATCAACGTTCAACATTCAATCACTGGAAATACGTAAAAAAAAAAAAAAGAAAAACATTACAAGTATGAGTAATATTGATACCAAGACATTGTAGGGCATTTTTTACACAACAATTTTATAGTATATTAGAAAAAAAAAAATTACATTCATTATATTAAAAGAGCAGACACCGTTTCCAACGGGCTAAGGGAAAAGAACCATCCACATTGTTATCAGCGCAAAGTTTAGAAGCCTGCATCTGTGATGGTAAAGGGGTGTGTTAGTGCCCATAGCATTGGTAACTTCCACATCTGTGAAGGTACCATTAATGCTAAAAGGCTCACACAGGTTCTGGAGCAACATCTTTTACAGGGTTGTCCCTGCTTATTTTAGCAAGACAATGCCCAGCCACATTCTGCACCTTAAACAGCTTTGCTTCATAGTAAAAGAGAACGGGTACTAGACTGGCCTGCCTGCAGTCAAGACCTGTTACCCCATTGAAAATGTGTGGCACATTCTGGACTGCAAAATTTGACAACAGAGACCTTGGACTGTTGGTCAATAAAAGTCATACTAAATCAAATCAAGCAAGAATGGGAAAGAATTCCACCTACAAAGCTTCAACAACTAGCACCCTAAGTTACCAACTGCCTCTTGAGTGTTATTAAAGGGAAAGGAGATGTAACACAGTGGGAAACCTGCCCCATCCCAGCTTTTTTACAATCAGGTTGAAGGCATCAAATTCAAAAAGAGTGAATAAAGTTGATCAGTTCGAACATTAATTATCTCTCTCGTGTATTCAATCAAATATGTATAAGAAACGACTTGCAAATCATTGTATTCTCCTTTCATTTACATATTACAACATTCCAACTTAAATTGGAATTGAGGTTTGTAGATTACCATCACTGTATGATGACCAGGTACAACTTTAACTGATTTAAAACATTGTAAGCATGTAAAAGTACAGGACATTTTAGCCAGACCTTCAGACCACGCTGTAACCAGAAATGTGGTGTGATGACAAGCACCTATAACTGTTGCTCTGCTCATGCACAAATGGGCACAGAGCTGCTAATTAGAATGTAAAATGACAAACCTGTACATTTAACACCTTTTAGAGTCAGTGATTATGCTAGACATATTGTTTTGTTGTCAATCCTCCAGCCATTGTGCATTGCTTTTAGAGCTACCCTGTGATTTATGGCCTTACTTCCTATGAACCTGAAAAGAACCACCATTTCTTGCAAATAAATAATATTCAGTTTTTGGCTTGATATATTTAAATCAATTGTAAAAACCAGAAATTTGCAGTTCATCAGGTCAGTCACAAAATGGTTCAAGTCTTGCAGCACAGCTCTGAGGCAATTTAGTGTTGAGGTTAAAATTTGAAGCGAGATGCAAGGATTTCAAGTTGCTCACTTTCTGTAAAGTAATAATCCAAATTGCTGTAACTTCTTTACTGAACCTATATTGAATCTATAGAACTAGTGAAAGAATAGAGAAAAATAGTATCTCTATATTTTCAAAGCTGACTCAGTTTTAAAAGTAAGCCCAGAGGATGGCCTCCGTTCCCACGTGCACACAGCCCTGGTGGGTGACTCAGCTTGACTTAGAGGTTGTCAGAGGTTTTTTGTATCAGGGTTTTATCACCTCCATTCAGTTCTTCACAACAAAGCACTCAGGCAATTTGAGTTCTAATGCACCTTTGGAAAACAATTACTGTGGGCCCACTCTTATCAGCCCAGTATGAAATTTTGAGAGAGCATTCAAAGGGTTACAGCCAGTTTTCAGCAAAAAGGACCACATAGTTTTGGCCAGGTTTTAGAAAGTAGCA
Source organism: Cetoscarus ocellatus (assembly GCA_037902135.1). Classification (NCBI taxonomy): domain Eukaryota; kingdom Metazoa; phylum Chordata; class Actinopteri; order Labriformes; family Labridae; genus Cetoscarus; species Cetoscarus ocellatus. Next base: position 1,383,943 of record JBAMNC010000677.1, on the reverse strand, counting down.
GCACCTGCTTATGTTCTTACTTGGGAGTAAAACAGTTTTAGTTCTGTTACAAGCATTGTGAAAAGGACAGTGTTCATATAATTATTTTGTTCACTTCTGAAACCATCCTGTAAAAAGGTAAAAAGACAAAAGACTGATACATGTGGCACATTATTACCTGGTCTCTGTTAATGTTTGGAATACTAATCCTTGCCTATGAGGTCCACAGCATATTCAGAAATGAAAAGAACACACACACACAAAAAACATTTTTCATGACAGAAACAGGAAGGCATTCAGAAGAAGGCATTTTTGCAAACTTGATTATCAATAGAAAGGAGGGCAATGCAAGTAACAATCAAAATCATAGCAATAGTGTTCAATACTCAAACCTCAAGCAGTGGTTCATTGCTGTTGTAAAAGAACAGTTACTACGGACAGGGAGAACTGCCTCTGACCCATTACCAGAGTTTTTGGTTATCTGCTTTTGGCACTATTCACGGTGGGTGAACTTTCTTTCCAGAGGTGTGTACAGCTCTAAGGTGGTAGTTCACAAACCAGCCTTTAGCTAAATAGAAGCCCGTTTGTCAGGATACGTGCAAAAACTAACAAAAACAAGGTGTAGATTCACAAAAAGGCTTTATTGTAATCAAAATCAAGATTACAAACCTAAAAACTAATCCTTAAGAAAAGTCTAAGGATTAAACAAACAAAACCTCTAACAGAGAATCAAATTACAAAACAAAAATCTCTAACAAAGTAACAAACACTGGTGGACAACAGAAGAAAACTCTAGAAGAAAAACTCAAACTACAAATCAAAGTTACTAAAAAGTTCAACAAAAGACTAACTACAAACTACAAACACAGGGAAACACTAGAAACACTGGAGACACTAGGTGTATAAAAAAATAAACTAACAGAAAAGGGATCAGAGAACTAAAACTAATCCTTTACAAAAAAGGTCCAAAACACAACAACAGTCCCAACAAAGTCTCAAAGATAAAACAAACAAAGATAAACCCTAGAAACTTAACTCAAAGTACAAATCAAATCATTACAAAGTTCAACCAAAAAAAAAGAAACTATCTACCAAAACAGGAGGAACACTGGAGGAACACAAACTACAAACATAGTGGAGACACGAAACTTACTCAAGGAGTGCGGCATGTAAGACAATGACCCAACACAGACAAAGGGGAACACAGAGACTAAATACACTGGAGAAACATCAAGCACAGGTGAGACAATTGCACAGGTGGAGGGAATCACAATCAGAGGCACACCGAAGGGAAGGCAGGAAAACACCACGAGGAACACAGGGATTTCAACATAAAACAGGAAACATGAGACAAGACACAAAACATGAACACAATATGGGTAACTCAACTAAAACCAAGAACAGGGTCATGACAGTAACATAGGCAACACACAAGGCCTAACGAGGAACACAAGGAAAAAAAGCATAGAAAATAAACTAGCAGTGAACCATAACACTGTTGGCCCATCCAGGTTCTATCAGGTTGAGACTAAGAGACAAAAGAAGACAATGGAGTATGAAGCTATGGAGTGAAGCTATGTCAAAGGCTTGCATACAATGAAAACAAATGCATCTAATGTTACGCCAATAAGTGTCCTTGGCCTCATTGATGTTGAAAGTACCTTTATAAGTTATAAACCTATCTCCATGAAATGAAAAAATCCCTCCAATGTAACCAGTTTGCTACATTCTATAGAAATCATGGCAATAACTGATTTGAGAAAAACATACTTCACATGTAAACATCAAATAACAGACTGCAAACACAAGAATGTAATAGAAAAGTGTAGGGATGATGTAATTTTGTAATCCAACAAGGCAGTTAGCACCCACTGATTCTGAAAGACTATGAGATTTTACACTGTGTCCTGGAACCATTGCTGATAATACGGTCTGTGGTGTTTCATATGTTTTTAGACTTAAATGTAATGAGCGAGAGTAAAAAGCTACTATTAAGCTATTATGGAACTACAACATAGCAATTCAGCCTAAAGTCTGCTTTCACACAGAAGATATAAAACACCACACCATCACTTGTTTACAAATTTCCACTTAATCCAATGAATTGAACAAGTTGGGGCCCATGTGGTGTATGCGTTGTTGGTCATTAAAAAACGATCAGAAATGATTGCACTAGGGTCACCTGTCATTTTTATGGTCCTCGCTAGCGGTTTGTTAGCAACCACTCTTTTGCAAGAAAATTCAAAGTAGTAGTAATTTCAGATTCATTTTATGTTGCAAAAAAGAAATATTTGAATCTGGGATCTAACATGTTCGTCACAGACCTTATTACAATTTCTGGGATATTTTCACTCCACCTCCGACATGTTTTGGCAAGAATTTGTTTTATGAAGTGGCTCACTTTTTGTCCTTTACACTGCTGCGGCAAAGCCCTCCTACTACAATATCTGATTGACCTGCAATGAATGTGATTGACAAATGATCGTCCAATCACCAGTCAGGTATGCTTCTGAAAGGTTCTGCCCGATCCCAAACACTTGCTATGGGCTCTTTCCCAGATGGACTAGTAAAACATATTGGCAGTTACAAATTAACAAAGTGCTGTGACAAAAAAGACTGAGGGCAAAATATACCAACACGAGAAAAACTTTTAAAGTCTAATATTTTCATCAGGACCTCTACCATCACCTGTTTACAGCACTAAAAGTTGCCTGAAACAGATTGTTCACAACAATCCCGTCTTCTCAGCCAAAAGATGATACTAATAGTCTTCAGTATTTGTATTTCTTCTACCATCATATTTCGTCAAAAGGTTTTTATGGGAGGTCATGTATGTGGTCTGAAGGTCTGGCTAAAATGTCCTGTACTTTTACATGCTTACAATTATTTAAATCAGTTAAAGTTGTCCTCGTGTGGTGTCCCATTTTAACATTGATGAAAATTTAAAAAATATATATCCTAAGGTATTACCAGCTCATGTAAAACATAAAGAATTGTTAATTATCTGCTCTCTTGCCTCTAAAAATCAAACATCTAGAGCAGGATGAGGCTCAGGAGTTACAAAACAGAATTGCTGTACAAACAAGTGAAAGATCTAACAAAGCCCAATGAGATTTGAAGCTCCAAAGTGAAGACAGAAACCACCTGGGGGATCGACATTGAAGCTCCATTCGGCCATCGCATGCACATGCTGGTTACATCGTGTTGTAGGCTTTTTGATCAAATATGGCAGCCAGAGAGTACTCTTGATGGAAAATATCATATCTCTGCAAGGTTTGTTTTTTCTTATTTGAGTGAGGAACAGTGTGTACAGGGCAGGCTGTGTGTCTGGTCTGTATGCATAACAGAAGTGATGCATCCTGAATACATAATGAAGGTGTATTCAGAGAGGATGGGATAACTATTGGCATATGCCTGAATAAAACCACAGTTTTTCCTATCTGAGCTCAAACTAAAGAATTCACCAACAGTAAGGTGACAGACAGATACATGTCTTTTAGCTTCACCAAAACTGTAGCTGAAAAAATGGAAGCAGATTTTTATTCCTTTGCAGTGAGTAGAGGACTGTTAGCAAGAGACTGTGGTTCCTTAAGTGGGGGTCATAGCCCCCAGGGGGTGTCACAGGTTAACCTAGCTAACTACTTACCCACTTGTCTATCTACCTAATTACCTTCCTACTAACCTACCCATTTACCTACTTACTGGCCTCCCAACTCACTTACTTACTTATTATACCTTCATACCTATTTACTCAATAACTTTCTGACTTATTGAACAACTTACCTGCTTCCTAACTTACCCTACAAACTCCTATTTACACACCAACCTACTAATCCACCGACATTCTTACCTACCAAGCTACCTACCCTCCTAACTACTGACATAGCTACCAATTTATTTACTAGCTTGCATTCACGACTACTTGCTCAACTATTTTCCCTTTAACCTACGAACTAACTCATCCATTTGCAAACCTACCAGAGCATTTACCAACCTACCTACTTAGCAGTCCTTCCTTTACTTCGTAACTCATCTACGTACATACTTAGCTATCTTCTTAGTTTTCTACCTAACCAGCTTCTACCAAACAACCTACATACCTACCCACTAGGTGGCCACTACTCAATGACTTACTTTATTGACTACTACTCTACTCTGTCGACTACTACTACCTACTATCTACGTCCTTACTTGCCTACCCACTTATCAACAACCTCCCTTCCTACCTATACTTACATACCTACTGAACTGATTACCAACCTACCAACTGATATACCCTTCTACCCACCTACCCTCCGATCTGTGCACCTGCCTCCTTACCTACCTGCATTCTTACTTTCTTACTCAACTCATTATGCCTACCTATTTCTCCACCTATGTTCCTATTAATCCATCTACCTACTCATCTTCCAGAGTACAAAACTACCACAGTTTGACCCTAACCCCTCATACACTTTTGTTTAACCCAAATGTTGTTTGAATACTGGCATTGATGTTCCCCTCCTGTTTGCTCAACCTGAGCCATAACCCATCAAAAACCATGCTAGATGTTCAATAATGTTGAGCTCGATGAAGCACAACAGGCCATGAGACTCATCACAGATGATTTTCATATTATCCCAGACTTAGTCTGCATTGTCTTAATAGATAATAGTATGATGGCACTTAATCAGCTGCTGTTTAAAAAGAGCCATGGCATTGATACACACATCATCCAAGAACAAATCTCAAAACCAATTGGCTAATGCCTGCTCACAGCAAAGCTTTCGGAACAGTGGACAACTTTCAGGACTCCAGCCAGAGGTCAGCAATGAAGGACTATAGCCAAGCTTCACTTTCTTTGGCAACTTAAGGAGCAAACATATGCTAGTGATGACAAGAAAAGTAGAATAGTAAGTTCACTTCTATGCAATTGTCAATTCAAAGACATCAATAAAAATCAAACCATTGTTACATTTCTTACAGTAGATTCTTGGATTGTGTTCAGCCCTTTTTGCTGCTTCTTCTGTATGACTGCATGCAAACAGACAACTTTCTCTGGTATGACTGAGGTGGACTAAATGCTAACAAAAAAAAAGCTCATGTCCACACCCATGCTTCAGCTAAATTGCAATAGATTAATCAAGGATGAAAAAAAAGGAGGTGTTTGCAAAAATTTGGACCAAGTAACTATAATATGGGCCAAATACTATTTTTATTCAGGCACATTTTCATCCCACACAGTAATCATTAAAGCATATGCTAAAGTAAAAGTCTACAGAAATACTTCCACAAATGTGCAACAACTTGAACTATTGCCTGCTTGTTTTGTGCTTGAGTAGAAATACAAGTGTTGGTCAGTGAGTACTGTGGTGGGTCAAGAGGAGGAGATGGGGTGGTTTTTGTGATTTTGTTTCACATCAGGTCGATGAAGAATCACAAGGTCCAATTTGATCTTTGACCTTCTAAATCTAATTAGTTGATCTTTCAGTCAGAGAAGACATTTGAGCAACATAAAGGGTCAAAATCCTTAAAATATCAATATCTCATCACAAGCAAGGGATAACCATAAGGCCCCATCACTTTGGCCATGACCTTCAAAAGCAAACCATTTCATCCTTGAATCAAAAAATATATTTATGCCAAGTTTGAGGAAAAACTCTTTAAGTGTTCTTGAGTTATAACCTCCAATGACAGACAAGGGCAGCCTCTGTACATAAGTGTACATAAAACTTTCCAAGTGCCCTTAATGACATTTTTATTTTCTTGTATTTTTTATTGTAGTAGTCCTTCTTTGCTTGTCTCACAAAGTCAACTCATTTTTGTAGACCTTATATTTTCAATCAGAATTCTTTGCTCTAAATTTGATGAAATCCTTATGAAGCTTGTTTTCTTTCTACATGCATTTTGCAACCCTTTACTTATCCATGTTTGTTTCAAATTCAAACCATGTTATGTTCTCTTACAGGACAGTGCTTATTGTAAAGTAAAAGGTAGCTATCAAGAAATTATTCATATGCTGCATTCACCTCTCCAACATAATACCCATCATACTTTTCCCTGAGGAGGTCACTATGAAATGCATTTATTGTTTAATCATGTCTTATCCTTACATAATTCCTACAAATATCCCCCTCCATTCTCTTAATCTGATAATCACATAATGAAAAAAACAGGTAAATGATCATTTATGTCTTTAATCAATATACCACCTCTTACAGTCCCTTGAAAACATTAGTAAAAAATATTATCAATTAAAGTAGCACCATTTGGAGTAATATGGGCTTGGTTATCAGTGGATACAGCCTTTTACTGCAGAGATAATCTAGAATTCTGATGTAGCTTTATGTTTAGTGATTTTTAGGCGATCAATGTGGAAATCTCCACAAAACAATGTTTGCCTCTCATTCAGACAATCCATTAGCTCTTTCAATGCAACTCTGGATGCTTCCATGTTTGAAGTTGTTATGTACACACAAGTAAGCACAATATGTTGGTTGTTTTGCATTTCATTTCTACTGCCGCACATTACATTAAATCTTCAGTTGCTGTTGTCATAAATTTAACTGGTGTACATTTCAAACCATTTGTCACATAAAGGGCCACACCTCCACCTCTCTGATTTCCTCTCACTCAGTGGGAATGAAAAATATCCCTTCCTAAGCTGACTCCAAAGGATGCAGGAGGAAAAGGAAAAAGAAGTTAGGGAGGCCATTTTTTGCAGCATGAGGGACTGGGCAGCTGGTGTGATTTCAATGAACATCCAGAATGGGATCCATCTGCGTGCATCCTAGGAGGCCGAAGTGGCTGGAGGAAGCAATTGGTCCTGAGGCCCCCACCGATTAGCTGGAGCATTTCCCAGACAGAAAAAGAAAGGGAAAGATGTGAGAGAGGCAGAGGGAGAGAAAATCAGCTGGCTCAGACTCAGGCATTAGTTTGGACTGTTTTGGAGTAAAAACCTTGGAGGGAGCCTCATCTGCTCAAAGCTTCTTCAAGCTTCACCACCCCTTTGTTTTATTTGGATTTGGATGTTGTTCTATTTCCACTTGAGAGAGCAGCAAGCAGACAATGCAGTTTGGGACTTTTAAAAGTGAGGAGGAAGACTCTGCTGTCAACTGTTTCTCAAACATATGGTCTTTTTTTCAGATAGATTCAAAAGTACAGAAAATAAAGCATTAAAATAGCAGCTGGATGAGGTACGCTATTGAGAGTTTATTAACAAGCACTTGTGAGCCTCTTTGTGCGTGCAAGCTTGTGTGTTTTTGTGTGGGTGTAGTGGTGGTGGGGGTTCCATTCAGTCATGTGTAAGCAAGTAGATAACGCTTAAAGATCAATTAGCTGGTTAGTTTTATTCTGATATTAACACAAAATGTCTGTTATTGTCTGTTACAAGGTAAATGTTGGTTTTAATGTTTGCCTAAGGACAAAAGCCACATTCACACACTGACATTCTGGCCAACTTTTGCCGACATAAAGGGAAATGTTAATGTCAGATGGGTAACGGTGATGTTTATCAGGTTTGCCGACATATTTTACATGTGCTTAAAAATGTCAGTTATTTGATCCAACACGCTTGTAAACGTTAGTAAGACGACTTACACTTACCATCATAACCCTCAGTTACACCTGCACTTATTTCTATTTGGAGCTGCCCTCCCATACTTCATCTTACAAAAGATCTGTCAGGTCCAGCTGCTTCCCCCTCAGGATTGGATTCCTGTTGTATGACCTGTCGTAATACTGAGACTAGTTGTAGCCACACATGGTGAAATGGCATCCATTTTATATGTTTGTTGAGTGATGTCACAATACATTTGTACAACATTCAGCAGTGGCAAGCTACATAAGCCATAGGTTCCCACAAGCTGAATGTGCTAACCCCCGTTACATCCATGTTGGTGAATGTAAAATCTATCTACAACTACAAAAGCACTCGGAGAGTGCAGACCTCCGCCAAGCAGCTCAGTTATGGCAGTGGCTTTTCTGCTCCACACGGACAGCCGAGTCTTCGCTCATGTGGAGAGTGTTGCGTTAGCAGTGTTCTAGTTACAAAGTCGGAAAAAACGTGCCAATCTACCAGGCTATTGTTAGCCATTGTGTTAGCAGCACTCCTCTGCTGGCATTGCAAGGGAAGCTGGGAAATGTGGTGACATAGGCTTGAAAAAACGTTGACGTCAGTTTGTAAATAAACTGCAATTCCCATAATGCTGTAAATGAATGGGATTAGCCATTAATAGCTTCAGTGTTTTTTTTTTGTGATGTCAGTCTGGATTGGATCAGCACCAAAATATAATGGCTTCTTCCTTGGACCAAACCGTAGTCTTGCTAACAGACAAATGGACAAACAAACAGACAGACCCTGGTGAAAACATAACCTCCTTGGTGGAGGTAATTATTCAGGGGGCTTCAGAGATATGTCACACTCCACCAGCACAATGTACCTCTCTGCATTAGACATGTCAACCTGGGTTTAATACAACAAAATTGACCCCAGGAGAGTATTTTCAAGACCTCTCAGAGTTGAGAACAGGTTGCAGAGCCGGAGTCCTCCACGTTCCTCTGTGCTTGCTTGGGGGCAGTTTTCCAGCCATTACTTATGTAATACAGCCATTACTTTATGTAACTGTCATTACTTATGACAGTTGTGATAATGACAAATATAATAATTATAACTGTCAATATGTGTGGTTCTTAAGTTTCAGTTTAAGAGGACATTTTTTCCCCAACATGAAAGAGAAAACCTTGTGGGGCCATGGAAGACAATTAAAAAAGCAACCAATAAAGAATTACCATTTATCTTTAACCTGACACATGAGTACATTCATAACACAGTGATGCAACTGAATACAAATGTTCTAATTGGTGGTATTAAGGCTTAAGTGGTATGATACTTTTGCCTTTTGGAACTCATGGAAACATTAGCTTTGTCCCCAAAAAAGCACCTGAAGATTTAGTTTTTCTTCTTTGAAAGGATGTCTAGAGGGCTCGTGCTTAGATATAAGCATACTGAAAAGAGATGAAGCCTGCTGGATATGGGATATGGCACACTGAAGGGGTTAATTCCCAGATAATATGCTTAGGGACACGATTTTGCACTGAAGGCATTTCATCAAATGAATCATCAGTTGACAGGTAAAGATTTCAGCTTGTGTCACTGATGTGTCTGTGCAGAAAAGTTTTGTCTGATTAAACGAGATTCATCTAATAACCCAGGGAAAGCGTTGCTGTCAGAGGATGGAAGAGTTTCTGATGTGATGAGGCCTGCACACCGGCTCTCTCTCTCCCTCCAGCTCCCCCTTTATATCAGAAAGGTAATGGATCATTAGACATGGTGTGAAAGACCAGTGCTGGATTGTCAAATTGGATTTCATTACATTTTCTTAGGCCTTAATTAGATCGGGGTCCAAGAGACTAATGCTATTTTGAAAGATGGAGTAATCACTATAGGGAATGTGTTAGTGTTAAAGATAGAGGAAATGTATAAACACATTACTGAAAGGTTTATCTTCACCGAAACAGAAGTACTTCGTAGATTTAAGCAAAAAGAAACTCAGTCACAGTGAGTACACGGCTCAACAATAAAGAGAAGCTTGTTGTGACAACCATGACTCAATTGCAACGTGACAATATTTCATTGGTTTCAGTCTCATCTTGAAGCTAGTGAAATATCTACTTCATAAATCACACTGCCTTACATGGCTCACATATACTGCATGCTGGAGACATCTCACTCATAGCAGCAGATGAAAAAGAAGCAGGGCAATCAGTAGTCTGCATTTCAGAGGTTAAAATTGTTTCATGGACAATGAAGCAGCCGTTTTATGACCAGGAGACTGAGATGAAAAATCCAATGCCTGTTGGCTTGGAGTCCTTGTGGAGAGCAAAGGGTCTATGTAGAATAAACTGCCCTCTTGGGAACACACAAGCTGTATGAGACAGTATACAACCTACTGATAGAAGAGGCAGTATATATAGGCCAGGGAACAGCAGATTAGAAGTCACTCCAGGACGAATTTTCACAAGAATTTCTCTGGAGGATGAACTGCCTTGGACACAGTGGAGATAAAAAGCTTCCTTGGAGGGAAAAACCTGAACAGTGACATAGTACCTATTTGAGAAGATAAGCTTGCAGGTCCTGCTTCACATTATCCTGATAAGTACTGTGCAAACAGTTATACATAAATGAAACAGACAGCATACATCTTACAATAATATACTATCAATCTTAGCATTGGATCAGAGGAGCAACATCTGGGAACAGGGCTGAATGATATATAATTTTTACACTGTAATTGCAATGTCTGCAAGTACAATAGTCACATTGCAGGACATGTCATGTTAGTTATTTGACAGTTATTAGTACAGTTCATTTGAAAGCCTTCACATGATGCCACCCAGTGGAACTCTCCCATAGCGGGTGAAAGCTTCCCACTGCTTTCCAAATGAAGATGTTAAACCTCTGTGATAGCTGCAAAGTTATTATTAGGTTGTTTCCTTTCCTAACATGTTCCACTCAATTTAAAATGAACTGCACTTCATTTGTTGGATAGGTAGATTTAATTCTGGATTGTATAAATGTTCAAAACTTGGTGAAGACCAAATCTTGGAATCATGTGGTGCGTCAGACTGATCTGTTGTTGTCGACGGTCATTATGACACACTACATGAGATGGAACAACTGATTTTCGTGGCCAACAGGTTCCAAAACCCAACAACTATCAGGTTGGGCCATCATGGTACATAAATCGTGTCATCTGACCTAGGCGTTAGTTGTCTTGTCTAATGCACTGGATTTTGTTAAGTCTTTTACCAACTCTAGTGGCAGTTTATGGCACTATTAATAACAAGACAGAAGTATTGATGTGCTTTGTATTATAAGCTACTTTCACATTTTGAAGGGGCATCAGTCTGTTTCATAAATCTGCCCAGTTACTACTGATGGAAATAAGCTATTAAGCCAAATCTGGTACAAAGCATTCTTTCTCTTTTTAAGACTTTTGTTTTTGTGCATTATCTCTGATACAAATAAAAGATCCTCTTACACAAGACTGACACCAGTGACTATTTCCAAAGACAAATACTTATGATCAATAACCAAATCACTCTATCAGAGACTCACACTGTGAGCTATTTGGATCTACAGAGTGTATAACCAGTGAAACACATTGTGCTCAGAGGTCAGCTTATCTTGTCCATTTCTGGTTCTGCTTGAAATAACAGAATGTGTCAAAACATGATACCGGGATATTGGTAGCAAAGATTGCCCGGTCAGGCAGAAATATGAATCCAAACACGGCAAAAAACAGCAATCTCTCACACTGATTTGAGATGAACCATGCAGGATTTATTCTGTTATTACAGGAGTTGTATCGGGAATATATTTCTATTCTGTATCCTTGAACACCCAGTGTCTTTGATTCTGTAAAATGAAAAGGAGAGGGGATGAAAAACACAAGGTTGGAGAGAGTTTTTGCTTTAATAGTCAAAGGGTTTTATTTTTCATGTCATATTTTCAAAAAGGATGGAGGAGCAGAATTAATCTGTAAGTTCAACAACCAAATCTAAGAACATGTGTTAACAGACATAAACATTCAGTAATCCACATGTCTTTGTACTTTAGACTTTTATATTTGTGGACTAAAAAGCCCAAACACGCTTTTTGGGGATATAAATGCCCTGATCTCAGAGGTACTGTAAGAACTGTCCTGATGAGCTGCTCACCCTGGAGGTCATTGATGGCAAGGTCTGTGACATTAAAACAGAATAAAAAAAGACCCACGCTGTGGGTTAGATTGGACTGCACAGCTGGGACATGGCAGTGAGATGGTGAGTCATTAGCTCATCCTATATCTCATGATTTTCAGTTCCCATCTCACTTTTTTTTAATTTTTTTTTAATTTTTTTTGGACAGTTTTAACAGGTCAGGAAGGGGGGGGGGGGGGGGGGGGGGGGATCTGGTAAGAGCCAAACACTGATGAGACTTAAAAAGCCATCAGTTATTCTTATTTAGCAGTATCTAATTGATTTGAGGATGGCAAAGTGGCGCATCAGGTAGCTGCTGGTTTGAGCTCTGTGTTGGTCATAAGTATAATTACCTTATTAAGACATGTTACACTGCTAGGAAGAGGTTAAGTACATAAGTACTCTATATTTAGACTGGGTCCTTTGATATGTTACTGATTTATAAATCAACATAACCTCTAAAACAGAGTAATGGTAATTTGGAAAACCGCCCCATCTTGCAATATCCTTAAAGAAAAAAAAAATAGAATCTGCATCCCAATTCAGATGACCACCCAAATGTATTCACTTTTCTCCTTGTACTATGACTAACATTCCCTGAAAATATCATCCAAATCTATTGAGAGGTTTTTGAATTATGAGCGAAACATGGAAAACTGCCTTTCTTGAAATGTTAACAAATCCCTCGAAAAAATTGCATCCATCTTAAAATCAATACCAAGATTGAGACATTTCTATCCTAAGATGTGGCCAGATACTGGCCAAAACACAACCCCTTTGGTGGGGGTAATAATAAACCTGCACCATAAACTTGTCTTTGAATGCTGCCAAGAATTTAATCAGGTTAGACAATTAAATATTAATCTATTTAACAATGCTGGCATCAAACATCTAAGGGTTACCAGGAGAGATTGCAAAACTTCCACTCATGAGACACAAAAAATAAAAAATAAATAAATTAATTAATTAAAATAAATAAAAAAAATAAGGTCCTATTTTGACAGCAGAAAGTACGTTGTCCAAAACTACATACTGCACTTTAAGGCATGTTGATCTATGTTTTGCTATTTAATGTCAAAAAATCTTGGCACCTAGCCAAGTGCAGGGTGCAACGTTGATGCACAATGTGCCTTGATTATTCATAGGGGTATTTTGGTGTAACATAAATCAAACCAACCAGAGAATCAGCTTTCATCTCCCTTAAATCAGTGCATGCCTGCCAGCTGGCATTTTGCTGTTTACACAGCAAAGTTCATCGTCTTGTCTGAATGTCTGCTAAATCATTGATTCACTTTTCTTTTCATTGAAGCACTCCAGAGCGTTGGAAATTATCAAAAAGACTAGTTGGACACAACCATGCGAGTGTAAAAGCAAAATCTCATTAATTATTAAACTCTCAAGATGACGGTATCACTATTGATATGTTAATTACTTTTTAGGGAACATCAAATAGTTGTTTCGCTGTAAACATTTTCCTCTTTTTCTATGCTGAAATCCTGACTTCATTCTGTATTGCATGCAAAAAACACATTAGACACTTGCATTAATACCTGTGAGCATAATTATCGGTGGCATTCAATGGTATGTATACAAATAGAATAAATGTAGACCTGTGTTGAATCTTAGGTTCTTCCCTCCGGAGGTATGACCCATGGAAGAAAATATGCATGTTTACAAAAATAAAGAAAAATTGTTATTGACATCTCATGAGAGCTTGGGGACACTCACAATCTCAAACCAAAGGCAGTATTTGTGTTCAGTAGAGAACATGTCTCTCTGTTGTCTAAGGAAGACAAATTTCTCTGTACAAGACATCATCCATGCAGAAACTCAGACCACATACAAATAAGAACAAACTCAAAATAAGCTGCCATGTATCACCGATCACTCCGTTATGCTGTTTTTATTACCTGGCACCATGGCTGTTAGTTAGAGCCACTGGTGGCGATAGTGTTAAACCATTACTGTATCACAAAAAGTCAGTTTTGTGGCAGAAAAACACTCACAACCGGTGCTGACACCAGTTCACCACCTTGCATCTGCAACAGAACACTCTTAAGCGCCTGTCTCACTTGCCTTTTCATCTACACAATGATAATGAATTGTGCTACTTGTAAAATGTCCTTATCCATGCCTTCTTCTGCCCACAACATTAATTTCAAAGGTACATGTGGCTCACAGCGATGTTATGCAACACATACTGTACCATAGCTAAAATAATCCTCCAACCTTCTGATGGATGATTTAATAAAGCCTTGAACCCTAAGCAATGTGTTTTAAAACTTTTAAATCTTGTCCATTGTCAGTGTGGACAGAGAACAGAGCAAACAGATTTATTGCCCATCTGCTCAGATGCAGGCTGTGTATCGTACAAAGGGATGACTTTACCCTTTAAAAGCCCATAACATTTATAATAATGTTGTTGGAGGACATTAGGTTTACAGTTTACTGTTAAGTAATGAGTTGAATTGAGAAGTTCTGTTTGACGTGAAGAGTGGCTTCATTGTAAAAGAGAGCGGGTACTAGACTGACCAGCCTACAGTCCAGACTTGTCTCCCATTGAAACTGTGTGGCCCATTATGAAGTGCTAAATACCTGAAACCCTGGACTGTTAAACAACTGAAGTCGTCCATCAAGCAAGAGAAAAAAATCCACCTACAATGCTTTAACAATTTGTGTCTTCAGTTACCAAATGCTTGTTTAGTGTTGTTTAAAGGAAAGCTGATGTAGCAGGGGTAAACATGCCCTGTCCCATCGTTTTTGGAATGTGTTGCTGGCAACAAGTTCAAATTAAAGGATAAGTTCGGTTTTTTGACACCTGGACCTTATTTTTACGATTAAATACGCTCGTAGACTCACCCAGACAATTTTGGCGGTGCTCCGAGCCGTTTTCGAGCAATTTAGATCCATCCGACGGCATTTTTCCTCATGCCGTAGTAGCAGACGGGGCCAGAAATCGAAGCCCCTAAATTAGACATTATCTGCTGCAAAACTCGCTCATTTCAGCTACATTTTATAAATGAATGGCCAGTGTTATCACCATGTCAGCTCAACTTTGTTCTTATGGTCATCCGGAGCTTTACAAGGATGGGTAACTTTTGGTGACGCCATAGACAAAAACATGAGTAGAGCCGCTGTTGTTGCTAGTTTACATGGCTACACGGCTACTTTTGTGCAACATGGCGGAATATTTATCCGATGTAGAAGTGTCTGACGATGACTTTGAGTATAATGGATGCCTGTATCGTTTTGAGCCAGAATATACCGACGAGGAGCTATTTGAAAGGAGGATGCAGAGGGAAAGAGCCGAACAGCTGGCCAGAGAACAAGCAACCACTGTACGTCCACGAATGGGGGCTAACTGGTGTTGTTGTGGACATTGCACGGCAAACACAACAGAGGAGCAGTGCCTTTGCTGCTCAGAGTAGGATTTGAGACCAGAGGAAACACGTATTGATGCCCCCCAAAATACGATTTCTGGCCCCATCTGCTACTACGGCATGAGAGAAAAACGCTGTCGGATAGATCTAAATTGCTCGAAAACGGCTCCGAGCTCTGCCAAAATTGTCTGGGTGAGTCTACGAGTGTATTTAATCCTAGCAATAAGGTCCAGGTGTCAAAAAACCGAACTTATCCTTTAAGAGAATAGTTGCAAAAAAAAAAAAAAATTATCAATTTGACCATGAAATAATCTTGTCTTTCTAGTGTGTTCAATAGAATATAGGTCAAAAAGGATTTGCAAATCATTGTTTTCTGTTTTAATTTGTTTTACACAACATCCCAACATCATTGGAATTTTAGTTGAGGCCAGTGTCGTCAGGCGGTAAGCTACTGTGGAACAAATGGAGGACAGCTGTCTGCAAAGTTTGGTCTGTGTTTGAGGAAAGGCTGATCTTTATTCCTCTTGATACAAATAAAACCTGTTGCTATGGCCCCTTGCTTTCAGTAAAAAGCCTCCAAAAAGCATCAGAAACATTTCAAACCATGAAAATTACATCATCCAAACATGCTCATTGAGACAGCAGCAGTAGATAACGCCATTGTTGCAGCACAACACGACAACCCGGAGCAACACAGATCAATTATGAATGGTGTTTAATGAAATTCTGTCTCTCCAGACTCCCATTCTGGGATTTGTTACAGAGAGTGCCCCTCCTGTTAGTCACACTGGGGGTAAGTGAATAAGCTCAAGTGTCGTCCAGAGATCCAAAAGAATTTTCATAACTGTCACTTGGTCAGATGGGTTTTCGTAAACTGAATCAACATGTTAAGGAAACTATCTATCAGGATGTACTACAGTGGATCAGAAATGTCAGCTTCTACCTAAACATGGATGACGGGAAAGAGTCACATAAGGCTGCCTGATGAATACAAATAAGTTCTGGACTGTATGTAGGTGAGGGTCATAAGTGGAGGATAACAAATTAAATTTACTTTAGCTGTGTACTTGCATGCATTTTTTTGAGTTGGGGTGGGAACTCTTAATTGTAAAAACAAGCATGCAAGTACCTGCATTTGACTGTATGGTGTTTATTATGTCTACAGTTTCTTAGAAGTAGTTTTCTTTTTTCTTTTATCTCAGACATGGATACTTTTCACGTACCTTGACATGTTTCAGCGGAAACTTCCGCCTTCCTCAGAAGTGTCACTTGGTGGTAGGTGTGACGTGTCTTATCAGCTGGTGTTGCGGAGGTGCCAGGAAACGGGGCCCAGGGACAATGAACAGGGATGATGGGGCATACATGCTCTCACACACTTGGAGCAGCGTCCTGCAGAGGCGAGCAGACAAATTGACAGGAGGGTCACGCCTCCGTAACACCAGCTGATAAGACACGTCACACCTACCACCAAGTGACACTTCTGAGGAAGGCGGAAGTTTCCGCTGAAACATGTCAAAGGTACGTGAAAAGTATCCATGTCGGAGATAAAAGAAAAAAGAAAACTACTTCTACCTGCATTTGAGTAATATTTGACTGAGCAACTTCTATTTGTATTGAGGTTAGGGCTGTAATGAAAATAGAAAAAAAAAGTTTCGGAAAAAGATTTGATGATTGATGGATTTGATGGCTTCTTAGGCATTTTGAATTATATTTTTTTTTTACAATAATGGTACTGAAATGATGATTGACAAAAATGAGAGGCAATAAATAACCATGTTACCCTGGCAAAGCCAAAGGTCAGATGGACATCTAAGAGTCACATTTTCACTGCTGTGTGTCTTAAATGTCTGTCAAATACAAGCAGAAGTGAGGAGAGCTGTGTGTGTTTAAAAATGCTACGATGGCTTGACCAATCAGTGAGTGATACAAGTTTGTGTCAGGTCATAATATGACTAATATTTGAGGTTTCTATTTATAAAGTCGTATAGAGGACTGGGATTGATAGATAACCACTGCAGGTAAAGGTCAATTATTCATAATTTATTTTAAAGTGCTTTTGTCTTTATCAAAATAAATTGGAGTTTTTGAGTATTCTAGTGAGGATGGTTGAAGCAACAATCTGTGACATATATTATTTGGGCCTATCGTGTTTGTGCATGTCCATTGGCAATTCTGACTGACTTGACAAAACAGATGGACTGTTTCACATATCCATGGGTAAAATTTCACATCCATCCATCTAACCATCATCAAACAGAAAGTGTTCAGGAGGGACAGAGCCCTTCCAGCAAAATAACTGGAGGTCGATTGAACAAATGTTTTGTCTGTCATATTCATCACAGGATAATCCAAGGCTTAATGTCACTTTTTGCCATTTTATGACAAGGAAAAATCAGTGCAACTTGAAGCTGAATCTGGTCAATTCAGCTGCTTTGCAAGGTAAATTAGGACAGCTATGTATCCAACAAAGCATGCAAGCATTAGTTATTTTGATAGATAGATAGATAGATAGATAGATAGATAGATATAGTTTCTATTTCTGACAAAAAGTGAAGAATCAGATGTTTTTTTTTTTTATCCAGATTAACTTACATTAGGAAAAAAAAATCTCCCTTGCCAAAGCAGTAGTTGCAGCCTTAATTGGGAAGGCATTAGACCAGGAGAATCTATATTTTGGTCCAATATATAAGAGTGTGTATCAGAGATATGTGCAGAAAGCTGGCTAAACAGTTGGCTTTGGGTTGAAATATTGCCAACTCCAGATTTACAAGCTGGTAATCAATAATGCTTTATCAAGATAGACCTGAAAATCCTGATCGAATGCTCACTTTAAAGTACAATAAAACTACCTGCTAGAAGTGACAACTGTTTCCCCAAATTTCTACATACTCAGAAAGCACAGCGTAGCATACCCGCAGCAGCTTTGGCCAACTGATGGCATGTGACCTCGCCCACTGGCAGCAGAGCGCCGCAGCAAGAAACAAAATCCCAGGAGAATTATGACTTTGCAGAATAACAGTTACGTAAATATAGGAACAGCAACAAATAAATAACAAGTAACCAACTGGTTTTACAGCCAACACATCTTTGAAAACAACATTTCCACTAAATACTTTTCACTATGATTTCTGTGCCTTCTCTGCTTCTACAATGGGAGAGTACATTAACAAAACTAGAAAAGCACTCTGACAGTGCAGACCTCTGCCAAGCAGCACAGTTATAGTGGTGGCTTTTCCGCTCCGATTGAACGGCTGAGTCTCCACTCATGTCTGTCCATGCGGAGAACTCCTCTGCTGGCATTGCAAGGGAAGCTGGGCAAGGTAGTGACATAGGCTTGAAAAATGTTGACATCGGTTTGCAAATAAACTACAATTCCCATAATGACGTACAGGGACCAAAACCCTCACATCAGCCAAGGAGAAATGAATGGGACTTGCCATTATGAATGTAACCAGGTGGTAAAATGGTTATTTTATCCACTAGGTATTTTAGTTCTATTGTTTTGGTACTCAAATCCACGTTTTATGGTGTTCTCCTATGTGTTTGATATTGTTGTACTATGTAAACAAATGATAGATCGTAAGTGGAATTCCACAGGGAGTGTCGGATTATGGGCACTAGGTGGCAGCATCGGCTTGTAAGAACGGCACTCCGCCAGGTGCGTTACGGTCTTTTTTCCTCTTCCTGTTTCCATGCGCTTATCGGAGGTTCTGCTGAGATAATTCCGCTGTTTTTTGGGCTTCAAAAATGTTTAAAAAAGTGAGTAAACATCAACATTTTGTTGAATATTTTTGTTACAAAATGTTTTTGCAAGTATTATAACAAGATGATGTGTTTTAGACTCTGACCAGTTAGAGGTTTATGGATTTTCGGCGCCTTCCCCACGGACACTGTTTGATTTGGAAGGTAATGGCGGCTAGTTGAGCAGCAAATGTGAGTTTGTAATGCTAAGAGCACGTGATGTACAGCTGTATTCATTTTTGTTTTAAAGGTGGAAACTGGAAAGGTGACTCCCTGTGCCACTGCCGTATTTTGTTGGTGGTTATTAAAATGCGACTCATGCTATAAGAAGCCCAAGTTATTGTGTCCTGTGTGGCTATCAAATTTCTCGGATTACACAATTTTGGTACCAGGAGTGGGGTATAGCTCAGACATTTTAAAAAGAGAAATACGGCAGTGGTGAAGACAGCCGTGGAGACAGCAGTGGAGGCGGATTGGTGTCCCAGTTCTGCAGACCGGCCGTCGAGGGGCTGTGGAGCAGTGTGGAGCAGCGGGGACCTGGTGGAGGTGGCCTGCGGGTGGCGCTGTTTCTCAGTCAACGGACTTCAGCTGCATCTACAGAGAGGATTTCAGCCAAGCAAACAGCGAGGAGCAGGGTTCAGTAAGGAGCCAATTAAAGAACTGTCCTCAAAGTATCCTTAAATCATTTTGGACTTATTTTTCCCATATTGGACTTGAGTCAATGCTAATGTTTCATCATGTCTAGTGAATCAGGTGATGAGGGTCCTTCAGGAACTGAGCATTTTGTCATGCCTCGTGTTTCATTTGATGGAGGTCCTGTGAGTGATAGTAGTGGTCAGCTTGCCCAGGTTCCTAATGGGGCAGCAGGTATTAATCCAAATGCTACTGAAGAAATGCAGAGTCGAATATAGGAGCTTAACAAATTACGAGATGAACTGGTTCGTTTAAATGATGAAACAAAGGCTCAAAGAGCAAATAATAACCCCAGGTCTTACATTTATGTTCCAAGAGAACGTCAAGTCCAGCCATTTAGTGGAGAGGGTGGTACAGATGGGAGACATGTTGAAGATTTTATTGAGGAGGTTGAAAGAGTTTTGCGGTCTAGAGAGCAAACAGCAGAAGAGCAGTGTGACTACATACTTGCACTGTTACGTGGTCCTGCATTAGAAGAAGTGAGACTATGTATGAGGGGTCAGTCAGTAGGACCCAGTGATTTATACTCTTACTTGAGAAATGCATTTGGAGAAAAACGCAGCACCACACAACTTTTACAGACCTTTTACAACCGAAAACAAGCTGACGGGGAAGACCTCCGTGATTACTCCCATACCCTGTCCCACATCTTAAGCTCTGTAACAAAGCAGTCTGCAAGTGCAGTACCAAATGAGCAGGTTGTACTCAGGGACCAATTCATTGAGGGACTGAGAGAGGCAGCCCTTAGACGCGAACTAAGAAAAATGGTTAGGGACAAGCCTGACTGGGAAATGGAAGACAGCAGGTCCCAACGGTCTAGATATGTAAGGAACAACCAAGTTAGGTCTGAAGAGTCAGAAGCCCTAATACCTCCTGCCAGTACAAACAATGACCAATTTACTGTTTTTGATGATGTTCAGAGAAAATTGGACAACCAAGAGAAACAGTTAACAACTCTAACAAAAGCACTTGCTGAGCTGACATGCGCTGTTAGTGAGTTGAGTAGACGCAATGCTCAACCCACATTTCAAGAGCCCCAGTTTAGAGCTAGGCCTCAGCCTAAGTTCGCTCCAGATGGTCAGCCTATCTGTTTCAAATGTAGGGGTGTAGGTCACATCTCTAGGAAGTGTCCACAGGTCAAAAAGAACCGAGAGCAGGAAGCACCTACTCTCTCTGAGACACAGGGGAACTTAATCCCTCGGTTGTCATGAGCCAGACCACCAGAGGGAAAGCTGTTGGCTCACCTACAGAGACACAGAGCAGAAATGACATATTAGAACATGCAGTGGGAGAATGTAAGACTGTTGAGGTTAAACTACAGGGTGTGTCAGTTACCTGCCTTCTTGACACTGGCAGTCAGGTCAGTACCATTTCTGAAAGCTTTTTCAGGGAACATTTGACAGTAAAAGGGAAAGATGTGCAGCCCGCCTTTGAGTGGTTAAAAATCACTGCAGCAAATGGATTAGACATACCATATATTGGGTATGTGGAGTTTGATGTAGAAACCATGGGACTTATTATTCCAGAGCGAGGTTTTCTGATATTCAAAGACTCTGCACACTCTTCATCTGTTCCAGGTCTCATAGGCATGAATGTGGTCAAAAAATGTAGAGAGCTGGTACACTCAGAGTTTGACACCACCCTACAAGGTAGCCTAGACTCACAGTGGAGGGAGGCTTTTCATAGTCTACAGGCAGCAAGCATTTCTGACCGGATTTCATTTGCAAGAGTGGCTGGTAGTGACATAGTTCATGTACCTGCATCCTCAGCTACCACAGTAATGGCGAGGGGACTTAGGACTGTGAGTGAAAATGGCCCTTTGATGTTATTGGAGCCTTTAAGATCACCTTTACCGGGCGGTTTGGTGGTTGTGCCCACTTTGGTGTCCTCTGAGAGTCACACTTTCCCAGTTCAAGTCATGAATTTGTCAGAAGAAGACATTTGGCTAAGGCCAAGAATGAGGCTAGGAGTGTTAACACATATTGACAGTGTGAAAAGTGAAGAGGTTTGTGAAGTCCAGTTCCAAAGAATCTCTGCTGACACAGAGCAAGTGAGCATTGATAAGCGTCCTGAGACATCTGCAGATGTAAAGTTGCTCCTGGATCAGCTTGATTTCAGTGGAAGCCCTGAACAGAAAGCGCAGCTGGCTTTGTTGCTGGAGAAATATTCGTTTGTGTTTGCAAGTGAAGATGAAGACTTAGGCTACACAGACAAAGTACAACATGAGATCCACCTGACTGACGACATACCAGTGACACAACCATACAGACGTATTCCCCCAACACAGTACAGTGAGGTCAGAGAGCATATAGGGAAGCTCTTAAAAAAAGGGGTGATCAAAGAAAGCACCAGTGCATACGCATCACCGATTGTGTTGGTAAGGAAGGCTGATGGTAGTCTGAGGTTATGCGTGGATTTTCGAAAACTCAATGCAAAGACAAGACGTGATGCATTTCCTCTCCCGAGGATCGATGAAAGTTTTGATGCTCTGAGAGGAGCAAAGTTCTTTTTTACCATAGATCTCGCGAGTGGGTATCACCAGGTAGCAATGCATGAGAGAGACAGAGCCAAGACAGCATTCACTACGCCATTCGGTTTATATGAGTATATGCGTATGCTTTTTGGTGTTTGTAACGGGCCGGCTACATTTCAGAGGCTTATTCAGGCTACCATGAGTGATCTCATTTTTCAGATCCTGCTGGTATATCTAGATGATATCTTAGTCTTTTCAGAGACATTTGAGCAGCACCTGGAGAGACTTGAGACTGTTTTTAAAAGACTGTCAGAGACTGGACTTAAAGTTAAGCTACAGAAATGTGCCTTCTTACAACCACAAGTTAAGTTTTTGGGTAATTAGGTGTCAGCTGAAGGGGTAGGAACTGACCCGGCTAAAGTCTCTGCAGTTAAGGACTGGAAGATCCCCAGCACTGTTAAAGAGTTACAGTCCTTTTTGGGTTTCTGTAGTTATTACAGGAGATTCATTCGAGGTTTCTCACAGATAGCAGGTCCACTACATGACCTAGTTAACAAGAGCTCTGGCATTAGGAGGACAGGGAAAACAGGGAGCCAGTTAACTAGTATGTGGACATTGGAGTGTAATGAGTCTTTTGAACAGTTAAAAGAGAAACTTACCTCTGCTCCCATTTTGGGTTTTGCCGACTTCACACAGCCATTTGTGGTTGAGACTGATGCCAGCCAGCACGGACTAGGCGCTGTTCTATATCAGCAGCAGGGACACACAAAGCGAGTAATAGCCTATGCTAGCTGCAGATTACGTCAGGCTGAGAAAAATGACCATAACTACAGCAGCATGAAGTTGGAACTGCTTGCGTTAAAGTGGGCAGTTGCTGAAAAATTCCGTGGTTATTTGCTTGGATCAAAGTTTGTTGTCCTGACTGATAACAATCCCCTCTGTCACTTCAAGACAGCCAAGTTAGGTGCAATAGAGCAAAGGTGGGTAGCACAGCTTTCTGTGTTTGATTTTGAGGTGAAGTATCGCCCAGGGAACAGCAATGCAGCTGCAGATGCCCTCTCTAGGCAGGAGTTTGCAGGGGAGCCAGAGACCGACCCTGACTCAGACTTTGACAACTGTGTTGCAGTGTGTAACCTATTGAGAAGAGGTACAGCTTTAGATCCGTGTCTTGTCAGTAAAGGTCTAAAGTGTTGTGACTTGAGGCAGATTCGTGCTGTAGAGTCAGGGACAGGACAGACAAATGATGGGCAGGGCAACACACCAACACTTCCAGGTTATACCAGAGAAGAAATGATAGCTTTTCAAACTCGTGACCCCACCATTAAAGGATTCAGAGCATTCTGGGATAACGGCAGGAAACCTAGTCCAAAAGAAAGAGTATCTTTGTCCAGTTCAGTGAAACGACTTCTGAAACAGTGGAGTTTCATTCGGCAGAGGGAAGGAATGATGTACAGGGTCATTCAGGACCAGCGCCATGGTGAAGTGTGGCAATTACTTGTACCCAGTTGTTTACAAGATCAAGTACTGGAGAGTGTACATAACAAAATGGGGCATCAGGGCATGGAGCGAACTCTAAACCTTCTGAGAGAAAGATGTTTCTGGGTAGGTTTATGTGAAGATGTGGAAAACTGGGTGAAAAACTGCACAAGGTGCATTATGACTAAGATGCCACAGCCAAAGATCCATGTGCCCGTTCAGGCATTCCTTGCCTCTCGACCTTTAGAGGTCGTAGCTGTTGATTTTACAGTGCTAGAGCCAGCATCGGATGGGCGTGAAAATGTCCTTGTTGTAACTGATGTTTTCACAAAGTTTACACAGGCATATCCTACTAAGGATCAGAAGGCAGACACTACGGCTAAGATTTTGTTAAGGGAGTGGTTCATGGAGTACGGGGTGCCTGAAAGACTGCACTCAGACCAGGGCAGGAATTTTGAGAGTGAGGTTGTTGCGGAGCTGTGTAAGCTCTATGGAGTTAAAAAGACAAGAACAACACCTTACCGGCCGCAGGGGAATGCCCAGTGTGAAAGGTATAACCGAACACTTCATGATTTGCTCAGGACCCTCCCACCAGAGAAAAAAAGGCGTTGGCCAGAACATCTTCCTGAACTAGTGTACGCCTACAATGTAACTCCGCACTCTTCCACAGGATATTCACCTCATTATTTGCTCCTCGGAGTACAGCCACGTCTTCCCGTAGATGCATTATTAGGGCGTGACACTGTATCAGACAGGAAACAAGACTGGTTGTCTGTTTATCAGGAATGACTTAAACAGGCACATGAGAGAGCCAGAGAGTACTCAGAACAGAAGGCAGCTGAGAGAATATCCCTACAAAATGAGAAGGTGTATTGTCCCAGTGTTGACATTGGTCAGCTGGTACTCTTGCGTCACAGACCCTTGGGGAGAAATAAAATTCAAGATGCTTGGGGCCCAACCATTCACAGAGTAGTTGACATTCAGGGTACCACATACACTGTTGAGCCCTGTGAGGGAGGTCCTACCAAAAGAGTTCATCGATCAGAGTTAAGACAGTGTGTGAAACCAGTGCCTAAACCCAGAACTAAGACCCGAGTACAAGACAGTACTCAACCCGTGACAGAGAACCAGTTAGAGTTGGGTGAACCTGATTTTGTTGTCATTACAGAAGTTGTCCCTTCTCAGCACGCACCCCATCAGCCTCATGTAGCCGAAAGTGTTCAAGCCGCTGTGCCACCAACCACAAGTGAGAGTGACACAGAAGGGCCTGAGGAAAGTTTTGTTGACATGAGCACAGTTAAGGAAACAACAGAAAAAGAAAACAACAGCGGTGTGTTTTGCAGTGATGCTGACAGGTCAGACATTAGAGACAGGGGTCAGCACCCAGTGGCAGTCACTGATAGGAGGGTTGAAGGTACAGCCTGTGCACCTAGACCTGCAGTTAGGAAAAGCGAACGAGCAACTGCTGGGTGTCACTCGAACCCATATCACTTGCCAAAATCAGCCTGTAATTCTGTCACTTTGAGGGCAGATATAGTTTCTCAAGTTTTGACTAGTCTAGGCACTGCTCTGTTTGAAAAGGCATTGCAAGGAGCATTTGAGTCAGGTCATGTTTTATAGTCACCGCGGACGTTGACTTATTGCAGGGGAGTGTGTAACCAGGTGGTAAAATAGTTATTTTATCCACTAGGTATTTTAGTTCTATTGTTTTGGTACTCAAATCCACGTTTTATGGTGTTCTCCTATGTGTTTGATATTGTTGTACTATGTAAACAAATGATAGATCGTAAGTGGAATTCCACAGGGAGTGTCGGATTATGGGCACTAGGTGGCAGCATGGGCTTGTAAGAATGGCACTCCGCCAGGTGCGTTATGGTCTTTTTTCCTCTTCCTGTTTCCATGTGATTATTGGAGGTTCTGCTGAGATAATTCTGCTGTTTTTTGGGCTTCAAAAATGTTTAAAAAAGTGAGTAAACATCAACATTTTGTTGAATATTTTTGTTACAAAATGTTTTTGCAAGTAATATAACAAGATGATGTGTTTTAGACTCTGACCAGTTAGATGTTTATGGATTTTCGGCGCCTTCCCCACAGACACTGTTTGATTTGGAAGGTAACGGCGGCTAGTTGAGCAGCAAATGTGAGTTTGTAATGCTAAGAGCACATGATGTACAGCTGTATTTATTTTTGTTTTAAAGGTGGAAACTGGAAAGGTGACTCCCTGTGCCACTGCCGTATTTTGTTGGTGGTTATTAAAATGCGACTCATGCTATAAGAAGCCCCAAGTTATTGTGTCCTGTGTGGCTATCAAATTTCCCGGGTTACATGAACTTCAGTGCTTTTTTTGTGACATCAACCTGGATCGGATAAGCACCTTAATGTAATGGCTTCTTCTTTGGACCAAACCACACCTCTGGTAAAGTTTCCATGTAAATCCATCCAGTAGTTTTTGTGTAATCTTGCTAACAGACAACCAAACAGACCCTGGCAAAAACATAACCTCCTTGGCGGAGATAATTATAAAAGCTTTTGACAGTATTTGTTCTTCTGTTATTTCTGTCCTAAATGTCCAGTATTGATGTATTATTATCATAACTTTTAATCCTTAGATAAGAGAGAAAACACATCCATTCATTAACTGTGATCCATCCTAGGGAAATCTCTTTAATTCCGATATGATATGATGTTCCTATACATATTTGTGTGCTGCTGCGCAGGAGAAGTATGTGGAAAGTGGGGGTTAATCTGCTTGGTGGCTGCTGCCTTACTGTCAAAATGTGAACTTCAATATAACTACTTAACCGAAGCAGCTTGTAAACTCACTAAGCACTGAAATACAAAATACCACAAACTAAAAAAAAAAAACTAATTGATCTGGTCATAAAACGATCAGGCCTATCAACATTCTTTAAGGACCAAGAAGCATTACCTAAGAATGCTGGTTAGTTATGCAAGAGGTGAGTGTTGGCAGGAAGCTGATGCGACAGTCAAAACAATCTTTCAGTCACCTCAGTTTTTCTTTGAGGTTCTGCCCGATGATATACATCATCAGGATATGTGAAACAGTCCATCAGGTGTGTCAGGTCAGAACATCTCTTGTGTGAATTTTCTCCATCACTGGTTATGAAAAATAACCTATCCAAGGGCATACATGCATTTATTACAAAGACCATTTTTTTATGCCATTCTACGGTGGTCTAACTGATTCACATGCATTCATAAGGGGCTTGAACTTAAAGGAACAGCTTTGGCATCACTGCCCCTCAGCTACTCATCATTGCAAACTTTTTATGTCGCCATCCCTTATGACGCCAGCGAAAGGATCCTGCAGTGTTCAGATGTATTGGACTGGGGCTGTTCTGTCAGACATGCAAACAACACAAATGGTTATCCCAAGGCAAATCTGGCAAATTTGCAGCATAATTAGACTCTGTTTACTGTACCATGGCGAATGAGATCCTCCGAACAGGTGGCCCTTAGTCTTCTTTGACTTGTGGACTTGGTGTGCATGTGAGATGCTTAGCTCTCTTTGACTTCTTTAACAATGAAGACAAAAGTACAAGGCCATGGTTTGTGCCTTTCTATACAGAAAGGCATACAGGAGTTTAGCAGAACTGAAGTCAACAGGTTGTGAAAAAGTCCATGATAAGACATGTAAAGATTAAAATGCCAAACTTCTTATTGAATTATTCCTTTTTTTTCATTGGTAGGCTTGGTGTATGGCTGTTACTAATGCAACATATCACCCCTCATTTTTGACATGAATATTTATCTCTGAAATTATGTTATATTTACCGAGGTATTTGTCTTTTCATTTCACCATTTAATCTGGGACACCAGGCTGTCCGATCATGTGTCTGAAAGCTAATGTTAGGACCCATGCCCCACAAAGTACCTGACTAAAATAATTATGAAGCTGAGAGTTAACAGAAATAATGGGAATTTACAAGCAGGGTTCTGAGGGAGTGAGATGGATGCAGCTCTTTCTGTTGTCAACCCACACATTAAGATTGATTTTAAACTACTATTTAGAAGTGAAAAAGTTTCACACTGTTAATTAGAGTCAAATAGAAGTTCATTATGTCATGACATTTAATTTTAAATTTCTTGCAGTCTTTTTCTTTCATTATACAAAATAATAAGCCAAATTGAAAATGTATTCCTATTTAATTCATATTGATTTTCATATTAGTACTGAGGCCGTTATCAATAATCGTAAAAGTGCAAAGTATTTCTCAATAATATCATTACTTATTTACCTATTTATTATATCAATGCAAGTTTGTTTTGTCATATTTCTATTAAGCCAACCTTTAAGACACCACAGTTTACTGAGTGGTTCCTCTGTTAGTTAGCTACTGTAATTTATACCATTATATCCTGTCCAGCCATTTTGTCACTGGATCACTATTGAAACAACAGGATTTGATTTAGAAACAACAAAGTTTAATGTTTTTAAACTATGTTAAAGTCTGTAGCTATTTACTCTCAAGGTTCATCACCTCCATAAATGACTGTTCTGTCTCTTGTTTTTTTTGCACCTTGCTGCTCCTCTCAGGACCTGCTATTCTGTGTTGATTGACCACTTGTGTGGTGCAGCCAATCAGAGGGGTATTTTACAAAACCTAGATAGGGGATTAAGCCAGGATTTTCCAGTTATCCTGGCTGAATTTAGCTGTGATTTGGTCCACAAAAGCGGAGGCACATAAGTTACCATGGAGATTTATTACGTGCAGCTAGCCTGCTCCTGACCAGGCTAACAGGTGGGCTTAATTAATCCTGCTGTTCAATCAGCAGCACTCTCATCTAAAAACAGCATGTTTCTTACAGTTATAGTAATGACAATGACTATAGGAGGAATAGAAAATGACTGGGCACTGTTGAGAAATGTGACTTGTTCAGAGGGACAGTTCGAAACCGACTTCTTGAAGCTGGTCTGAAGTCACACAGGGCATAGAAGAAGCCCTTCATCAACGAAAGGCAGAGGAAGGCCCCGGTTACTCTTTGCTAGGGATCACAGGGATTGGACTGTTGATGATGGAGCTAAGGTTCTCTTCAGTGATGAATCCAATTTTGGGTTTATGCCCACTCCAGCCAACTTACTGGTTAGGAGGAAGACTGGAGAAGCCTAGAAATCAGAATGTCTTGCCCCTACAGTAAAACATGCACTGTAAATAATTTCCTGTAAAATAACAGTAAAGTGCTGGCAGCAGAGACGCCAGCACTTTACTGTTATTTTACAGTATTCATACTGTGAAATGACTTTACAGCCTATTGCTGTAAAAATAAAATACAGCATATTTCTGTATTTTGTTTTATTTACAGTAAAATGCTGGCAGCAGAGACACCAGCACTTTACTGTTATTAAACATTTTTCGTACTGTCAAATGACTTTACAGCCTATAACTGTAAAAATAAAATATGGCGTATTTCTGTATGTTTTTATAATTTACATTACAATACTAGCAGCAGACACACCAGCTACATTGTACTTCTACAGTAAACATACAGTTTTCACAGATTGCATTAAGGTAAGGTTGCTTGTAGATTACTTTAAATTCCCACTTTTTACTGCAGACAGCTATAATTGATTATAAAATAACTCAATTAGGCAGTTTGCAGTTTGTTTATGTCTAAAATATCAATCTTAAGTTCAATTAAAATCAGAATCTTATTGTTCTGTGAGCTACTGAAATCTGCGCAAAAATATGCATTATAATGATTAATTATGAAAAAACAGCAACAGAGAAAGGATATAACTTAAACACACCTTTATTTAAAAGGGAAGTGTCAACATAAATAATTTTACTGTGAAAGACAATGGCAGAAAACATGTATAACCCAGAGTAACAAACCAAAAGAGATTTGAGTAGCAAACTAAAAAGTGCCTTATAATGTCTGCTCAAATTCAATGGGATTTTTTCTTAACTTTGCATGTCAGACTGTCACTTACCAAACGAGAAAACACCTGAGACATAATATGTATTTTTATATAAAAGTAGTTGTAACAGTATTTATTATAGGTGACCTATCTCGCCAAACTTGAAATTGACTCTATCAACATTTGGAAAACAAACTCTACTGTTAAGAACATTTTGAAAATGAGTAATAAGACCGATCTGAAGACAAACATCAGAAAAAACTTTTTGAAAATTTGCAATGATAGCAACATTTGGTATGCTTGTTTACCTTTTAAAATAGTCTTGTGAGGTGTACTTGTAGGCCTCTAAAAAAGTCTACAAGAAAGGATATAACTTAAACACACCTTTATTTAAAAGGGAAGTGTCAACATAAATAATTTTACTGTGAAAGACAATGGCAGAAAACATGTATGACCCAGAGTAACAAACCAAAAGAGATTTGAGTAGCAAACTAAAAAGTGCCTTATAATGACTGCTCAAATTCAATGGGATTTTTTCTTAACTTTGCATGTCAGACTGTCACTTACCAGACGAGAAAACACCTGAGACATAATATGTATTTTTATATAAAAGTAGTTGTAACAGTATTTATTATAGGTGACCTATCTCACCAAACTTGAAACTTTGCAACGATAGTAACATTTGGTATGCTTGTTTACCTTTTAAAATAGTCCTGTGAGGTGTACTTGTAGGCCTCTAAAAAAGTTCTGTGAGGGAGGCATGTTGACCTCTAAAAGAGTCCTGTGAGGTAGGTGTGTTGACCTCTAAAATAGTCCTGTGAGGGAGGCACGTTGACCTCTAAAAGAGTCCTGTGAGGTAGGTGTGTTGACCTCTAAAATAGTCCTGTGAGGTAGGTGTGTTGACCTCTAAAATAGTCCTGTGAGGGAGGCACATTGACCTCTAAAATAGTCCTGTGAGGGAGGCACGTTGACCTCTAAAAGAGTCCTGTGAGGTAGGTGTGTTGGCCTCTAAAATAGTCCTGTGAGGGAGGCAAGATGACCTCTGAAATAGTTCTGTGAGGGAGGCATGTTGACCTCTAAAAGAGTCCTGTGAGGTAGGTGTGTTGACCTCTAAAATAGTCCTGTGAGGTAGGTGTGTTGACCTCTAAAATAGCCCTGTGAGGGAGGCACGTTGACCTCTAAAATAGTCCTGTGAGGGAGGCACGTTGACCTCTAAAATAGTCCTGTGAGGGAGTCACGTTGACCTCTAAAAGAGACCTGTGAGGTAGGTGTGTTGGCCTCTAAAATAGTCCTGTGAGGGAGGCACGTTGACCTCTAAAAGAGTCCTGTGAGGAAGGTGTGTTGGCCTCTAAAATAGTCCTGTGAGGGAGGCAAGATGACCTCTAAAATAGTCCTGTGAGGGAGGCATGTTGACCTCTAAAAGAGTCCTGTGAGGTAGGTGTGTTGACCTCTAAAATAGTCCTGTGAGGGAGGCACGTTGACCTCTAAAATAGTCCTGTGAGGGAGGCACGTTGACCTCTAAAAGAGTCCTGTGAGGTAGGTGTGTTGGCCTCTAAAATAGTCCTGTGAGGGAGGCACGTTGACCTCTAAAATAGTCCTGCGAGGCAGGTGCATGCTTTACTTAACTTGAGAGTCTGGGTGGGAGTGGACAGTCCTGATTCAAAGAGGAAGAGTCTGGTTCAGGTAGAGATGATCTTCACTTCGCTAGTTGTTCATCTCACTGGATTTATTGTTGCCACTGTAAAACAGCAACAAGCAAAATTGAATCAAAAATGACTAGATGTTATTGTCCATTACCAAGTACAATAACAATGCCTAATCAATGCTCATTAAGCTGAAAACAAAAAAATCTCTTGTGGCCTTATGTGTCAACGCCAGTGTGGAAAACATTAAGTAAAAGAGAGATGTGAGAGTGCTCACTGACCTATATGAAGTCCCATTCAAAGTCAAGTAGGTTCTTCAGTAGTATGGAGACGCGTGTATTCACTGTCACATTCTTCTTCTGGACCATCCCACCGGTCTTCTTGGAGACAACCTTGCCCCGGATGGCCTTTGATCCTCTCTCTGGATTGATACCGATAAAGCATCTGAAATCGCAATAGTCTAAGTTCAGAGACTAAATGGAAACCTATTAGGAACACTTAGTAGTCTTAAAGGGATTGTTTGGGTTTTATAACATAAGGTAAAATCAGCTACTAACCAGTACTGATATCATGAAGTGATATGAAAATCAGCTCCACAGCATACAGTAGAAAATATTTTATAGAGATCGGTCAAGAGTATCAAAAGCAGAATAACTCAATTTATATCGTACTCTTGAGTGTCTGGTTCATGTTCTTTATGCGTTGTAGCTTGAAATGTTTTTGTTACCTAAACCCATGTTCTGCTGCCAACTTGTTTAACTGACCAGCTGGCAGGGAGACTTCTGGAAAATCTCAGGACTGCCTCCTTGAGTTTATGGATGTGTCAATATCATTAAGTAACCAATACCATCTTATGTTAAAAAATCCAAAATATATCTTTAAGTGTGTAGTAATGATTTGTGGTTATCAGGTTTCAAGGAGTGCAACTGTGCAAAAATAAAAACCTATAATTACAAAAAGTAAATAAAAGGAGTCTTACCTCTGAGTGCAGGCCGCCTCTTCTTGATACTGAAGGTTGAAGATATAGTAGATTGCAAACACAGCAGCAAGTCCTGTCACAAAGGTTGGTGTGATGCCCTCAGATATGACATGGCCCTCCAGGGTGATCACCCAGCGCCCAGTCGTGACTTGCCCTGTTCCACCTGAAACTTTAAGAAATAGCAACATCAGAATGCATCTCACCTTGCATAAACATCTGTAACTAAAGAACAATGGTTGATCTGATTTATAATGTCTATTAATGAAATGCATACCAGGCAGTATCAGGCGAGGACTTACAGGTAGAGTGAGGGTAGTCTCAATATCAGCTGGAGTAGAAGACATCTGTAGGGAACAGATAAAGACAACTTGAGTTATCTTGAGACTGTGAGGTAAAAGAAGTAGGCTTCTGGAGTTTCCTATGCTGTGAAAAAATAGATAAGTCATACAAAATTAAAAACACAGGCCAAGATAGACAATATAAACTTACATCTGTAAGAAGGACCGGCCCTGTTAGCTTCTCTCCAAAGTGTGCCATAAGCAGCTGCACAACACGAAGTGCCATCTCATTATGTTCACTATTAGAAAGGACATCCTTGACATCTTTGTTAGTAGGTTTCCCAATGAAGTATTGTGTGATGGCTCTCCCACATTCCTTCATACTGAGTTCCAACATATGGAGCACATTGATGTCTGTAAGCAACTCAAAATGAGCATATATGCCCCTTTGAGTGAAAAGAAAAGGCCATTTGTTTCTCACATCTTCAATTTCAGGTGGTGGAAGTACATTTATATGACGACGCTGTAGACAGAATGTGAGGTCCATTAGATTTTTGACCTCTGATCTTTCAGCTCCACCTTTACCCTCCTGTCTGTAAATCTCCACCGGTCTTTGACGGTTCTGCTCCACAGTCTCATCCGTTTCTTCTGGAGGGAGCTCTGGCTGAAATCTTGTACATCCATAAGTGTCAGTTGGCCCCCTCTTGTATGTAGAACTGGATCTAGAGGCCCGGTGGCGTGTATAGCTTCCATCACGGTTCACATTCTCAATCCTGTTTTTCACTTGAATCAAAAGTGATGTATATCCTCCACCCAAAAGTGACCCATCTGCTGTCATATCAGCAAAACTCTCTGGGTACTGCTTAATGATTTTTCGAATCACAGTGAGGCACTGTGTGCAAGTGGGGTTCGCCTCGTACTCGTACCATCTGTCCACCGGTTTAGGTCTCTTGCCATCTACAATTGCAGAACGGATTTCCTGTGGCATCTGTTCCCAAGGGACCTGGAATGTTTCTGGTCATGTTTTCAGTATTTGAGATGTAGAAGGTTCATTGCTTGGATTGTCGTTTCCTGCCTGGCTTGACAATAATGCAGTGGTCAACAGCTGTGATGTGCTAGAATAAGGCGAAGTGCCTGATGATGCTGATGAAGACTACTACTCAGTGGTGAGGAGGTTGGAATAACTTGCAGATCCAAAGTAACTGTCTCCATCTCTACAAAAAAAATAAAAATAAAATAATAAGGAGGAATCTTATGAAAAATGTTTTTGAAAAATGCAAAAACTAAACTATGGTTTGTATGATTTCTGTTATGCTACATGTGGCTCTTATTACCTGGTACCTGTGTTAATTGTCAACCCATTCTCACTACCTGCACACCATTTTAGTATGATACGAGTCTGATAACAGATAATATTATAGGCACTGGTGGACCCCTACTTTAATGTGCCGCTGAATTAACCAAACATTACCCAATTTGAATGCATCCAGGAGTTTTCGGCGCTGAAAGACAGGTAACAGATCAGGAATGTCTCCCTGCTGTACATATCTTAAATCTTCTTTTGACTCCAAGCCAGAGCTCTGCAGTTTAGAAATGATTAGCCCCTGGGTCTCTTCAGAGAGATTTGGCAAGGTCTTGCAGATGATCTCCTTGATTTCATCACTCAAGTTAGCCATTGTTCTGGAATAAAAGGACAGAATGGTGAAGAATTATCAGTGGCGCGCCATGGACAGTGTACTCAGGCAAGGGATAGTAATCTAGCAAATTCTCCTGATTAACACAACAGTAGCTTTTCTGCATGAGCGTAAGGCTATAGACACCCATGTCAGGAAGACGCATGGCATGATATTTTTCAGCAATAAAATATACTGCTGACTCTTTATGAATGAGAACCACTTTGATTTTTCCCAATACAAGTCCCTCATCATCATTATCGATCACAATGAACATGTTCTTTTTGTATTCTGTAGCCTTCAGAGTCACTTCATGGGCTATCAGAGTGTTAACAGTCTCAAAATTATGATGTGCAACTGCCTCTCTGATGTCATCATTGTAGTTGCCTGAGAAAAACTGTGTGCCCTTCTCCACTAAAACAGCTGGAGGGAAAAAGTTGCCAGCACTCAGAAAGGCCTGTAGAAGCTGATGTCTCTCTGCAAGAGTAGAGCATGGATTCTTAAAGTTACGCAATTTCCTCAAACACTGTTTAAAATATGTGTGCTTGCTTTCAAATCGTAAAGTCCATAGACGAATGAGTGACCCAAACTGGACAATGAGGTCTGGATAATGACTGACATAATGATGTTTGGGCTTCAGTGGGTGGTGAGGAAAGGCATGCTTTCGGCAATACAAATACTCATCAATGAGAACCCTTAGATAGGCAATCTGGCCAGTTGAAATGGC
Source organism: Cetoscarus ocellatus (assembly GCA_037902135.1). Lineage (NCBI taxonomy): Eukaryota > Metazoa > Chordata > Actinopteri > Labriformes > Labridae > Cetoscarus > Cetoscarus ocellatus. Next base: position 1,349,299 of record JBAMNC010000677.1, on the reverse strand, counting down.
TGGTGCACAAACGAGCTCCACAACTTCTTTAAGTTGTAGAACCAACTGCCATATTTCATTGTCACCTGGATTTTCTATTTTGTCTCCAATCAGGACAGGCAACATTCTGAGCAAACACCAATTTTGCACAGCATATCACCCAAGTTTTCCACCCTCTGGATTAACCTCACAAGGTTTGATGTTGGCATCCTTACCAAGATACTTGAACTGATTTATTCTTCGATTCAACTCAAGATAGCTGAACTGCTTATCCACCTTAACGAGATGGTTAATGTACAATGTCAAATCAGAGGATACAATGCCTTCAAATAGATCATGGCCAAGACACAGAGGTAACCCTGGCTGACATACATGGAAGAAAGTGAGTGTATTAAACACAGAGTCAAATTTAATACCTCCACTAATAGAAGATTGTCCTCCACTGCTCTGGATATTATCACTGTATGACTGCTTGGTGCGTCTAGTGCCCTGAAACAAAGGATCTGCATTGAATGCTTCTCTGGTGATCTCACAGTATCTGCAGAAGTGTGAACTCCTGCTGAAATTTTCTACAAAGCCTCCTATGTTATGTGAGCCTAGATTGTCCCCTGCAATGGCACACAAAGTTCTCCTTTAGACCTTTCCATCAGACAGAGTAACACCATTGAGCTCAAGATCTTTAAGGTCATTGACCAGAGAGCCCATAATCAAGTTTTGGCCAAAATACTTGAAGTCCTGTTCTCTGCAAAGAAGAACAAGTTGCATGTGGTCAGTGCTTGATCTATTGTGTGGCATTACATCTGCAAGAGTGAGATATATTGCAAGTATCTTGTGTTTTTTCTTCCCAGATCCCAGTGGGTTTACCACTTAAAACGCATCCTGATAAAGGATCAAGCTCAATGATAAGCTTTCTGTCTGGACGAACACACTGTCTACAATATTTTTGCCATCCCAAACATCCTGAAAAATATCCTGAGAACCGATTCTGGAGTGTACTTGCTTGTATTGTTCCCGCACTGACACACAATGAAAAAGAGATTCAATTGTTTGTTTAATAGGAACATAATGAGCAAAACACTCTTTGCCTGCTTCATTCTGTCCTAGACAGATCTGAACTGGCTCAATATAATTAAAGCTGTTCTTGAAAACAGTTTTTCTTCTCTGGTCATTTTTCAGTGACTGAGTGTTGCAAGCCCGAAAGAGATCCTCAGTTTTCAGGACATTGATCACATTGCATGTGTCAGCTTCTGAAACACCTAGTGTAACCAACTTCTCTTTCATTTTGTAAAGCAAATGTGACTGGCTGATATCATGTATTTCCTGAAAATCTTCAATAATTGTCTGAATGACAGCGGAGGGCAGCAAAAACTTTGCTTGCAATTTCAAATAAAACAGGGCTACATTTCTCAAGAACTGGGATTCATCAGCATTTTCTGCATACACCTCTGACTGATTATCACTTGCATCACTGGGAGGATCAACCTGCATATCAGACTGCTCTTGTTCACTCTCATGGGAGATGCCAGGATTAACAACTGAATCAGCGAGATTTTCCTCAGCACCAGTTTTATGTTTCCTACTCATGTGCAATGTGAATGCTGATAAAATTGTAAAACTCTTGTTGCAGTCTCTGTAAAGCTGGGCTTACACCAAACGATTTTCACAGTCCCAGACTAAAAACTGAAAATCTTTGGTAAATCTAGGAGTTTTATTGGAGTCACAGCGCGCTCAAGTCCTCTCGATCTTTTAGTTTGAGATAGTAATCTGCGCTGTTTCATATCAGTCTTTCCCTAGTATTGGGTATCAAATATGTTTGATATGATCGCAAGTCACAGTGATGTCACATAATCAACAACCAATAGATGAGCTCTGACAAAAGCGGAAACAGGAAATGAAGTCATGAAGAATAACGATGGAGGAACGACGGAGAAATTGGACTGTGGAAAAAGAGGAGCGGATGGTGGAGCTATGGGCAGAGCAGCCCTGCCTGTTCGACATCAACTGTCAATCATACCAGTGGAAAAGGAAAAGAAATGGACCGAGATTGCAGAAGTCCTGCAAATGCCCAGTAAGTGTGTTAGCTATGCTAACATGCTAGTAACACAACTGCTGTATTGAATGGCATGTCTGCTAGTTAGCTCATGTTTGCTCGTGGCATTATATTAATAAGAGCACGCATGAAGGACAGCGAATGAGGGAGTGAGTAAACTTAACTTTGTACAAGGAAAAGAAACATGTAACATTTGCTGATACAACCCAATTTATTTTTCATTTGCTGAGGTGAAAACAAGGAGTCTGTCTCTGAGGACACAGTTTAGCCGTCTCCTACGACCAAGTGGAAGTGGGGAAAAGCCCCTCACTTCGAAACAGAAGTGGATCTTGAGATGTATGGACTTTCTTAAACCATTTGTTATCCCCCGCAACACGGAGACCAGCCTTGTTGTGAGTATTGACTATGATCTATAGCAGATATGTATCTTGTATGTATTTCTTTTATACTCACTTTTTAAATGTTTGTGAGTTACAAACTGTTTATAGAATTACCACTTATATTACAAATACATGTTGGGCAATCTTATCCAACAGATTGAAGACAGTGAGACACACGGGGGACAGTGGCTGATGAGGAGGTGTCCTCTCCTATGGAGAATTCCACTCTGGACAAGGACATTGCAGAGTCTTTGCTCAGGCCTTGTACACCAGGCTCATCAAGGTCCTCAAGCCCACCACCATCAGAGCCCAGAGTCCACCAGCCATTAAACAAAAAGGCAAGACGTGTCAGTGACAATGACATTGAGCTTGAGAAACTTGAATTGCTAAAAGAAATGTCCAATACTGTCAGATGTGGTTTCAACACAGATAAAATAGAAGAAGAGTCAAGCTTTGGACGACAGGTTGCATTTGAGGTCAGTCACATCAAAGACGCAACTTTAAAAACAAGAGCCACAAAAACAGTTATGACCATACTGTATGATTTTCAAGAAGCAGATCAGCAGCAGCTGACAGACAGGGCACATTACAGGCCACAACCTCAATACATAACTCAAGGTCTACAACATAGTCAAGTCCAGCCTCACACTCATCCTCAGACATTACAACCACCACTACCATCACACCAGCACACACACAGTCTACCTCAGGGGCAGCCAAGTTTCATGCAACTTCTTGAAGAAAGTGAAGATAATTAAATAAGTTTGAGTTTGAATATGTTAGAATGTTGATTTTGTTTACATTTTACATTTGAGGTACTGTTTTGTATTTCATTTGTTCTGATGTGTAGATTACACATGATGCACATGTTTAAATAGTGCTGTTAAGACACTTGCAAGACTGAAACATAATGTTTCAATTTAAGTATTTTTTTGCACTTTACCTGACAGCTAATGTGGCTGAATAAGCTAGTGTTTTAAGATTTTTGTGTATGCTTTTGTGAAAATGACAGTTTGCTAGAAATGTCCCTTTTTGTAAGTTTCAATTTGAAAGATTGTAGCCTGTGTTTGCACAGTTTTGCTCTAATGTGGAAGTGCCTTTTCTACTTAGAATAAACAAAAATACACAACTTTTCAATAAGTATTTGCTTCTTTATTGAACTTATTTGTACAATAAAAAAGGTGATTTAACCAGTACCTGTACATTGCAGCAGTACAGTTAAGCCAGTACAACAGAAGTTTTTTTCTTTTTTAAATTAAAAAGGCAGACTTGAGCAAAAACATTTACAGTATTTCCATATATTGAAGATTGTGTCCCTATGAGAACACAGTCAAAAAACAGATCTTTAATGTGGGATAACAGGCAGTCAGGGATATTGCATCATCATACTTGTGCACACATTATATATGGTGCTCCTGCCATGGTACTTGGCCCTCTGGTGAATTGAAATACTCCTTCATCATTTCCCTCAGGTCTTTAGCCCTTTGTGTTGGATTGCGTGCTCTGTTGTTTGCCAGATCATGGAATGCCCCTTGGCCTTCTTGCCTCCAGGATCCAGGGATGAATTCATGGTCATAAGTCTCTCGGTCAGTCAAGGTGGGTGGCACATAGGGCTCTGATCTGTGTGCTCTCAAGAAATTGTGGATCACACATGAGGCAAGTGTTATTTTGACAACCTTGTCAGGATCTAGACCAATGGTTGTTCTGAAGACCCGGAGCCTATTGGCAAGAATGCCAAATGCGTTTTCCACAACCCGCCTAGCTCTCGACAACCTGTAGTTATAGATTCTCTGGTCATGGTCCAGCTGTCGGTGTGAAAATGGCTTCTGGAGGTCAGTGCGTAGGGGGAACGCATCATCTGCAACAAGCATGTACGGCATGACCATGTCTGTGTTAGGCAGGGGTTCTGGTGGGGGTACATTAAGAAGGCCTGCTTCCATTGCTCTGCGGAGGTCAGAGTGGGCAAACAAACCACCATCTAAAAGTCTGCCCTGGGCCCCGACACTCACATACACAAATTTATAATGTGCATCCACGATTGCCATTAATACCACAGAAAAGAGACCTTTGTAATTGCGGAATGTGCTGCCTGAATGACCAGGGGGCTGTATATAGATGTGTTTGCCATCCAGGGCACCCAGGCAGTTTGGGTACTGCCACTTCTCAAAGAAGTCCGCAGCAATAGCTCTCCAGGCAGCCTCTGATGTTGGTGTCTACAAAACATAACAATGCCCAGTGCACCTCAATTAGTGATAACATTTCATTTTCATATGGGCACTGCCCACTGTAAGATTACAGATGTTTTGTTAAGTGTGAGTGTTTCACCTTGAGGTAATCCTCCTTCATGACCTCATAGAGAGCCTCACATGTGGAGAGGACTATCTGTGATACAGTCGTGCTTCCCATGCGGTATTGGAACCCCAGGGATTTAAAGGTTTCACCTTGAATGGAAACAGCACAGAGATGCAAGACTTACAATTTAACTGTAGTAGAGCAGGATAAGACATGCAGAATTACAGTTGTGTGTGAAAGTTTGTGCACCCCTTTAAAAACAGCATATGGTACATTTTTAATTGAAAAGATGAAAAAGTCTCTCAGGTATATGGAAAAAAGGTAATATTATGCATAGTTACACTTTATTTCATAAATTAAAGAAATAGAAAAAAAAAGATATTTTGGAATTTGAAAAAAATTAAACATCCTGATATGAGATGAAATGATGTTTTTTATTTTTGTATTTCTGTTCAATTCATGAAATAAAATGTAACTATGCGTTGTTTCCTGATATTGCCTTTTCCCGTATTCCAGAAAGACTGTTTTTACATGTACATTGTAAATTTCTATCATTTCACTGTCAGGCCTATCTGGGTTTGGTTGCAGAGCAAATGTCAGTGATTTCTCTGTGCTCTATTAAATTTTGGGAGGCTGGGGTAAAAACAGGGAGGTGTTGCCCTTTCTACAACAGCAGTGGTTATGTACCTCATACAAACCTGTAGCCAAAAATCTCAGCGTCACAGACAGTCGCTCTTTTGCACTGATGGCAATTCGAAAACGGGTATATATATATATATGTGTATGTATATATATATATATATGTGTGTATGTATATATACACACATATATATATATATATATATATATATATATATATATATATATATATATATATATATATATATATATATATATACACATATATAATACACATATATATATATAATAGAATAGAATAAACCTTTATTCATCCCACACGGGGAAATTTGCAAGGAAAAAACTCAACGAGCAGGAGCTGCTGAGCACGCTGTCCAATGAGCACATGACAGCAGGAGCTGCTGAGCAGCGCCGGAAATAAATATCACAGACAGTCGCTCTTTTGCACTGATGGCAATTCGAAAACGGGTATATATATACATATATATATAGATATATATCTATATCTATATCTATCTATCTATCTATCTATACATACATATATATATATATATATATATATAATATATATATATATATATATATATATATATATATATATATATATATATACACACATACATACACATATATATATATGTATATGTACATATATATATATATATATATATATATATATATATATATATATATATATATATATATATATATATATATATATATATATATACATACATATATATATATATATATATGAGTCCACATTTCAAATTGTTTTTGGAAAGTGTGGTCGTCGTGTCCTCCGGACCAAAGAGGAGAAGAACCAGCCGGACTGTTATAGGCGCAAAGTTCAAAAGCCAGCATCTGTGATGGTATGGGGGTGTATTAGTGCCCAAGGCATGGGTAACTTACACATCTGTGAAGGCACCATTAATGCTGAAAGGTACATACAGGTTTTGGAGCAACATATGTTGCCATCCAAGCAACGTCTTTTTCATGGACGCCCCTGCTTATTTCAGCAAGACAATGCCAAGCCACATTCTGCACGTGTTACAACAGCGTGGCTTCGTAGTAAAAGAGTGCGGGTACTAGACTGGCCTGCCTGTAGTCCAGACCTGTCCCCCACTGAAAATGTGTGGCGCATTATGAAGCGTAAAATACAACAACGGAGATCCCGGACTGTTGAACAACTTAAGCTGTACATCAAGCAAGAATGGGAAAGAATTCCACCCGAAAAGCTTCAAAAATTGGTCTCCTCAGTTCCCAGACGTTTACTGAGTGTTGTTAAAAGGAAAGGCGATGTAACACAGTGGTAAAAATGCCCCTGTGCCAACTTTTTTGCAATGTGTTGCTGCCATTAAATTCTGAGTTGATGATTATTTGCAAAAGAAAATAAAGTTTCTCAATTCAAACATTAAATATCTTGTCTTTGCAGTGTATTCAATTGAATATAAGTTGAAAAGGATTTTCAAATCATTGTATTCTGTTTTTATTTACGATTTACACAATGTGCCAACTTCACTGGTTTTGGGTTTTGTACATCTAATAATCAGGACACTTCCTTTCTTTCTCTGAGTGTAGACTGTAATTAATTATGATACTAATTTTATGTTCTTTTATCTCTCATTGTTTTTTTTTTTTAAAGAGTAAGATGTATGAATTTGCACTGTCAATACTCTTTAGCTGGTCAGGGAAAATATATGTTACGCTGCTCACAGGCGGTCCACTATTATTTACCACCCTTTCTCACTCCTTTATTGCAGCAGCTGTATTTCTTTTTCATGAAATTATATGCTTGACTTCCTCATAAGTTTCCATCCGAAACAGTTTTTTCATTTGGAGCGAAGTATGAACATGCGTCTTCCCTGTTTCGATAAGTAAATCTGTGATCTATGTTGCGGTATTTTGAGGAAAGTCAAGAATGTGCAATTGTTACATCTAGCTTGACCAAGCTGCCCCTTATCAGCCTGGATTGGCCTTCATGAAACACATTAAGCCAGCATTCTTAGAAGGGACTTGCTCAAGCCTGGCTTTAGTTGGTTATCCTGAATGTCTTAATCCCACTTTGGAGAAATACCCCTCAGATCTTGTTGTGGGCGAGACATTAGTCAATAGGAGGTGGAAAAATGGAGCAATGTAACTAAAAAAAATAAATAAATAAACTTGAGTTATTTGAGGATGGTAAAATAAAAATACAAGGCCTAAAATCTCCAAAAAGTGAAATATTTGGCCCGATGATCATTCAAGCTGATTGCTGGTTGACCCCAAATCTCATCTACTAGAAAACAATTAATGCACTTCTACTTTCTAATGGATCAGACGCAGTTATCACCAATATAAAAGCTCAAAAACAGCCATTGTGACATCACTGGTTCATTAAATGCCCTATCATAGCCTGGGGTTGTGCAAGATGATGGTTGTCAACTTGGAAATTTAAAGCCAAAAGCACTTTCACTAAGTGGGAGAAAGGCAAACAGTTTGTAAAATGCAGCCTGACAAATCATACAGTGTTATTTGTTTTGTATTAATTACATTTCTATTGATGATAATGTAACTGCCTGGCCAAAAAACAAGTCGCCACCTAGATTTAACTAGCAAATAGGTATGAGCCTCCAATTGGATAATTATTGCATAGGCGATTATCTTTCAGCTGGCAACAAGTTATTTAACCCAAGCTGATGCAATGAGTAGTTTCTCATTTCGTAAACAACCATGTCGAAAGACACATCCTGTGGTCATGGAAAAGATGCTAGTCTGTTAAAGAAGAGTCAAATCATTGGCATGCATCAAGAAGAGAAAACATCTAAGGAGATTGCAGAAACTACTAAAATTGGATTAAGAACTGTCCAACGCATTATTAACAACTGGAAGGATAGTGGGGAACCATCGTCTTCGAGGAAGAAATGTGGTAAAAAAAAAATCCTGAATGATGGTGATCAGCGATCACTTAAACATTTGGCCAAATCAAATCAAAGAAAAACAACAGTAAAACTCAGGGCTATGTTTAATAGTGAAAGTAAGAGCATTTCCACTCACACAATGTGAAGGGAACTCAAGGGAATGGGACTGAACAGCTGTGTAGCCTTAAGAAAACCACTAATCAGTAAGACTAACTGGAAAAAAAGCTTCAGTTTGCTAGGGAGCATAAAGATTGGACTCTGGAGGACTGGAAGAAGGTCATGTGGTCTGATGAGTCCAGATTTACCCTGTTCCAGAGTGATGGGTGCATCAGAGTAAGAAGAGAGGCAAGTGAAGTGATGCACCCATCATGCCTAGTGCCTACTGTCCAAGCCTGTGGGGGCAGTGCTATGATCTGGGGCTGCTGCAGTTGGTCAGGTCTAGGTTCAGCAACATTATGGCCCAAAGAATGAGGTCAGCTGACTACCTGAATATACTGAATGACCAGGTTATTCCATCAATGGATTTTTCCTCCCTAATGGCACAGGCATATTCCAAGATGACAATGCCAGGATTTATCAGGGTCAAATTGTGAAAGAGTGGTTCAGGGAGCATGAGACATTTTCACACATGGATTGGCCACCACAGAGTCCAGACCTTAACCCCATTGAGAATCTTTGGGATGTGCTGGAGAAAGCTTTGGGCAGTGGTCAGACTCTCCCATCATCAATACAGTTCTTGGTAAAAAAATTAAGGCAACACTGGATGGAAATAAATCTTGTGACATTGCAGAAGCTTATCGAAACAATGCCACAGCAAATCCGTGCTGTAATCAAAGCTAAAGGCAGTCCAACAAAATATTAGAGTGTGTGACTTTTTTATTTTTTTGGTAGCAACTTTTTTTTGGTCAGGCAGTGTATTTGTGTTGGTTATTGGACAGAGCTGTTCTAATATTAGACCATTGGTGATGATGTGCAGTATGCTTCAGTTGCATTTACTTTCTAAATTTGCATTTTTCAAATTACCTCTCTTTGAAGAGCACTTTAGATGTTTTTTCCTTTTATTTTTAGTTTGTCCTCTTTGGAGAAGTACACAAAGACAGGCAAGGACACAAATGAACAACACAAAGAAAATGAAAGACCTCCCATGACACTTCATCGATGAGTTTAAAGCACTAAATCAAAATGAAAAAAATATATGTTTTAAAAATGGAGAAAAACTAAAGGAATAGAGTACTCGCACACTAGCTAATAAAAAACAGTCATGTAAAAAAAAACAAATAAATAAGAAAAAAATAAGACAGAGGTTACAGCTATAGACACTTATTCAAATAAAGGGAAAATAGTTCAAGGCTTAAAGTGAGCAATGCAAGGGTAATGGAGGATCTACAGAAAACTGTACATGTGCAACAAATTACATACAGTAAAAACAAATAGATAGTTTACCCTCCCTCTTCTTGGTTATTGTTGCTCAGTTTGACAAAACCTCTAATTGCTTGACTCCATCCTATTTTTTTATAGATGCTTTATTTTTTGACTAACTTTATTTTAGATCTTTTTTTTTTTTTTTTTTTTTTTTTTTTTTACAAACCTGGCTTCAGTGAATGACGAACAATAAAGCACTAACTTAAACTGTTTCAATTAGGCTATCAGACATGTCTGGTGCAAGTCACAAGGGAAAGCTTGTTTAACATGTCTCCCTTGTTTTTCAAAGGCAGATGTGTCTTAAAAGATCTGCCTTTTTAGATCATCATGAAAGTTAATTTTTTCAGTGGATGCCCAGGATAATAAGCTAACATTACAGAGAGGTGAAAAAGGAATAACATTTTAAAGCAATTGAGTGTTACTTTGTCCAGGATGAGTAACAGTACAGCAACTTAACAGAAAACCATATATTGTCAAAGTAAAATATGCCTATTCTTTCTCTCGGGAAAATGTAATTCTCTGTATTCTTTGTGATTATGATGGCATGAATAGTCAACGGGTCATATGGGATGTGCACTGACAGATGAATTAATGTTAAAATTTGGAAACTGGCTTGCCCTGCACCAGAATCTGTTGTTGCAGGCTTCTTTCCTACTGGAACAATAGAAAACAAGTCCCTATTTGACAAATTTAAACTGACTGAATTATCAATTTTCTCCTGTCTTCAATGATTCATGTTTATTACTGCTTCTTTAAGCACATCTCGAAACCCCAGCCTGTTTTAAAATCCTAGACTTTGTCCACACTCAGATGGGTATTTTTTTTAAAAACAAAGATTTTCCTCCTTTTTAAAATATATCCCTGTCCAACCATGCATTTAAAAAAAAAAAAAAAAAAAAATCCAGGTCTACAGAAAAACGTGTAAATGCACTGTTAAATGCAGTTTATTACTTTGTTACCACACTTTTCTTTTGGAAATTTCTATGCAAAAGGACTTTTATTTTCATATCACTTCCTAACACCATGAATGACTAGTGTTACAGTTTAACATGTGGCTATGTTAACTGGTGCCAGCTTCTTACTTGTCTGACTTAACTCCTTACCAGGCTAACTGCACACATTCCTACTAACCATATTATGTTAAGAAACAAAAGTTCCTTTACAAAGTATGGTCCGCCAAAACAATAGTATTTTTCCAACATTAAAAGTGAAATTCTTTATTTTCAAATTTCCACTTTAGTTTAAAAAATGAAGCCCACATACACAGGGCTTTTTTTAATTTTGTGGCTTTACTGTAATGATAAGCAAGCAGGAGGGCTCTCTCACTATGATAAACTGAGGACTTTATTTATTGCACCCCAGAGAAGGGAGAAGTATTAATTTCACACTCTGGCTCACAACTCCCCGCAGGAGCAGATTATATATTTGTTATATCGAGGAGGAGTCTCGGAGTCAGAACAGGAGACAATTACACCCTGGCCTAGCAATGAGTGAATGTGTGTCAGTACAAAAGGTCATACCCTCTGTAAATAAGTCACTCTTGTAAATAAAGAACTTAACATTCAATGGTAAAAGTACAACCTGGCCCAAAACAGATTCCAATATTTAGCATAAAAATCCATATAAGCACATCAGAGCGTGAAGTGACAGATCACAACAGACATGTCCTTCTTGCTTTTTGTCCCTGCTCCTCCAGCACTGCACAACAGCCATCACTGGTTTTAATTTTCACCATCAATCATGTTTATTTTCTCAGATTGTGATTGCAGTCATCAGTCATTTAATGTTGTGACGTTTTTTTCCAAGTACTGTGGACTCCATTTTAATTATCAGTGCAGCGGGGGGCTCCCTCCCTCCCTCTCAGTGCGGTTGTTTCCCTGTGGTGTGACAACCCATTGCCCTCACAGCAGCAATGAATTGATTTTCGTGCATTTCGTTGCAGTTGTAGGGTCAATAATGTAGGGAAAGGGTCAAAATGACTTTATATCAGTACGCCCCTATCTTTGTTCTTTTCTGATGATTTCTCAGAAATTCACTGACTACACTGAAATTCTTTCACATGGACACTGCACTGCTAAACTGTGACTGTAGTATTCTTAGAAGATGTGGGCCATTGTGTTGTAGCATTAACTGCTCTTCAAGATGTACTTTTCTTTTCTTGAGACTTTTTTTGTTAGCTGTCCAAATGATTTAAAGCGATTTCAACATGAAATTGTGCATGGTTTTTAGTGCAGTGCACGCAGAGACACAACAGCAGATTACAGCCTGACTTGAATCCGACCAATGGCTCTCAACCACTTGAACGAATTACTGACAAGTTTTTTATCTTGTTTGTTCGACTGCATTCGCTCACAGAGGGAGCAACGATGAGCTGATCCTTCAACTTTATTTCGAGATGTTAGACAGAAAGAATGTCCATGTGATATGTATCCTCTCCTTGTACCAGGGCATATTATAAACAAGCAGGGAAACCAAGGCAGATCTTCAGATAAAATGTGTTTTGGCTGTTTTTTGTTTTTTTGTTTTTTTTTTTTTGGCTGTGTGAGTATTTGAGCCTTGCAAAAGTGATCACTGATATGACGTATAATATATTGTTGACTTCCATCAATGTTTCGTCACGATTTTACTTGTACAATGTAAGCACTCAGGTAGTTTAAGACCCTCAGTTCGGTTTGTGTTAAACCCCAATCACAATTGCAAAAGTCCCCTGAAATCTTCCAGACATAATCAGGGTGAGCTGTATGTGTAAATGCAAACATCTGAGTTTTTCACTCGACTTCAGACATAGCCTAAGAAAAACAGGTGAATACATTCATTTTTTACATTTTAATTGTAATTAAGTTGGGTATTTGTTTAGGAAAGACTTTACGCTCTGGTTTTATTCTGTTTTAGGTGTGACACAGTCATCGGCAGGAAGGTGTTTGAGGAAAAAAAAAAATTCGTGAGGAAAATTGCCTTATGTTTTGTGTGCTCAAGCTGCCATAAGTCAGCCATAGTAGCACCCACAGTGATTCTGATTCTTGTAGGAAAAGAATTACCTTTCAAAAGAAACAAACACCAGGTATGTTACTGTCCTGTCCTTTCCAAGGGTATAAAGATGAAAACAAGGGGCTTGACATTAAGTGATACCGTCAGTGTAATAGTTGCAGTATGATCTTAAATAGAGTCTCAGTGAAAGCTGCTTGATGTGTTTGTCACTGGAACACCTGCAGCAAATAGAGCCAGGTTTTCAGATACAGTAATCCACTTTGCTCAAGGTGGTCTCACTCAGGAGAGAACATCATCTGGGAATCACTCGGCCATTGCTTCATCACCCTGTCTGAGCTACAACAGTCGGATGGCAGTAGCTCAGCTTTAACGACCAGTGAAAATGATGGCAATTGTAGGAGTGAAACAGAGGTAGTGACTGAGGAGATAGAACTAATTAAAATAATGGGCTGTGTGAGTTCATGTAGCAGACATACTCTCTTATGAACCTTTTGATGTGTTAACACAGCATTACAGGGACCTCACATTCATCAGACAAAATATAACCTTTAATGAGATCCTGTAAATTCACTGAAGGATGATACAACTTCAAGACGTGTGCTTTCATTACTTTAGTGAGTTGTGATTCAATAACCTGCCTTTAAATTTCTTAAACATTTTGATAAGTAATTTAAGTATGATTGCGGTTTGGAATTTTGTTTTTAAGAAAAAAGTCCATATTGCTGCTGTCGGGTACAAACCTTTTTGATGATTTTCATTTTTTTTTTTTTCATGAAAGTGCTATTTGTCACCTTGCATGCTGGAGAGTGGGTTTTAGAAACACATAATCAAAGCAAAGTACCAAAAATTTAGTTGTCGTTTTTCATTCCATGAGAAGTGGCAATTTTGGGGATAAGAGGTTTGTGCCCAGCAGTAGGGATATGGACAATATGGTGAAACTTTTTTTTTGGGTCAGAAACCCAACGACGAAAGTATTTGAGTATAAAGTCGAAAGGTACTTAGCTGATCCTATACAGCATTTTAACTATTTCACATGTAAAATCAAAATATATGTTACCAGTTCTTTTTACTTGTCTGCCCAACTGACTGTGAGTATTTGAATCTGAAATGTATGGAGGCGAAGAAGGACCAGAATTAAAATTAAAATGGATTAACAGAAATGCTTTTTCATTTTCAGAATAAAGCTGCATTTTTTGACTCATAAGTAAAATTAATAACAAATTACCCAACTGCATTTTCATTTTCCTATTCAAGACTGCTCATTCTGTGACTTAATTAAAATGAAAAAGCAAAAGACGTTTAAGATTAAATTTTCAAAAGATGCCCCGGCAAAAATGTACCAAAATTCAATCTGAATTGTCAAATTTGAAAATTAAAAAGCATTAGCGGTAATGCTTTTTCATTTCAAGGTTATGGCTGCTATTTCTGACTCATAAATAAAATTAATAATAAGTCATCCAAACTGCATTTTCATTTTCTTCAAGACTGCTCGTTCTGTGACTTAATTCAAAAGAAAAAGAAAAGGACGTTTAAGATTTAATTTTCAAAAGATGGCCCAGCAAATAGTGACCAAAATTCAATCTGAATCGTCAAATTCGAAAATTAAAAAGCATTAACAGGAATGCTTTTTCATTTTCAGAATAAAGGTGCTTTGTTTGACTCATAAATAAAATGAATAATAAATCATCCAAACTGAATTTTCATTTTCTTCTTTAGGCTGCAAATTTTTTGACACAACTAAAAAGAAAACAAAGAGGACATTGCTTTTTCGTTTTCATGCCCGCCCCGCAAAAAGTGGTCCATAATTCAATCTGAATTGGCAATCCACGTGGCGCAGGAGAGTGACGTCTGTGGCCGCTCTTCCTCTTCAGACCTGCTGCGTACGATAGGGGAGAAGACAGAGTGGAGTGAGAAGGTTGTGTTCGTGTCAGGCTGTGGTTAATGTTTTCAGAAACAACAGAAATATCACCACCATGTCCACATCTGTGCCAGAGCTGCTGAGGGAGGCCGAAGCTGCCCTCGAACGGCAACAAACTCAGCCAGTAACAGCAGGTCTGGACTCAAGTCTGTCTCCCACCACGTTAGAAAGATATTCACAGATTCAGAGCTCCCGGGTCAATAACTCATCAATGAAACACCGTAGTTACAAACCCGACCCCTCTTTTTAATCCCTGTCATGAAGACTGTGAGCTACCACCCCGTTTTCTTCTAAACAAGCCGTCCTTTGAGCCAGAAAACTTCAATCTGTGTCAATACGCTGCCTTAGGGACCGTGGCAAATTACCATGTCAAGAAATGGTGTGAACGAAAATTTCGTAACTTAACCACAAAAAGATGCAGCATCTTCAAAAAAAAAAAAAAGACATGCATTGAATTACAACCTACTTCACTAAAATTAGAGCTGAAGTATAAACTACAGAAGCTGAGAAAATGTTACACCTCTTTGTGGTTATTAAGTTTTCGGGCAGACTTGAGTCCAGACCTGCTGTTACCGGCTGAGTTTGTTGCCGTTCGAGGGCAGCTTCGGCCTCCCTCAGCAGCTCTGGCACAGATGTGGACATGGTGGTGACATTTCCGCTGTTTCTGAAAACATTAACCACAGCCTGTCACAAACACAACCTCTTCACTCCACTCTGTCTTCTCCCCTAACGTACGCAGCAGGTCTGAAGAGGCAGAGCGGCGACAGACGTCACTGTCCTGCGCCACGTGGATTGCCAATTCAGATTGAATTATGGACCACTTTTTGCGGGGCGGGCATGAAAACGAAAAAGCAATGTCCTCTTTGTTTTCTTTTTAGTTGTGTCATAAAATTTGCAGCCTAGAGAAGAAAATGAAAATGCAGTTTGGATGATTTATTATTCATTTTATTTATGAGTCAAACAAAGCACCTTTATTCTGAAAATGAAAAAGCATTCCTGTTAATGCTTTTTAATTTTTAAATTTGACGATTCAGATTGAATTTTGGTACGTATTTGCTGGGCCATCTTTTGAAAATTAAATCTTAAACGTCCTTTTCTTTTTCTTTTGAATTAAGTCACAGAACGAGCAGTCTTGAAGAAGAAAATGAAAATTCAGTTTGGATGACTTATTAATTTTATTTATGAGTCAGAAATTGCAGCCATAACCTCGAAATGAAAAAGCATTACCGCTAATGCTTTTTAATTTTCAAATTTGACAATTTAGATTGAATTTTGGTACGTATTTGCTGGGCCATCTTTTGAAAATTAAATTTTAAACATCTTTTGCTTTTTCATGTTAATTAAGTCACAGAATGAGCAGTCTTGAATAGAAAAATAAAAATGCAGTTGGGTAATTTGTTATTAATTTTATTTATGAGTCAAAAAAATGTAGCTTTATTCTGAAAATGAAAAAGCATTTCTGTTAATCCATTTTAATTTTAATTCTGGTCCTTCTTCGCTTCCATAGAAATGAGATGGTCAAAGGAGTAGTAGTGTCCTTATTTGACATCTGTTTCAGAGTAACAAGACAGAAATGCTTTTTTCATGCTGGACTTCTTTGTTAGGTTGTGAATGTCCTCACGGCCTGTGCAACATCACACAACCAGACATGCCCCTTTGTGGGGGTCCCATGGGGCAGATTTTCCCCTATCTGCACAGATCTCTAAAATATTGATTTTCATGAATGCAGACAACAAGATGGTAAACTTAATGAGCTACTTTTGTCAGTAGTTATGAAATGGGCTGTAAACATTGTACTCGTATAAATATTTTTATAATCTCATTTACAACACAAACTACTCCATCTATCCCTCACATTGGCCCCACAAAGGTATTATAGTCCCCCCGTCTCACCTTTCATCATACGAACTGCCAGCTCCCCTTTTTGTCTCCGTGGCATGAGTACACACAGAATCATCTCTTCACGGTCTTCCTTCATGTAAACGAGACATCTTCTATGATAACGTCTGGTTAAACCATGCTATAGACGTGCCTTCAAGATGAAGACATTGCTTGCACACTTTGTGGAAACATCTGTTTGGGCTAAGGAGAGAGCACAAATCCACAGTTGTGGATTTAGTCAGTCAATGTGACAGTCTGTGTGGTATGCCTGGTATAATACTCCACTGTTGTGGACATTTTGTCTTGTTCTTGGAGATGCTCTATCACATGGAAGACATGTTTTACAAACTATAGATGTGCCCATAGCCCCTGTTAATTAGTCGTTTTGTATTGTGCTTGCCCACTCTCAGTGTCACTATCATAGTGCCTCTCTCTTGTGCTTCATGTTGCCAGGCTACAAAAGTTGACATCCGTTCCTCTCTATCTGTAAACCTGTTTAAAATCACGCTGTGTCCTTCTTTCTTTTTTTTCAGGGAAATACTAACTAAAAAACATGAAAGCAATGTCAAGGAATCATGTCCAACCACTCAAAGTAGCTGAAGACCAGGAAAATGGTCTTCCAGAAATGAGTCTGATCCCTTTCTCTTCTGCCATTGTTGTTTACAAAGCGGACATCAAAAGTCCTGCCCCTCCTTGGTTTTGATTGGTCAGTGATGGATGACTGATATTGAAGACAGCTGTTTAAGAAGTTGACATAGAGAGGATATTCCTGATAAAAATGCTCAGCAGTGAAAATGCAGGGCTCACATCCACAATAAATGCAAATTACAGTTCCTTGATTATTTTTTGCTATAAACGTACGGCAAACGTTTATCTTTTTCTCTCCAAAACAACTTTCCTTCTTTGTTTATCTGCAGGACAAAATTGAGTTTCATTCAGTCTCTTTAACGACCATATTTTTTTTAATACCAAAATTGTTCCATGTTCAAACTTTTGTTTTACAAGATGTTACTCCATCAATAAAATAAACTTTTACAGCCTTCTTTTTAGTGCTCCTAAATATACTTGACGAGAATTGTAAGGAAGAATACAAGGCTGAGAGGTTTAGTGATTGGCTTCTACATAAAATAAATATTATTTTCTGTGTTTTAAAAAACCCCCAAAACATTTCAAAAAAATTACTCTTTTCATAGTAAAACAAACCACCAAAGCACTATAGAAATATTTTTTCCCAAGCCTCCTCTGAATTCTTGGTTTGAAGAGTTATTGCTTTTGTGCTGCATTTTAAAGGTTGTTGAGTCAGACAGAGATTTAATAGTCCTTATCGTGATCATTGAATTGAAACAGAATCAAATGAGCAAGCCAAATAATGAAAAATGAAGATAAATGTCACGAAAAGGTCAGACAAAAAACGGTCATTTACAAGATGAGATGGTATTTCTCACCTCTTTTAGATTTTAAGCCTGATGACAACTGTTACTATAGTGTGACCAAGTGTGATTTTGCAGCAAATATTAATTTTTATGTTTAACATAAAGATGAAGCAGGTTTTCTTTTATCTATGTCCTATAAGAAAAACTAAAAATTACATTCTGTGGGTGGGTTTACAGATAGAGCCACTAAATTTTCCCCCAGTTTCCTGGGCAGAGTCTTGGCTGGCATATTACAGGAAAGTGCTCCGACCTGCCCACCCTAATGGTTGTTATGAGATCCCAAACATGTTACTCATACCACTTATATTTTATAGGAAATACAGATGAAATGTTTGCTTAGCAAGAAAAATGCCAATATTTACAGAAATGGAGAACAAAAACAACAACAAAAATCATTTTTTAGAATCCCAGTGACTGGAAGGTGGCTGGTAACTGGATGAATGACTTCAGTTCTGTCAATACGTGGAAAACTAGTGTGTTTTGTACATAATACATTTAAATTTTTTAAGACATTTGTTAAGTGTTTTTAGACATACCTGACGGACATCAGTTGCCAAACTGACGTTGACATTCTGTAAGGCCTGACATAGCTGGATGAGGCTTGATGTTTCCCTGTACAGTGGACAAAATGTCCGTGTTTGAATGCTTTATGCAGTTTTTTAGCCAGCTAATATGGCCCATAGCTTGACGCTGTTGTTATTTAGTCTAATGTGTAGCACAAGTGTCACTGTTATACTTACAAATCTATACATAAAAGTCCCTAACACAAAATTAAAAACAAAGTGCATCTCTTAAAGAGCATCTGTAATTATATCTAAATCTGCACTTTTTGGACTAGCATAAATTTGGAATTTTATCATTATCTTTCAAAGCCTTGATTACTTTTATCAGGATCATTTGGGCTTTTGCAGTAGACTGGCACTTTTATCCTACTACTTAAAAAAAGGCATCAACAGTTTCGGTTAATACCTTTAAAAGGTTCTGCAAAACTTGTGCACAGCAGCAACAATTCATATCAAAATTACCCAAACACCCATACTATTTGAAAATATGTCATGTAAGGTCTAATACTGCACTTATCACAGATCTGTCTGACATATAAATTCTCCCCCTTGGCACAATGTTTCCCACATAGTGTATGATGCAGTTACAACTGATTCCTTTTGCCATGTTGTCTCACGGATAAATCATCTTGTATTAAGTGTGTGTGCTGTGGTACCGACACAGGTCTAAACACCATTAAGAAGATCCAGCACCAGCAATGCCTCAATAATCTGACCAATCTGTCAGTGCACAAAAGGGGTCTGAAATCAAGACAGTCCTATTGAAATCAATCTCCAGCCTGTTGTGCAGCCTCACTGGCCCCCAAGCTGCAGTTACTGTGACGCACAACTTCCATCAGTCTCCTGTGGAATAGAAAAAGGGCCTCATGTTGTTAAAGAAATGGACTAAGACGAGGCTGTCAGGCGTCCTGAGGAGGGAGTCACTCTTCTTATTACCCAGGTAGGGGGCCTCAGCCCATCTGGCAGGAGATCTTACTTGTAACCACCACAGCTTTTTCACATCCTCTCTGTGTTTTCTATCACAGTGATGTCTCTTTCCCTCTCTCTCTTCATTCCACACCCTCTATCCCTCTCTTTCACCTCTGTCTCTTTCCATCTCTTCCATGGCAATTGATCTCCCTCTCTTGTCTCTTTTCCCTGCAGCTGCCACTGTCCTGTGATGAGGGTATGTTTAATTAGGGCGGGTGATGAATGGTCTCCTGTCCTGACTCCGAAAAGAAGCATACGGCTGAAACAGAAACAGAGACAGACTGACAGTCCTACCCATCATGATTAAAGTGGAACTTTCACTGCTCAGACTTGGACTACTTAAATTCGTTGATAATATTCAAATACAGAAAAATAAAAGATGTATGTGGTCTGATACATGGGGAGTGAGTCAGTGCCAACAGTTAATTAGATACTTTTTAGAGCTAAAGTTTCTCTGACACAGAGTCCAGGCCATGCCTGCTCATCCATTTTGATGAAAATCCTTGTGATGTGTTAGTTATTCTCACAGTGGGGCTTTAACACAGCCAACGACAGTCATTAAAAGTTTACTGCAGATGAATGATGGGTAGAAAAGCAGATAACGTGTTTACTCTTAAATGACTGTCACATGTAGCTGTATTTATTGTACCCAATAGTATTTTTTTTACCCTAAACAAGCCACACACCAGACAGTATTCAGCCAGAGTTAAGATCAAATGTACCCATCTAAATGACTGGAGACCTCACAAAATGTGGGAGTTGCAAAAAACAATTAGTCCAAGCAGTCCTTTCAATTTGGCTCTGTATGATACACAATTACAGCGGTTTCCACTGTCAAAGTAGAAGAAAAGGTACCAAAGAGCCAACCCATGCAGTCCCACTTCTTATGCTGCATTACAGAAAAGTGGGAAGTCGGAGTTTTCCAGCCTCCGACCAGGAAAAGTGCACTGGAGCGCCACTCAAACTGGGAGGTCTTAGTCGTGAAGTCGGAGAAAAAATATCTACCCCGACTTCCCCGAGTTGCTTCAATCTGACGTCACTCTATGGTGACGCCCATGGAGAGACAGACCGTGAAAAGTAAAACACAATCTACTAGATTATAAAAATATATTTATCTATATTTATTTTTAACTAAATTAATTTAGCTATTCGACATAACTTCACATAACACAATGTGATTTGGACCGAGTTTATGCTGGAACACGAAGCTGGCAGCTGTAACCAGAGGTAACCATGGCAACAATAAACACAGGGCTGTCCCAGTCACATCTGGTCACGCTATCAGTCAGTTAATTCCCTTGAAATAGGCTACTGATGTAAGTTTCTTTGCAATGCCATATAATTTATTCTCATACAGTGGATTAGTTTAATGAATTTTTAGGTGATTTTTAGGTTGACTTTCTGCAAGAATATAGCCTAACTAAAGAAGGCCTTTTATAGTGTGTGTTATTCACCTCATCCGATGTGTTTCCTCCTCTATTTGATTGATTGCGAAAAGGCAGGTTCGCTGGAGGTTAAAATGTGTTTTCAGGTACAGAACAAAAAACAGCTTATCGCGGTCAGCCATCTTGGCTGTTTGCATTCACCTGGAACACTTTAGCTCTGTTCGAAATCATTCCCTATCATGGATATAGTGCACTATATAGTGTGTTTGCCATTTTGTAGTGTTGTTCGAATTCTCAGCGGTTAATTTCATTCACTATATAGTGCACTACAAAATACCCACAATGCACTGCAAATGTGAGTGTACATACGATGTACCCTACGTTGTTCTCCCGTATACCACAATGGAATGCGGTCATATTTTTCCAGTGAAGACGAAGAAGAAGAAGCGTAGAAAGAATGCTGCTAAGGCACAACTTGGCGCTGCTTTCGTTTATAAATGTAAGAAAGGTTGAAGTATTTTTAACACGTTCGTAGCATAGCTTTTTTACGTCTTTTGACGGCTGTAAACAGCTGCGAAATTTGCTACTTACCCTCCCGAGTGCCCGGTTTGTTTACGTGATGCTTGGCACATCTACTTCCACCACAGGAATATCCGGCTCATCTGCTGACGCTATGACGTTTAGAAAATGTCAGTGTAGTGTCCGAAATCTCGTTTGGTCATTCCCTCTGTAGTTCACTATTTCATTTACACTACATAGGGAATAGTGAGTGAGTGAATGAGTGGACGATTTCAAACACAGCTTTTGAGGTCGCAACTGGTACAATTCGAGTGGGATAAGTCCGACCTCCCACTTTTCTAGAATGCAGCATTGGCACCCCTCCAAAGGGTGCCGCATGTACCAAACCAGCCCCAAAGGGTGGAGCTAAAAGCACTGCAGTCTGTTGAACTGTCAGAAAATTGGCAATTCCTGTGTGACTACATTTAAATTATATGAAAACTGCAAAATAGACAAAAGGTCTGCGCACCAGATGGTGTTTCAAATTCAGTGTAGCAAAGTTTTCACAACAGATGTAACTGTTCAGGTTCTGGCCCTTCATCAGACATCTATCTGATGAAGATAAATACATGCCATGCCATCTTAAAATAACCCATGGATTTATATGAATTGTTCACTGCTGTTGCTGCTGAGGATGTCTGTATGAAACAAAGCTCCCCAAGAGTGCTTGAAGTCCTCCATCATACCTCTTGGTGTACGATCGTACTCTTTCACATTGGCGTGACACTCTCTTCCTTGTTCACAAGCCCCATCCTCAAGTGGAGGCTGGCGGTGGAAATGCAAACAAGATCAGGGAATACTGCTCCAAACCATGCTGAACTATACTAAACTAAACCAGACCACTCAGCTGAAACACAGCTTATGTCCACAGGTGTGTTTCTCATAGAAATTTTGAACCATCTGGTATGACATCCAAGGTTCAATATGTGTGTGCAAACTGTAGAATTTTTGATTTTGCTTATAAAAAGTGTAATTCATTGTAGCCCAATTTCTCTCAATCTTTGCTCTGTTTCTGTGAGTCAGCTTACTGGGATTGGGAAGCACGTGCTGCACGTAGACCAGTCTGTCGCAATGAGCAGTCACAGTGCAGTTTGAAGGCAGCAGCATTAACAAGAGCAAACAGAATAATAATCAGCTACCGACTGCACTTATACGGTAGGTTTCCACTCCTTTTATATAGCATGATCATGTGTTTTTAAGAGACTGCAGACAGAAAGACATTTTTAACTGATTTCTACCCAACCACCCAAACACACCCCGAGGATTATGGGCAGACCCTGCACTGAATTCTTTTATCACTTTTATTTTTGTGTGCAATATTCAGCTCATTAGATATTTAGTTTGTACCATTAAGATGAACAGACATACCATTCGTAGCGTTTTATATCCAAGAGCAGATCTTAGCATAAAGAATGTCAAGGTTATGACACCCAAAAAATAAACTAACAATACAAGGAAGGTGAAGGACCCAAATGCAGATTAACAAAAAGCTTTATTTTAAAACCAACTAAAAGGGATCAAAAATAAAAAAAACTGTCTTTTACAAGAATGACCAAACGTAAAACAAAACTCAAACCAAGTCACAAAGAAAATCAGGCTCAAACAAAGAAAAAACACTGGAGGCAAAACTCAAAAAGGCAAATCAAAGTCTCTACAAAAATGGTTAACAAGAAACAGAAAATACCTACAAAACAAGAGGAACACTGGAGAAGCACAGAGACACTAAAGACATCCACATGGAGTGAGACTGGGAAGACAAATGACCAAACAGACAAAGGGGAACACAGAGGCTAAATACACTGGGGAAACATCAAGCACAGGTGAGACAATCACACAGGTGGAGGGAATCACAATCAGAGGCACACAGAAGGGAGGGCAGGAAAACTCCACAAGGAACACAAGGATTTCAAAATAAAACAGAAAACACACGACAAGACACAAAGCATGAACACAAAATGGGTAACTTAACTAAGACCAAGAACAGAATCAAGACTGTAAAACAGGAAACACAAGGTCTAAACACAAGGAACACAACACAAAACAACAGGAAACATGAGACAAGGAGAACAAGAGGTCTAAACAGGGAAATACAAGAAAAACCATACAAAATAAAACCAAACTAGCCATATCATAACAAAGAAAATGTCAATGGGGAGGGTAGAGCGGCCTGGCAGAAAAATGGCACCCCTTCATTAAAATCTGCTTTTTATTCTTCAATAAAAAATAAATAAATAATTTAAATCAAGACTTGCATAACAGTTCTTAACAGAAGACGTTTGTATTAATGCCAAATAAATTTAACCTGCAAATTGCCTTTTAAAGCTTACCAGGAAAATGCTTGTTTGCAAATAACCTGCCAACATCCTCCACTGAAGATGAAGAAGAGTTGTGATCATGAATGACCATGAACCACTGAGTCTCTCCAAACATTTGATCATATCAGACTCTCCCAAACAGGTTCCTGCCATGCTACTTTCTGAGTGCTGCAGAATCTAATGCCAGATCATTTCTTTTTGTTTTGTATTTTTAAGTATATATTTTCCAATGGAGGGCCACCCAACAACCTCCCTCCCTCTCTCTCTCTCTCTATCTTTGCAGCTGCTCTTAAGAACATATGCAGAGAGAAGCGCAGTAAAACTGTGTACTGAATCACACTGACGTCGCCTTCAGTCTTGAAAACAGTTTACATATGCAGAACATTTTATTGAGCCTTAAGCTGTTTTGAGAAATGTGTGTGAATTTTGAGAGAGTTGCAGAGGAGGCTTTGAATACCTAATGCTTGGTGAAAATACTCGCTGCCCCTCTTCCACACCATGAAGAATAAAAATCTTTTCCTCCATTGTCACATTTCTGCCCCGTGAAAACTTCAAAATTATTACATGGAAATTTTGAAACTGAGACAAAGATACCACATTTGTTTGCGAGTTACCATCATGGAGTTAAAACATGACAAAAAACACAAGTATTTTAAAGCCGTTGAGAGATGCTTTTGACCAAAAACTAAGAACATAGCAGAACCAGTGGCTGTGTACCTTTTAAAAACATATAAACAGGTACACAGCCACTGCTTCTGCACCTCAACTGGACTCTAAACTCCTGTTTTGTGTACCACCAAAAACATCTAAATCTGTTTTGTATCACTTCTGCTTAAACTTTAACTTGCTGACTAGACCTCAGTTCAATAACAGCTCAGCTCTACAATGGCTGAAAGCCTTGCTAGTCAAAGCTGATGCAAGGATGGTCTTTAAGAACCAATTTTCTAAAGGCTGCATTAACACTTAAATATCGTTAAAATCTCAACAGAACTAAAATTCAGAACAAAAAAAAAAGGAAGGATGTTACTGCTTTGTTCTTTGAGTGTTGGAGAGTAATAATTTGACTGGAACTTGAAAACACACACTAAAGGTTTCTACTCATGAACAGCCAGAGTCCCAGCTCTAGAAATCAAAAATTTATAGGGGAAAGGTAGAGAACAATGTCTTTTTTTGTCATCTTTTTTTTGACTGAAAATTTATGAGAAAGCTACAACTGCTACCATGGGTTGTTGAACCAGCAATGTATAAATATATAAGAGCCTGACACTGAAAGAAGAAAAGGAGTCAAAAAGAGGGTTTGGTTCAGAGATCCTTTGAAACCTAAAATCTATTATTTGCATCCTTTGGTCAGAGATGACATTTCTGCAAAGTTGCAAGAGAATCCTCCCCAAAACGAATAAACAACAAATAAATATCTTGACTTTTGACCTCTGAAATGTGATCTCCTTCAGCCAATAGAGTGGTGGAGGTGGAGGAATGAATTAAAAAATATGGAAGTGAGTTGGCATGTAGCACTTTCTGATTCCCCCCTCATGTAAATGCAATTGAGGATACTGGTTTCAGATAAATGCCTGAAATAAGATTCAGGGTGAACACATGCACATGTGATTTTGATGTTTAATTAGAAATAATAAAATGCATCTGATGTTGCCCAATTTTTAAATCTTAAAGCCTTGTCTGTTTAAAATAATGGTTGCTTACTAACTGCAAACAAGGACTTCAAAAATGACCGGGGACTCAATGGCTAGACTTTCTGATTGTATGTTAATCATCAATAAACTAAGAATTCATACACTATTGCCACAGCCATGAGGACCAACTTGATCAAGTCTCTCAATTATGAGGAAACAAGAGGTCGCAACAAGATATTTTTTACTGGAAACGTTGTAGTTGCTTTTAAGAAAAACCGCCATCTTGTTTTTCCATAGTAGCTTTTCACTCATGCAGATTACGTTTAAGCTTGAAACGTCAAGAAAAGTAAACTTGTTAAGATTTTCACAAGTAGCAAAACGTGAGTTTTAAATTTTTTGTTCACTACAAATTATCTATGAGGTGGCAACATGATTGATGGAAACACTAGGAGCCTGATCTGCTGAAGATTTGCGTGTATAAAAACGTGCAGACTTGATAGCATGCACAAAGCTGATCTACTAACAGGTTGCACCAGGGATTGCGTCTGCCAAATGAGCAAAATAGCACTTGCACTTTAGTGTGTTTGTCTTCATGAATACGCAGAATATATGCAGATAATCAGAACGCGCAAAATACAGGGAGGGGGAGATGCAAATGTAATTGAGCACCCGTAATGTGATTTATCAAACCCAAAACTGATTGTGCTCTGTGTTGTTGCGTCTAACTTCAGCACGTTTGAAAAGCAGGTTTCAAACTGGCACAGCTTTAAGCACAGAGGGCTGACGACGGAGAGAGAGAATCTTTTATGTGCGTGTCAACATGTTTGGACTGTCATAAACAGCATTAACCAAAAATTTTCTGTCATTTACTTAATTTTTTTATGAAAAATGGAAAAAAAATAAAAGTATCCCTCTTGGTTGATGTTGTAAAATGAGAGTTTTTATTTTGAAGGAAATTAAAATTGTGTCCCGTGACCTAAATCTTTTCTTAGAGCCTTCTTAGAAAGACGTGTGTGAGTTGTCTTCTTGTTTTGATCTTTTCTTGAGGATAGCATGAAAATGAAAATTAAAAAAATGAAAAAACAGAAAAATTTGGAGGGTGTCTGTCATTTTGATGGACAGGAAAAAGAGGAACGATCTAGTGTGCCATCATACTCATGCAGACACACGCATAAAATAAACCCTCTCTGTTTTGCGCTCTTAATACATCGTGGAGGAGGTAATTTGACCTATGTAAAAAAGATCCCCTTCATAGCCTGAATCACTCCGTTTGTCACTCAGAGCTGATAAATGAATTGTGCAGATTTTCAGTTTAAGGCTGTTAAATGCTCAGTCTGTGTGTGAGTAACTGTAAGACTACTCTTCACATGAGAAGTTATGGGTGATGAAGCTGTGTAGCTATGTGAATGCTGTCATTTAGATTATGTTTAATTGGAATCAGAAAAGGAAAATTTAAAATGACGGATAAAAATATGGCATGAGACAGACTCATCTGTTATTGCTCTGTCACCTTCTTAAAGATTTTTTCGTAGAACCCCTTAAACTTTGTTTCCAAAGATGAAATCTGTGTTGAAAACTACTTTATGACAGACAGGATAAAAGCTAATGAACTCACTAAAAACTAGTCAAAACCTGGTATATTGCCTGCTGTTCCTTTGCATTTTATGTTGTGTTTAATGTCTCTTCAGTATCAACATCAAGTGTTTATTTTGAAGTCCTAAAATGACTATTTTACAAAGGCTAGGACATGATATCTACTATCTATTCTCCATATGATGATGGTTTACAGCAAGATGGTTTTGATTCCATTAGACAGGCAGGGTGATTCTGTTTTTTGTTTGCAGGTTCTTCCTGTGCTTGCTTGGGTTTTTCTCCTAAAGACTAAAAATATGCCCATTAGGCTAGTTAGTGTGAATTGTTGTCTATCTCTATGTTTAGTGCATGGTGTGTTAAAATTTAATTTCAATTGCAGGAAATTAAGGCTTTTGCTAGGAACTTAGATAATGTTTAGGGGTAAAATGTGATTATTGTCATAGTAGTAGTATGAAACAATTACATCAGTTGCATCAAGTAACTAATTTAATGTTCTGAGACTCTATTGACTCTTATTTTTGACATGTGTACAGTGTTTATCCTATTGGAAAGACTTGCATGGACAGATATTCTTTCTACTCTGATGATAAATGTCTTAAGCAACATAAATAAGCTCATATGATGAAAGATTCATCACATTGTGTTATTCAGTTGTCCTCACAGCAGAATACTTACACCCTTTACCTCAAAAATGTAATGAATCCACCCATGAGTCAAAGTGGAGCTTAGCGCAAAGTTAAAAGATATCCCACAAAGCGTTCTTAAAATATTAAGTTAGTAAGCAAAAAATAAACATAAGGCTCCATGACCTTGACCTATAACCCATGAACTCCAAATTTAATCACTTCTTGAGTCTCATCTTAAATCAAAGTGGACAATTTTACAGTGTTTAAAGAAAAGTCCTAAAGACTTTCTGCTAATATGAAGTTCAAAAGCAACGCAGGCAAGCAAGTATCCTCAAAACAATAAGATATAAGACTGTGTGAGCCAATGCTTGACATTTGCTCCCTGAAACCAGTTCCTTGACGAAGATATAATCATCAATGCCTCAAAAGACACTCGAAAGATGAACAAAAAAATCGTACATTGCTTTGTAATGATAGAGGGGGAGAAATCAGCCCATATTAGTCCAATCACACTGTGATGTGTACCTGTTAAGCCATACCACAAATGAACCTATTTCTGCCTAATGTTTGTGCACTCTCTGCTGCTCATATACAAAGACACTGATCATTAGCTGTAATTGTTCTTGATGTTATTGTATACTATAATTATACATAAATGAGACATCATAATAAAGGTTGCACTTGAAAGTCCTCTTTCGTTAAAGATTCTGTTCTTGTGAGAAAGCAATGCTTGAATGATGGTTCATATTCTACAGGGCTTCAGAATAAATACAAAGTATATCTATTCAGACCATACTAATAAGACTTATAATACGTTTTGTAGAAAGTAAACAAGAGAACAAAACCAATTTTCCTTTTAAACTGTTAAATACCTGCTCATTTCCAGGCTTCAGTGGATTTCATTCAGTTTCAGCCTGACAGCTGGTACTGTGAAAGAGGCCAAGTTCAACAGAAACATAAACAAACATTTAAGCAGATTTGCTGTCAGCTCTTTTCAGTTTCATCGCTGTTTATGGTGAAATTTAAAGAAAGCATCTGCTTGAATTAACTTGGCTTTAAATTTTAAATTAAATGTGCACTGGAAATGTTTGATTTCCACATTTGACACTGTTAACGTGGAAAGCAATGTCATTTATGGTCTGTTGCTGCATTTGAATTGAAGGTTTGGGATGTATTTGAAATCATACAAAAATGAGAGAATGCCATGTCTCCCTCCAAGATTAATATTTTTTCACATCCCCCTCCAACCCACCTACCAAGTTGAGATTTGTCAAATACATCATAGCATGCAACTACCAGTTTCTCTTTTGTGTCTAAATATGGATATCAATGATAATTTGGGAATTTTTATTTCCCTTCATAAATCAAAATTAGCATTCTTACCCTATGCTATCCTTAAAAAAAGATCAAAACAACAAGAATACAACTCACATACTTCTTTCTAAGAAGGCTTCAAGAAAAGATTTAGGTCCAGAGTCACAATTTAAAGTTCAATCAAAATAAAATTCTCATGTAACATCAACCAACAGGAGTACTTTCAAAATAATTGGGGAAAAGTGGACCATGTCTACATTTCAATGACAAGATGAAGACTATTAGTTGTGATGCCCTGAATTGTAAATAGTTGTCATGTCTTTTCTAGATTTGTACCTGTCTGCCCTGCCCTTATCTTCTCACACCTGCCTCCTGATTGTTTCATCCCACCTGTTTCCCATCACCCCTCAGTACCTCTTGTATTTAACCTCATGTCTCCTATTGTTCTGGGCCAGTTTGTTGTACCTCACAGTCTTCATCCCAGCATTCCTCAGTCTTGCCTTTTTGCCTCATGTTTTGGAACCCATTGCCTGATCTGACTGTCTTTTGTGTACTGAACTCTGCATGGTACACAATTAAACCTTTTTGCCTATTTGACCTCCAGTGTTGTTGTAATGCATTTCTGTCCACTACTTCTGAGCCACATTTCATGACAATAATTAAATATCAAGTATTTAAAATGTACAATTAAATAACTTAAACCAAATAAAGCCAACAGAAGCCAGATATTGCAAAGCCCACATTGATTTTTATATTAAGCCAATCACAATTCAGAATGATGTAAAAGCATTTGAGTTGGCCATTCAACATTTCAGGGGGCACAGGACCAATCTGGTCATGCCCCTGCCCGGACAAGGCACAGCACCCTTGGGCCCCCACTGTTTTAAAAACAAAGAGTTAGACTTTTGTAGGTCTGTTCAATTATACTTTTCCCCAATTTCTCATGGTTTTATTTAATCAGTAAATCTTTATACATGTTTTGTCTAAACATACTGATTAAAAACCCTGGTTTGTTATCCAGGGACATTCTTAGATGTGCAAAGACCAGTTTCAAATTTGGTTAACTCCATCAATCACTCCATTATTTATACAGCCTATATGTTTTGGGGATGTTTTGGAATGGATCAATGGTAACTAGTCACTCATAGTTCTAATATTTGCAGCACAAACAACATAATCCAGTCATACTCACAAGTAAGAACATTTTAGACTCACCAACTAGCCTTACATGCATATTTATGGGGTGAGAAGAGGCTCAAGTACCTGAAGAGAACCCACTTACACACAGACAAAATTATAGGGCTTCAAATCAGAAATGCTATTCACTGAACCACCAAAGTCAGTGTGAGGCAACATTTTATTCAGACTTAAATTGCTGGCTGCAGTGTTAAAAAAAAAAGTCTGTTCATTCTATAGGGCTTACCACACAGGTCTGTGACGTCAACAGTCAAAAACAGTCAAACAAATAAAGATTTCTTTAGTTTCTTTGAACATAATGGAAGAAATTTTATTATGTAAATAAATAAGTGAATAAAAATAAGATAAAAGTATATAAAATGTTTATTAAAAGATTATAAGTATAGCATTGATCCACTCTCTTGTTAAGATTACTGAGGCAACATCTGGCATGATTTTGCAGTATAAAAATAAAGACTGATTAATTGATTTTTTTTGATAGATCCATTGACTTCTCCCCTGTGCCATCACCAACATTCCCTAAAATTTAATAAAAAATCTGCCATTTGAGTTATAAGAAAAAAAACATGTAAAACAGTCATATCCTGCAATGTTAACAAACCCTAAAAAATTGTGCATCTGCATGCAGATATCGATCACCACCATCACTGACATTCTCTGAAAATATCATTAAAATAAACATTACATTCATGGTGGATGTAATTAAAATGGCTGGCGAAATGAGGGTTATGGAGAAAGTTTTCAGCTATTTTGGTTACAGTCAAGTTTAAAACACATTAAGACTTCACTTTTTAAATGTGCATTTTGACAGATTTGCAGTGTTGCATATTTCATTGGTTTCAACCACCTGGGAGTTTAAACTCTTAAGTAAGTTACTTTTCAGCTTGTATGTTTTGGACAGCACTGTGAAACAAAGAGACCTGTGCTCTTGTAAAATTCAGTCAATGGATGTAACTAATTTACAATGTATTTTCCACAATTTGCCTATCTGCATATGAATTTATTGTACATTAAATACACTGAACTACAACGTCCCACTTAAACTCATAACAATTTTATCCATGTTTTCAGGGGCTAAAATTATTTCAAACACATGTATAAATCATGCATACATTATTTCTCTGGTTGACAGAATGTCTATAATTATCACAGCACAGCACACAAAGCCGAACCATTAATCATCTTCACCTCAGTGACCAAACCTTTCTCTCATTGAATATTTTTATATCTGTCCATGCATGAAGTCACATCATACTGTAAATTAGTTTATGCTACATTATGCTACCTGAAAAAAATTACAGTTGAATGTGCTAAAACCCTGAAATAACAAACATATTTGCTGAAATTATCTAAAAAGTGGAGGAAAATGAAAACTAAAACCACCACCAGGCAGATTTGTGCCTTGTGAAAAACACAACTGCCAGACGGGAAAAAGTCAGAGGTGCTTCAGATCAAGAGGAAGGTATTGGGTGGTCTTGGTAGTTTTTGTGAAAGTGTGATTTGTAGAATTCATGAAATGGAACATGAGATAAAGTGACCTTTAACCTATGACTGTCCAAATGTTACTTTTTTATCTTCAAATAACAGAAGTAATGTGCGTAAATTCTACAAAAAAAAATCCTGAACACATTTTTGTGGTTCCTTGTTCAAGGATTAACACAGGGTGCAATTTCTGGTGTTCTTGAGATATCCTGTCGACATGTTGGGATGAAGCCCAAACCCTTGACCACTGACATATGACCTCCAAAATCTTATCAGTGTATCTGTAAGCCAGGATGAATATTTGTAAAAGGTGAAACAAAACTGCCTTTCTCAAGATATCATTATAAAGAAAGGTATGAAGAAGAGACTTATTACCCTGGCCTTTGACCTCCAAATTCTTATGGGTTGATCCCTCAGTCAGAGCAGATTGTCATTCAAGATCTGAAGAATTACTTAAATTGTTCCTGAGGCACACAAGTAAGGGTTGAACATAAATCCCCATGACCTTGACACACCACCTCATAGACTCCATGTTTACACTCCAGCCAGAGCACTGAGGTCTACCAACCAGCTGCTAGGTGTGCTAAAGAACAAAGCTCAAACCAGTGTTAATTTTGTTGACTAATTATTTTCGTCATAGTTTTTGTCAACAACCATTTTTCCCCTGACGAAAACTAGACTATAACAAAAAAAAAAAACAAGTGCACATGAACTAAAACTAAACTAAATTAACTGACATTTTCATAGACTAAAATGTTTGACAGAGACTTAATTCAATCAGACCTAATTTTCATCACGTAGAAAGTAGGGACAAGTTATATACAATATGTGGTTGTGTTTAAAGGTTGGATGAGTTAAGAGAGACATCCGATCACAATTGCCTCAGCTTCATGGTGGCGGGATCCAAGTGTAGAACATGACTTCAGAAATTCAAGGAATTCACTTTACACTTCATATTTTAGTCGACTAAATTTAAATTAGATTTGGTCGACTAAAATGTAGTGAAACTTCATGAGCTAAAATTTGACTAAACTTAAAATAATTTAGATGACTAAATTATGACTTCAACTAAATGATATTTTAGGCAGAAGACTATAACTAAAACTAAATTGAAAAGTGCTGCCAAAATTAACACTGGCTCAAACCCTGAGGTAATTGAGTTTCCACCGTTTTGTGGAACGGTTTATCCCGAAATAAGATCTGCCTCCATGTTAGAACGTTTTAAATCAATGCTTTGGACTCATCTCTTTGGCCCTCCATTCGAGTTAAGACTGTTTCATTCTAGCTAATATGAATGTAATTTGGATTATTTTCAGATGCTTTGTGCTCATAATGGTAGACAACTATTTTTTATAATGCTTTTGAATGTATAATATGTGAACCTTCACATTCTGCAAATCACTTTGGGAAGCCTCTATTGTCTCAGTTTTTGCTTTGTGGAGCTGATGTGTTAATTGTGCATTTTACTGAACTGATGCATATGCAGTGGGTTGTGATCTGTGCTAGTGTGTGTTCATCTGAGATGTTTTCACAGACAGCATCTGTATCTCCAAAACAATATTTGCATGGTTCATTGTGGATTTGTAGTTTTGAGCACTGCTGCCATTATAAGTTGGTCCATGAGGATTAAATAGCCTTTTGCTTTTTTAATCTCCGCTTCTAAAAGGTTAAACAGTGAGGAGCCTTCTTTTCCCCTTTCTCTTTATCTGTTTGTGTTTGCAATTTGTGTTCAACAAAGACATCGGAGATTGTTAGATTGTTCTGCAAAGTAATGACCAACCTCTAGTCTCTGAGTTCACTCATTGATAAAGGCTATCAAAAGAAAAATGGCTTGTGAGCCCTTCTGAATGCCTGTAACAATTAAAGTCAAGAGTCTTGTTAAGATGATCATGGTTTTATAATTGTCACAAGCTTTGCTGCTCTGCTTGATAAGCCGGTCTAATGTAGAATTGATTTGTCTGGAGTCTTTGTTCCATGTTTACTATTCAGTTGGGTCGGAGAAGCAGACTTTTTACTAATATATGGGTGGGGATTGACAAAAGTTTGAATTGCAGGCCTGATGTCTGTAATAATTATTGTGTGCTTTTCAATGCTTTTGAAGATGGATGGAACTTCACAAGAAGTTTCATACAATGTGGGAAACTGTGTTTCGGTGATCCCTGCACAGCAGCAGGCTGTTTTACACCTCTTTTATTCAGTCTGTCAGAACTGATGACCAACACTTTTAAAAACACTACTGTTTTATCGCCACACTGGCCTCCTCACATCTCTGATTATTGTTACTTTTATCCACACTAAAAGTAACATCTTCATTATTGGTCTTTGATAAAAACTTTGATAGGGTTCATAAAGATGTGACAGATGTTGACCTTATAGGGAAAGAGTGGTCAGACCTCAAAGAAGCAATGACGTCACTACACAGTGTGCCTTGGAACACCAGCTGCAATGGCTCCATACAGAAGAAATAATAATATAATCATTCCTTTCAAAATGTGGATTTCTTATGTTTACTGTGTAATAGGATATAGCCACACATGGGTGGGTATTTTTTAAAAATGTAGTTTTTCCTCTGCCATTTCAAACATAATTCAGTCCACAGGTGTGAAGTTTTTAAAAATAACACCATCCTCAAAAATGCAAAACCCCATAAAGGCACTATCTAACTGTGTTAATTACCTTGTAATGATGTCTGTAGAATGCAACTTTTCTTGCAATATCCATGCAAAGCAGTTTCATTTTCATTTATATTCCAAAAACAAGTCTCACTGGTGTTATGTATATATGAATATATATATATATATATATATATATATATATATATAGTGCTGCTTGAAAGTATGTGAACCCCTTGAGCAGTTTAGCTGTCTCTGTTATTTTACCATGATTTTCTTGATTTATCACCCCCCCTTTTTTTTATTTATGCAATGTCAGATATATGTTTATCAGTTGCATGTAGTTGTTTGGTGGGACTTGTTTAAGTAGCCCAAAAACTACATGAAATATGGAATGAGTGTATGTGCAAAAGTAAGTGAACCCCCAGCTGCATTGCTTAAGTCAAGCAGGTAACAGACTCAGGTGAGACACATTTGGTTGCTTAATTGATCATTTAAGCAGACCAAGGAAATGAGACATCCTTTGGAAAAGGTTTGGCCTGCACTAATTAAAAAAAAAAAAAAAAAAAAAGAAAAGAAACCAACCAAGCCACTGTGGTCTCATACAAATCAATAATGCTGAGAGCAATGGGGAAATCCGAGGACATGAAGGAAATAGTAGTGACAGCCCATCAGTCTTGGGAGGGCTACAAGAGCATCTCCAAAAGATCCCAGCTCCAACCATCCAATGTAAGACAAATAATTTACAAATGGCGGGCCTTCAACATGACAGCAACTCTGCCTAGAAGTGGACGCCCATCAAAACTTTCACCCAGAAGCACCAGAAAAATAATAGATCAGCTAAAGGCCAATCAACACATCACCTCTATAGAGTTGCAGACTTCTCTGGTAGCATCTGGGGAAAATGTGCATGCATCTACAATCAGAAGAAAACTGAATAGCAATGACATTTATGGGAGGGCTGCTAGAAGGAAGCCTCAGCTCTCAAAAAAAAAACCAAAAACCAAAGCTGCCCATTTCAACTTTACGAGAGAGAGCACCTTGACAAACCAGATGCCTTCTGGAAGTCCATTATCTGGACAGGTGAGTCCAAAATAGAATTATTTTGGACTCACCTGTCCAAATAGAATTGTTTGGTCAGAATACAGGGACCATTTTCTAAGGGTTCACAAACTTTCAAGCAGCACCATATATATATATATATATATAAGTGTAACCCGAAAACTTTATGCCACTGTCCTGAGCCATTCCAGCAAGAAGGCAAATAAAATATTTGGATTCTACTTTTTACTGAACATTGAAAAGCTCTTAATGGCAGCACAGTTCTAGCCATTCCTGCCTGTTCAGTGAATGACATTTTCAAGCTTCAGCTGATAGAAGAGTGTGGCGTGGGTCTGTATCAGCCGCTGCTATATAAAGATGGTTTATCTCTTTTCATCACAGAAAAGCATCTCATTCCTCATTCATCGCCTCGCTCTTACAGACTGCACAGCCACACTTATTCTGCGCCCACCAGCACGCACGCAGATGTGCACAAGCCTTTCTCCTGGGGTGATGGGAATTAATGGTCAAGCCTGGGAGCATGAGCGAGGACAAGCCTTGAAGATTTACTCCCCCCCTCTCTCTGCCATAATTCTCTGCCTCTCTCGTCGTCCTCTGGTGCCGTGGTGATGAAGGCATGATGAGAGGAAGCCTCTTTTTCATCTCCCTCCCATCAGCAGAGTGTTGCCTCCAGCTTTTTCAGCTGCCATAAAGCCTGCCTCTGCGTTCCTTGGCTGGGCCTGACTGCTGACTACTGATTTATTCACAAGCTAAGATGTTGCACCATTGAATTGTATTGACTTTCAGTATATTACAGCATGGTGATATGGCATTTATTGGGAAAGCAGAGCAGCTGTAAATTCATTTTTTATTCTATGACCTGGTATTTTCTTCATTACTAAAATTTACATAAATTCTCAGAGATGAAAATTTAAGGAAAATGTGGCAGATGTGTTGGATAGTTGCGGTGATAAATTAAATTCTTCACATCTCTATGATAAGTCTATGGATTAATTTCATCTTTTCAATTGTACAACCTGACACATATTTTTTCAATTAGAATTATAAATAAGCCTGCAAATGTGGTTCATTTGCATTAACAGAGAAAAAAATTGTGGCAGTAAAAAGAGTTGTTAAATGTGAGTATTTCGTTAATTGAAACGTGATTTCGATTTCGTAGCTCAACATCGCTGCAACAGGCCATTTCCTGGATTGAAAATGAAGCCTAACTGAGGGGGGTTGCAAAAACCATAGTTTCTTCAGTGTCCAAATATATAAATAAGTGATACTGACTGAAAAACTTGATCTAACGCATGGTGCCTTTGTGCATTTTCAAAATATAAATGATAAGTGTAGTACAGTGCTCGGTCAGTTGTCTCTTTTACATCCAACACTTCATCAGTTCAGTGTCAAGTTTGGAAGGACATGGATGTAAAGTTTGACAGAAGAAATCTTGACTTATGCAATTCACAAGATGATCATGTAATCTAATCAAATGTGCCTGTTCAATGTTCTCAAATGGGAATTAAGCTGGAAAAATTGAGCTCAGCCTGCAGAGGCACTGCCTGATCAGCGAGCTTTGAGTATGGAAACAGGAGCTATGAGCCTGACAACAGCAAGAAGAGTCTGCAAGCATGCAGCAATGGCTGCTTGTACACAGAACAGATGCTAAACAGAAGAAAGACCACCAACATGTCCTGCCCCCATCACACAACACATTAAATCACAATATATAAGGAACGATACAGAGGATCTGTTGTAGTGCAAACAGGTGTTGCATCAGGGAGACAATTCAGGACTTCAAGGAGCATTTAGATTGTGTTTCATTTTAATTTAAAATCAGACAAACTACATATGCAAACAATCATGTCTTTCCTCACAAAAGATTGACTTTGAAAAATGGGCAGTAAAAAAAGGCAATTTCAGGGCAATGTGTTGACAGCTGTCAGTTCTATTATTAATTAATTCCTGAATTTGTATGTGCGATAAGTTACACTGTCCTAAGAGCAAGGTGCCATTTTTTTTAGTTAAGCTTACATGGTTAAACTCTCTGTTCCTGTACCAGAAGAAAGAGCCATCCTGAAAAATAATTCAGGTCTACAGGGCAGAGATTGGACAGAATTAAAGTAGAATCCTTTACACAACAGCAACTTAAGCGGGGTGCACACATAAAGATTATCGGGCTGTTTTCCCCCTTCCCAACCAAAGATGGCATCATCTTATGTCTTCTAAGATTATCCTATAAGATTATCCTGTGGTCTGAGGTGTGTTGAGGATGAATTTGTCCTGATAATCGGCTCTGAAATGGGTCAGGGCTGACAATCGTAAATATTAAACCTGTTCAATATTTATGACCAAAAATCTTCATGTCTGTGATCTTCACGGGAAAGCCAATGACTCCCGAGTCATGACTCCATGAATTGTGATGTGGAACTGAATGTAGCCAATCAAGAAGCGAGCTGACTGAGGAACAAGGGAGCAGGCATAAATAAAAACAAGCATGGCCGACCTGAAACATGAAGTACAGCGGACCTCAGAAACAGAGGACCAACTCACGTGTTCGCGCTGTCTCCAGGATTTTCCCACAGTCTTTTCTTTTTTTAGTTCCCGATTTTCCGACAAAAATAATCCAAAGACCACTATCATTCCCTCTTGTCGTATGTCCTCTCCCATGTTGCGTGTTGTGTTTTCTGGTTGTTGCCATAGACAACGTTTATGGTTGTTGCTATGCTTCTTCTTCTTCATTTTTGTTAGATCACATTTGATCACGCAACATTTATGTCTTTGAGGACTAGAGACTAGATCGGTGGTGGGACAGAATGTTATGTGTGTGGTGTGCTATGTTGAGATTATCTGAGCACACCACACACAGTACGATCAAAACTGTGGAATGCCTGATTTTTTATCTTCACGTGTGGGGTCTCTAACAAAAAAAATCTCTTTAGATTTAGAAAATCCTTATGTGTGGACCCTGCTTTAGTTGGATAATTGCAGAGGACGTGTCAAAATTCAGTTACATTGCTGTGCATTTGCTTGTGCATGTGCAAGCCTGGTACTGAAGTCCACCTCCTTTGGGGTGCCAGGGCAAGTAAATCATGCATGAGTCCAGCACAGAGAGCTCTTATCAAACAAGCTAGAATCTTAGAGGGGGTGTAACTGTGCTTGGTCATGTTCAATTAAAAAGCTGAAAATCTGTAACAGTTATACTGGCAATTTTGCATAACAGCAATAAATCTACGCGTACTTTACTTTACCAAAAATAGCCAATTTATTTTTTGTAATGATTTGTCCACTTTTGTATATTTTCAGGTCATTTTAAGATATTTCCTTGGAGATTACATTGATGCAATAAGTGTAAGTGGTAAGTGGATTTGATGTTCTTTTTGGTTTACTTTTGTTGTTCACTCAGCTTGGTGCAAATGATCAGCCAATCCACAATGTTCAACAAGATTTTCCTGTCTTTCATTCTAATGAATAAACAACTGTTAACTGTGGACTGAAGCTTAATTGGTGAAAAACACGGTTATTAAAAGCTAATTCACATAGTCATGATTTTGTTGACATGGCACAATATTCAGCCTTGATAGCTTTGTTTTTGCTGTGCTTCAGCTTCTCCTTAAACTCCAAATATGTTTGTATCAGCGTGTTTCATAAAAGGCACATTCAAAAGGTGAGATTGTTCACAGTTCTGTTCCATCTGACATCTGTATTTGAAGG
Source organism: Cetoscarus ocellatus (assembly GCA_037902135.1). Taxonomy (NCBI): domain Eukaryota; kingdom Metazoa; phylum Chordata; class Actinopteri; order Labriformes; family Labridae; genus Cetoscarus; species Cetoscarus ocellatus. Next base: position 1,310,414 of record JBAMNC010000677.1, on the reverse strand, counting down.
TCTAATCCAGCCTCCCTCAATGTCCTTCTCATTGACAGGGAGGGGATTTTAGATGCATTGTTGGAGTCTGACAGCTGTCTGCTCTCTGCCACCTTTCACCTGCTGCTCTCCCAAAGGTATCCAGAGGTGCTGACTTGCTCTGCACATCTGTCTGTCAGGGAAAACATAACCATTCATCAGAAGATGGAACATGCACCATGCAGTCAAACTGGGGGTTGTTGTGAAGAAGCATGTAGGTGTATGACCATGATTGTCTGAAACATGATTATCAAGTTTAAAAGTTGCTCTCAGTATTTTTCACTCTGACATAAAAAATCTTATCTATTCAAATAATTCCTCTTAGGCGTACAAAACTCAATTTGTACAAGTGATCAATCCACTCTTTTTAGATATTTTGAGAAAGTGGTCCTGAGGGATGTCAGTGGTGCAGAGTTCAGAACAATTTTAAATGAGGCTCTATAAAGTACTGTGTCCATGAATCTCTGAAATGTATTCATTCTCCATGAGTATATATTGATCTAGGAGTCAAACAGGCCATTTAAGTGAACGCAGCTCTAATTTATTATAAAAACCCATTAGTTCTCTACTTCACATGTATGTATCTGAGTAGGACATTTTAATTTCCGCTGCACAGACTGAAAAAATTGTAGGTTTGTTTCCAGGCTTAATATTAAATGGCTTTCGTTCTTAACTGTAAAATGTGACTTGATTTAATGCTCTACAGGATAAAGCCATGGCTCTGTCAGAGGAGATGAGATGTATTTGAAAAACAAAATGAAAACACATCTGTCAGTAAAAACACATCATGTATTTACTGCTGATGGACTAAATAATTAAAGCCTTCAGGAATGTGTCTTTGTACCTGTTGGTTGTGTTACTGAAATTAAAATGAAAGAAGTCCCTGCCATTGAAAAGCAGCTATGTCAAAAAAAATCACCTTCCTGCGTCTGAATCTTAGTTTTCAAGCTCAAGGATACTGTTTTTTTTTTTTTTAGTTGGCAAAAAGCTGGGGCTAAGGTGTTTTTGGTTTAAATTCCCATGAGCTGGGTCAGACCATGTCCTGTCAAGAAATGGATGTGGTGTTGTATTTCCATTGCTTTGCTCTAATGTTGACTGTAGCTGCACAGACTGTTTAAGACATGTTCCTTCTTCAGAGCCGCCTGTGGTCTGAACAGACAACTAACTTTGATTGTCTCTCATCTGGAGGAGGTAACATGTTCCCCAATGACATCAGTGGGGGAAATTTTTCAAGGGAAGTGTTTGAGGGTGTTTTCTGAAAGGTGGAGCAAGTTGAAGAAGAAAGGGAGGGATTTTTCTCATGTTAGGGTTTTTTGGAAGGCCACGGAAACAGTAAAAAGTGTATTGTGCATAATATGTGATCTATAAGGCGCCGACTAATGGCCACAATTTACTTTCCTAACAGGCCAACCCTAAGCACACCAAACTGAATAGCCCCTAGTGGACACTTGAAGAACTTTATGTTTCACTCTGGTGACTTGTGCTGCATTCATGGACACCATGTAAATGGTAAATGGACTTGAGCTTAAATAGTGCTTTGCTAGTCTTTGACTACACAAAGCCGCTTAACACTGCAGGTCTCATCCACCCATTCACTCCCATTGAATCTCACATTCACTCATTGATGGTTGGAGTTACTATGTCAGTTGTCCATCAGTATCAACAAACACATTCTAACACTTTCATGCCCATTTACATCCATCAATCAATCAATCAATCAATCAAAATTTCTTTATATAGCTCAGTTCACACAAATTGAATTGCAGCTCAAAGTGCTTTACATTATGACAAAAAGATTGACAAAAGACATATATACATATATACACACATACATATACATATACACACATACACATATATATGTATATATACAAATACATACATACACACATACATATGTATACACATGTGTGCACCTACACATATACGCACATGCATACATACACATACATAAATCATGACAATCACTTTCTTTCAACCACTTAGCAAATAAACACTCAGCAGAGGTCTATCTACTAAGTAGTATTCCACCGTAGTTGGTAGGATTTAAATAGGATTTGGAGACTAATGCACACCACAGAAGTTAAAGTAAAATAAATGATAAAATTTAGAAGAACAGATACAAAAAAAAGCAAAGTAATTAAACCAAAAAAAATGCCACTGATACAGCAGTGGAAGCAACTTGTGGTCAAGAGTTTGGCTCAAGGACACATCGCCATGTGGCACCTGGAGCTAAGCTTGAACCTGCAACCTCCCAATTACTAACCGAGCACACTATAAGACTGCACCACCGACGCCCCATGTCATGACATAGTTTTGAAGCCTCAATCCCACCAAAATGTCAAGGCACAATTAACTGTCCCCCATTTATTATTGTAGAAATGCACAATATAATAAGACCTATATTGATATCTGTAGATATTTACTTATACTGAAAGGTATCAGATTTTTGGCTGGTATTTACTACCGATTTTTTGGTCATACCCATTGGCCATACATGACTCAGGCAAAACATTATGGCCACAGACAGGTGAAGTGAATAACACTGATAAACTGTTCACCATTACACCTGTTTGTGAGTGGGATATATTATGCAGCAAGGAGCACATCAACTATGAGTTAGAAGCAGAAAGTGTAAGGATTTGAGGAAATTTGACAGGGGCTGAATTGTAATGACAAGAGGACTAGGTCAGAGCATCTCCAAAACTGAAGCTCCTGTGTGGTGTTCCTGGTCTGCAGTGGTCAGTGTCTATTGAAAGTGGTCCAAGGAAGGAACAGTGCTGAACTGGCGTCCAAAGCTCATTGATGTAGGTGATGAAGACTGGCCTCTGTGGTCCAATTTAACAGAGGAGCTACCATTGCTGAAGAAGTTCTTCTGCGTTTCATTTACACCGGAACTGGGAAGAGGGGAGTGGGAAGGAAGCATCTCCGAGTTATCAGCATTCCAGTTACAAAGTCGGAAAAAAACGTGCCGATCTACCAGGCTATTGTTAGCCGTTGCGTTAGCCATTGTTAGCAAGCCCTGCGTTGTAGTTCGCACATACCACATGATGAAAGTAAATAACACTATAGCCACATTTCCATATATATACGTTAAACAATACTATGTATACGGCTGATTTAGTGCGACAGACACTAGTCAGAAGTGTTAATAAACAGAATATTACAGGAGCTTAATAATTGTTCACACTGGGGGCAGCCATCTTCGATTGTCATCTCGGGGTGGTGAGGATCCCCGACACCCCAGTAGGAAATTCCGACCTTGGGGGCGTTCCAGTTGAAATTTCCTACTCGGAACTCAGAAATCCCGATTTCCCAGTACAACAGGAACGCACCATTAAACCTGGTCCTTTTAGAAATGTGTCATAATACACAATAAATCACAGTTTATGGTGCAATGCCTGATCAATGTATGTTACAAAAGCTACTGTATATATTGTACTCATTTAATGCCATTACGCAACAAGAGATCTGTGTTTTATTTCTGCTCAACACTTTTCCTTTAGTGTGACAATAAAGACATAATGCTTTTCAAAACAGACTGCCATAAACAAATTTGGCTCACCAGAAGAAAAAGTATTTTAATTCCCTGGTACCTAACATAAAATACTAACATTTCCAGCAAGTGCCACAGGGTCTCTCTGTGTGTTGACCAGGCTCTGAGCTGGCTCAGCTAATATATATCTTATTTCTATTGAAAAGCTCGACAGTGTTTTAAGGTGAAGGGATTTGCGGGTATTTCAGCAACTCATCACCCTGGGGTGCCCAATAATTCATGTTGTTTATCCAAAGAGTACTTTTTGCACAACTCCTTGTTGGGTTGCAAATCTAATGCAGGCACTGGAGCATTATTCTGCAGGCAGATATATTTTTAACCGTCCTCTTTATTTATTTTTTCACCTTGATGGTGTAAACTACTCTGTAATGCTAATGTGTGTACCTTTGGAGGCATAGATTGTTGGCTCAAAATGAGAGGGGAGTATGTTTTTGAGGCTGTCACATTCATTATCAGTCAAAAATAAAAGCTGTCTTTTGTTTACTCGTACGCTGCATTGATGCACACGCCAAGCTAATTAGTAGGCACCATACCCATAACAATTCATTTAAGCTCTCACAATAAAAAGAGACAAGAACCCTGATAAAATCTATTCATGAATTTGATGTACAAAGATGAGCACACTGGTGTCAGTATATAATGACTAGTTTGGATTTACAGCTGTTGTGCTGTGGGGATGATGTTTCCTCCTGGTACAAAGGCTTCACTGACAGCAACAGGCACACTGCAAGCAAGAGTTTTCACACAATAGTTATATTCTTGAGCTTGGATCATCCCTAGCTAACCCTGCCATTTCTTGGTCCATAACATCCCGATGTAGCTGGTTTATCTGTTGGGTCACATTTAAACAGTAGATCACAAGCTATACGATGACTTATTCAGCAGCACACGCTCAAACAAGAAGCACCTGTACTTGTGATTTTCTTGCAAATAACAGGATTTGAGGTGACCACAGCCTGCTGTTATGCTTGGTCACTACAACCGGTACTAAAATGTACCAAAATGAGAGACCAGAACACTCATGTGGTAAAGTATACACCTCTGCGTATGGATTCTGATCTAGTACAGATTAGAAATTACCCGACAAGCCCTTGAACCTTAGATCAGAGTAATACAAAACAGCAAATGCAACACTGATTGAGAATACATTAATACATTAATAGAAAAGCAACAAGTAATCAGCACTTGAATGAAGGTTTTGATGAAGTTTATAAAAGAATCAAAAATTGTTTTGCTTTGTTCAGAAAATTTGTAACATTTTGGTGTTTTTAACCAGTTGTCATTTTCTGCAAATTAAAAGCATAAATGAGGATATTAACTTAATCAAAGCTGACAAAAGGATGTCAGTGATTAAAATGTACTTGCAGGGTTTATTCTGCAGAGTAATAGAAAGAACCACCACACTTTTTGAGGAACAAGTAATGGGAAAAAGGGCATCAAGTAGTATCCCAACCTTTTTGTTTTTTGGTCTATGTGGTAGTTGTATGTTTTCACTGTCCTGCAAAGCTAGGAAAGATTGCATATTTAAGCTCAGAAACCCTTTTTTCTCCCCCAAAAACAAAACCGTGGTGCGTCTCAACTCATATCTGTGTATAAAATCAAACATGGGTGTTTCTTTTAAAGTCTCTGTGTATTCAGGTCTTAGTTTTGTTGCTGTAACTGTATGTGTAGTTTGTTTCTCTTCAGAGCTGTGTGAAGGCACTACTGAAAGCACTTTACATCCTGGTTTGGGGGATTAAGAAAACTATAATAACAAGTAAAAACCTTAATCATGTAAAAAAAAAAAAAAAAAAAAGGTCCAGAAGTCACGTTAGTCAAGCTGTGCAGACTACTGTTACCTGCAAATGCTCAGAGCTGCAATGTTTACAGCCATTTTACTGACCAAGGTTACAACTCAGCCCATTTCCTTTAAACAGTATTGGAGTTAAAGACACTGTGTTGCTGCCAGGGGGCTCCTAAACAAACAAAGCAGCTGCCGATGACACAAGATGGAGTAACCCACTTACAGTCTTCAATTTATAGAACAGTACACAGTAAAGGCTGTTTACTGTCCTTTAAACTGGGGACTCCAATCTGTATAAAAGTCAGTCCATGGGCGTGAATATTAAACAGAAAGCCAGTGTTTCCATTATATTTAAAAACTTTGCTTAATGAGAGAGGAAAAGCATTGTTAAAAAGGCCTTCCGGGTTCATAGTTTGCACAGTTATCTCGCAAAGCATTCTGGGACGCTTTTTGGGTGAATCTAGAGGTCTACTTTCAGAGTCTTTTTTCCCTCATTATGTGGAATTTATCCATGAAACAGAACTGAATTACTCAGGTAAAGTCTCAGTGAACAACTTGGCTGTTAGTGTTCACACATTCTCATGTCAACGATAAACAAATGGTTGGTATTAACTGGCCCCTGTTGTCCATAAAATTAAGATTTTCTCTGTCGTTGAAAACTTGAGGGGACATATGAGGAAATGTTCGCATTCTATAAAATATAACCTACAATAAGTTAATTTAGTTAAAAAATAACAATAAATGCCACATTTTATACACTTTTCATTAAAAGCAAGAGAGTCATGGGTTTAAACACACATTTAGGCAGTTTTTAAGCTGTTATAATAGAGACTCAAATGCTCCAGTGCTAAATCAAGGCATACAGCGTCCATCCATTCGGACACATAGGCTGTGATGGAACCACAGACTGACTGCATATAGACAAGATCAATTTTCGGAAATCTTACACCTGAAGGCATCTTGTGTTAATCATAGTTGTTGTTGTCAAAGCAGCAGAAAAAGCAGAGGGTGTACCCTGCAATGCTTCACTGTTAAAAGTTTTATCAATCCTTGTGTTAAAGAATACCAATCAGTAGTTCATATGTGAGAAAATACAGCCAAAGACACAAAACTAACATATCAATGGAAAAAGACAACCAGGGTGTCAACTCTATGTCATCAATTTACACAATCACCAGCTGATTTTCTACACAGAACTTATTTCCTTGAATTTAATGAGGAATTATCTGTCGTCAGTTATGTCTGTGTCTGTGCAGATGAGGATGATTGTGGTCTTTATTTATCAATTTGTCTGTTGAACTTTCCGTTCAAGTTATTTCTGCTCCTGTTGTCAATCTCTCCTCTGCCTTTTACATTTATCCTACTGGTGATACGTAGTCTGCAGCTAGCGCCTGTGTGGCATCATTCTGGATGATGCGCAGCTCTAGCGTGCTGAATCAAGACAGGAAATGCATGGCAGCCATCATATGTCCACGTAGTTTACAGCAAGTTTATTTCCGGCTTAACTCCTAGGGTTGGTCGGAAAGGAGGTAGAAATTATAATTAAAACAACAATGACAACAAAACAACAGCAAATATCGATCTACTTTCAGGAGGTCATATCTCAAAGGTGAATCTAAATCAAGGAAGCCTACAAAGTCATCAAAGCCAGTATCCTCTTGATGAGCCTTGTCCTAGTAAGAGCAAAAAGGACTCTGATTAGGCTAGAAAGCTTTTTAGGTGTAGATTGTGCACATAAAGTATTTGCAGGGGTTTTTTTGTATTCAATTTTCTACAATAATCTTTACAAATGGCTACCCACTATCTGTAGGTTAACACCCAGGTGAGGGCACTAGTAAGCAATTTGTGTGGTACATTACTATCAGCACCTAGGGAAGAGTTTAAATTCTGAAGGGCTAGATGCATGCATTTTTTTCCCTATAAGTGCTGGAAAATGCCCTGAGGCATCTCATGTAAAATGCACAAAGGCCACATCATTTCCCAGGTATGACAGCACTGAATAAAACATCAATAAATATGATGATTAGGAGGCTAGAATGCAGTGTTGCCTACTCGGTCAAGGAAGGTTAGTATTAGAGGAAAACAAGGACCTTGGCAAAGCATGGAAAGTTTGATTTAGGTTATTTGATATCATTCCCCTGAGGTGTACTTCTCTGGAAAGCCTGAATTTTTAGATAGCAAGCTGGTTGGTCACTAATTTGCTCACAAAACCCCTGGAGCATACAAATCGAGCTGCTGGGGGGGAAAACACCAATCCACTGTGTGCAAAAAGAGGATAATTATGGTTATTGCTCATGTTGACTTTAAATTTATTGTTTTTTCTTATTCTATTTTTTTCAAAACACAAGAAGTTACATAGACATGATGGATGTGATTGGTAAGTTGAATGATGTTGTAACATAGGATCTGTTATGGACAGTTTTCTTCACAAACCTGGTCAGTTTGACCAGCTCATCAGGAAGATTGAGAGCACCTGTGAGGTGTTTCCTCACAGCTGTGAGCTGACAACAGCGACGATGATCATCTGGACTGATGGTTATAAAAGGGGAAGGGTGGTGTTTCTCAGCCAGTTGATTTTGTTTCAAATGAAGGCTTTCACCAGCAGTTGGTCTTCTGCCCTCTGCAGTTTAACCCTTGTATTGTCTTAACATTCTGACAACTTGAACTTGAAATAAAGCAGCTGTGAACAGAATTTGAAACCTAAAATTTATTCTACATGAAGTTACAACCTGTCTGTAATCACAAGCTTTGTGTCTGGATTATACATCTTCACTGTGCAACACACTGAACCCTCCTGTGCAGGGGGACCATTAAGGGGAGAAAAGTCAGGAAGACTCTCAAGGGCCCATGACTGATAGGCTTCTTAAAAATATTACAGTATCAGCAACATCTTACTATTTGTGTTTAAAGATTTCTCAGTTCTTCACTTACAAAAAACAGGTGTTATCATCACAAAATGTAATATGAGGGCAATTTGCATGTCTTAACTCTCATGAAATGGAATTCATATGACAAAAAGAGGCCCTCCAGAGCATTTCTTGAGATGTTATGCTTTTTTGTCTTCTTTTTTTTGTATATCTTTTGTGTGACAGTGGTATTATATACTGTGGTTGAGCATGGCGTTTTGCCCCAAGGTAGCCCTCCTGTGGATTCTCCGAGACATTTTCAACAGGGAGAAGACCTCAGGGAAGACTTAGAATGCACAGGAATTATATATTTCATCTTGTGTGGAAATTTCTTAGAATCACCAAGCAGGTGCTGGAAAATATTGCTAGAGAGAAGCTCATGTGGTTTGACTGTCTTCACTTGCAGCTACCACTATCTGGCCTAAGATAAATGAAAGACGACGGATGGATGGATGGATGGATGGATGCTTCAGTAAATGGATAGATATAAAGATAATTTGCCCAGGGATTTGACACATCATGAAAACAACTGTTCAATACACAAAGAAGGAATGAACAGAGTTCAGGATCCTAGATCTGAACCCTGAGGAACTCCACAAGTGGACATATAAAGTCTCTGTGAACTATGGTGATAATAACAAGATATATGTAGGTGTTTACAACTTTAGCTGAAAATCTGGGCATTAAGTTAAAAACATTCCTTTAAAAAAATCAATTTTTGCAGGTATTCTGTTGTTTAGTACAGCTGTAACTTCAATAATCACCAAGGATGTTTTTCTAGGCAGTTGCTTCACAATAATTCATTCAAAAGCTTCAAACATACATTTTTCCTTGTGTATTTACATTGAAAACACAAATGAAATTATATTTCTAGCAAACAATTACTCATTTAGAATTTGATGCCTGAAACTTATTCCAAAAATTCTGGGGCAGGGGTATGTTTACCACTCTATCACCTTTCCTTTGAACAGCACTCCAAATATTTGGAACTAAAGACACCAATTGTTGAAGCTTTGTAGGTAGAACTCCTTCCAAATTTTGCTTGATGGACAATTTCAGGTGCTCAACAGTCCAGGGTCTCCATAGCCATTTTTGGCATTTCATAGCACACAACACATTTTCAATGGGAGACAGGTCTGAACTTCAGAAAGGCCTGTCAAGAACCTGCACTTGTTTACCACGAAGCCACACTGCTGTTGTAACAATACCTGCAGAATGTGGCTTCACATTGAAATAAGAAGGGACGTCCCTGAAAAAGACACGGATGTCAGTATATGTTGCTACAAAACCTGTGTGCAGCTTTCAGCATTAGTGATGCACTGACAGATGTGCAAGTCACCCATGCAGTGGGCACAGACTCACCCCCATACCATCACAGATGCTGGCTTTTGAACTTTGTTGGGATAACAATCTGGATGTTCCTTTTCCTCTGAGGCCCTGATGACACAATGTCCATGGTTTCCAAAAACTTTTTGAAATGTGGACTGGTCATATCGCAGCATACTTTTCCATTTTGCGTCAGTCCATCTCAGATGAGCTCAGGCCCAGTGAAGAAGGTGGCATTTCTGTGTGTTGTTGATTGCATGGCTTTCACTTTGCATGGTAGATTTTTAACTTGCACTTGTAGATGAAGTGACAAACTGTGTTAATTGACAATGGTTTTCTGAATTGATCCTGATCCCAAGTGGCAATATTCTTTGCAGAATGATGACTTTTGATGCAGTGCTGCCTAAGGTAATAAAGGTCATGGGTATTTAATTTTGGTTTGTGGCCTTGCCACTTATGTGCAGCTATGTGTGTGTGTGTGTGTGTTTCATTTTTTTAGGATTCTTCAACTTTCCCTCTCTTCTATGCCATTGCTCCAGCTTTTTTGGGACTTGTTGCATGCATCAAATTCAAAATGAGGGGATATTTACAAAATTACAATGAAATTTGTCAGTATGAACTTTAAATGTCTTCTCTTTGTACTGTATTCAATAGAAGTCAGAAGAAATTGTAAATCATTGTATTCTGTTTTTATTTACATTTTACACAATGACCTACCTTCACTGGAATTGGGGTTCATAAATAAAAACTCTAAAAAGGCAGTAGGACATGAAATTGTACATCTTTACAGAATAAATTACAATTAAACAAACCAGGACTTTCAATTTCTTTCATTAGCTGACCAATTTTACCTGTACTAACACCCCTTGCCACAAAACATGCAAATATTAAGAGTTTGGGTCACTGTACCCACATATTGTTCTTTTACTGTGTCTTAGTCTAGACACCAGTTTGGAGGAATTTCTCCCACTGTCTCTCTTCTCTATATTTCAACAGTGACAGAGCAAGAGTGAGTGGGTGATTTTAGAGGATGTCTTACATCAACATGTTTCCTACGGGAAAATAGTGTCTGTTCTCGATCCCTGAAAGAATTAACTTTTCATGAGGCCAATGGATATTGATGAACCCTGCATGTCACAAAGTCTTTTTTAAGTTGTGCCAAATGGAACTACATGAGCCGAGGAGTTTCACTACAAACATGCACACTTACACAAATGCACAAGACTTAAATACACACTCACACAGACATAACCTCAGAAGTTCTTAGAAAAAAGAGTGCTTATAAGACGTCTTCTCTGCCGAGGAACTTAGACATTTATGTACAACACTGAAGTAAATAAGAGCTAAAACTGCTCTCCCTCTTTTCTCATGTGTAAATCCAAACAATAGAAATAAAAAAAATACCTCCAGATTATTTTAGTAGAACATATTTATACGTTCTTGCTATAATTTTCATAAACCATATTTTCATGTTTTATTTTAGGGGCAATTTTTTGTCAACGATCATAATAAAGGTGGGTTCATCAACATTTTACTGAATATCTTTACGAAGCTTATCAAGGGTGAAGACAGCAAATTCAATGTGCCCCTCTCTGTTGGAAGAGCAAACATGTTTATTCTGTTTTTGCACCTTTTTTTTTTTTTTTAATTATTATTAATATTTTTTTTTTCAATGAACTGTGTCAAATTAGAGTTAATGCCTGTTATTTGCATCTTTGCAGTCTGATTAGCATTCAGTGATAATAGACTAGCCAAGGGCATGCTGCATCATGGGAGCTTTAACACATTATACAGCCTGAATGTGGTGATTCATAAAGCTGTAAATGTTTGTACTCATATCTATAACACACCTAAAATAGACATCTGAGTAAACAAAATCATTGTCAGACTGGCTGAAACTATTGATTCAATCCAGCACGGATGTCCAACTGGTTCAATAAATAAAAGGCAATACACTAAGGAAAATATTGACTCATTAACATATCATAACTGATGTAATTGTTTCATAATGCTGAAGACAAAGGAAACAAATTTCACCCCACTCAACTTTAGAGTGTCTCAGGGGGGCAAAAGGCACTGTCAGCATTGAGGTGGTCAAAATTTGGTTAACGTAATTTGGCTGAAACCATGATGAAACTGTGAGGATTTATTTTTTTATAGGTATTTTTCACAAGAGTGTGTATGTTAGCCCATGTTACCTTTATTTAATTCATTAAAACAATCAAAACTGGTGTTTATAGGCAAAGTTTTTTGTGTAGGTCCCAGGGGGCAATTTACTCTTTTTTTTGGTTAAAATTGGGGGGCTCTGATGAAAAAAAGGTCAGGAACTGGTGTAGTGGATGCCTCAGAATGATGACACAAGCGAGTCCCTTTCTGTGATGCATGTACTGTTCAAATAATAAAGTTAACACCACAAAGCATGTGTTACCATCGCCTCGACTGCATAACATCAAGGTAGCAGTAACAATATGGAATGGTACTTCCTGTGAATTTCAAAATAAAAGATAATTCACAGTGATTTGTTTCGTGTTTACTAAATCGATTTCACTTATCTTACCATAAATAATATAAACAGGATAGATTTGACTTACTTAACAAAGTGTGACATACAAATTGTAGTTATATTTCAAGAAAACAGTTCACAACACACAGGTTGTCAGTAATCCATTCTACTGTGTAAGAGCAGGGTCCTTATTTCCCAGGTACACAAACAGACTTTGTGCATGTCTAATACATATTCACCTAGTTTTGATATCAGTGGAAGTTACATATCATAAAAATCATTGTCTTAAAGAGTGTGATCACCTTTGAAGGACCACAAACCTTTACAAAGCTGTGTGTACCGTGATTATCCAACATGCAGGCCTCAAAAGAGGAGTCAGTAATAACGCTCTCTGCTGTGTCAGTCAATTTGAGTCTGGCAGATAGCAGATGTCACAGAAAGTAGGACGTCCTTGGTGGTGCATTGTGATTGATGAAGCAGACACAGTGAAAGCAAACGGGTGTCTCTGAGACTGAGTGCCTCGGCCTCCATAAATCTAGCGATGAGGCCTGCATACATGAAAGGACTGTCTCCTAACATGAACCAAAGCTTTATAGAAGATTTATGGTCAGGGCAAGGAACATTTACCTTTGTAATAGTCTGCAGTTGGTCAAGCAGTCAGACATTGTATATCTATTTTTATATGCCTCAGGGGAGGTGAGCATATGACTGCTCCTGAGCAGGAAAGATTAAACTCAAAGGATTTTCTTTGCTTCCTGTTGTTTCTCCTGAAACTGCCATTTCATTGGTTAAATACCCTATCTGCCCTAAGTGCTACTTTATCCATTATTCACATGCAACTGTACTCCTCATAGCATGTTTCATTTTCTGATCCATCCAGACTGTCAATCCATCTGTGTTTCATTCCATCTATCCCTCTGCACTCAAATTGGAAAGTAATTGGACGGGTCCAAGTGGCAGCTGACAAGGCTTGCTTGGCAGATGTGACCAGGAAATATAAACACAATGGGTCCAATTGAGCAGACTGGAGGCCTTTTCACAGCCGCAGATGGAGCCCTATAGAGAGAGAGGGAAGATTATACAACGCAGCGGAAAAAGGAAAAAGATTTCCATTTCACAAATGGCTTCTTGCTTGGATGCAATTCAAGACTGAAAAAAGTGGAGCCTCGCTCATTTGTTTGAAAATCAGATCTCTTCAAAAAGTGCAAAGATGTTCATGGACTCCAACCATGTTGCAAAAGTTTGTAGGCAATGATGACAGTGTGTGCTGGTGCACATGAAATGCCTTTTGTTGTCTTTTGACATTCTTACACTTTGAATGACAGCAGACATTAAAAGTTCTTACTTTCACTGTGGAAACATCAGCAGGGTTAAGGCTGGCCAGTATGTTGTGGAATCACTGCAGATGCAATGTGTAAAGTCATATCACTGAATGTCATTTTGATGTACAGTTATGTTCATAATAATTGCAGTGTGTTTAAAAAAGGTGAGTAAACCTCAAAATTCTTCAAACAAATTTTGTTTTAATGCACATAAATGCATTGGGGACACTGCACATTCTATTTCAAAGCAAGAAAATTGGAAAAAGTAATTGAATTTGATAATATTTTACAGAAAGTCAAGAAATAATGTTCAAAAAAATAGCAGTGTTGACATCTTTATTTACAAACTCAAAAATGTAGTGTATAAACTAAGAATTGCTTGATGATTCAACTTTGCTGAGAATCATAAACTAATATTTAGTTGCATAACCATGGTTTTTGATAACTGCTTCACATCTGTGGTGCATGGAGCCGACCAACTTCTGTCAGCGGTCAACAGGTATTGAAGCCCAGGACAATTGTGCTACGTTCCACAATTGCTCTGCATTTCTTGGTTTTGCCTCATGAACAGCATTTTTTATGTCAGCCCGCAAGTTTTCTATGGGATTAAGGTCCGGGGATTGTGCTGGCCACTCCATTACTTGGATTGTTTGTCTGGAACCATGATTTGCTCGCTTGCTGGAGTGTTTGGAGTCATTGTCTTGTTGAAACACCCATTTCAAGGGCATTTCCTCTTCAGCATACAGCAACATGACTTCTTCCAGTATTCTGATGTACTCAAACTGGTCCATGATCCCTGGTATGCCATAAATAGGACCAACACCATAGTACGAGAAACGTCCCCATATCATGATGCTTGCACCACCATGCTTCACTGTCTTCACTGTGTACTGTGGCTTGAATTCAGTGTTTTCAGGTCGTCTGACAAACTGTCTGTGGCCCTTAGACCCAAAAAGAATAATCTTACTCTCATCAGTCCACAAAATATTGTGCCATTTCTTTTTAGGCAAGTCAATGTGCTCTTTGGCAAATTGTAACCGCTTCAGCACGTCTTTTTTTTAACAATGGGACTTTGCGGGGGTTTCTTGCTGGTAGCTTGGCTTCACATAGACGTGGTCTGATTGTTACAGCACTCACAGGCAACCTTAGATCTTCTCTGATCCTCCTGGAGCTGATCATTGGCTGAGCCTTCACCATTTTGGTTAATTTCCAATCCATTCGAATAGTCGTTTTTCTTTGTCTTCCTCTCCTTTCTGGTTTTGGCTGCCACTTTAAAGCATTTGATATAATTTTAGCTGAACAGACTATCATTTTCTGAACTTCTTTATAGGTTTTCCCCTCTTTTATTAACTTCTTAGTCAAAGAACGCTCTTCTTCTGAACAATGTCTTGAATGACCCATTTTACTCTGTTTTTCAAGGACAAATGCACAGCCAGCATATGCAGCGACAGTTGCCTTGATCCTTAAATAAGGGCCACCTGTTTAACACCTATTTTTTTCACACATTCAATTACCTCACTAATTGAACTCAGCGCTGCTATTTTTTTGAACACGCCCCTTTCAGTTAATGATTCAGTTTTACAGAATCAGCAGCATGCACATCATGCCTGTTGGGTCTGTTGGTTTTCTATACCTTTACTAAACCTTCTAGAAACTTACTTGCAGTGTAGAAGTTGAAATTCTAACAAAAACAGTGATTTATCTTGCTAGTGATGTGGGACTGCTATTATTTTGAACACAACTGTAAGTCACCTCACCCAAAGCAGCGAAGTATCATCTGTGTCATCCTAAACTGTCAATCTTGTTCCAGACAAGCCAACCTAACACTTCATACAGGCACTCATTCAAGTTAGGTGGATCTACACTGAGTGTATTCCAACTATCAGCAGAACTGTATCCTCTAGTTTATCAATACTGGGACAAAAATACCACCTGGTTATGATAAAGAGGTGTTTATTATTTAGCTGTAAGTGCACAATGACAGCCCAACATTGCAAGCTTCCTGCTATTTCAAATTGAAATCACAAAGATCATGCAAACTTAATATGAAATTTAAAATGTTTGATGGTGTCAAAGTAACATGATGACAAGCAACAGACAGACTTTCATTGATTATTACTTATAAAAACTTGAACACAGGCAGTTTTGTTTGTCTTAAACACAGAAATTAGCAGCATTTAAAGCTACAGGTCACGACCGACATCAAAAGTCCAGTATTGTGAGTACTACTCATGCACACATCCCCTTCACGATGAAAAAAATAAATATATTGTTCAGGTCAGGCCTGAATCCAGCAAACTGATCTGTGTCGTGTGATGGGTTGAATGAATCTGTAAATCTACACGGTACATATACGTTACAAATCTGGAATATGTTTTACAACTGACATAGTCATAAAACTTTTGTATGTGAGAACAGTTTAACACGCAAGTGTGAAGAGTGAAAATAACTACCTTTCATGTGTTTTTTAAATTTGACAGAGATAAAGTGATCCCTCATCTTTATTTTTACAGCCTTTAGGAACAAACCATGAAACTGAGGTGAGCATGATTCAATGTACACTTTCATTTTAACTTCAGAGCAAAACTGGAAAAACAAAACATGTACTTCATGAACATAGTTTGTTATGGATGGTGTTGGAATTGAAAGAAAACTACTAAACACATTTGGGATTCCAGTAATTTGTTTTTCTGTCTCCTCAGCTTCTTGTTCTCAAAATTAATATATTCAGTAGTCAATGCCTTTATGGTTCATTATAGGAGCAGCAGTTACTTGGCTTTGTATCTCCTCTTTGTTAGCTCTGTAGAGGCAAAAGTCTGCCTAATTATCTGTGTACAAAGTTGGACTCTTGTCTGTTTTCTGTTATTCAGATGCATCCTTTCTTTCCTATATGACCTGGTCTTAAGCTTAAAACAGAGCAGCTATATACCCCGCATCTATTAGATTCATAAAAAATTACAAGAGAAAAAAAGTTCAATAACATTGTGCCATCCCATCAGACATGTTGTTATGTTTGCCAACCTTTAAAAACATTGAGTGTCAAGGCTCGTCGTCTTTAATTAAAGACGGCCACCCTCGAATGTTTTTAACGGTTACAGTGTGTTCAGTCTGACTTATATATATATATATATATATATATAGAGAGAGAGAGAGAGAGAGATAGATATAGATATATTGATATATAGATATAGATATAGATATGGAGAGAAGAGAGAGAGAGTATGTATGTAAGCAACAGTACTGAATGTGAACATAAAAATTCATTATAATGCTTTCACATACTTTAACTCAAACACACATAAATATGTGTTCTTAAGTATTAGCTTGACATGAATTAAAGTCAACTTAAATTCCTTGTAAATGCAACCAAACAATGATTGTATACCAGTTTCTGTAGGAATCTTTTTCACCTGTACCATTTTCTAAATATAGTCATAGGGCAGTAATGTCACTACAAATTTTGAAGTTAAAATCTCACTTATATTTTCCAGTAGCTCTGTGGTAGTATCATTGTTTTCTATGTCAAAAAAAATGTTCAGTACCTTACTTTTGATCAAGGAGTGTGCTAGTGTACATTTCCCTGCAGAGAAGATGGGGAGCCACAAAACACATCAGCAGAGCACTGTGTCACAGTCCAAAAACACACAGGATGAGTTAAAAGATGTGAGTGGAGACGCAGAGACATTAGGCTTTAGCACACCATGACTGCATCTCTTCATGACAGTGATGCAGTCTGTACCTTACAGCCTTTGTCAGTGCTGCCAAATGGCCAAAGCTGCAGGCAGGCCAGTGCACACACTGAACACACACACACAGGTGTTCCCAGTATAAAACAACACAAACACTTTCAAAGTTAACTACCACCAGCAAGCAGCAGCTTATATCCTACCAGCAGCTAACTCTGGGGCTCACTGCAGGAGGAAACAATGGATAAATTGGACATCAGAACAGGGGAGACAGGGACAGTGTAAGTCACTCAAATAAGATGGTTAACCTCCTGTATATTAAACCTCAGGTTATATTTTTGTTTGTTTGTTTGTTGTCAGCATATATAGACTGGTCGTCTTGCTGTTTCCTTACAAAACATAACTTTAGATGTTGAAGACATTTTTCAGCATGGTAGCAACAACAAGCGTATAAATCAAACTGATGTATAGGGCTGTTAAAACAGTCATTAAATTACCTCTGTAATGTGAAAAGGTGCTTGTTTCAGTCATCAATCATAATGATTTTATTAAAATTCAGCAGACATAATCTAAGGCTGCACAATTAAAAAAATTAAAACAATTCATAAGAGAAGGGGGGTTATAGAAACAAAACAGGCATGTATATTATCAGTAATAATAATAGTAATATTACTGTAACAAAACCAGCGATGTCACTGTTAATCATTGTTATTATTGTGATCATATTTATATATAAATATATATATATATATATATATATATATATATATATATATATATATATATATATATATATATATATATATATATGTATATATGTATATATATATTATATGTATATATGTATATATATGTGTATATATATTATATATGTATATATACACATTTTTAACAATATCTTCATTATTATTATTTTAAACACATCCACTTAAAACAGCTGAAATGTAGCTAACTGTTTTTGTTGTGTTGCTGCCATTGTGTGTGGCTTTAGTGCAGTGAAGTGAGTAACTAGTAACATAGCTTACTATATTTTTCAAGTAGCTTGCCCATCACTGAATTTATTTAGTAATATATAATATCAGATTGTCATGTTTAAAAATATGTATTTAAAGAAACAATATGGCAATGTCAGTCATGTTTTCTTTTCTTCTTTCTTTTTTTTTGTTTTTTTCTCTTTTTTCCCTTTGTCTGCATTATCTTTCTGGCTGAGCACTGTGGCAGATGACAGCATTGGAATGGAAAGACTAATGCATTTTTTTCTTTGCAGTGAGAGATAAGTAAGTGTGATTCACTGCTACCAGTGACCATCACCAGCCCTCCCTGTAGGCTACTCCATCAAATCAAACTTTATTAAACCCCGGAAGTGAGCTGAAGGGGAGGGCTGTGTTACACCACAGTGTGAAAGAAGGGGAAATAGTGACAGATAGGACGAGACAAGACAAACGGGGAGGAAGACAGACAGGTAATGCTGTTAATTTGAAATAGCAGTCCAAGTGCTGTGCTGATCTAAGTTCATGAGGGAAGTAAAGGCTGTAAGAAACCAGGGACGCCAGAGATGTGGGGTCTTGATAGTAGGGGTGGGCCCATAGGGATGGGACAGGGAGGGAGCATGCATCACAGGACGTGAGAAAATGTGTGAGAGTGTCCGACTCAGCATGTCCTGACGGAACAAATCACTTCTTTACGGTAAGTCTCGACAGGAGCTTGAGTATCTGTACAGGCATGCATGTGAGGTGATCACCGAATACCTAAATAGTTGCCCATACCCAGGGAGACCACGGCTGAGGGCACCACCTGAGCCACCAGGGCACCCGAAACCCACCACACGGGCCCCCAAAGCTACCGGACCCAGGAACAGCCCCAGGACCCAAAGGGGCACCAATCCATCCCCACGAAGGCACCAAGGACACCACCAGGGGGTCCGAGGCAGCGCCCCCTGCATACGGCACCCGCCCCCGCCAACCACCCGTCCACCTGGCCCCAAGCCACCCCCACCCCCTACGTCCAGCCACCCCCACCCCCCCACGGCAGGCCAGAGGCCCCCAGGCCCCCAGGAGCCAGATTCCCCGGGACCAGGCAACCCCCCCAGAGAAGGGGGCCTCCGGTCGATCTTATGTTGGTCCGGGTCCCAGTCGCAGCAAGGTTTTGAGTGGGGTGGAATGGGGCGGGATGTGGGGTGGTGAGGTCGAGCCAACGCCCCTCCCTCCAGAGGAGCCAGGGCCAAGAGAAGCACCGGAGACCGATGCCCGAAGGACCAAGGAGGCCACCGGACCACCCGCACAGAGCAGCAACCCACAGGCATCCACCCACACCGAGGTCACCAGCGAGCGACAGGCCCATGGATCCCGCACCACAGGCCACTGAGAGACATGAAACCCAGCAGGGCACACCCGCCCCCAGGAGCTGCCCCAGGCCCCCACCCGCAGGCACCAGAGCCCAGCTGCGCCCGAAAGCCACCGACACCATCCCACTTGATAGAGAGGTGCTTCCCAGCACAGAGTCCCAGCCATAAGGGGCCGGACCCCACCAGCCGCACCAAGCTTAAACTAGTGATCCACCCCTTGTCCCCCCCTGTTATTCTGTATCTTTGATCCCTGACCAAGATACATTTTCCCTTCACTGTGCCTAAGTGCAGTTCTAAGTGTGATGTGGTGCATTAAAACTGGGGAAAAACAGGTCGAGTGGGAGCCCTCCGACCCCCCCTCTCTCTGCCTGCCCCAGACAAGTGGATGTCGTGGTGCAATAAAAACAGAGGGCAGGTGAGGGGCCAGCAGAGAGGGGTCACAACCTAAACCAGATTATGCTCCCCCCCACCCCCCACCCTCCAAGTTTGTGTATGTAGTGCAGTTAAAATTGGAGGATGAGAGGGGCGGGGGGCGAGGTATTCGATCCCCGACCACCCCCGACTCCAAGAACCCTAAATGTTGTGTGTGTGCCCAGGTGAGGATATATACAAGAGTGCAGTATGTGAGTAGTGAGGTGCAAATTAAGAGGCTAGGCTAGTGAGGGCCGGCCCCGAACTGGCCAGGACAAAGTGGGGGCGTGGGAGCGGTGCCAAATGGCCCACCGAACAGCAAGCCCCAGGACCTGCAGGCGATGACCCAGACGGGCCCCAGCGGCCAGGCGCGCCCACCAGGAACACACCCCCCAGCGGACCACAGCACCAGAGCCACCGACCCAACACCCACTGAAGACCCGACCCAGGCGGACCACCCCCGGGACACCGCTCCCCATGGACAGACCGCAGGACCCCCCAGGGCCCCGGGCCAGCGAGTCCCCACGCCCACCCAGGCCTCGACCCACCGGGGGAGGCAGGACTGGCACCAGACGACACCCACCACGGGGAAACCCAGCCCCACAGCTGTTCCAGAAACCGCCCCACCCAGGACCGGGTACCCACACCAGCCAGAGCCCCCACCCGGAGGCAAGCCCAGCCCCAGCAGCAGAACCCCAGGCAGCAGGAGGCCCCCAGTCCCCCGCAAGGGGGAGAGGGAGGCAGGCGAGGAGGAAGGAGGAGGGAAGGGGCCGCAGGGCAGACAGCAGGAAGGAAGAGGTGCAGGCGCGCCGCGGAGGAATCCCCCACCCCAAAGCCCCGGGGCCGGCCAAGGTGCCACTGCGGGAGGCAGCCAGCTCCAGCCCCAGACCCCGCCGACCACGCATAGATCCAGCAGCTCCGGGACGCAGGAGGCAAGCCACAGAAAACTCCAGCACCTCACGAGGAGGCTGCCAGACCAGTGGGCCCCACAAGGCAGTGGGTCAAGTCTGGGTACCAAGATGAAAAGATGCCCCTGACTACCATCACCAGAGTATACTCATCATCTTAGGGTCCCAGGGAACTGTACTATTTTAAAGAGTAGAGGAGAGAGCTTGTGTATTGTGTGTGTGAGTGTGAGTGGGGGTGTGTGTGTGTGTGTGTGTGTGTGTGTGTGTGAAGGGTATTGGCTGGCAGAAAAGAAGAAATAAATAAGTAGATAAGGCGAGATGAGATTTAAGTACTTGTTGTTTTAGGTGTGTAAAAAATCAATAAAAAGTGACCAGTGAGCTTGATGCTCTGCAGTGTTGTTGAGAGGAGAGGCTAGGTTTTCCAGGGAGATGTAGTCAGAGAGGAGATTTTTCCATTGGGTTAAATATAGGGAGTTCCTTGATTTCTGATAAGAGGATTGTTTTCTTGGCGATGGCTAAGGCCACAAGAAGGAGTCTGTTTTTACTTGTATTAAAGTTAAGTGAAGATACATCACCAAGTAAGCAGAGTGAGGGAGATAATGGGATGTGGCTTTCCAGAAAGAGGGACAGGGACTCTGTGACTTTTTTCCAGAACTGTCTAATAGGTGTGCATTGCCAGGTGGCGTGAATATAGGTGTCAGGACAGTTCTGTGAGCAATATGGACATATTTCTGACCTGAAACCCATTTTAGACAATTTTTGTGCAATGTAGTGAGTTCTGTGAAGGACTTTATACTGTATGAGTTGAAGGTTTGCGTTTTTGGTCATAAAATAAATGTTTTTTTAAGATTGTAGCCCAGAAGTCGGCATCAGGAGCAATAGAGAGTTCTTCTTCCCATTTATTAGAGGGTAATGCTATGGATTTGTCAGTCTGTAGTATTATTATTTTATATACCTTGGAAAGAAGTTTTTTTGGAGAGAGGATGTTAAAAAGCTCCTCGGTTGATGGAGGAAGAGACAAATTGATGGTTCTAATATTAATCTTGGACTGGACAGATGTTTTAACTTGTAAATATTGTAGGAAGCTATTGTTCCCGATGCCAAACTCCTGGACCAGTCGGTTGAATGGGACCAGGGTATTATAGTGAAAATTATGTTTCAGATGTGTGATGCCTTTTTCAGCCCCCGCATGCAGGTTAAGTGGTTTTTTATTACTTAGAAAATCAGGGTTATGCCAGATTGGAGTTAATTGGATGGTGCAGGGCTAGAGTTTGTGATTTTGTGGAATTTCCACCAGGCTGTCAGTGTTGAAGCTATTGTTCCTGCATTGAAACGAGGGTGATGCTTGATGGTTTGAGTGAGGAATGGGAGGTCTGATATAGTTATGTTTTCACAGATTGTTTGTTCTATATCTAACCAGCTGATATCTGATTGAGTTGGATGTGTCCATTTGTATATATACTGCAGTTGATTTGCCAGAGAGTAGTGTTGGATGTGTGGGGCATCTAGACCTCCTTGCAATTTTGGTTTTTGTAGGGTTGTAAGTTTGATCCTTGGTGTTTTGTTTTTCCAATAAAATTTAGTAAACATTGAATCTAAAGCTTTGAACCAGGTGAGGGTTGGGTGAATTGGAATCATTGAAAAAAGGTAATTTATTTTTGGAAGTACTGTCATTTTAATGGTTGCTATTCTTCCTACAATGGATAGTGGTAAGTTCATCCAGCGCTGGAGGTCATTGTCTATTGTTTTAAGCAAAGGGGTTAAATTTAGTCCGATCAATTCTGACAGCCTGAAGGAGATATTAATGCCCAGGTATGTGATGTGCCCTGAACAAAAGGGGATAGGTGATATATGACGTGCTACATCCCATCTGGTGTTATGTAATGGAAGAATAGAGGATTTGTTCCAGTTTATTGAGTAATCTGAAATCTTGGAGAATGATTCAATGAGATTCACTGTTTCCTGCAGAGACGACTGAGGGTCTTGTAAAAACAGTAAAATGTCGTCAGCATACAAACTAATCTTATGTTGAATTTGGGATGTTTGAATTCCCTTGATGTGGATGTTCTGGCGTATGGCTGCTGCTAAAGGCTCTATAAAGATGGCGAATAGCGACGGAGAGAGTGGGCATCCCTTGTCCCCCTGTGCAGTGTGAAACTTTGTGAGGTTAGTCCGTTAGTGGTGACAGTAGCTGAAGAAGCAGTGTACAGAACCTTGATCCAGTGAATAAATGAGTCCCCGAAGCAAAATTTCAGTCATGTTTTCTTCATTTTACATTCTATTGACTTTTGGAAATGACTGTGAGGCTGCATTCAGTGAGGAGGTGGCCCACACGTCGTACTTGGGCTGCCACTTTCCCAACCCTGGTCGAACTAGCATTTTATGACAAAGCAAAGAATTAATAAAAAGAATTGGATTAATAGCTGTTCTTACATTAACATCTTGACACATGAGATAAATCTGTTTTTTGTGCTATTTCCCATACTTAAATTTGCACATGGCGTCATTCAATGTATGTTATTTTTAAAGGATTAGATGGTTCAAACATAATGCAGAGTCACAGCAGTGCTCTTATGTTGCTGAGTGTCAAACATCTGCCTCGTGGGAAATTATGGACCAAAAGTAATAAAATGTCTGCCCGTTCTGTGCTGCTTTATCATAAACTTGTGAGCCCCTTCTCCCAATAAAGTCATTTAATATTGTTTGACATACATATTGTTTTCCACAAACTTTAACTGAGGCAGATGTACATGAAGAGTCAACTCTGCTGCAACAAGAAAACTCACATTCTATCAAAACAGCTCACAGCTCATATGTTAACCATTTAACTTTGATGTAATGTTATATTCAACATGCAGTCTTGTGGGAAATATTTAGAAACGGATGCATCTAATTTCACATATTTATATTCAAGCCAGTCTAACCCTGAGGTCTGAGAGGAAGTGCATTTGGCATGCCATCCAATGTGTAGTTTGGGATGCTTGCCTAAAAGCAAACACATATGTATAAACTTCTTTAGATTTCACACTTACATTTAAAGCACATTTGAGTTTTTCTCAAAGCAGTTTCCTCCATAATTCATGAGTTTCTGTCCTACTTTACATTTCACTTAAGCAGAGGAAGTCAGAAATGTTCCTGTCCTCACTTTACTTTCACACTGAAACTGATGAAGAATCATCCTGAAGTCAGTTGAGTGCCTAAGAACAGGCAAATAAACATGTTCAAATATTTGAGTTATTTTCTTTTCATGTGTATTTTTAGATCAGAGCTAGCACTAAAATCAAAAGGCCTGGGATCTGTTGATGTGGGGGAGTTATAGCATTCTCAACATAATTTGCATTCATCTTCAGCTTATTCATGACTTTGAAGGCTTTTCAGAAATGACAGTTTACGCCAATAACTGGATTATTATTCCTTCAAAATGATTCTTTTTTTTTAGAATCTGTGTTTCCCACATTGATATACATTATGAGAACAGCAGGGGTCCTAGGTGGGGGGATGGAATGTACTGTAGTTGTCATGCAAACCTTGTTTTGTAGGTCATATTTGATGTGTTTCCGTATTTTTTGATTGAAATAATAAGACATGCATTTTCTCAATGAAATCAGCTGCTCTCACCTTACTACAGGTGATTGCTTGTACTCAGTGTATCAACATATATAAATGATAATAAACAATATATCATGACAATCAAATTTAAAACTTACTCCCTCATATTTTTGAGGGCTTAACCTTGACCCTTTACCCTCACTGATACAGACAATAATCAGATCAATAATGATTATCAATATATAAAATACAACTCAAACTACTACAAACCCTTTCTCATCCACTCCCACAGCAAAGAACAGACCTTTATTGCTTTTGATATATTCAGTGAACTGTTGCCACATTACACATATCGAGCTGTTTTGCCCCTCACTCTCAAGCTGTGGATGGTTCAAGGAGCATATAAAACTAATGCCAAACTACATTAACACTTTCACTTAGAAGAAATCAAGTGAGGGAGCATTAAAATGTGGGATACATGTTTGAGAATGGAGAAGAGGATAAAAATGCAAAAGACAGAGGTGATGAGATACAGAACAATGTGCTGACTGCAGAGGGCAGTGGTGCATATCATCAGCTGGTGGCAGTCAAGGTCTTTAAAGGTACAAATGCTTCAATATTACAGGAAAGAAAAGACAAGTCTGATGTAAATCTACAGCTCTCTAATTTCATAAATACTATAACTATAAAAATGTGTAAATCTTCATTTTTTGATACTGTAAGGTTTTGATGGTAAAGAGCATCTAAACAGCATGAAAACCAGCAGGAGTGAAGATCTACAGCATGAAGATGAACTGAATGGTGTCAGACTGCAGGTTCAGAGCTCTGAGCTTTCTTTTATTAAGTCCATTCGCAATGTACAACAGTTCTCAGCATGATCCTCATGCAAGCAGCAGACTGCAGGGAACCACACACATTCACCCGCTGACAGGTGCAGCTGATTTTAAGCCGAGCAGAGACACACTAGACCTGCTCCCCCCTCCCTCTTTTTTTCACCTGGCATGTCTACCTCAATCTCCCCCTCCAGTGGCAAATCTATACAAATTACTCCTATATACAAATACATCAACACATTGCAAGAAGACTATAATAGATACGGATTAACCAAAATAACTAAATAACCCAGAATATCCCAAACTAAAGCTAAACATAATTAAATAACTCTCCCCCTCCCCCTCTTCTCTCTTCTCTGATCACCAACCCAGCCTAACAAGGTGATTTGCTGCTGCTGGGACCTGTTTGCTGCATCCCCATGTGTGCACTCCATGCAGACACACCCCCACAAGAAGTTGACCTCAAAGAGATGAGAAGTTAGCTGGGTTTACAAAATAAAATAAACAAAAACCATATCCTGAGTGATAGTCAGCTTACACACAACATTGTGCAGACTTTTATCACCTCACTGGGGGGGTCCTCCAGCTCCAGCTCCCTCACAGATACCATAAAGGTGCATTCACACCGAATGCAACTTTGGCGACCTCGGCGACCACTCTCCATGCAGAGTCAATGTGACGGATGCATTCTGGGCAACTTTGTTGCATCTTTGGAAACATGGGGGTGGCGTCCCTGTTGCTGTAGATAGGAACTCTGGGGTCGTTTTGGACGCGAAGCAGGTCAGTGCGCTCAGTGGACAAAGTTGAAAAATTTGAACTCTTCAGGCGATGTTGCGCCATGAGAGCCAATCAGCATTGTGTGGGTGCGTGATTGACACCTGTGACAGACTGTTTTTATTCTGGTTCACAGTGTAACAGTCTATGTACGTGTGGGGAACATTAGTTAGTGAGTACATTAGTTCCACCTGGACGGACCGCAGAGAACTCACAGACGATGCTGCTGCAGGGCCATCAGCTGCAGTGTTTTGTGGTTGGTAGGTGAGTGAAAAGGATACAGTTAGAATAATGTCAGCTAATACGTATAAGCTAAACCTATTATATGATATGATATGATATGATCACAGTAAAACTCGAGCAGGCGTGATGTCACTGAGCAACGGCGACAGTGACAAAAATGAGCTAAGTACAGGCAACAGGACTTGGGTTTGTGACGCGATCTTGGTCGCAAAGTCGCATTCGGTGTGAACGTATCTTAATATGATTACAGTACTTGCTCTAGACAGGAGGGTTAGGAAACTAACAGCCAGGGGTCACATGTTGCCCCCCTCTTCACTCAAAGCTATCCTTAGGTAAGTTTTAGACAGGAAAAATTTGTAAACACAAAAAAACATGTCAGAATTCTTGCATGAAATCAAGGAAATAGGTATTTATGATAATAACTTTGACTTCTAGTATTTTACATTTATTATTTTTCATTTTTACCCACCACCCCAAATCATAAACAGTGTACCTCAGTTTACACAAAGTTCTGACCTGTTTTCCATCACAAGAAGTTATGGATGTTTCTGTCCCTTTACCACTTTTGCTTAAAAAAGCATTAGATTGGTCAAAATTATAGAAAAAAATGTATCTGATGTTTTAAGGAATTATTTAAGCAAAATACAACAAAGTAAAGTTGGTCAAATTCTATCAGTAAAAATGTTCGGTAAATTAACATTTTATTTTGAAATGGAAAGACCTGTTTTTTTTTTCTTCTTTTTTTTTTTTTTTTTTTAGAAAAAGAGCTTAATCAAGAAATTCACATTTTGAGGTTAGGAAAGAAGACATGGGGATCACTATATAGGTTAAAATATGCTTTCTTCATAGGGTTTTATGACAAGGACATTTGGATTCCTTTTAAAACATTTTTAAAATTTTTTTTAGAACAAACCAAAAACACTTAAGGCCATGTCTCTGCTAGTTATTCAATGACAATTACAACACATACCTTATTTGCTGTTGGATATTTAGCAGATATGAAATCTACTACAATTGCTGCTACTTTTTCTCTTCTGATGCCCCACTCCTCAGATGATTTTAAATGAAAAGCTTTGCTTCTGTCAACTACTTGGGGACAAGAAATGCAAAGATTATAATTGTACTCAAAGGTTTTGTGTTTACTGATTGCCAAAAAGAGGAAACAGAAGAAAGATGACGTACAGTTTATTGCTTTGTTTTTAGGCAGTAAACAAGCACAACAACACAAACACGTAAGCAACTAAAAGATTGTGCACATCTTAAAAGCTCAAACTCGACTGCAAATGCCCACAAGGCTTAGTATTTAAACAAAGAAAATAGACAAAACTAGGACAAAGACAGTAAAGCACAGGTGTGTGAATTTGCCTCCAGCAGACTTTACAGAAATAAAAAGCAGGTACAATTAATACTTTCAAAATTTAGGTGCAACATACAAATGTCAGTCTATCAGCTGAAGGAAGGAGGATGACATTGGTGGGTCAAAGGCCTCCATCAACTTATCCCTTCTGTAATAACATGGATGATGCTGTGAAGAACTGTGTTTTCGTGGAGGCCTGTGTGCAGGTATCCTCGAAATAAGTTCTATTCAAAGTGCAGTCTGAGTTTGCATCTTGAAATGTGTTCGTAAAACAAACAGCTGCGTGTCTT
Source organism: Cetoscarus ocellatus (assembly GCA_037902135.1). Taxonomy (NCBI): domain Eukaryota; kingdom Metazoa; phylum Chordata; class Actinopteri; order Labriformes; family Labridae; genus Cetoscarus; species Cetoscarus ocellatus. Next base: position 1,282,605 of record JBAMNC010000677.1, on the reverse strand, counting down.
TATCTTCTTTATCTGCCTCACATGCCACAATGTTCTGCCTCCTGGGACTGTCTCTGCAACCTCTACTTACCCTTTGTCTCTCCTAGCAAATGAATCTCCCTGAGCTCCTGCGCTACTACCTGGGATCTTAGTTGGTCTGACTTTCTTGATGGAGGAGACACTCTGAGTTATAAAAAAAACCCCAAAAAAAACAGAATTTAGTTTTGCAATCACGTTGACCAACAACAATAGCAACACAGTGTGTGTAATATTCACCTTGATTATGTATATATACTGTATATATATTTTTAGGGGGTGCATATTTATCTGGTTGACTGGGAAAAGCTAAGTTAGGTTCCAAATAGCTGCCTTCACCCTCTGCAACAATGAAGGTAGATAAGACAGAGGAGGGCTATGAGGGCTATGCTGCTGATGAGAGGGATGGGTTGGCTAAATGGCTTCTTCTCCAAATTTAACAGTACTGCTTGAAATTGTCCTCTGCCTCTATGACTGTTGTGGTCATTAACTTGATAGACCTTCTGTAGACTCTTGAGCTTACTGACCACCTGGGCTTTGTCTCTCAAGTACCTACACTCCCGCAGCTGTGGGACATCAGGCCGTCCTTTACTGTCCTCAACATGTCTTGGATGTTCTCCTCGTCTGCTTGCAAAATAAACAAGACATGATTGGCTTGCCTTGTCTCTTTTATCAGGGTATCGGACACATAAGAAACATGTCATCAAATGTAACGCACTGCATCACATCTTTTCTTTGTTTCTTGCTCAGTCTTTGTACTTTTGCCTGTGACGCGCCTCTGCTACTTCCTCTGGAGATGGAATAAATGAGGGGTTCACTCATTTCTCCCATCAGGGCCGGAGTGGGACTCTCAGCCCTGGAGTTTGATGGTGCAGCAGCTCACGTCGGCTTGCAACTTGTAGGAATAATTATGCCATTATAAGTATAGATAGACAGACAGATAGATAGATAGATAGATAGATAGATAGATAGATAGATAGATAGATAGATAGATAGATAGATACTTTATCTATCTTACTGCATTTTATAATTTCATCTAACATGGAAACTTATTTGGATTAAAGCAATAAAAAAAAAATCATATCAAAATATTTTGCATTATTTTAAATTCCTCTCATCCTATTCCCTTACAGTTCTGAACTGGGTGTTTCAAATGATAAAACTGTTCCTCTGTTTCTGGAATTAAAATGCATAACTGCCCACTCTTAGTATCTAGATATAAATACTACTGATACTGGAACAGGCAGCAGGTAGTGCAAATGCCTCACAGCAGGTAGAAAGTTGCTGGTTCTAATCCCAGTTCTTTATTTTTCAGTTCTGAAATGCAGACATTGGGACACATCGCATATATGGAAATTTTGGGCATTTTTTTTAAGCATTTAATAGATTTTTCTTTTGAGGTTTCAGCAATGCAAAAGTGACTTGGATGATGCCACTTTTGCAACAGGAGCAAAAAAATATCTCTGATCTCTGGAAAACAACAAAGTCCTGCTTACAAGAAAATCTAGAAATCAAAACATGTATATATGACGTGTGAACTCTTGATGGATATGAATGTTAGGTCTTACAAAAGGGATTGTTTTTAATTTAATTAGGAATGTTTTAGGAATTTGGTTCTAAATTCCTATCTATAATGATAATAATAATAATAATGATTAATAAATAAATAAATAAAGATACAAAATAATACAATAAGAAAAGTAAATAATGATGACAGCAGAGTATTTCAAGGTGCTTAAGATAGCATTTGTTATGATTTGAAACTGTACAAGTTAAGATTGATTGATTAATTGATTGGCTGATTGATTAATTGATGACTTGTAAGCTGTTTGGTCCTCAGGCAAGACTCCAACAGTATGTCAATGTGTTATTCACATTTCTTTGGGCTTATATTTATCTCTCTTAGGGTAAGCAACTGTTCCCTATATGATGATAAAGAAACAAGGACATTTGGTGGTAATAGGTATGTAATGATGTGTAAACTAAACCATAAAAGCGCCAAATGAAATCTCAGTAGGTTGCTTTTTGTAAGAGGAAGTGATTTTTCTTTTTAATGTTCATAGCCGTGCCTTTCTTTTTAAACTTTTGACATCTTCGATTTAAACCTTGTCAAGCCCATGTTTAACAAGAAAACTAATCTTCTTCCTGCACAATCAACATTCACACAGGAAACATTCATCCCCTCCGTGAGTGAAGAATAATGCTTATAAAACGGAAAAGCTTAATGTGAGGCTGAACGTCTTAAAATGATTATCAAGCAGCAACACCGACACACCTGTTGTCAGCCTTCCTTTGAGATTATTGAGGGGGGATTATGAGCTCCAACACTCTCCCTGCAGTGAGATTTGCTCGGCGTTTACCGCAGCATCCCATCCTCGTACGCGGCACAGGGTGACACCCACAATATGTGACAGATGAAATGCCATGCAGGCTACTATTTCTCCCCTCCCCCATCTCTCACAAAGCCCAGTATTAGTGTGATACATGCGTCGTGCCTCTGCATGTCAAGCAGTCTCTCTCGACGGGAATGCAGACAGTAATTAAGTGGCTGTATGCAGATGGCGTTTAAACAGCACGACTGGCGCTCGAAGGGGGACTGGATCAAAATAAATATAAAGCAAACAAAATAAAGAGTATGGGGTTGTGAATGTGTCTTTTTACACAGTCTGACAAGTGTGTTAGGCTCAGTGCTGCAGGGTGATTCTCCAGCAGGAGAGAGTTCACTGGGTGATAAAGAAATCATCAACATTGATGCAACATCTTCATTTCACAATCAAGATGAGGGAGAATATGAGGCAATAATTAGTTCTGGTTATATTCTGCACAATGCTAATAGCATGCATATTTTATTCCCTTTGATTTTATTGATCTTTTCTTCAAAGCATTTTCTGTCCTTGCACCATGCAGTTTTCCTTTACCTCTCCTGTGGGACTGGAGAAAGCAGAGAAACTGAAAGCTGTTAAAACAGTCACAATATGTTTGATGTAGTCTTTGAATGGTGCCTCAAAGAGCTCACACTACATCATCAAATATATAGTTTTTAGTTTTTGCTGAATGATGACTGACCTGCAATTTTACCAGGGATGCCCCAACCACCTCCTTTCGTATGTTTTTGCTGCAGATACCAATCACCGCTGAGTGTCTGTCCTGATTACCATTATTAATCAAATTTGTTTTAAGCCCATCTATGGTCATCTTTGTAAGAAGGCCTCAAAAGCACCTCTGATGCTCATTTCACAGTTAGGACCTTACACACATCCCCCTAAGTAATTTTACATGTGACTTGAAAGAATTATCTGAAAATCATTTTATCTACAAGTGGCTCAAAAGCATTGATTATTAGTTGTGTTGTCAAAATGTGTAAATTTCAATGTGCTTTCACTGGCACTATTATTACTTTTTATTATTATTATTATTATTTTGGATGCACGGCCAAAGCACACACAGTAAACTTTGACCCTCAGCCCTGTTTGTCCATCAGGAGGCCAGTGAGGGATGTGGCAACATCAATAGTCTAAATAAAAACAGTCTAAATAAAGGTCTGGTCTTATTTGAATGAGATCATCCTAAAGGTGCGTTCACACTGAACCAAGATCGAGTGGCAAACCCAAGTCCTGTCGCCAGTTCATAGCTCATTTTGTCACCGTCGCCGTTGCTCAGTGACTTCATGCCTGCTCGAATTTCACCCCGCGATCATATCATATATCATATAATAGGACGTATTAGCTGACATTATCCAACTGTATCCTTTTCACTCACCTACCAACCACAAAACACTGCAGCTGATGGCCCTGCAGCAGCATCTTCTGTGAGTTCAATGTGGTCCGTCTAGGCGGAACTAATGTACTCACTGACTAATGTTCCCCACACGGACATAGATTGTTACTCTGTGGACCGGAATAAAAACAGTCTGTCACGGCTGTCAATCACGCACCCTCTCACGGCGCGACATCGCCTGGAAAGTTCAAATATTTCAACTTTGGCGACGGAACGCCATGACCTGCTCCGCGTCCAAAGCGACCCCAGAGTTCCCATCTGCAGCAACAGGGGCGCCGCCCCCATGTCTCCAAAGATGTGACCAAGTCGCCCAGAACACGTCTGTCGCATCGCGTGAGATCTGGTCGCGTGTGGTCGTGGCTGATCGTGGCTGTACATCGACTCTGCATGGAGAGTGGCCGCCGAGGTCACCCGAGTCGCGTTCGGTGTGAACGCACCTTTAGCCTCACTTTTGTCCTTGCAGCATAGTAGCATCATCTTATTGTAACATGACTTCAAATAAGTAACTGTAGAAGGAAACAGACTTTTGTTGATGTTTTCATCATATGTTACTGTAATGAATGTAGTCTTTTTTAAGCTAAAATAAAATGCAAACCCTGCAGTGCATAGCAGTTGAAGATGTAAACACTAGAATATGCATGCTTGTGTGGGTGGCTGTATGCTTGTACTAACACTTGCCGCTGTGTGCATTAATCCTCTGATTTTAAAGCCATTATAAGAAATTTTCTGCCGCAAGGACTTGGCACTTGCAAAAAAACACGGCTTTCTCCACAAAGACTTGTAGCTTTGTGTACTGTCCACAGCACTTACACAGTCTGTGTGCTTTGGGCTGAGTGCCTCCTTATCTCGTGTAGTCAGAACCCTGAACCATGGCTCTCTTAAGGCTCTGCAATGTAAGAAGAGGCCCACTAAGGTTGAAAAGGAGTTTATTTAAAAACCATGAGTCTGATTAGTTGCTCATTATGGTGTCCTTTACAAGTTTGCATTTGTGAATAAGCAGATTATTTGATGTAGGTGAGTTGCAGAGATGTCGTAAGAGGTGTACCACCAAATGAGCAGGGCCTGTGCCCCTATGTCCCCAGGCAGACTAAATGCATAATAAGATTACATTCAACAAAGTACTCTAAAGTTAATTAAACACTAAACAGTCAAAACTTTGCACTTCATATTTATTACTGGGTCCCAGCGTCAGTGGGTAAACCTTGTTCAGTAGGTTTGCAGGCTGGGGTTCAGCAAAGATAATTATATCAATGCTAGCATGGCTACCCTTACCAAAAAGTAGTATAGTCAAGTATACTTATAAGTATACCTTTTATGAACTAAGTATACTTTCTGTGAAATAATACTTAGGTAAGTATACTTTTCAGATTACTCTGAATGTACTATCAGGAATATACTTAACAAAAGTATACTTAGTTTATACTAACGAGTACACAGACAAAGTTTAAGTATACTCTAAGTATAATATACTTGATATACTTTAAGTTTAAGTATATTAGCCTATATCCAATAGTAGTTAAAACTTAGTACAAGTCTATAAAAATGTTGTACCTAAATACTACCATATTTACGTACGTTCTGTTTATAGGTTCAAGGTTGCCACACACAAGGTTTGGAAGTACACAGTGCTTCACTTCAACTCATACTTAAAGTACCATACTTCTTTCTTTATAAAACACATTTAAAAACAACAACATCACCAGCACCAAAGTGCTTTACAATTTAAAAACATGAAAATGCACAATGCACATAAATCATCACAATCTAGTCACGTTCATGTACATTCGGCAACATAAAAATGATCAACTTCAACCAAAACACATTTCTTCTGGACCATTTGGCCAGATCGCACAAACATTCCCAGTCTTCTCAACAACATTAATGAAATTACTCTCTACCCCAGAAATGAGCATCAGTGTGGATGTAGGACTGGCTGGTACATTGTAAGACCTGTCATTATGATGGCAGGAGTGTGTGTGTTCCCGCATTTATACATGCTTTGGCAGTTATTTATTTATTTATTTTTTTTGCTGTTAAACTTGACTTGAAAAGATAATCAGTTTAGATAATGGTCCAAGGTCTCAGTGGGGTGAAAGAGTGTTTTCCTGCCTGGTCATTCATATTTATCTAGTTTTGTTCTCTGTTGGACCTTTTGACCCAGGCTTGAAGGGGCCCTGCACCCATAATGAAGGCTGTATATTATTTATTTTTCTTTTAAAATGTTAGAATGGTAACATAATATAGACTTAGTATTATAATACAGACAGAAATATAATATATGACTGATATGGTATATGTGATACAATAGTAAGTTATTATATAACAGAGTGCTAGAGTATAATATAATATATAATAGAATAGAATATAAGATTATAGAGATGTGAATATGAAGGCGGTAATGCTGTGGCAACAAAGGGGGGTGACAGGTGGTGACTCCTCAGGAATGGAAGTAGATACTAGAGGGGTTAGGGGTTTCTTCACCAAGTGCTTATCCTTTCATTATGGCACAAGTGCCTTGTATTTCTTTCAAATGTCTCTGTTCCCAAATGCTTAAAGAAAAGGTGATGTGACATACTAGTAAACATGCCCCTGTCCCAGTTTTTTTTTGGAGGATGTTGCATCAAAAACAAACTAAGACAATATTTGAGAAAGCAGTAAGGTTTATCAGTTTGAACACTGAATATCTCATCTTTGTAGTGTATTCAATTGAATATACTGTAGGTTGAAAAGGATTTGCAAGTCACTGCATTCTGTTTTATTTACATCCCAACTTCACAGGATTCGGGGGTGTTAATTGAACATACAATTTTTTGTCAAAATTTTCATTGTGTGCTGGGAGCTCTTCCAGCCACTTTACTGACTATTGTCAAGTAGTACCTGTTAAAACCCAACTTCAAAATTACTGAACTACCCCATTAACTCAATTCATTCAAAGAAGATTTGGAAATTAAAAATCATGTTTTTTTTGTTTTGTTGTTGTTGTTGTTGTTTTTTAATCTAGGCCCACTCTTACTCCAGAACATTATTGTTTATTTTAGTTTTCTTCTGAGAAAATAGAGCAGCCTTCATTGTTTATGTTGACAGGCTGGCCTACATCTAAACTCCAATATTAACATTTAATGGCAAAATTACGGCAATGCTCTTTTAGTATGAGAAATTTCAGTCTAGAATTTTTGAAAATATTTTGATACATGACTGGGCATGACTTGTTTTATGTAGTTTCTAAATCACTATGAGGTTCTTTCTTTGAGAGGGAAAAACAAAATGAAATGACACCCAGCCCCTGGTATCAGTATTGATGATGAAACAGTTACAGCACAAAGTATCAGTATCGTATCGGTTTAAAAATTCTGATATTGCCCATCACTAATTTGCACAAAAAGAGCAAATCCTGGATAAGTTTGGTATGTGTTGGGGTATGTTGTTGGTTTGTCAGGATTTATATCTAAAATCTACATAATATCTCACTTTACAATCACAAAAAATGCATACAAATTGAGGATTTTGATGCTCGCATTCAATACCTGAGCTCAAAAAGAATCACTTCATTCACAAGTTTGGAAATATTGGTATATCAGATATCAGACTGAAATCCAATACTGAGCAGCCCTTAAAACCAGTTTAACCCTGATCCAAAAAGAGCACTGTGAAATCTACACATGTTTCTGAACCAATTTCTAGACTAAGTTTTGTCTCTCTTGTCTTGTTTGGTGTCTCTGCTGGCTTCAGACAGATGCTTCATCTTTTTTATGTCTGGTGCAGACGACTGTGTTGGAGCCTGGGGTTTAACTGGGATTTGTAAAAGAAGAGAGCCTGGGGCCTTTGGGGCTTAGAGCCTGGAGCTCTGGTTAGACTCTGGCTTTTATTACTTTAACTTCAGTGCCATTTTCTTAGTATATATAGAAAACGAGTAATATGATCATTATAAGTCAAAAGCTAGGTCTTCTTCAGAGCAATTTGTATTAATCCTTACAGTTAAAGGCAACTTTTCTTCTCCTAGTGCAGGTTACGTGTAGTGAAAGTTCTCTGAGTGTTAAATATTTCCTTTTGCTATGAGGTGTCAGTTCAAGATGCTAAGAGGTCTTGTTGTGGGTTTTCTGTTAAAACCGTTAATCAGAGTCTTCAGAATTTATTCCTCATGCCTTTTTCCTTAAGTGTTGGGCTGACTTTATGGTCATGAACACTTAATTTAAAGAACATGCACACAAAGGCACTACCCACTCACAGCTGTTTTTCTATTTGCCCACTCAGTTTCACAGCCAGTTTCAGGAGTTAGAGCAGAGGTTAATTGTAGAGATGAGTTTTCTTCTTTATATTTGAGAAACTCTGATAACCTCCTTCTCAAACAGGCCATGAACACAATTTTGAATACCATTGAGCTATTGTATTATGTAGATTTATGGTATTGAATATATGTTGCATTTATTACTCACACAATGCTGCACCGCACTCTAAAAGTGTGATATACTCAGGTCAAAATTAGTTACCAGTACATGTACAAGGTAGCTCAAAGGATGCCAGTCTCGCCAGGGGTGCTGTGGCGTGCTCTGGTGAGTTAATCTGGCCCCTGAAGGCTGTGGCTCATGTTGGAGGTTTGGAAATTGGCTCCCTTAAGTGACCTTGAGCAGAAACAGAGAGCCTTAAACCTTCAAAAAGTCTCTCCCCCTGACAGCTTTTGTAATGTAAATTGTAGTGATCTCTGCGGTCCCAGCTTCAGTGACCGTTTGCTTAATCTCACAGATAATGGCCAACGTATGCATAAATAAATAAACTTTAATTAGATATACTATCAGAACAAATCATCAGGTGTGTGAGTGGTTTGTTGAGTCATTCCTCCTATAAATTAAGTAAAGAATTATAGAAGGGGGCATATTTTCACTGATCTTCATCCATTAGGGTTTGATCATAATAGACTTGGTCTCCTGAAGTTACATAAATTACAGACACTGTATTTATCACTGTTACTGGTACCAGTAAGCAGCATCAGGTTACTGAGGTAACTGTTATTATGACAGTTTTTAATGGAGAATCATTTCCCTTGTCTTCACAGCAGACCTGGCTGAATAAATAATAATAATAATAACAAGAATAATAATAATAAAAAAATAACTGACTGAATAGATTATAAATAGAACTAGAATAAATAACAAACCCAGTGAGGTATTACTGCTGTGACCCCCAAAGATCTGCACCTACAATTACGCTGTCAGTGAAACAGCAAGATGAGCAGACGTGTTTGTTTTATTAAATCTGTGGCTCAGTGTTGGAGAAGACATTTGACCCACAGTTCAAACTGTCATTTCTTTCTCTCTTGGCTTTTATTGTTCTGTTCACAGAGTGACTTTATTTAGCTCTTTGATAAATAGTTCTCCAAAGTTGGACAAAACAGCCAACAGCAACATCTCTTCTCCCTCTCTTTTCCTCTCTCTCTCAGTTTGAGGCCGCGGCTCTAACTTTTCACATTTCAGCATTGTGAATTATTGATATTTCCTCTCCAGCCATTCTATCACTTTCCTCTCTGGCTGCAACAGATTTAATCAACCTTTCAGCCGACTTAAAAAATGTGAGAAGGTCTTACTGTTGAGTCTTTCAAACAAAGTTAAAGTATATCTTCATAAATGTGTCTGCCGTTCCAATGACTTATGTTTGCCTTAAACATAGATCATTTTATTTTTCACAAGTAACCTTATGGAGAAAAGGAACTTTCAGTGAAATGAAAACTCTGTTCAGCTACTTAAATTTATGCTCCAACAACAGTGAGCCAAGCTCTGGGGTTACTGTCTCTTGCAGGGTCATGTAGAGGCCTCCTCCCTTATCGTGTTTTCTGTCAGATCAGTATGCAGACAGAAAATCAGCATCCTCTAAGACTATATGGTTCAAACCAAGTTTTGGAGGCACAAATCACATAACAGCTGCCACATAAGGGGGATGGAGGCTTTGTCTTTTAGGATTTAGTCAAGCCATAGCAACGAACGCAGGCATAGAGGCACTTTTTTCTTCAATGTAATGGCCCTCAGTTACCAAGATCAATGTTTTGCCCAGGAAATTTGCCAGTTAAGGTGGTGGCCAGTATGAGGAAACTTGTGTCCCAGCATATATCATCTACTTGCTGTAAAAGGACAAAGACACCTGTTGCCTGAAAACTGCTGCTAAAAGCAATCAGCTGGTGCCCTTACCCCTCCATCTTAACCTGTATCCATCCTTCATTATAAGAAAATAAAACCACTAGTACCTTCGCCCGTAACAGCAGCTGTAATCATCAACAGATGCATATGGATGTTAACATCCATCCATGCCTTAATTCTTACAGAAATATCAAAAAAAAAAAAAAAATAAGGACAAAAACATCTGTGCATGAAGAGTTTTGCCTAAAGCCATCAGCATTTCCCTTTACCTCTCAATCCGAACATGAAACCTGCACCATCTCCGGACTGAATAACTTTAAGCCTGTCATGCTGACTTCTTGAGTGGCTGGTGTTGGCCCACAGTTTTGCGGCTCATTTTTACGTAAACTCTCAAAATTATACAGTTATTGGGGTTCACTGAAGTAATTATTATCCAGATGCAAAAGCTAGCCCTGTTCTATAGAAATGCACTTATGATTGACAATCTCTTCTTCCATTGTGAACTCACCAACGATTCACAAACAAATTGAATGTGGTTTGTAAATATAAAACATAATTCACAAACTAATGTATTTTGTTTTGCAAACAAGAAACATACCTACCAAACAAATACATTATGCTTCAGAAACAAATACAGCATGTTTTACACATACAAAGAAACACATTCCTTGGATTACAAAAAAAAATTATCTTTAACTACAAATTAAAATCTTTCAAGTAGAAAAAATATCCTTCAAGTACAAAACATCAGTTCTAGAACTACGAAAAAAATGTCACGTGACTTTTGGCACAATCTTACCGCTGTCACGTGACTTGTGGCACTAACTTTCCACCTTGCAGATCCACATGCAAATGTACTCTGATCCACACGTAAATGCCAGTAAACTCTCTAAGAAATGTCCTGTAATTCACACTTCACAACAGCAGGCGGCGCTGCTGATTCAATTTAAGGCCGCCAACAGGACGTACCAAGGGCATGATCTACTAAGATCCCAAATTACGTGTGCAAGATTGCGTGTGCAAACTAATAAATTGCGTGTTCCAGTAGTGGGCATGTTGTGGGTAATCTCTGAAGACAATTGAAAGCAGGTGCAAAAGTGCTGCAGACCGCCTCCTTTAAATAAAGATTTTGCGTGTGCTACTGGCTGTCACCATGGAGAGTTTGGCAGAGCAGAGGGGCCGTAAACGAAAAATGAAGTTTGAAGCCATGGAGTTGGAGGTAAATAACCACACTGGTGAACTCCAGCAGAGACATCTCTGCGTTGACAGAAAAAACACAATTTAGGAGATCTGTGAAAAGCACACAGCTCAAAACATTATTGATATCTCGTATGAATTTAACTTAAAATGCTCGTGATTGTGTTTTCTTCCACCATATTTAGTGAACAATTAGAACATTAGACTGACAAATGGAACAAATCAGCACCGCGTAGAGTGCAAAGCGACTACAGCGCACACTGGGTGCACAAGCTCTCAGCCCTCATGGTGCAGGTCAGGTCCCAAACCGTCTGTTAGACTGCCCTGCTACGGACTTAAAACAGTAACTTGTGTCTTTATCATCTGAATGAGACACACAATGCGATGTCTGACACCAGCTTTGTGTGGAAATACTTCAAAATATTGGACTGATGTTTGTTGCGACATTTGCCCAGAGTTTCAAAAATACTGAATTCATACTTGATCCAAAACACATCAGGGTGAAACCCTGCAGCACCTGATGGATTTACCTTCAGGCTGTGACATAAAGAGCCGCTCACTGAAGAAAGACACAGGAGTTTGACGTAGTCAGCTCTGAATGACAAGCGGAGTGATTATGAAGGTTTTTATTTTTTCTTACATAGGTTAACTGACCTCCTTCACAATGTATTACGATCACAAAACAAAGAGGGTTTACTTTACACGTGTGTCTGCATAGAATACTGGATCGTCCCTCTTTTTCCAGTCCATCATAATGACAGACCGCCTCCAAATCTTTCTGTCATTCATCAAAAAATTCAGTCAATGACGGAAAATACTCGGTTAATGCTGTTTATGACCGTTCAAACATGTTGACAAACACACGGAAGATTCTCTCTCTCTGTAGTCAGCCCTCTGTGCGTAACGCTGTGCCTATCTGCACCTGCCTTTCAAACGTGCTAAATTTAGACACAAAAACACTGCGCGCAATCAGTTGCGGGTTTGATAAATCACATTGCGGGTGCTGAATGATTACATTTGCATCTGCTCCTCCCAGTATTTTGTGCGTTTTGATCATCTGCATGTATTCTGCATATTCATGAAGGCAACCACGCTAAATGGATTGTGCATGCTATTTTGCTCATTTGACAGACGCAATCCTCATTGCACCCAGTTAGTAGATCAGCTTTCCGCGCTGTATCAAGTTTGCACGTGTTTTTATACACGCAAAGCTTTGAAAGATCTGGTCTGAAGTGTGAATAATTATTTATGATTGGACACGGATACCATGGAAGGAGAGACTCTCTTTCGGGCAATTCAATTTAACAATGAGCAGCCAGCAGGTGAGTTTGTGGTCGTTGCCGGTGAAAAATCAAATGTTCACTAAACACCAGAAATGTCTTTTGTGGGTAGGATAATAAATATGTAGTTTATAATACAGAAGGAGCTAACCCAGCTTACTCCGATCAGGCCATCTTAACTTTTCATTCTGTTTCTAACTTAATTAAATTAAACTGTGGCCACATGTAACATTTATAACTCGAGGAGTCTTGCTCTTAAGACGAAATCTTAAAGTGAAAACAACCTCAGTCCACACACATTTGTTTTAGCTCCATCTGAGGAGTCATGGTAAGTCATTGCAGATACAACAAATGCCTTGCTTCACATTGACAGGTTTGAAATTAGTGATGTGTTGGTCGTGAACGTATCGGCTTTAGAGTCAGGTGTTGTATCATTTTCTGCTACCCATCGAAAATTGCTATTTGTGGTTCTGAGCATGCGCCCTACAGCATCACTCTCTCTCTCTCTTGGTTAGGGTTAGCATGTGAGTTGGGGTAAGGATAGCAAAATCTGGCAAGGCAGCAAAATCTGTCAGAACTCTTTGAAGTGAACGTTGAGAACCGGCTCTTTTTCCCTCTCTCTCTTTTTTTGTCTTCAAACTGCACATGATTGGACAGTATGTGCGGCGCCATACCAGATGTGCTCGGGCTGCCGGATCGACTCAGGGCCCTGCGCCTGCCAATGATGTCACACTACGGTAACTCCACTTGGACAAACTACATTGTGCCCCATTTAATAGATGCCAGATGTGCTTGGTCAAAAGCCCATCACAGTTTTCTTTATTTCCGTTTGTTCATTCAGTTTACCTCCAGCCTTTGTCTCCATATAGTACAGAGAATTACAACTTACTGAACTGTAATTTTGAGATGGCTTAATTGTATATGTTAACTTTTCAAAATGAAAAAGAAAAAAAAGATGTACTCAGGAGCTCTATTTATCAATAGATATGTTTGCTTTTATCTCACATTTCCTTTGGCAACCTAAACTTCTTTTCCCCATACCAATAGAGCCCTTTTGAATGAGAAGATTTACTGATTTTTTTCATTTGATTTTGTTTATGTTGTGCATCTAGCTCAATTATTTGTCAGATTAATTATCAATTATACTTCAATACGTAAAAAAACACATCATCTTATTGATAACAACAGGAACACATATTGGCAATATAAAGTTATTTTTCCCATGTGAGTAAAGTAATTTGAGTATATAGACACATTAAACATATATCAACTAAATGAAATACATGGTAGTTCCTGCTAACAGCACATGTATGAGTTTGACAAACAATCATGGATGACCTGCTGCTGTGGACCTGCTCAAATCCATGTGCTCTATCCTGCATCAACCACCAACAGAAATGACATCATTTAACATAAATACATACTTTTTAACCAGTTAAACCAAATTTAATGGCAGTTCAGCTAGATGCTGCTACATTAATCAACATCATTCCTCTCCAAATTATATTTATTATAGGTATTAATGTAAATATTAGATTGATCTCTCTATCCATGGTTGTATTGATTGTACATCCATAGTAAATATCTTTGAAACCATATAGACATGAGGACCCTCTAGAAAATGAGATGCCACACCTCAAGGGACTTACCTTTAATTTATTTTCAACAAGTATGGTGCTATCCAAATAAAGATTGATTGATTAAATCTATATTCAGCAGAGAAAAATGTGATTTTAGTCCCTTTGCATGGATGGATACATCTCTGGATTTATGTATGTGTATATACAAATATACTTATTATATGTATTTGTACAGATGTACCTAAAAAAATGAAGAGTTTATCTTCAGTCTGCTCTATTGTAAAGTGAATTGAGATAACACCTGAAATGAACCGGGTGCGGTGCTATCCGGTCACTAGCTGTTTTCCATAAACAAGGTACAAGAATGCAAAAAACATTTTCGATAATGAAAACCTTTTACCCATTACCAGTTGCCAGCTGTTCACAGGACCACAGGGAGAGACAGACAACCATTCACTTGTTTGTCAGTTGAAAGAAACCTGGGGTGAGTGGCCGGTGAGAATCCATGCATGCATGGGGCAAACCTGCAAACTCCGCACAGAAAGGCCTTGACCGATGAGGTTTAAACCAGCTGTGAAGCATGTGGACTACCTGCTGCCACCATGCCACACAAATCTATATTTTATATAGATCTTAAATAAATAAAATACTGATATACGCTGTAATAAAAGCAATACAGTATCATGCCATGACATGATCAAATTTTTTCCAGCAATATTCTTTAACCACATACTTGTCTATAAATGATTAATAAATGATGAATAAATGTTGAATAAAAGGCAAGTTAATGCTTAACTAATTCTTAGCAGTGCAGAGTTAATGCACAAAGTATTTCCTGACATCTAATATTTTTTTGTGAAATCCACTGAGCTGCTTCACGGTGACTGCATTTCTACTCTCAGAGAAAGAGGCCTGTAAATGAAAAGTCTTTCGACAGTTTTGTTGAGACACAAAATTTGTTATTCATACAATTGAACAATAGCTGCTGATTAATCAGAAGCTTCAGTGCTGTAAGACGGAGAGAGTCTGACTGACGTCTGGTCTTGTCTTCACTCTGAATCCAAATGAAAGATGAATCAATAGCAGGAGTGGAGTCGGGGAAAAAGAATGTACGGGAAAAGCGGGCTATGGACTCACATCACCCAGAGAGGATTGCAAAATCCAATTACTTTGGTTAACAAGCTGACCTTCGCACATATAATGCCACTGTGTCCCCTGGCTTATTTTCTTGGCGGAGCTGGAGCACTCAAGGGCCTCAACAAAACTCTAAATATTGTGGTGATTGCACTCAAAAGTAATGTCCATTGAGTCACTTTGAGCAAGAATATAGAACAAGTGGCTGATAAACCATGTCAGTGACAAAATAGGGAATCTAATACTTAAAGGACATACTGATATTGTCTGGTTTCTTCCAATTATTTATTTGTAGTGCTTTTTTCACAAGATCCCTCTCACTGACTTACATATTTATAAAGGAATTTCATTACAGGTTTTTGTTTTTTTCGTCCTTCAAGACAGGACGCTCTGAGCCAAAAATGGAAAATATGCTTATTTAGACAGCATTTAAACATCCTTGGAAGCATATGAATGGGAAAAAAAACAGCATGCATTTGGGCAGATTAGTCATCAACATTAATCTAATTTGTGTCTGCTGCCAAGGATACCAGAACAGTTTGTTTTCATTCAGTAATGAGTAGTGCCAGGTCAAAATACAACACGCAGCTTCATGAGTAGGAGACACTAATGTGCATTCATGTGTGTTTGTGTTGGAGCTGGGATGGGGGGTGAGAGGGCATGAAAGATAATTCATCTGCTACAGATCATTTAAATATTTGTGAAATGCCAATGCTGTGATTATATTGAACAATGTGAGCTTCATTTACAGACTGTCTGCAGATTTTAGGCATATGTGGAAGCAAGGGTTGGAGGTGTAAGGAAATGAAATTAATGTGTAAGTATTCCTTATCCTTGTTCATTAAATGAGTCTAAACATTGAGGGATAAACTTAGCAACCAACATTCCAATCAAAAATGTGGCTCTGTAAAATAATATGATGCTGCTTTTAGTTCTGGGTTGTATTCGTGGTCATCATTATTGTTAAAGATATATTTATTTATTGTTGCCCAGTGGTCGATTCTTTGACACCATCTTCATCAGTTTCGACAAGTTATGCTCACAGGTAGCTAAACCAACATCTTACCAGTCCCTTGAAGCCTCAAATGAACAGCCATCTTGTTAAATCTGATAACAGCTACATCACGTGAGTATGTTTGCTATCAGACTAGACAGAATTTTGGAAAATGTGCAGAAGGCATTTTATGTTAATTTAGAGCATACAGTAATTTTAGGTGTTTTAAAGGGGTGCTGAATCCAAATTTGCCGCATGCCCAGTTCAATGATGGCCACGAATGCCTCATATTAAAATAAAGTAATATGGCCACAGAAATCTTGATAGGATACACTTGGATATATATCTTGTATATACAAGGTAGAAACGAGAATAAAACTTGTTTTCATATGTTTCCAAGTATGGTGATTCCATTGGGATAACCAGTTTTAAGATACAATACGTAAAAACTACTCAAAAAACGCATTTGTTGTCAAAATTACAACTTTTTGGATTATCACATTTTTATTAAAAAGGACAAAGCTTACTCAGGCCAGAGTTACTTAAGTGACAACTAAGTACACCCAGAAAGTTCATATCAGTATGAAGGCCCCTGAGGAGAGGCATCAGCACATCTTTGTAATGCTTAGCCGACCACTTTAACTCCAGTAACTCTGGAAAAAGTGACTCATCCAATGTCAGTACTTCATGCTGCTGCCCCAGTGATTGGGCAACATGGAGTACAAACTGGACAACTGTGGTGAGTGTATCAAGTTCAGATGCAGGAGCCTGTATCTCCAGCATATACCCAACAATACTGATATATTATTTGTTGTAATTGATAACATATTGGATATGCTATCTATTAAACTGTCTTTACTAATGTTCATTCATCATGGCTTGGGATGTGACATGTTAGCATAGACCGTGGTCAAGAACATATCCCGGTTCTTATGTTTGAATGAAGGAATAATGGTCAGTATTGTCACTGTAAGCAGCAACAGTTTATTACATATGATTGCCCATATTTAAAAACCTATAAAAGCATACTTCATTCTTGTTTTTACCTTGTATGGACAAAGATATATGTCTAAAAGTGTATTTTATACTGGTGTCAGCAGCCATCTTGGATTTTCAAAAAAATGGGGGCATTTCTGGTCATTTTTGAGCTGGACGTACAGCCAATATGGATTCAGTTCTCCTTAAAACACCTAAAACCATCAGCACAGTTGGCTGCAAGTCATCAGCTAACACGGTAACTCACTGCACACATACACTGAGACAGTTCTAAATGTCCACAGAGGAAAATATATCGTAGAAAAAGATAGCAGATCATGTTCATGGTGAGGCTGACCACTGGTCATTGGTTTTCAACAAATATTTCATTATGACATTGATTATTACCACCATGTTTGCAGTATACATCTACCATGCAGGTAGTTACATACAGCTGTTGCTCTTTTTTACCCTCTAGTAGTGCCCTCCAAAAACAACCGTCATATACAGGAAAGTATATAAATAAAAACTGTTATGCCACCAATGTGAACTCAGAGATAAACTGCAAGGATATCATTGGCTTAAGTCAAAAGGTCAAGCTTTATCTGTTTCACATTTAATACATTAAAATCCGTCATGACACTCACAACCTAACATGCCAAACACAAGGACATGTCATATAGTGCAAATTTCCCCCGACGCAGATTTCAATTTCATGCCATTGTTAAATTGGAAAAATTTTGCTTGACTGTTAAGGAAAACAAAATCCCCAAAACTACTCAAAATGCTGCCATATGGAGGAAAAAAAAACTTGTGAGAATCAAGCACTTTTGTTAGTAAATGCTAGCCTCTTGCTTTCAGTGTCTTTTGTTTCCACTCTTATAAGCGAATAAAAAAGCTTCTTTTATGTGATACCCAGGCCAATTGCCCAGCCTTACTTAAATCTGTTATTACACCTGGCTTACAAGTTCCTTATATTAAACCAATATGACCTGAAACCACATCCAGCTCCCCTTGGCTGCCTATCACATCACCTCATTGCATATTTAACACCTACCCTGATATGTTTTTGCTGTCACTGCACTTTATTGGTGCTCAGCCCCTAGTCTCCACTGTTTACTTGCACTGTTGTGGCCTATCACAGGTTTCGGCTCATCTCAAAAGCCCTACAGTTAATGATCCTGCCACTTGTGCCTGCGCGAGTGCCAAATCTACATCAAGTGGCTTCCCAAACATGTTAAATAAATGCATGAGTCTTCCCACTTCAGCGTCAGGTGTCAGCTTGTGCAGGCTGAGTTGCTTGTGCGGGATCAGCGGGGGGACATCAATAACTGAATGACCACTGTATGTATTCACTCAGGTACAGCATCATATTCAAACATGTCCTCTACCCAAAAAGAAAGAAAGACATGGTATATCAAAACTGTCAACAAACTTTCTTTATATACTGTCCCCGTAGCAATCACTCACTCCTATATTGATATGCTTGTCCATGGTGGATTTGGATGATTGCGGGGTTGGAAGCAGCACATTCCATATTCTGTCTCATATGAGAAAGTGACACTCCAATCCTCTGATCTTGGCAGTTTAAATTCAGACCATGATGCCATCCCTCAGACCACAAGGGAAATTAATAAATGATTAAAGTCTAGTGGAGTCAAGGGAAAGAATGGTAAAGAGGAATAATGGTGTATTGCTGGATGATGTTATCTGACTGCACTCAGGGTTATGTCTCTTTCTGCTACAGAGTGTGCTTGGAGAAGGCGATGCCTGGAAGCTGTTTTGTTGACAGCTGTCCTATGTGATAAAAGGACAATTTTAAGGAACCTGGTGTCATTATGAAGCTCTCTGAAGTCTTTTTTAAACCTTCAAAATGTTGAGGGAAAAAAGTTAGAATGCAGGTAGTGTATTCTCTTTCAAAGTTACCTTTATTTCCACTGGCTGTAGTCTGACAGCAAAGGCGTGCTGTAACTGCAGCATTTTAATGAGTGGTGTAGGGATTAACCTGTGAATGTATGTGGGAGGGAAACAAAATTTAGTTTTTTGTCTAGGGTAGTATTTTCGTAATTATATTTAGGCCAAAGAGTCTGTCAGAACAAAGTCAGATATCATCATTGTTATTGTCTGTTAGAGCCAGACAATATGGTATAAATATAAAATTACTGCGTCTGGTTGCTCTTTGCCATGACAGTATTATTTTGTTGGATTAAACACATCAAAGAGGGTCATGTATTCAACCACTTCTTCCCCAAGGAAATTATTAAATGTTGTTTGTGTCTGTCAAAAACTGGACTCTCTCAAAAATGAGGTCTTAATGAGTCTATAAGTTGATATGAGATCAGGTGTTAGTGATGTGGACTACAAATTTAAATTAGCTTTTTGTTAACTTTCGCATATACATATGTATATTTACTGATGTTCATTAATGTGCACTGTCCCCTCTAAACAAATAAATAAAATAAAATAAATGTAACTAGAGCTGAATGTGTGTTTTGTTTCTCTCCTATCATTGTGTAAATCAACAAATGAAAACACCCAATTACCTGGTTTGACTGTTAAAGTTAAGGTGCTTTAGGTTTTATGAGACACCATGGCAGCTGATTTAGAATGGCTTTAAAAACACTTTTTAGACATGTTTAAAACCCAGTAGGTAAAACATTACTTTAGCCTCACCATTAGTAGAAGCTTGGGTGTGTCGTTATTTGCTCATGTTTTGTCTGACCTGACCTGACATTTTCCTACTGTCCATGTTTTTTCTTTATGTGCGATCCTAACTTGTTAGTGTTGATTTAAAGCTGCAGTAGGTAGAAAGCCAAAAAACTGTTGATTTTTGAGTCTCATCAGAGTTAGGTCTCCGCCCTGAGCCCCTCCTACCAGAAGGCACGCGCACACAGCATTTTTTCCGCCAGTCGCTATCATTAAATATGCCATCAATTCCACAACACCAATAACAACCCTGCAGCCATCGAGACACTTAGAGCTGACCCATTTTGCACCTGTAACTGACAAAACTGTCCAAGAGATCATCACCAGTCTGAGTTCATCTACATGCTGCCTCGATGTGTTACCCACTAGATTTCTAAAGTCTGTGCTGAGCAGTTTGTTACCACCACTCGCTCACATAGTTAGCATGTCACTACAATCTGGAACATTCCCAAAGGCCTTGAAGACTGCGGTCATAAAGCCTCTCCTAAAAGAGCAGTCTTGATGCCACAGTACTGAACAACTACCGGCCCATCTCAAATCTACCGTTTTTAGGTAAAGTCCTTGAAAAAGTTGTTTACCAACAGCTTACTGACTTTCTCCTAATGAACGACTCCTGTGATGTTTTCCAGTCAGGTTTTAGACCCCATCACAGCACTGAGACCGCTCTTATCAAGGTGACAAATGACATCCGCCTGAACACTGATGCAGGCAAAGTCTCAGTTTTAGTCCTGCTAGATCTGAGTGCTGCTTTTGACACTGTCGATCATGAGATCCTGTTACAGAGACTAGAGGACTGGGTGGGCATCTCTGGCACTGCCCTAAATTGGTTGAAGTCCTATCTAGAAGACAGGAAGTACTTTGTTGAAATTGGTAACTGTGTCTCAGACCACATGGCCTTGACCTGTGGGGTGCCCCAAGGGTCAACCCTGGGACCCCTTCTGTTCAATCTTTATATGCTGCCTTTAGGCCAGTTAATACAAAGTAATAATGTGTCCTACCACAACTATGCAGATGACACTCAGATCTACGTCTCACTGACAGCAGGTGAATATGGACCAGTGGATTCACTCTGTCACTGCATCCAACAGGTCAGTGTGTGGATGCAAAACAACTCTCTCCAGCTAAATTCAGACGAGACTGAAGTCATTGTATTTGGTCCACAGAAACGAAGAGAAAGTGTCAGCAGTCACCTCCAGTCTCTCTCTCTAAAACCTACAAATCAGGTTAGAAATCTCGTGGTAATAATGGACTCAGACTTGAACTTCAACAGCCACATCAAATCAATAACATCAGCAGCCTTTTACCATCTAAAAAACATTGCCAAAATCAAAGGTATAGTGTCTAAACCTGACCTGGAGAGACTTATCCATGCATTTGTCTCCAGTAGGTTAGACTACTGTAACGGCCTGCTCACTGGCCTCTCCAAACGAGCCGTAAGACAGCTGCAGTACATCCAGAATGCTGCTGCTCGGGTCCTGACCAGAACCAGGAAGTAAGAGCACATTAGTCCTGTGCTCAGGTCCCTACACTGGCTTCCTGTGGCTCAGAGAATAGACTTTAAAGCAGCTCTGCTTGTGTACAAGTCTCTCCACGGCCTAGCACCAAAGTACATCTCTGACATGTTAGTGCCATATGAACCATCTCAGACTCTGAGGACCTCAGGCACCGGCCTCCTGCTGGTGCCCAGAGTCAGGACTAAACATGGGGAATCAGGTTTCCAATTTTATGCAGCTAAAATCTGGAACAGTCTTTCTTAAGATGTGAGACAGGCTTCTACACTGACAATGTTCAAATCTAGGCTCAAAACAGCTCTGTTTAACTGTGCATGTGACTGAAAGGATCTTATCTGCACTCTTCTCTTTTAAAGTTCATTTTATAATGATTATTTTTGTTTTTATCTTGTATTGTGACTTTAATGCATTTTTCTTGTTCTGTAAAGCACTTTGAATTACCTTGTGTACGAATTGTGCTCTACAAATAAACTTGCCTTGCCTTGCCTTTCCTTGCCTAAACTGTTAGCAGCATTCAACTTACCGGTAGCCGTTTGTCATCTGCTTTCATGAAATCTAACTACACAACACAACTATCACCGCAACACATTACAACAAATATTACAAGGTTATTCATTTAGAAGCTTACCTGTCCAAGAGAAGAGTGGCCAGCTCCGAATCCAACTTCAGACCTAGGCTATCCCGCAGTTCTCTCCATTTCTGGAATGCTCTGCCGATATTAACACGACTTTTGTTTCTTTTTTGGTCAGCCTCTATTTTATATTCTTTCTTTTCTAATATTGTCTTTCTTTTATATGGGGTTGTTTAGCTGTGTAGGCAGTTGTAGCCAATACTGGAATAGCTATTTTACCTGGTGCACCGTCAGCCATTGCCGCTTGCTCTCTCCTTCTGCCTGCGGCACGGGAATGCGCATGTGCAGTAGAACAGCCAATAGGAACGCAGTGGTCTGAGGTGACCTTTGATTGGTTGATGCACATCATCCCGATACTGATTCTTCAGAGGCTGAACACAGAGCCATGGTGAGGTGCAGAAACATATTGCTTGTCTCAGACCACTTGACTTACATTATGCTTGGAGGATATTATAAAATTTTTACTCAGTTATACTAAAACAATGTTGCCTACTGCAGCTTTAATCTGTGTTCCAGTTGATTAGTGCAGTTACCTGATTGTTTAACACACCTAATGTGTGCTTTTGTACCCTTTTCAGAGGCCCATCTTGTGTTTTTAGAAATTATGGACATTGTGTCCTCTGAGCTAAAGAGGAAAAAGACCATCCAGGCTGTTTTCAGTGTAGTTCAAAAGCCAGGTCCAGGCCTTGGTATGGGAGTGTGTTAGTGCCCATGGCATGGGTAACTTGCATATGCTGCAATCCAAGCAACGTCTTTTTCAGGGGCGTCCCATCTTATCTCAGCAAGACAATGCCAAGCAATATTCTGCACATGTCACAACAGTGTGCCTTTGTATAAAAGGCTAGACTGGCCTGCCTACACTTCATTCCTGTGTCACATTGAAACTGTGTGGCACACAATGAAGCACAAAATTCAACGATAGAGCCCCTGTTAAGCAACTGAGGTCATACATCAAGCAAGGATGGGAAAGAATTCCTATGAAGCCTCAACAGTTAGTGTCCTTAGTTTTCAAAAGTTTATTAAGTGTTGTTAAAAGTTGATGCAACACAGTGGTAAACACGGTCCTGTCCCAGCTTTTGTGGCATGTTACATGCATCAAATTCAAAATGAATGAATATTTGCAACAAAACTATGAAGTTTGTCTGTTTGAAGATTAAACAGCTTTCCTTTGTAGTGTATACAATTGAATGTAGGTCAAAAAGGATTTACAAATCATTGTAGTCTGCTTTTATTTATGTTTAACACCACATACCAACTTCATTGGAATTGGGGTTTATAAATCCACTGTTCTTCAGTTTAAGGAGTGCTCCTGCCTGCTTACCTTGTCAGCTTTCACATAGAGAGCTGCTACTCCACCAGCCAAAACCTGTGATATATGATCCATGTATAAAAGCACCATCAAAAGACTTAATGATCTTAATTAAAATCATTTATGTAAACCATTTAGATACAGGCACTGGAAATCTGCAAATTTTGATGTAGCCAACAAAATAAGTGAACTTGCAAATGAAGCACTGATTACTCCTTAATGACTTTAAAATATTAATGATTACATGCATTATTTTAAAGTTCATGGTGTAATCTACCTTCATATTTTATAATAAATATAGTTGTTTTCTTTATGTTGACATTTCTGTTCTGTTGTGGGGCTTTTAGGAGAGTGGAAGAACAAAGAATTCTCAGCTCAGCTCTTCTCTCATTCAGTGTTTTGAAGCTTAAAGGCTTTTATCATGTGGAAAGGTCCTGATAATGCATTCACAGGCATAAATAGATCAATAATGCTACTCACTGGTAAGGCCAATCCATTAGCCACTTCTGCTCAGAGAAAAGCCTTGTGGAGAATCAGTATATTGTTCGAATCCTCAAAAGAGATGCTGATGGCTCAGAGCCACTGTTTGCATTATAATCATCCATCCAATGATGAATACACACAGGTGTATGTTCCTGTTTAACTAACATTTTTTGTATGACTCAGTCACTTAAGTGCCAACAGCAGAAAGGTCTAATGATTTGTTTCTGGGAAGTTGCTCTCATAGTTTGTCTGAAAATGATGACCTGGGCCTGCTGACTGATGGAAAATATAAAGTGACACCACAGATAAGCGGCGCCGCACTTCAAAACGGCAGCTATTCCGATGGGAGGGCTGGTGGGTTTTTTGATGCGACGGCCTGCACACTTCACAGCTCCAAAAGCCTTTTATCAGTCACTCAGGCTGCCTTTGAGAACGGGGGCATTTTGTGTAGGTTCTTTCAGGCCTGAAACGCATTGGAAGTTAGCATGAAGCACTGTCCTCTACAAGAGAGGACTCACGATGGCACAGACACACCATAGTCATTCACCGGGGGGCACCACCCATGAGAGAATTTTGTTTTGACCTACTTTGAACCCTTAACACTAGGACACTGCCTTTGGACAATGCCTTTTTTTCTCTGACTGAAAGCAGTCGTGCCAACTGAGCACCCAAATCTCTGTTCTATTGTGCTGAATAAACAGGTTGGCTATAATATGTAAGTGATTTTAAATTTGACCCAAAAGAAGGACACAGTAACAAGGACAGCAACGTCCTAGAGGGGCTTTTGCAATGAGGGTCAAT
This sequence comes from Cetoscarus ocellatus, assembly GCA_037902135.1. NCBI lineage: Eukaryota > Metazoa > Chordata > Actinopteri > Labriformes > Labridae > Cetoscarus > Cetoscarus ocellatus. The sequence goes on along the minus strand of JBAMNC010000677.1, from coordinate 1,258,087 downwards.
TGTCGTGGTGCTGTAATTGCACCAAGGTTATAGTTTAATGTTGGTTTTCATTTGTTGAAGAAAGACCAGTTTGGATTTTCTGTGGTGGGTGTGTTTATTGAAATATGCTGGCAAACTGGTGACCACAGACAGTGGGTCTGGATCTGTGAGCTGACTGATAAATGAAATACAGTTCACATACAGAGGAGAGAGATCACTGAACAAAAGGAACTTAAACAAATGGGAGACAGGAAACAAAGACAGGAAGGGTCTGCTTGATCAGTCTATGGCAGGGATGGTCACCTACAGAGAGCATTGGGGCCACATTAATGTTGTTGTCAGTTTGTAAACCCGAAAAAAATAAAATAAAAAAAAAACAACGGAGAGGACCCAAATGCCGATTTAACCAAAAAAAGACTTTAATAACTAAAAGCAGGATCAAATACTCCAAAAACAAATCCTTAACAAAAAGCCCAAATGTGAAAACAGTCCTTTACAAAAGCTCATGCACAAAAACAGTCCTGAACAAAAGCTTAAAAATACAAAACAAAGTCCCAACAAAAAATACCTTTCAAAATCGGGAGAACACTGGAGACAGAGAGACACTGAAGACATGGATCCAAGAAAGAAGAAACCAGAATGAGCCCACAAAGACAAGGGGAAAACATGAGGGTTAAATACATGAGGTGATTGGGGTAAACGAGAAGCAGCTGGGGAAGAACAATCAGGGATCAAGTGTGACAGGACGAGACAGGAAGCAAAACCGATGGCATTATGGGGAGAGAGGGGGACTTTCAAAATAAAACAGGAAACACAAGGACAAGAATAGAAACGTGAATAAAACGGGTAACTTGACAAGTACCAAGAGAAGAAATCAAGAGACTCAGGACAAGAGATCAAAACCGGAAATAAGGAATTGATTATACAAAATAAAACAGGACAAGGAGTAAATAAACAGAACACAAGGAAAAGGCATAAAAAATAAAACAGGACCAGCAGAATCATGACAGTAGTTCTAACTTTCAGAGGGCCAAATTATCACAAACTTAAGCAGGCACTTAATAATACAATCAAAAACTTAATTTATTATCATTTTCATTTGTATTTATAAATCAGTCCTCCTGATCACCCTTCACAGTTAACCAATAAAAGCAGTAAAAAAATCTATATGTAATTGAACAGTGTTTATCTTTCTAAAACTTAAAGTTTTCATTGCATCTCTCAAAAAGTATTTACTTTTGAGATGCTAGGTTTCATGCTAACTGTAAAGATATATATCTTATCAGAAATGTAGCATCATGGAGCAGACATTAATATTCTCAGCTCAGAATCATTAATTAAAGTATCATTTAGTGAACAAAGCATGGAAATTAAAGCCTAATAAAGGTATTTTTATTTGCAATGTAAAGAAATTCTTTTAAAAAATCCCTAGATCCAAATCCACATTGCCACCAAAATCTAAAAAGGTCTTCCCTGTGTCATGACTTACATTCCCTAAAATTTCCATCAAAATCCTTGAATAACTTTTCCAGTTATTCTGTTCACAATCGTACAACCAAAAAAAAAAAAAACAAGCCAACAAATACCAGCAAAAACAAAAGCATCTTAGTGGATGAATAAAAACATGGATGATTAATAACCGTACTAAAAGTAGCCATTTATGGTTTGTTTAATGAGAATAAACCATGGTTAATTAGTGTTATCATAAGAGAGGAACTTTTGTTGTGCTCTACATTATTAAAACTCAATTTGAGACTTTCTGTGTGGATTTTTCATGTCTTCAGGCCCAGGACGTGTGCTTGGCTTCCTCTAACAGATCAAAAAACAGGCTTGCTAGTTAAACTGCTGAGTCTTAACTGTCCATAGGTGTGAATGTGAGTGCACCTGGTTGTTTGTTCTTACATATCAGGTCTGGGAATGACTTGTCCATGATGTACCATACTTCTCACCCAATGACAGCTGGGATTGGCTCCGGCCTCCGCGTGACCCAGAACAGGAGTATAGATAACAGATGGATGATGCAGCAGTGAGCAAATTAGGGTTTAGTGTCCTGCCTGAGGACAATCGACATGTGACCGCAGGACTCGGGCAATGAAACCTGACCTTCATAGAGAAAGATGGCCGACTTAACTATGACCCAGTGTCATCCACTGATAGTGAAGTTTTGTCTGGCCGAGCAGAAGCTTTTTCTCTCACTAGCCTGCAAGATTCCTGAGGATGTTTTTTCAACTTTAACTGTATTTAAGAACAGTTAAACCATTTCGCACTTGAATTATGTGCACTCTGTTTGACTTTGAGCACCCTGTGAAGCTGCACCAAAAGTCCGCTCTCTCTATCTCTGCTGAACAAACAGAATGGAATCAGAAAAACTCAAGGTTATACCTGATGGGAAAAAAAGTGGTTTCAGTTATGTTTCAAAAAGTGTGTAGGCCAAGAGGAATGAAAAATGACCTTTAATCGTAATATTTTTCTAGTATCTATAATTAAATGTAGTTACTTGAGCAAACTGCAGAACTAGAAGTATCAATAAATTAAACATGGCTCTGAAACCAGCTACTTCTGACTTTGTCTCTGACCTTGTTGGATTTGAATTGGAAAGGATTTTGGCTCTCAGTGACCTGCTGATCTCTTATTCATACAGCGGTGATTCAACCAGAGCTAAGTCCCCTTCCTCTTAAGGTCTTTGTGGCTGATGATGAACTTCAGCTAACTCCTTTGCCTGAATAGAAAGTGGAGAGATCTGGCAATGACGAGGGTCCCCAGGGTATATCTGTGTTGTAGGGACAATTTGGCTATTGGCAATTAATATTAATAATTATTGAAAATAATTATTGAAAATAATTATTAATACTTAAAAATATTTACACCAATCAGTAAACGTCGGGGCACCACTCTGTCACCAGAGACCGAAAGCCAAATTGACAAAACCAGATTTCAGTCTCAGAAGGTTTATAAAAAGGAGTTTGAGCACTGACTTATCAATCCAGCAACTATCACAATTACATAATTCCACAATAATCACAAACAACGACAGATTAACTTATAACTGAATTTATTTAAAACAATAATTATTTAAAATTTTATAAAAACTATTATAATTCAATTAACCAAAAAAAAATCTGGAATTACTCCAGAAATACTAACTTGCAAAAGTGGTTGCCAGTAAAATCTAATCTGCTTTTCTTGGTGTCTTTTCTGTCGTGGAGAAACCACTTGGTCCATGTTAATGGACATTCAGCTTCACAGAGAGTCTTAAAGGGAGCCTGAAAAAGACATGTTATGTCACCTGAGGTCTTCACTTTGCACAGAGCAGAAGCTTAAACTTGAAATTAGCTACATTATACCCAGTCAATACAATCAATATGGATTTCATGAAATCTAAAAGTCAGTTCCAAACTGTGAGATTTTGTGAGTGGGGCAAGAGGAGAGAATTGCTTGAACCTTGATGTCTCAAATTGTAAAATCTCAGTCACTGGTGGTTCACTCAATTTGTAGAGGGAGATGAAGGTGTGCAAATGCATCCATGCTGCAAGTCATATGAAACTCACCCTCAAAACTAAACCACAGACACCATCTTCTCCTGAATTAAACAAAACAAAAAAAAAGTCATAAATGAGTGCTGAGTCATGTCTTCCATTGATGGACATAAAATAACAGCATGCAAGCAAATAATTAGTGATAAATGAAAGGTTATGTACACATAAAGGTGGGTACTTTCTAAAATGAGTTTTTCCTTCTTTCCCGTCCACTTGCCTGTAGTTTTTATTAATATCCTTGGCTACATAAAAAAGAAGTGCTTCAAGAAACTATTAATTTTCATGTTCAAAGTCCATGATAAGCATTTTATTTTGAAATTTCTATGCAAACCTGTCCATGATAAGCATTTTATTTTGAAATTTCTATGCAAACCTGTTTTGTTTTCATACCTATACTTGTCTTGTACCCATGTTACCTGCTGGGACCTTGAGTAAATATTTTTCTCATTTATATTTCAATCTGAGACATATCTGATAGCCTTGATAAAAAAAAACTAAAAAAAAAAATGTTATTTTAAAGCATTTATGAGTACTTCTTTGTTTCAGCATCTGTTGTTACCATGGTAACTCCATTGGCCTTAACTCTGGCGGCAGTACATTGAGGTTGCGGCTGAAATTACAAATAGTTAGCTTTTCCTTTAGCCCCATTCCACCATCATTACAGTTCCTAAAATCAACTTCACAGAGATCAACACATTAAAAAACATGAGAGATCCTGCAAACATCACACATAAATTACTGTTCAACATGGATGACTTGCAGCTGTGGACTTGTGTTTACCCCTTATCAGCCATCAACAGAAATGACATCATTTAACATAAATTCTCATTTATTGATTGAATTAATTAAACCTTAGTCCAACTATCAACATCAGTCTTCTCCACCTTATAATCACTATAGCTGTCAATGATCCTATTGGAATATTCACTCTGTCCGTGGTTGCTATTTATTATACCACAAAAATAACTACCTTTACAACCTTAAAGAGAGGAGGACCCTCTCAAAAATGAGATGCCGTATCTCAAGGGGCTAACCTCTAATAAATTTCAATTAAATATAGACACTTTTACATATAAGGAGAAATTTATGGTCTGGGCTTCCAAAAATGTGTCACTATCATTATTCTTATTTTTGTCCTTTTGTCTCTGCCTACCTCCCTACCTCAACCCACTTCACACCCAAAACATGCCTATTGAGTGGATGGTTGTTAATCATGAGTCTGTTTCTGTTCAAGAGTTTCTATGTATATATACATACACATGGACAAAATTGTCGGTACCCTTCCGTTAAAGAAAGAAAAACCCACAATGGTCATGGAAAAAATCTTGAAACTGACAAAAGTAATAATAATAAAAAAAATTCTGAAAATTAACTAATGAAAATCAGACATTGCTTTTGAATTGTGGTTCAACTGAATCATTTTAAAAAACAAAATAAAGAAACTGGCCCAGACAAAAATGATGGTACCCTTGGAAAAGATTGAAAATGACTTGACCATAAGGGACATGTTAAACTAAGGTGTGTCCTGTAATGATCATCACAGGTGTCTTCAAACTTGTAATCAGTCAGTCTGCCTATTTAAAGGCTGAAAAGTAGTCACTGTGCTGTTTGGTATCGTGGTGTGTGCCACACTGAACATGGACCACAGAAAGCTAAGGAGAGAGTTGTCTCAGGAGATTAGAAAGAACATTATAGACAAGCATGTTAAAGGTAAAGGCTATAAGACCATCTCCAAGCAGCTTGATGTTCCTGTGACTACAGCTGCACATATTATTCAGAAGTTTAAGGTCCACGGGACTGTAGCCAACCTCCCTGGACGTGGCCGCAAGAGGAAAATTGATGACAAACTGAAGAGACGGATCATACGAATGGTAACCAAAGAGCCCAGAACAACTTCCACAGAGATTAGAGGTGAACTCCAAGGTCAAGGTACATCAGTATCAGATGGGATGGCATCATCCATCACTGTTTGAGCCAAAGTGGACTTAATGGAGGACACCACTGTTGAAAGCAAATCATAAAAAGTGAGACTGGAATTTGCCAAAATGCATATTGATAAGCCATAAAGCTCCTGGGAGAATGTCCTTTGGACAGATGAGACAAAATTGGAGCTTTTAGGCAAGTCACATCAGCTCTATGTTCACAGACACCAAAATAAAGCATACAAAGAAAAGAGCACTGTACCTACGGTGAAACATGGAGGAGGCTCAGTTATGTTCTGGGGCTGCTTTGCTGCATCTGGCACAGGGTGTCTTGAATCTGTGCAGGGTACAATGAAATCTCAAGACTATCAAGGCATTCTGGAGCCAAATGTGCTGCCCAGTGTCAGAAAGCTTGGTCTCAGTCACAGGTCATGGGTCCTCCAACAGGATAATGACCCAAAACACACAGCTAAAAACACCCAAGAATGGCTCAGAACAAAACATTGGACTATTCTGAAGTGGCCTTCTATGAGCCCTGATCTAAATCCTGTTGAACATTTGTGGAAGGAGCTGAAACATGCAGTCTGGAGAAGACACCCTTCAAACCTGAGACAGCTGGAGAAGTTTGCTCACGAGGAGTGTGCCAAAATATCTGTGGACAGGTACAGAAGTCTCACTGAGATCTACAGAAATTGCCTGATTGCAGTGATTGCCTCAAAAGGTTGTGCAACAAAATACTAAGTTAAGGATGCCATCCTTTTTGTCCAGGCCAGTTTCATTATTTTGTTTTTTAAAATGATTCCGTTGAACCACAATTCAAAAGCAGTGTCTGATTTTCATTAGTTAATTTTCAGTAAGTTTTTCTTTATTATTACTTTTGTCAGTTTCAAGTTACTTCAGTGACAATTGTGGGTTTTTCTTTCTTTAACCAAAGGGTACCAACAATTTTGTCCACATGTATATCTATCTATCTATCTATATATATATATATATATACACACATACACACACACATATATATATGTATATATATATATATATATATATATATATGAGGAGTATGCCATCAGCCTGCTCTATGGGGCTCTAATTTCGTAGACCAGGCGCAGGCGGGGCGCACCCTGTTGACGCCTGCGCTGCGCCAACAGGGTGTGTCCAGGGCATTTTGCAAGTTTCGTGCACGGCGCAGGCAGGCGCACCCACGCCTCCGTCTCTCCTACCGGCGCACGTAGCAGAGAGGGAGGAGATAAGACTTGAGTGGGTTTAACACAGCCGAGTGTGATCTTCATCAATCAAATGAACGCCTCTCCTTGCCTTTAAATGCGCTGCGGGCGAGTCGCAGTGACAATTTCACCTCGGTGGCGAAGAAGGTCAGAGCTGCTGTCACTTTTACAGCAACTGGGAGAGCGCAGGGGCCACCAGGCCGCGAATCAGAGCCATGATGCGCGTCACCGTGTGGAGCACCTCGTGGGACAGATGTAATCTGTTCCTGTGTCATAATAGGAGTACAAAATTAAGTGATAATTACATTCAAACACAGCAGCAGGCTAATCCATTCATCATGCTTGTGATCCACCTGCATTCCTGGTCTGTCATCGCCAAATAGCAGCACCTTAGGTGAAATTATATCTCCTCCTCATCCTCTTTGCAATAATGTACTACATCTTTTTAGATAACGTTAAGAATAAAGATTAAAACAGAGAAATATGGGCAATCGCAGGTAAATCCTTAAGAAACCGAGTGGCTTATATTTATTCAGCAAGCGTCTCTCTCTTTTTTCTTTTCTTTTAAATTTCATGAGATGAGAGAAGCCGGATACTCCGTATCGGATGATGTGGCTGTTTGTGGTTGGCTTGAGAGATGTGAACTCATTAGTTATGACAAACATCTCTGATCTGACATCAGATGTGACGGGACAATTAATACAGATACAAATGTATGTGCTGGTTCAGACGGTTACATTAAATAGTGGTTGCTAAGATTGTTTATTGCATTGAAATGTGCCTGACACTGTGGACACCTGCCTGTGAGGTTTTGGTGACGTGTGCGCACTGTGCGCCTGTCAGCCAAATTACCACCCCGAGTGCGCCTCGCCTGCGCTGAGAATAGACCAGGTTGGAGCTGGCGGGCTTTCAGCGCACCTTCCGCGCGGTTTTTGACACCAATTGTCACTGCGCCAAGCTGAATCTTTCGACACCTCCCCCTGGTGTGCCGTCACACCCATCTCGGTGCAGCCGGTCTACCAAATTGCCAAATTGGCTGCGCACGGCGGTGCGCCGGACGAAATTACCACTGCGCGGGGTGCGCCAGGCTGCGCCACCCTGAGTTGCGCCAGGAAATTAGAGCCCATAGAAACAGCAGTGATCATATTGTGTTGTGCAACATCACCCTGAGGAGAGGTCAGAGAAGGTGACGTTTGAAGCCCAACACATTGCTTCCCCTGTCCACACAGAGACACTCTAAACAGTGGTTTTTAAAATCTTTACCTTGGTGGAAGTTTCCAGAGTGAGCTTTCAGTGACCCAAAATGCTATTGGCACGTAGCTACAAGGCCAAAAGGCACAGAGAAAGCTGCATTTTCAACAATAACAGCCCAAGTGTGGACAAAGTCAAACTTATGAGTCATACTGTCTATCATGTTTCCTTTTCAATAGAACTAAAGAAAATTTGAGGGAATACATGAGATAAATAGGAAGTAATAGTGGTGAAACCAATATAATTTATTATAGATAATAGAGCACATTTTATCATAGAGCATATTTTATGTCAGTTAAAGTCAATGTGCTTTACATTTAGAGTGAACCAAGAAATTCCCAAAATAGTAACACGTTCACAGATACAAACAGGCCATAAAAGTCTCATAATAAAGAAAGAGCTTAATTTCTCAAGACATGACATAGCAAGTAAACCCCAAGTAAGAAAATAGGAATGTAAAGTTAGAAATATAACAAAGACTTAAAAAAACAACTGCAGTTATCACTTGGATGCATGGAAGGAAAGCAAGGTGTTGACTTTAGTTTTAAATGTGTAAGCAGATGTGATGAACCTCCTGTCAACACGTAGTTTGTTCTATAAAGAGAATTCACAGCAACTCAAGGCTCCCTCTTTGAATTTTGATCTAATCCTAAATGACCCACACAGTGAGCAGGTCAGAAATGACTTCTGAACACACCGATTTACACCGTTTCTAAATCATGAGCTTGTGCAGTGTTGTTGAGCAAAAATCAACCTGAATTTTTAAACTCCTCACTTTCTTTTCCATGCAGAAAAAAAAATCACAATTTTGGCTCAGAGAATCTGTCACTCATGAAATCTCTCTACATTTGGTATTTGACATTGTTGAGGTTGCCTCAAAAAGATGGATGCCTTGACAGACAGGCAGGTTGCCTGCATGGCCCGAATGTATAAAATATTCATCAGCACTTTAATATGAATTTCAAATTGCAGAATTAAGACATAAGTCATGGCTGGAAACTGTAGGGGTGAATGCAAGCTCTGGGTTATTGGAGAGATAGTTATTGCTCCTTCATGGCTACCAACTTAGGCTCAACATAGTTCTCAGAGGTGAGATATGACGCACTCTAAAGAGACCAGTATAAAAGTTATGGTGTGATAAAGCATTCCCTGACACCGTAAAACTAAAGAAAATATGATTACCCTTGAAGCCTGGCTAGGCTGTAGATCTTCTTGCCCTCTGCTTTCATGCACATACTGTCTTTTTTTCTCTTTCTGTGTCTTAATGGAAACATAAATCAGATGAATGAACTTGAAAGTATGAGTCTGGGGGTGACACCTCTGCATTTTGAGACAAATTTCAATGTTCTCTCTGCCCTGATATTTTGTTTTTTTGCTAGCAGCTGCACACAAATTGATTACAAAAGCATCATTTTCTACCTGATAGATCCTGTTTTTGATTCATAATCCTGCTCTGATCCAGTCATTTTTAAGCAGAATTGGATGGAACATTTATCACTATGGCAACAAAAGGAGAGGCAATCATGGCCTCATCATCACCATCAGGAGTGGAGTATTTTCAAAGCTTAAAGGTGCCGCTGGTAGGATTTTGCTAGCCCTGCTATTTTTTTGTGTTCCATTTCCATCTGTCTCTGTCGTGAGCTGTCAAAAATTTTTGACCGCTCGAGATATCTTTCACCAATCAGAAGAGCCCCTGAGGCTTCTATACTGATTGGTCGAGGGGCGGCGCTTCGTCCTTCATCGTGATTGGTTGTAAAGCTCTTCGTTTCCGTGAATGCGCATGAGGAAGAAGAACAACAACAGCCCTAGGATCTATGAGCTCTTGTGTTTGTTTGTTTTTTCAACTTGTGAAATCCAGGGGAGATATTTTAGCTGAGACTAAGTTTAAGGCACTTTCACAAATAAAGTTTGGCATACTCAAGTTTGGTTTGAGGATGAAGTTTCAACATTATTGCAATTTTCATTTGGTTTGGTTTTCTTTCTAACTACCTGGCTCTGGATGGGGCTACAGCTGTTTCCTAATTTCCTGCCATCCTGCCTAATGTTGCACTTTGACCCAGAAATACACAACCGGACATTGAGGAATGACTTTGTTTAGCTCGAAGTAGTTTGGTAGTATTTTAAGTGATGAAATCAATATAAAGCTGAATTCATGCTGTGTTAGAAGATGTGGGCATACTGACAGTAGCCATATGTAATCACATTACGCACAGACTTGGAAGACCGTAAAGGGGGCCAGAAGCTGGCAGTGCTAGTTATGCTGGTAGCCATGCCTTGCTTAACATTGTTGCTTGACACCACGTTAGCTTGCTTGATGTTTTGATAATCAGGGAAATACATGTCACTAAATTGCAAAATTTCATCTTTCATTCAGACTCCAATTTGAAGTCAAATACACAAACTGTTCTGGAGATTTGAAGCCACTGAATCTTTGTTTAATGACAATACTGCCGTGCTTTAGTGATGCTTTACAACCTGGATGTAAACAGTAAACACACAGCATGGGTAGCATCTTGTAGGATTCGTTTGGTTTGAGAGGTCTAATTCTCAGTGTGTAGAATACACCCAGACTGAGTTGGTTTAAATCAGCAGCCGACTTTCAGATTAGACCAGAGCTTGCGTTAGACTAATCTTCCTTCTCTAATAACAATAAACCACAACATATATAACAGCATCCACATAGTTATCCAATGTAATCACCAATAACCCATCATATGAAGAGCATTCTTAAAGTTACACACACAAAGGCTGAACATTTATCTTTAACATATTATATTATATCATATTTCTGTACTGACAACAGAGCATGTCGCTGTTTCCAGCAGGACAGGATGATCTGTGCAAATTAAAGATTTCATCATTAACTGCTTAAAGAATATTCACAGTCTCAATATGTGATATGCTTTTTAAGACATTAAATTTTTGAGCACTTAGGGATTGTTTCCTTAAAATTTAAAGCAACAATGTGTAACTTTTACACCCTACAATAACAGTTTTAAAGTCTGTCTAATAGTTCGGTGTCTTTAAAAAGAGAGAATGGCGTCCACCCCTCTCCCTCTCCACGGCTCAGTGATCTGCACTGGCACTATTCAACTCTTTGCAGCAAGCCACGGTCATCTACTGAGAAGTGTGAACTGCTTTTACAGCATGAGCGTGAGTTTGTTCAAATTGCGGAGATGAATGGCACTTCCCTTGTGTCTGTGACCAGTATCATGAAAGCTGAGGCTATGATACAAAAGAGGACTGTGACGGATGAGGAGAAAAACCGATCAAGAAGCCAGACCAGAGTAGAGACCGGACCCGCTTATGGGTTGGCAAGAACTTCAGGAAAAAACAGGCTTAAGTCAGATGCTGACCTGTTATGCTGCTGTCGGACTGGCAGGTAAAGCAGTCGTTTAATCTTTTTGTCAATTCATTTGATGTTGCTGATGTTTTATGCTGTCGTCCTGCTTTTTTATCAAAAAGCAGTTCGGCCTCTCTCAACAGCAATGAGGCATTAACACTAAGGGGGAGTCAATGCTAATGTTGAGTCAGACTCTATTAGGTTTATTAATAATACTAAAGATATTATTACAATTAGTGTAGCAGTGACGTGGACTGTGGTACGGTTCAGAGGTTGTCGACCAACAATCAAATGATCTAAAGCCAAGTTAGCTCATGTCCCAATTGTCTGTGATACTTGAGCTGATAACACAGAGACCTTAAAGCCCTGGTTAAGCTGATGGTTCATGATATTTTCTGTATAGTTCACTGTAGCGTGCTGAAGACTGACCTCACTGTTTATTTCAGGTATAAGCCAAGAGGATCAGTATCAACTTCTAGAGACATGAGACAACACCAACATCACCCCTATAGAAGTCAGACAACAGGTATGTTTTCTGAGATATCTGCAGGGCTTACAGTTAATAATTGTAGTTTCACAAATTACTGCAGTTTCCCTACTCTTGTCATTTCTGTGGGAGGAACATATTTAAAATTAAATGTTAATTTGGTAAAAAGCAGTGTGCTTATACAAGACTATGACTCAAATATAGTACAAGGTATATTTTTACTGATATCTCTGCTGTACATTTCATATCTAAAAGAACATATTGACCTCTGTTCTCTTGTTTAGAAAAACCAATTATGAATTTTACTCTTCTGTAGTGAAATAAACAGGTTTACTAATCCAATCTTTTTACACAAGAAAGTATACTCAAAGTACTTTGTACTTTGACTAAATTTTATTTGGAGAACCTATAACTGAAAGAATTACGCAATGCTACTTTTCCTTGTGTAAAACATAACTAAAGAATCTGTGTTATTCACAGTTTTTTGTATTTGCTTTGATAACTGCCCTACAATTATGCATAGTGATAATGCATGCCACAACTGCAAAATAAAGGGATTGCTCAACGAAATTATAATTGCCTCTTGTGATAAAATAACGTTTTTTCTAATTGATTACACTTTTATTCTTCACAACAGGCACTTGAACATTAAAATATGTGAAAATAACTAATAATATATAATAATAATACAATAATATATATATAATCAGTTACACAAATCAAAATATGTGAGCATTGTACATCACTACATTACAAACTTATCATTTTATTGCATTAAATATAGATACTGTGTTACCTGGACACATCTGTGTACCAAACAGACATTATTTATAACAGTATCAGTTGCTCACTTTTTCTTTTCACTCATATGCAGTGATTTATTTGCTCACTAACCCAGCAGAGATTTTTGTCACCTCCCCGAATAAACATTCATATTCAGATGCTAGTATTCGCTCAGATGTCTGAAGGGAGTTATGGCGAAAGCACCATCTTTATGGCCAAAAATCTCCAAATGACAGCTCAGTGAATGGATAAACACAGTCTGAATGCTTCGAAAATCCAAAGATATTGCATCCATTTAGTGCTGCTAATGAAGGCATAGATCAATGTCAGATTAATGAAACTCTCTAAAAAGACTGTTTATCCTCCTTAAATTGACATGTTTTGGTGGCCTTTTATACGATACTAAAAAGCAAATGACTTCTTGCATGTGTGTTATTATTTTACTCTCACATAAACACTTAATTATGAACCTAAAATGTTTGATGAGAGTCCAGTAAATGCAAGTAAAATGTTAAGACACAGAAGTTGAGAATGTGACAATAATTAGAGAGCATATTAACTATGCCCTCATTAGAAGGATCAATATGTTGAAACCACATGAGGCAGGATTAAAGTTTGTTACTTTCACTAAAGTCTAGTTCATTAGCAAAAGGCCAAATCCCTTCAAGTCAGCTTCAGATCATTAAATGACTACATCTAATTTCTCTATGCATAAATCTGCAGTAAACATGTATATAAAAATGCCTTAAAAGTTTACCATGAGTGCTGTTTTTTTTTTGTTTATTTCCATTTTATGTGCACAATATATTGCCAAGCAATATACTGGTATTTAGAAACACTGAGCCCTGGAACATGAATGTTTTCCACACCATTGCACATTAATGGCAGTTAAAGTAGTTGTCTATAGGGGGAATTCTGCAAACCTCAGCAGTCCTGTCAAAAAGACTGCAGGCATGATGTGCTTTCCTTTCAGTTCTTATCACTTCTGCTTATCTGTGGTCTTTTAAGGATACTCAATGGGACTTTGGCTTTAAGCAGCATGTGAGACTGTCACTGTTTGCAGACATTCATATCCCGGCAAACATGTTCAGATTTTGTTTGTCCTGTGATTTTAATGCCTCCATGCAGAAGACATACAGTTATTTTTCTGGGCTGCTTGCCCGCAGGTCCATGTAGGTTGGCTATTTTAAATGCATTATCTCAAAAATCCTTTGAGGGAATTCTTTAAAGTTAAAAAAAGAGTCCACTTGGATTTAAGGATTATTTTATTAGATTTTGGAGGTCATATGTAAAAAAGTCAAGGTCGTAGAGTCTTATGTTTATGCTTTGCTACTGAGAGTGATACCTCAGAGTGACAGGATCTTTATCAAACGTCTGACAAATCCTCATGCTTAAAACATAATAACCAGATTTTTGAGAAGGTGTCATGGTGGCACAGCAGGTAATGCACATGCCTCCCAACAAGAAGGTTGCTGGCACAAACCCCACGTCAGGCAGGGCCTTTGTGTGGAGTTTGCATGTTCTTCCAGTGCATGCCTGGATTCTCTCCAGGCATTAACGCTACCCCCCACAGACCGAATACATGCTCATCAGGATAATCGGTGACTCTAAACTACCCTGAGGTGTGAGTGTGAGCATGAATGGTTTTCTGTCACTCCGTGGCCCCTCAAACATCTGGCAACTGGTTCAGAGTGTACCCTGCATCTCGTCCAATGTCAGATGGGACAGGCTCCAGTCCCCCACAACCCCAAAGGGGATAAGTGGAATAGATAATTGACGGTCAGTGTGGCGCATTCACTCTATGTGGAATTTGGGGGTTACACTAAAGTTTAATCCAAAAAGACTTCAGCAATTATGAGGCAAAGTTCAAGGTCATGGAGCCACATGATCACAGATGCAAACACAGCATCATGAGTGTGAAATCACCAGAATGCTTGAAGGGATTCCCTTCAGTCTTTGCGTAAATTTCCTCTTTGACACAAAAATAAATTATGTCAAATTTACGAGGTTATAAGTCAAAGGTTAAAGTTGTCGGGTTTCCCCAGGCATACTTTATTTACAAATGCAGTTTTCAAGAGATTTTTAAGGTACCTTTGTCAAACTTACTCTCTGACTGAGAGATAAACTGATTTGTTTTTAGCAGTCATTGGTTAAAGCCATATTCTCCCATGCTTGTAAAAGCAGTACATTAAATATGCCCTGAGAGATTTTTCTTATATTTTTAAGATGGCAGCTTAAGGATACATTACAGTGGTTATGAATGTTAATTTATCAGTGATAGGTTATTTTTATTTTTGAGTTAACGTAAGCATAAAACCAATGACAGCCAAACAATTCAACTTTGGAAATTCACCCAAGGAAATAATTTCAGGGGTGGCAATACAAAAAGAACAATTATGGTTTGTCTTAAGAAAGACAGGAGCTGTGGTTTGAGTTAAAACAAACATTTTTTAGTAAAATTAAAGAAATATCAGTTTCTGTAACTATAAATTACGTAAAGCAACTGACAGCAACAAAATATGGCAGGGCATAACAAATTAAATCAAATGTCAGTTGCACACATCTGGAGTAACAAAAGGACAATAAAAATCAAAGTTAAATAAAAGAGATCAGTAAACCCCACAGATCATACACACATTAAACATTTGTTTTAAGATAAAAAGTGATAAGTGAAAGGTCCGCACTCACACAAAAATGAATACCTCCACACTCCACTTACTGTGAAATAGTTATGCCTTTCCAACAATGGTGAGGGTGGTTTGAAGGCCAAAAGCAGTTTGCCAGGGAGAATGGAAGTGAGGAGAACAGGAAGTGGGTGGTGAGCCAAGAAGCAGGAGGGAGATAAAACAAAGCAACCTAACTTTATAGAGCGCCCCCAAGAGGTGATAAGCTTATTAGAGAACTCCTGAAAACACTTTCTCTGAATCTTTGATTGCATTAAAAGAAGTCAGAGCACAGCAGATAGAAGAAGTTACCTAAATTAGCCATTTTTATGACGAATGGAATACTGTGACATTATAGGTGTAAAAAAACATTGATGAATATCTATATATCAAGTGCTGATCAATGATCCAATCAGAGTATTTTTTGAAAGTCAAAATATCGCTGTCTATTTGACCCAGCTTTATTAAGTTCCCACTGCATACCTGTATGACAGTTTCCGCCCTGCTGCACATTGTTTCCTGTGATTTCAAACAGGTTAGAGGCAGCATAAAGCTGACAGCTAGCACCTTAGCTCAAGGAAGGATGGAGAGGTTTTGTACTTCTCTCTTAGCTGTATGACAATAGTCAGGGTGCTTTCGAATAGTCCTTTTTAGTAAGGAACTTTCCTAACTGAAGAAATGACCTGGAAGCATTTGTCAGCCAGGATAAAGGTTGTGTGAATTCTCCAAAAGTTAAGGAAAGGAAGTTTTTTGCTTCCTTTATTATCTACTTCAGCTTTTGAAACACTGAACCATCCTTTATGAAAGGAAAGGCGCGCCCCATAATGCCTGCGGCAGGTGACGTATATAAAAATGGCACCCGGCGAACATTTACGGAAACTAACGGAGGAGAAAGAACAAGTTTTGTGGGACTATGAGGATATGTATACAATACTGTGTTAATGTTTTTGGCAGGTATAAAGAAAAAGATATGCTTCAAAGTCAGTGCTTTCAAAACTATAACCTTTAGTTAATTTCTTTTATGATCATTTTTAAATTGGTGGACATAATTTACACAATTTATAAAGCACTTACTATGAAGGATTTCTTTTTCTCCATAACCGCCCACAATGTTGATGAATAACCAATTGTGGTCTTTGTTTCCTATGTGAATATTATATATTAACTACCACATTTCCATCTATCCTAATATATGAAGTAAAGCATGCCAGTCATAAGACAAAACAATGGGTACTTTAAAAAACAATAAAAGAAGGACCAATGAGGCAACACAAAACAACGCTTTGAGGTAAAGCAGATGACAAAGACTCTTCTTGTACAAAACCCGAAACCAGTGAAGTTGGCACGTTGTGTAAATTGTAAATAAAAACAGAATACAATGATTTACAAATCCCTTTCAACCTATATTCAATTGAATACACAGCAAAGACAAGATACTTAACGTTTGAACTGGTAAACTGTGTTATTTTTTGCAAATATTAGCTCATTTTGAATTTGATGCCTGCAACATGTTTCAAAAAAGCTGGGACAAGTGGCAAAAAAGACTAAGAAAGTTGAGGAATGCTCATCAAACACTTATTTGGAACATCCCACAGGTGAACAGGCTAATTGAGAACAGGTGGGTGCCATGATTGGGTATAAAAGCAGCTTCCCTGAAATGGTCAGTCATTCACAAACGAGGATGGGGCGAGGGTCACCACTTTGTGAACAAATGCGTGAGCAAATTGTCGAACAGTTTAAGAACAACATTTCTCAACGAGCTATTGCAAGGAATTTAGGGATTTCATCATCTACGGTCCGTAATATCATCAAAAGGTTCAGAGAATCTGGAGAAATTACTGCACGTAAGCGGCAAGGCCAACAAAACCAACATTGAATGCCCGTGACCTTCGATCCCTCAGGCGGTACTGCATCAAAAACCGGCATCACTGTGTAAAGGCTCAGGAACACTTCAGAAAACCACTGTCAGTAACTACAGTTCATCACTACATCTGTAAGTGCAAGTTAAAACTCTACTATGCAAAGCGAAAGCCATTTATCAACAACACCCAGAAACGCCGCCGGCTTCGTTGGGCCCGAGCTCATCTAAGATGGACTGATGCAAAGTGGAAAAGTGTTCTGTGGTCTGACGAGTCCACATTTCAAATTGTTTTTGGAAAGTGTGGTCGTCGTGTCCTCCGGACCAAAGAGGAAAAGAACCAGCCGGACTGTTATAGGCGCAAAGTTCAAAAGCCAGCATCTGTGATGGTATGGGGGTGTATTAGTGCCCAAGGCATGGGTAACTTACACATCTGTGAAGGCACCATTAATGCTGAAAGGTACATACAGGTTTTGGAGCAACATATGTTGCCATCCAAGCAACGTCTTTTTCATGGACGCCCCTGCTTATTTCAGCAAGACAATGCCAAGCCACATTCTGCACGTGTTACAACAGCGTGGCTAAACACAGTCTGAATGCTTGGAAAATCCAAAGATATTGCATCCATTTAGTGCTGCTAATGAAGGCATAGATCAATGTCAACCCGCACTCTTTTTACCTTACTCGTAGTAAAAGAGTGCGGGTACTAGACTGGTCTGCCTGTAGTCCAGACCTGTCCCCCATTTAAAATGTGTGGCGCATTATGAAGCGTAAAATACAACAACGGAGACCCCGGACTGTTGAACAACTTAAGCTGTACATCAAGCAAGAATGGGAAAGAATTCCACCTGAAAAGCTTCAAAAATTGGTCTCCTCAGTTCCCAAACGTTTACTGAGTGTTGTTAAAAGGAAAGGCGATGTAACACAGTGGTAAAAATGCCCCTGTGCCACCTTTTTGACAATGTGTTGCTGCCATTAAATTCTAAGTTGATGATTATTTGCAAAAGAAAATAAAGTTTCTCAGTTCGAACATTAAATATCTTGTCTTTGCAGTGTATTCAATTGAATATAAGTTGAAAAGGATTTGCAAATCATTGTATTCTGTTTTTATTTATGATTTAAACAACGTGCCAACTTCACTGGCTTTGGGCCTTTTCCACCCTCTTATTCCCGTCTTTCCCTGACCCTGTGATATTTTCCATAGGGGTTAAGGTAAAGTAGATAGGAAAGGACTTAGGAAGGACTTTTCGAACGCACTCTCGGACTCAAAAAACCACCAGGAAGGACCTGTCAGCTTGCTGACCACATTTTCATTTTTAAACATTTACAACTGACAGATGCTAAACTCATCCAGAAGAACAATCTCCTCTTGATTACCTTTATACAGACTCTGTGTTGGGATAAATATCTAATTGGACCCAAAAGCTGAAAACTGGAGGCAGAGCATAGGTGTAACAACGATTTCCATTGATAAGGAGGCTAGGAGGAGAAAAGGAGAGGAATCCAGAAATCCGTGAGGGAACAGAGTCAGGGACATTAGTGGTTGGCATGGTAAGGGCTCATCGAAGGCACTGGGGAGAGAAGGAGCAGCGACACAAGGTAAGTGCAAGGAAAAAAATCCACTAAGACCTCAAAGCACAAGCACGAGACAAATATCCCAACAAGGGAAAAGCTCCAAACACTGTCTATCAAAAACTTGAGACTAGAGAGTCGGCCACAAACCACATGAGATGCGGAATTCCTCAGGTGCTGGAGTAGAGTTCGAGTGCCGGCTTTGTAGGTGCAGGTGATTGCCGTGATCAGAAACAGGTGCAGGGCTGCAGTGATCAGTGCAGGGAAGACCACACCCACTCCCAGTGACGCAGAGAGGCAGAGGAGCAGGAATGCCTCACCAGAGGTAACAACAGTCCAAAAATACAATAAAATAGGCTGAAAGGGGGGATCCTCACACTCTGTAGGTGAACATAAAGAGAAAAGCCTGCTGTTAGGTGTCTATTTGGATGCTCTGAGTGTATTTTTGTGTGACATGCTTTATATATTTAAAACATGAGCTCCATGGAGCACAAAAACACTAAAAATATCTATTACTTGAGACAGTTGTTATTGATTCTCAACTGGAATTGGTTTTCAATTCCCATTCCTCATTAAAACACTGCCCCAATCCTGCGATTTTTTTAAAAGCAAGATAACAGAGAATAAAACAAAAAATGAACTTCAACAAACATGTCACTATGTCACAAAAACACAAAAAACACATGCTTTAAATATCAAATAATATAGTTGAGAAATGCTTAAGAATAACCATTATGGTTTACATATATATAAACGTACTCAAACAGAATTTAAAAACTGGGAAAAAGGCAGGATCACGATTTTCATTGTTGCAGAAATAGTAAAAATTAATTATCAAGAATTACATGAATACAGCGAAAGGTAAAGGTTCCTAAAATCAAATGTTTTGTGCCTAGAATAGGGTGTCTGGATTAGAGATCACCATGTTTAAACAAAAGTACTCACATTTATATGATACAGATGCTATTTCAGGGTCATCGGTTCTTAAATACATTTGAAAAAGTATTCATATATCCCGAACTGCAATTATTGACCATTTGCAGACACAACATCGCTCAGTTTTGTGGATGGCAAAAGAAATGCTTTTGTCAGTAGACTATAAAGCTTTATAGACAATAATTACATGAATATGCATTTTTTAACCCCCAAAGTAAGAATGAAACCATCACGGAAGCTGTCAGATGTGTCTGGTGCCCTAAAAATGTTTTTTAAACTCACAAGACAAACCAAAGAGGCCAAATGGAAGTTTATTTTCAAAGTAAGTATTCAGCTTACAATGACTGTTTATTGTATTAAGACACAGTCATGTTTTAAATCATAAATTTACTTGATGATTGCTCGCATTAGCTTTAGCCCACAAAGTGCTTCTGATGCATATGATAGTACAAGCTTCATAAAATGACTCACAGATATTTAAAAACTGACATTTAAAGCCTTGTTAGAATGGTTATATACCCAGACAGGAAATCACTGTGTTCACCTAGTTCACCAGCAGGACATCTGTATTTATTTAGCGTCAACATCGATTAAGCTACATGCTGGACAGCATCGTTTTTGCTGTCTATCCAAAATTGAACGAAGTGTGATGTCATGTGCAAATGGTCAATAAGCTTCTGAACTGTAAATTTCTTTTTTTTTTAAACATGTATAGATGAAAATTGATCTGTTTTGTAATAAAATAGAATAAACTAAACAATAAAATAATTAAAAAAATATATTTTTTTTTACATACTATGAATGTAACTTGTACATAATATTGTCCGATATCAATTGCAGGCCTCTAAAACTCTATAGAATTGATATTGTATTGTGGCAGGCTTAATGGCAACTAACATATTGTTGACGGTGATTTACAGCCCTGTGATATGCAAACTAGTGTCAATCAATAAATTTTAAATCAAAAAGAAACCCCCTGAATCCAAATTCAAGTTTAATTTTATATTGACAGAATAACAGCCCTTATCATCATCTATTGGTCTAGAGGTTGACATGCCTCAACAATGATTTCTCCCCTGATGCATGTTTACTGGGATGTTAGTTATTGCCATAGCTTGACTGGAGCGTGCATGTCAACATACTGATGGAGAGCCAGGGGCCAACTATATCATTTTGAACAGGATCGATGCATTAACTGTCACTGAAGTGTCACTGAAGGCCCATGTTGATGGATTAACAGTTAGCAGTTATTTTCTGTCAACTGTGCCTCTCTTTGCTTATAAGCCACTTCATCTACTGACAGCAATTCAAACCCTGATGTGAGGTCTACCCGTATGAGAGTCTTTCTGTGCCAAACTGAAGTGAGATATTTTCAATTTGAAGGCTTCATCATACATTCAGAGGCAGTAGTTTCCGGGCAATTAAAGAGACGTCATTTGATTCGGATGAGAGACCACCTCCAGCCTTTAGCTACTATTTTTACCCCCTGCATGAGCAAGAAAGTGAAAAGCAGTATCAGTGCAGGAGAGAGCGAATGAATGATCTGACAGATGAATGGATAAGAACATTAGGCAGGTTATGAATCAGTGAATGTGCCGCTCTGAATGAGTGAGAAGGAGCAATTGATGGAGTCTGGGTGGAATTGAGTGAGTGACTAACAGTTCAAAGGAGACGTGAAATGAGCGAGCAGACGGATGGGCGAGGGAAGTGGTAGGCAGGGCTAATGTATGTGTTTAAGTTGAACTCCTGTCTGGCTGACTCATCCACTGGACTGAAGGCAATGCTGAATTATGTTTGGATTACAATCTCTCAATGAAAACAACAATATTAAGCGCTTGCATTTGTTTGTCACTGCTCCAGGAAGAACAAAGCTTTATTGTCTTCTTCACAGTCAGCCCTGCCATTTTTTGAGCTTGAGGGGCTGATTCTGCCTCAAATTATTCTTAGAAAACTGAAAGTAATATTGCTCCCAAATAGGGTCTAGCAGGGATTTGTGGGTACCAGCAGTATCCAGCTGTCCAGGCATGGCTGCCAATATCATTTTAATGCAAATGGGTCCCCATAAACGACTGGGACAATAAAAAAAGCTTATGCGAATATAGGTGACAGAATACTGAAAGATGGCAAAGTGTCACCGCGAGAGATGGGCCTTTACAATTCTTGGCTAAGGGGCAAATTTATACAGACCCATTAAATTGTATTCCGAGGTTGGGTGGGAAGAAAAAGCAAGGTTTTTGTATTGATTTAAAGAGGAGGGATGGTGGAGAATGTTAAGGGACATTTCTCTCTCTGTGATGTGCTTTATATCTCTTCGCCTCTATCTCCCTTGCTCTTAATGCACTTTCATTTTGCATTAGCTGCTGCTGCTCAGAAAACTCCAGTTGGAACATTAAAAAGAGGACATTATGAATCGCATGGGAAACATTTAATTGGGTACATGACTTATGTAGCGAGCATGTCATGAAAATGCACTTATGAAAATTATATTCCATTAGAGGTAGTTAGCTGAAACTTGAGGGATATACTGGAGGAACCAGTTGGCTTTGACCCGATGCATTATCTTCTCGCTAGGGTTGTCAAAATAGTGTATTCGTTTCAATTAACTAGAGTAATAATTTATCAAAAAATGAGAATAGATCTAGTGATGCCATGTCTCTTACCATGCAGCTGTTCAAAGCAACTTGGTTAATTTGGTGAAATAAAAAAGGTGTGAAAATATATATTTTAGTCTTTCAGTCCACCCCTTTCTGTGATTTGCATACAGACAAGGGCCCACATACACACTGACTGGCCACTTAATTAGGAACCCATTGCTAGTAATAGACATTAAACAATTATATGCCGTCACAGTTTGTAAAGTAAATTAACCAATTAATTGATTAAAACCTAAGGCTCTCCCTTAGAGACTGGAATCTTATTTCCTGCACCTGCACAGACCAAAAAACAAAGAGACAATGGATGCCTCAGCTTCACCTGAAGTCTGCTACCACAGACAGGCTGATCTAGCTCCACTACTGGCAAGGGACACAATATTGTGGATGTTGTACCCACAAAAGAAGAGTGAACAGTCTGCTCTGGTAAAATGGGCACACAAACAACAATGAACAGAACTACTAGCAACAACAAATCCCTTGTCTGCCACACAGAACAGGAAACTGCTTAAAACCTCAAACTTTGTGCAACATTTCATCTGAGACTGTTCGCACTGCCTTCAAAAGTAAAAGTAACAAACCATAACATGTTTAATGTTGGCGATGAATTACTTGACTGTATGTTGATTTTGTAGGGTTAGATTTTGTAAGGGTCACAATCAACAGCTTGACAATTAAAGTCACATTCAGCTGTAACAGCATAGATTGACAAAGATGCACTAGCTTGATGCTAAACCTAAGTTACTCAACAGGTTGCTCTTTATCACTAGTATATCTCTCTTTTTTCAAATTTCTTTTATTTTTCACTTGGTATATGTTTTTCTTTCAAACTGCACTTTTATCAAGTAGTACAAATAATTTCAAATCTTGTGTAATATGGCCTCCACTATTTTGGATTGTAGCTGTGGTCTTTTTTTTAGCCATCTGGCCCATTGTACTATGCACCGGAAATACACAACTGGTTTCAACTAATAACGTTGTTTAGCTTGAAGCAGCTCAGCAGTATTTGGGGTGGTGAAATAAAGACAAAGTTGTATTTAGGCTGCAAAGATGAAAATGTCATATTTAGCTGAGCAAGCTACAACCCTATTCTATGTTAGCTTGCTAGCTGTTGATGTATTCTGCCAAATTCAGGACACAATTCACAGCTTGTTTGTGTCCTTCCTTTATTTGGTCCTTCGATTGGCTTTCACACCCACTGCTCTGAACTCTAGTCTGCTTGGAAGTGAACTGTGACCCATGTTATTTGGCAGTGAGAGATTAATTCTGTCAGCTCCCCCAGTGAACCAAACTTTGCCAAAAAGCAGACCACAGTTCCTTTGGTCTTGGACTAAACATGTTAGGTATGAACATAAGTCTGGTTATTTGCTCCATCAATCAGAAGGTTGGGGGTTCTCTAGCTGTCTCATGTTGATGGGTCATACTGGGCAAGACACTCAATCCCAAACTTCTCCCACTGCTGCATCAATGGTGTGTAAATGTGTTTGAAAGAGAGCCAGCGTGTTGGCTGATACCAATGGATAGCTCAAGTCCATGAACCATTTAAAAATGTAGCACTGAAGGGGGTAGGACTAGATAAGTTTATACTTCTTCCTACTCCCTTTTGTTCATGTAAGCTGAGAGGCTTGAGAAATTTCAGATCCAAGTTACTGTCTTGTTTTGTTTTAATTTTTTGATAATCACTTATTTTGTATTTTTAACTGTTTTAAGTTGTCATTTACATGATCAAAATAAAGATATCAATCAATCATAGCCTTACTTTTCCGTAAGCATCTCTAGTCCTAAGCATCAAGTATCACCCCCTCCCCCCACATCCCGTAAGACACCAAAAAGAAAAGGATATGAAAGGCCGCATCAGCTGAACATCCATCCTGATCAAAGTGAAGCTTATGCATCCTTACCATACCCTCTGTCTGACACACAGCCTCAACATTCCCTCCATTCATCTGCACCCAATCCCACACTTTGTCCTTTCTTGCAGAGCACCACCTCAGAGGAGAAGCACACAAGGCGAAGGGGTGGATGTCGAATGCAATTAACCCAAAGAGCAGCCAACTCTTTACTTTCTCCTTTTATCTGTCTTCACAGGGAGATTTTTGCAGTCCGCCTCATGCAAGCTGTCACCCTCCTATATGCTCCTCTGTCCTCAGTTACGGGAAGATTTGATCACGACTTGGTCTGGTTAAAAAAGAGTCAGCGCTGTAGCCTTTGAATACTATTAAATCAAGTTGGACTGAGTAACCTTTAAAAGGTAGGATGGCAGTATGTGAGAATAAGGAGTGAACAGCTTCAACAAAAAGGTGCAACAGAAAGGACTCGGGGCGTTCAAAATCCCCTTAGACTCCCACATGAACCCTGACAGTTCACACAAACAAAGGGCATTCCAACTTTGGGTTGGTAAATTCAACTTGACTGTGTCTGCTGTGGTAGATAACAAAAGCAAACATCAGGGTATACAATGGCCCAGTTTTTTTTTTCCAGAAGCATCCCAGAAGCATCCATGGTAACCCAAGCTGCACATTTGTTAACTGCGTGAGTGGTCAGCAAGGGGAAAGGAAAGAAGAAAAAAGTGGGCCAAAAGGAAATAAAAAAAGGAAAAAAACAGCTGAAGACACAAGGCAACCAAGATATGGGTTTGTTGGAAGCATTTGGCTAAGGGTATGACTATCAAAGGTGCTAGACACCAATTTAAAAAGTCAGCTTTCAGTATTTCCCAATATTTAGTGCTAGAATCTTGGGCTGTATTCAACCCAAGAACACTTGATCGACTGAAATAACACTCCCACTTTGACCTAATGACTGCATGTTAACTACTTGATTAGCATTATGAATGTTATGATGTTAACTTGAATATAACAGCAAAATGACATACACAACAACATGAACATATGTAATTTAGAGCTGTCAAAAGATGACAATTTTAAAGGATAATCAGCACAAGTTCTTAATCGTAAAGGCATTTGATCTCTTGGGGGCCCGAAAATGCACATTTTTGAAAATGAGCCTTACCCAGAGTGAACAAATCTGAAAACACTGGCCTTGTTTTTATGTGTGCACAACAAATACAGATATTTTCAGAAACAATGACACCATAGCCCCACCTCTCCCTTGAGCTGCACGTGGGCATGCAAAAACAGTGTCATGTTTGTGCTGTAGAAGCCACCGGGCTTGTTATGGCTTTCAAAGTAAACTCTTCTGATCTTCTACTACACCACTTTACAGGCCTGGCATATATATGTACCATTGTAGTTTCAGTGTTTTCATGTGGACAGACACATTTCTTGAAACAATATCATCTTTACAGGGAACGATTTAAAAATTAAATGTTTTCTTACAGTGATAAGAGGCAGCTTCAATTGTTATTTAGTCAAATACACTTTTTGATCTGCTGTTCATTCAAAAGTGTACAAAAGTACATTATTCAGAGATAACCTATGGTCACCTGCTGATGTGAATTTACACTTTTCAGGAGTTCACATGTTGATTCCTCTGTTAGTAACTTTTTTTTTCTTTTTTTTTTTCTAAATTGGTATTTGTTGTAGTCATAACCTGGCTCAGGGCCATGACAAATATGGGAAGAACACATAGATTTGCAGTAAATTATTTTATTTATTGTCAAACAAATTAAACAACAGAAGCTATAACTGCAGAAATGGAGTGTGTTCAGTCAGTTAAACCAGTAATGTAAATGTGGGGGTGTGTTATAATGAAGTGTGGGGTGTTGTCAAGCAGAACAAACGAAGAAAAATGATGCATGTGATGGCTGAGGTGAGTCCAGGTAGAATGAGAGAGAGAGAGAGAGAGAGAGAGAGAGCAGCAGAGAGGTTGGATTTTTACACCCAACAGGCACCGGGCCTGTGATCCAAATCACAGCAGCTCACTCAGGCAACTCTAAAGAGTGATAGGAGATGTTAGCCAGGTCTGTGCACCAGAAACAAAGGCAGGGACCGTCACAGTTATAGTTTGATTGTTTAATTCATACTGGCTTAAGCAAAGGATATTTGACTTCTTGTCTAATAAACCTGCTTTTATTCTGAAGGGGGACACAATAGTAAGAAGTAAGCACTTTGTTTGTGGCATGTAGAACCCCACAAACTCCTGTCCTAGCCATGTCACACAGAGAATACACACAGAAACCGCTATGAAGATCTGTAAAATAGAAGGCTCCTGTCTTCATATATTTGTGCCATCTTTGCCATTAAAGCTGCACCACTTCCTGTTTTCCTAAAGTCTGAACTTGGCTGAGGGATGTAAACATGTGTGCGTCATGATTGAAAAAAAAAAAAAAAAAAAAAAAAAAAAAAAAAAAAAAAAAATATATATATATATATATATATATATATATATATATATATATATATATATATATATATATATATATATATATGTATATACATTTTTTAAAATTTGTCAAAATTTGACCTAAATAATTTAGTTAATTAGAAATCAGCCTCAAAAGTACCCCATCAGCTCTGCTTTTCATTTGCTGTCAATGTAAATACAATTTTATTGTAATATTTATAATTGGATAATTGGTTACGCAAGCATTTACCTTTCAGGAACACATTTGTTCTCACTGTTTTTTTTTTTTTTTTTTTTTTAATGTCAGAGTGAATGTAATTCCTGCATGTAATTGCATAAATGAAAGATGGTGTCAATAACATTAAAATGTAATTTGGCCCTAAATAGAGAGCAAACATTGTTCTCTTAGTACTTTACAAGATGGGACATTACTGACTTATTCTGAAAGTTCACTTTACCGACAATTGAACGGTTGAAGGTTTGTGTCCCAGGTTACTTCCTCTGGTGCATCATTGGTGCATAAATGGTTACTAACAAACATGGATCTGTTAGATGATCTTGGACAACTTGCATAGAAACCTCAGCCATCAGTAAGGGAATGTGAGAGTGAACGGGTGTGGGTAGGTGTGTCCTTTGTTCACAATGACTGGATAGTGCTTGCCTCTGCTTGGTAATGTCTTCCTTATAGGCATAAATTTGTTTCTCTCTTTTTTGTCAGGGCTATTAAAAATCCCCCTCATAAAAAATGTAAAGTGTTTCACAAGAGAACAATCCATTGAGAGCAGATATTTAAAGTCAAAGATGATACTTTTTGATATTTAATATTCCAAAAGAGTAAGAATCTGATTCACTCTGGACTATCAGGACCCCTACTGTATAGAGAAGGGATGGCAAAGGCGAGTTTTGTTATCATCTGAAAGCCTGGTGTTAGGGCTTGATTCAAAATGTTTTTGATGTGTGCAATTTATAACTATTCAGTTTATATTTACTTTGCTTACTATTGGCTAGAACAGATGCATGTCCGATTAAGTTTATTGCTCTGATGGAAAACTGTCACTCACCATTTTAGATAGAGTAGGTGTTCAATGGTGGTGGGTGGCCAAAGGATAAAACTGTCAGGGGGTGGTGGGTGGCTAATTCATACACTACAGACTTATTTATCAATATTTATATTTTTACAAAAGAATGCTGTTTACATTTGATGACCTCCCTTTGGTTTAAGAGATTAAGCACATTCAGTCTTTGTGCAGGGAGTTCCCTGTGAGCATAGTTCGCAGACAGAAGTGTTTTATTTTACTTAATTGCCAGCACTTCTGCAGCTCAATCATGCATGGGTATTCATGCATAAATATTAAATATTAGATAAGAGCCTTTTCACAATACTTGGGTAGACTGCAGTGCACAGAAAAGATTAACATCTATAACCCAACATATCAAAAATATTTTTAGAAATGCTACTTGGAAGACTATCTGGCAAAATGTTATGAGATAATTCATTAAACTCTTACAAAAACATTCAAAAAAATCTACTATTTTGTACTTTAATGACACTCGAGTTTTCTTTGAATAACAAAA
This sequence comes from Cetoscarus ocellatus, assembly GCA_037902135.1. Classification (NCBI taxonomy): domain Eukaryota; kingdom Metazoa; phylum Chordata; class Actinopteri; order Labriformes; family Labridae; genus Cetoscarus; species Cetoscarus ocellatus. Next base: position 1,230,006 of record JBAMNC010000677.1, on the reverse strand, counting down.
AAAAAAACAAGGATAAACAAGTGATATAATATTCAGGTTACAGAGACACTAATGGTCTTGACTTTAAACTGTGTGTTATATTTGTATCTGTCATTTATTCACTAATATACCTGAAGGTGCTATGCTAATGCTGTTGTTGCTTCAAACCCATTAGCCCGTGAATAGTTTCAGTTCAGTCATTTAGGTAAATGTCAAAGATCTGTTGTTATTTCAAGACTGCTCTCAGAATGCACGCATTTGGGTAAGAACACCAGCGGCTTCCTCCTCGAGCTCTGACATTCGTGTGATTGAGTGCGTCACAGCTCTATGCATGGTTCTGAATGGATGCAGTGCCATTTACTAACTCAATGATCTTTCATGGTGTGTGCATAGTGGATCTTTGTTGGGACAAATGCCACTGCTTTTCTGAAATATGTAGTTTTTTCATGTAGTGGACTGAATGTGTCTTGAGGATACTTTATTTTCCCCCCTCAAAACCAATCATGTGGGAAGCAGTGACTGAAAACAAGCCAGTGGTGAATGGACCACATTTGCATTTGTGATTTTTTTACTTTAATGGACAAGACATTACAGTGTTTAGTGTTTCATGTGTTTTACACAAGTGTAATAAGTCGTTTCAGTCATAGGTCATAAGTCATTCTATCATTCAACCAATGGAAATTAAACAAATTAGTACCAAACCAAGGAGGTTGAAGAAGTTCTTTGTCAGTCTGTGAAAACAATTACTCAAAACAAACGAGTTTGTATGAAATTTTCAGTAAATATTGGTCATGGCCCAAAGTGACTCAGTATATTTTTTAACATTGTGGGAGATGGTAATTTTCCACATTTTTGCTAATAACTCAATACATTCCTGACAGATTTTCACGACATTTTAAGGGAAAGTTGGTCATTGCCCAAAGAAGTGACTACATTTTGGTAGTGATCTGAATTCAGATGCAGATCCAGAATTTTTTTAATGATTGGCATGTGGCCCATGCTTGACGCAATCCTTACTATGCTGATTCAAGATCTTACTGCAAAAAAAAGTCATGCAAAGCTTTACAGGGTTTTAAAGCGGCCTTCTCTGCACTTCATAGCCAAACTCCGTCCAGACACTCCAGATGAAGAGCCAAGATTCTGTCTCTTTCTCTGCCACAATGGGATTCTCAATTCATCTGTGGAAAATTGGCAGATTTTCACTTGGTGAGAGTTTTGAAGTCCTATTTCCTCGCTGGCATGCATCGAAAAACGAAGTGCTGGGTCTTCAGAAATTCACCCAGATGTCTCATAAAAGACCAAATCTTAATGGAATTATGAATGATAAGGAGGCAGCAATTCAACACAACATACAATGCACTCTACTGTCTGGCTTAGTAATTGATTGTGATTGGCTTCAGGGTGTCAGCTAATTCCTGCATTAAACACCTTTTAAGAGGTTAAAGAGAAGATGTTTAATTCTGAGTATAACTTAGAGACTATTAAAGCTTAAAAATAAACCCTCTACACTATCTTTTACTTTCAAGAAATAACAAGAGCAATTAATATTTCCCCTACATCTGTAATTCCTTGCAGATTATTTACAATTAATGATCATAAAATACTTAATTGTACATTTCCTATTAAAGTTCAAGACCTTTCAAAACACATTCAGATGATTTAGCTTATGTACTCTTTTTGATCATTTGTATTGTCTCATAAACTGAAAATAATACAATTCAGTTAGTAGACCGTCTTTGGAGACATTTATGTTACAAAAACAGAATTTTGGTACTCACAGGGTTAAGACAGTATTAGAGAATGACAAATATGCAAAACTAAGTGTTTGTACTGAAATAAACTCTTTACAAAATGCTAAAATGATGCTTACTCAGACTCTCATGCTAATTTTCATGTTTCCAATTGGGTCTTGAATGCTTAAGTTTGGGAAGGCTGTAAAAAAAACATTAATTTACAACCAGGGGTCCAGGACCCTCTTGGAGATCTAATTGGGTTTGTGGTCAAAAGAAGTAAACATATACATTTTGGGGGGAATTGATCAAATAAACAATTAAAATTCATCCTAATATTTGACTGCAGAGTATCACTTTTATGCATGTGACTTGGGGGCTGGGGTCTCAGCCACTTATAGTAGCAAATAGGGAGGGGGGCAAAGGAAATCAAAAGGATGGAAAGAGCTGTGATTGTTTTTTTGTTGTTGCATAAATTAACATTTTGTGGTGTTTTACAGGTCTTATGTCCTGGTGTGTTTGACCGTTAAAACTACCTTCAAACACTTTTGTTTTTACCAACTTTTGCTGACATAGAGGGAAGCATAAAGTTAGCTAATTCAGGCCACGTCAGTTGGACAACACTCATGTTCATTGGGTACGTTAAAGGATTTTATGCAATTTCCACTGTTTGATCCAACACGCTCTAAACGCCACCAAGAGTTGATCACTGCTTACCCCCGTTCCCCTCACTTACAGCTGCATTCAGCTCTGTCGGCTTCAGCTGCTTCCTCCTCAGGACTGGACTCCTTTTGTACAACTTGAGGTGTCCTTTTGAGGACAGGTGGTGAAATGGCATGTACTAAGGCCACTTAATATGCCATTTGCACATCGTTGAGCAGTGCCAAGCTACGTGAAGCCAAAGTTCCCCTAAGTTGAACATGCTTCTGATGTGTTTTATCTTCATTGGTGAGAGTTTAAAATCCATCTACAGTTAGTCAAGGGGCTGTTTGGAGATGTAATTCACCTCCAGTGCAACCTTTGGAATGTACTTTCACCAAAATTTTAATGATTTCTCAGCATTGGTCTATGTCATCTGATATTCATTGATGTGTGAATATGACTTAACATCATGTCTTGGGTGTCTATTGAGCAAGGATTTGATTTAACTTGAATAGAAAAATAAAAATAGTTGCCTCTGTAACATTAGATAATGCTTTTTAACTCTCCCTTTTGGAAATGCTTGGATCTGAAAGGGTTGAAAGGCAACAAAAAGCTATGATAATGAGCTCTGCACTGATTTGATGCTTAAACAAATGTCTAATGGGAGAGGGTTGTCGTGGCGCTTTCCTGTGACAAGCAGAAAACATACATGTAGGTGGAGGCTGTATAGCTATTACATAATAAACCCCAGGAAGTGAAAAACAGAGCTATTTTCCCATGAACTGAGAGTTTAGTAAAAGATGTCATGTTCTTCTGCCCTCCAAGCCCCTTCTAACAAGACCACAAGCAAGGGAAAAGGGACCTATAAAGGACTTTTATAAACAAAGACAAAAAGCATTGGTCAAACCCTGACAAATGTCATGACTGCTTTCTAGAAACTGTGGAGTAAAATGATTATGCACCTACGGTCATCCATGGTACTATTATATCAATGACTGAAAATAGAGATCTTTTTGGTCAAAATTCTAATTTGGTTATTATCTGGAATCCTTAATACAAGTAATATGTCAGTGATTTTAGTAAGATTAAACATCGTAAACTGCAAACATTTATAAAATGAGGCTGTCCTGTTACTAATTGTTGTACATCTATGCTGGAAGTGTGGGAATGTGATGATTCTGTTTTACTGTGACATGCACTGTGGCATTGGACTATGTGCCCACTGTCCAAACATCATCAGTCAGTGGGAGATAATGTGCAGCAAGCTTCGCACAGACGTATACAGCTGACAATAATTTCTAATAGAGAGCTTCAAAGGTCACCCAAGGATAAAGAAAATCACATACCTGCTAAGACATCATTTATTCTTTAATCATTATTATGACATCCCTTTTCAGTCAAAGCATACACAGCGATATGCACATTAAACACATGATATACGAAGAAAAAACACCAAATGAATATTTGACCAGGTAAATATATGCATTGGCCTTTTCACTGTTCTTTCACAGAACCATAAGACTTGTCATTGGCTTACCATCAGTGGTTGTTATTTTTTTCAATACAGCATTTGAAGTACGAATTCACTGAAGACAGAGCTGCTACTCAATTCAACCTTTACAGGAGTCGTCTTGACTGCATTTTTTTTCCAGTGGCAGATGAGAAGGTCAATAAAATTAGTCTTTCTGGGCTTGAAGAAAATTGTATAGCTGACATATTAACTAACCACATCATGAACAGGACACGGTCACGATAATAAAAAAATGGGGAACCAGAATGAATCATACCATAATATCCCCGCTGAAGCTTCAACGACTTGTCAGTGACCTTTCCCTGTGGTTGTTTGCTCCGGTAAGGTTATGTTGCATTGAGGTGTGACAAATTATGATCTTATGCTTTTCAACAGCAGTCCATCAGCAGGAGACTTCAGTGGAGAGAGGATCCAGAGTGTCTGCTGCCAATCAACAGAGATGAAGCTGACAGAAGATAATGTTTTTTGATTTTTTTTTTTAATGAAGGACATATGTGTAAATTTTGAATGGCTTTGTTTGTGTTGTTGTAAAGTGAAGCTCACCAAGGTGTGAATACCATCGCAGTTCCACAAATGTCCACTTGAGGCTTGATCTAGAAGATCAAGAACTTCCAATTACACCCATGAAAATAAATGGTCATTTTAAAAGTTAAAATAAGCATTGTCCCAGTGAGATCTAAAAAGTGGTTTAGATCTAAGGGCACTTTTCTGACAGGGTCAAACACGTTGTTCAAAAGTGTATGGTGCACAGCTGATAGATGACTCTATTAGCCGGAGGCGATAAGACCCACCTCAGCTTCACCTGTTTTCCCATCACTATATTGACTAAAAATTAGTTTGGGTTAGCTTTTCCAATATGACAACCACCACTCTTGTGCCTCAAGACATGGCTTAAAAAAACAATGGATTACATCCCCTAAAGTAACCCCATCATGTACACAGCCAGTGGTACGAATCTTAGGGCAGCTTAGTGTATACTGGGTCCAGACCTTGTATGAGTCAAACATGAAATTCTTTGGGGCATGGACTGAAGGCTTTCATAAGGTATAGAAACATATTACATCAATGTTTAAGAAGACACAGAGTGATCAATCTTTCATAGTATTTTAACAACATTGTTTAGAGGATTTGAATAAGCAATCAGGAGGCTCTTACCTTAATACCAGACTTTGAGAGCTCCAAATTGCTGTGAAGAAAATACAAATATGTCAATATGCTTCAAAATCTAAATTAAAAAAAAACTAGCAAGATTCTAAAAGTTGCATTCCCTCAGTGCTCTATTGAAGCCCATTCCCTACCCTTGAGATGCCTTCAAAGCTGTACCCCCCACAGGCACAAGGCTTGTAAGTTGGCTGCTACCAGATAATCTAGTTGTGGTATTTCTTCAGACTTTCCCTGGTAAACTTGGGATGACCCCCTGTGTAATGATACCATTTGGTCAGTGCTAATGCATTCCACAGGACTTGGATGCAGACAGAGAGGTAGTGATTTATTTAGCTGTGACTAGCAGCTAAATAAATAATATGTTGTATCTATACATTAAAGCCAGTAGGCTCCTGCATACTGCTTTCAAGTGTAGTACCCAGGAGGCGGTTTTGAAAACAGTATCTAATTTCTTTCACAAATCTTCATTAAAACGGGAGGGGGCTCTGATCAGGTTGTTTGCAGCCATAGCTGATCAGCAGCACACAAGAAACTTTGGTTAAGAGAAGTAAAAATAAATCACCTCTGGTATCATTACAATTAGGTAAGGGAAATGATAAGACTTTATTGATACCAGTGCCATTATTTATTCTGCACATGGATACGATTCCTCAATGATTCCCTCGTTGATTCCTGTGGATTTTCTGCCTGGACAACAATTGGCTTCCAAAGGTTCTCAGTGCAAACACGTGACACGTCACCTAATATTCAATTCTCTGCCGCGTAGAAAAATGGCTCTGCAAGTTGCTTGTGTTGTGCATTAAGTTCATTGTTGTCTCAGATTAAGCCACAATTTTGCCTACTTCTGTTTCTGTCCACCATGATCACATTTTGACTTCTTTATCATTTCTGTTGTCTGCCTCTGAAAAGAGTGTGACATACTTGATCTACAAGTTGATTGATTGATATTGATTCCTTGAGGGAGATGTTATTGATTCCCAAGTAGAATTAGTTTTTGGTTCCCATTACAATGATGTAAAATTATTAAAACGATTCTTATACAGTTGTGTTTTTTTTTCCTCTTCTCTTCCTTCTTCTAATGCCCCATTTACACAACAACACCAGAAACACCAGAAACTGAAAGGTTTTTCCTTTGCATTTTGCTCCACGTTCACATGGAGACAACGTGAAAACAATGCGTTTTCACACGGATCCACAAGAATGACTGAAAATGCTGTAGCATGCATGCTAGGCCAGTAGATAGGGATGTAGATTTGTAGTGAAACAGCGGTGTTACTACATGCGTATGCTTTCCGGTCAGAACAAACTTTTCACAAACAACAATGGACACACCAAGATGCAGGAGATTCTTGTCTGGACAACAAATCTGTCTGGATATTTTTGTCTGGATAACAAACCGAGCACAGTAAGCAGCACACTTGTTGCTCGGTAGATGGCCAAAGCTGGTGTTGTTGTTGTTGTTGTTCCTAGGTGCGCACGCAACCTTCATCTGAAAGGGTACTGCACATGCGCCACGCATCATCGTTTCCCTGAAAACGCTGATTCCTGTTTACACGTAGACTGATACCAAAACGTTTTCAAACTTTTCACTCTGGACCCTGGTTTCGAAAGTTTGCGGATTCAGGCACTCCGGGCACTGTTCTTATGTAAACAGAGGGCGCAAACGCAACGGAAACTCTCCATTTTCAACCATTTTCGTTGTCGTGTAATTGGAGCCTAAATCTGCCACTTTTCTGTTCTCCTTATCTTTTCCACTTGTTCTGTCTCTGGTTTCAATGTACTTTTACAATATTCCATGAAGATAAACTGAAGATTTTCTTCCATAAAATGCAATATGACTTATGTTTCTGCCATTGTACAAGCTGTTAACAGAATGGTTGCTCCCTGTGTGACTAACCCTTAATTGTCACTTCCTCCTCAAATCATATTGCAATCATAAATCATGTTTGTTAAGTGATCTGTGTTTTTGCAGGGGAACTGAAATTAAGAGAAGATAATGACTGAATGACATTAGCACCCTTGACTTTTCCCTTCACCTCCCATATACCTTGTCATATTTTCTCTCATGTCATTTAAACCCCAACAGCCATGACTAAAAAATAAGGGTTATTAACAGTGCACTGGTCATAATAGGTTTCAGTATTAAATCATTGTGTGGAAGCAGTGTGGTGTGTTGCCATGGTAGCTGACAGTCAACACATCAGCAATTCCCAGTAATCTGAGTTGCAGGAAATGTTGACGCACAAAGCCAAAGGCTGCTGTACCTGCTGTTTTTGTCACCCATGCGAGAATGCTTCACCTGTACTACTGATTCATGGAAAGAAAGGAGCTTTTAACCTTCACACTTAAATGTCGTGTGAGATTCGTGGAGGTTACATCACAGTCATTAGTCATTTGCCCAACCGTCATTGAAATATTTAAAATGTTTGAATAGATGTTATGTTGAAGCCTTTTTCTCAGAACCAAAACAACCTGTTACACAACAAGCCACAACTTAAGTTTTTTAAACAGGTATCTCTGCTGGATGAAATAATTTGTCACATAATAAATATATTGAAAATAGAAGACATTCTGATTCACCTTACCTTAATTTCTTAACTAGTGTTCCACAAGACCATATGCTAAGACCAATCATAATTAGTCTCTGAGTGAATCATTAATCAACTGGTTGTTTAAATGTGACAGTAGTTTGTGCTGATGACATAGTATTATAGACATATATCAAGAAAAAAGAAGCTGCTGCTAGAAAATCTTTTGCAAGTGTACTTTTGTTTTACTCACCTCAAAAATAATGTTCACATCTAAATACAACAAAATGTTTTGTTTTTCTTTTTCAGCCAGCCAGCATAGGTTTAACCTGACACACCAGACAGACTGTTCAATATATCTATTCAGATGGATTTCAGATCTACCAGTGTGGGTCAAATCGAGGAAAATTGTGGTTTCATAAAATCTTGAAACTGTGAGAATGTAAATGTCATGTGTATATTTTATACGCAAAAGAGGTGACAGAGTTCAAGGGCACCTCAACACTGTCACGAAAACTGTGTTCCCGAAACAGTTGCCCTGGTTCCCACAGTGTAGTGTATTGCTCAAATCTGAGGTACAAATTAAAGGCAACACAAATATACAAAATATAATTTACCAAATCTTGTTTTTTTGCAGTGACAAGTTGACATGATTATTGGCTCTCTGCAAACCTTGCAGTGTAGATGGATTAGCCTGATTAAATATCTGTAATCAGGCAGATCCATCTTGCCAAGCTCCAATCTACAGTGACATGAGCGGCACAAAGTGGGACGACCCGATCAGCATCCTTTAGAGCAGGAAGAGGTGGGAGCTAGGAATGAGAGACAACAGCAGGTGACTGCTCGTACGGAGATTAGCACAGATGCTAACAGCTCTTGTAGAAGTTTTGTCAAATCAATTTTTTTATTAACAGCACTACAAACTTTTCAAAGAAAGGCTATTTGCTCCCCTTCTGACATGTTTTGACAAGAGTTTGTTTTATGAAATGGCCTACTTTCTGTCCTTTACATCGCAGCAGTAGCACCTGCCTACTGCATTATATGATTGGCCCCTTAATGAATGTGATTGATTGAACGATTGTCACGACACTGGCCATATGCTATTAACCCTTACATACTGTTCACATTCTGTACCTTCACAGTATGGTCTGGGTCAAATTTGACCCGGACCAAAAATTCCCATGTAGCAGGAATTTCCGCCAAATTTTTCACTACAAACCCATTCAGAATATTTAAATAGCCTTTGCCACTGAAAAAAAAGAATGATTGATCCTTCAAAGAGTGAGGAAAGTGTATTTTTAAAGATTCACACCACTTGTTTTTGGTGAAAAATATCTATTACACAGTATAATGTCATGAAATATATGTAAGAAACTAAAAATATAAAAGCCATAATGATTTTATAATAAATGTTATTGACCTTCAAAATTACATGAACATTCTAGAACTTTTGGACTTCATAATTATATATGAATATTATATATATATATATATATATATATATATATATATATATATATATATATATATATGTATATATATATATATATATTTACATATATATACACACACACTCACACACATATATACATACATATATGTATATATGTGTGTGTGTATATATATGTGTTTGTATATATATATATATATAGTTATATATATATCTCTATATATATATATCTATCTCTCTCTCTATATATATATATATATAAATATATATATATATATATATAGTTATAGTTATATATAGTTATAGTTATATATATATATATATATAAATATATATATATATATATATAGTTATAGTTATATATAGTTATATATATATATAATATATAACCTTGGTATTATATTAAATATATAATATAAAGGTTATATGTGGAATATAATTTTTCTCTTACAGCATAATGCTTAAAAAACTGGGTTGGATTATAGTACAAGAACAATAAAACAAACAAATCTAAAAAAATACCTTGCTTCAACTTGTCTCCTCCATCTGATAGAGTATGATGTTGCACAAGCCAAAAAGGCCACAGCATGACAAATCTCCTTCTCCCACTGCTTCTTGAAACATCTTGTTCCCCTTCTGCCACCACCCCATACATACAGATACTCTAAATGCAAACAGTTAATGGACAATAAGCAGTTATCAGCAGAAAATATATATTACTGTAATACTACTGACACCTTTCAGGCAATTTGTTCCATTGTTATTTTTCAAGATTTTTAGACCACCTGGCTTTACCCCCACTGTGCATCAACAATTCACATTGTCTACAAAGAAGAGACAACAGTGATGTGTTTTACAAATGTGCAGTTAAGATGAGAGGCCTTTGGTGGCCACTAGAGAGTCAAAAAACAAATCTTACATAATGCTACGATACATATAGTCTCCAGTGTGTAACACAGCATAAAAATGGCTTCTACGAAACAAAAATGTAAGTGAAGCTGTCAGATCTGGTCGCCTTAAGAAGAATCACAAATAGAAAAACAAGTGCAGACCACACTAAAAGCAGTTAGACAGCATGTGGATCAGCTTATTACATGGAGGCTCAGAAGAAGAAAAATAACCTCTGCCCAGCTAGATAATCTGTTGATTTTTCCAAGGACCATAACCACAGTTTGTTTTGGAAACATGAGGAGACTTGTATGAACACAGAGTACACACACCAAAGATGTCTGCTGGTGGAGACATAGTGGGTTCTAATCATAAATGGCAGAAACCCCAATGGAAACTGGAGGACATGAGGACATCCAGGTCACCTGTTGATGCAGACATAAACATTTTGGGTTTGTGTTGTCAAATTCGGTGAAATATAAGCATGACTTGGTAAAAACACTGCAGGGTATTTCAGAATGTTTCAGGATCAGATGAAACCAGCGGCTGATGTGTGCGAATCTGCTGTCTATAGCGCTCATCCAGCAAGATCCTCCTTACTGTAATGAATATTTATACTTTAACAGACCCAAACCAACCTTTGTTAAACTCAAAAGACAAATCAAAAGGGCCAAATGAAAGTTTATCTTCAAAGTAAGTATTCAGCTGACACTAAGGGCTCTAATTTCGTAGACCAGGCGCAGGCGGGGCGCACCTGCCCTGCGCTGCGCCTGCGCCCCGCCAACAGGGTGTGTCCAGGGCATTTTGCAAGTTTCGTGCTTGGCGCAGTCTGGCGCAGGCAGGTACACCCACGCCTCCGTCTCTCCTACCAGCGCATGTAGCAGAGAGGGAGGAGATAAGACTTGAGTGGGTTTAACACAGCCGAGTGTGATCTTCACCAATCGAATGAACGCCTCTCCTCGCCTTTAAATGCGCCGCAGGCGAGGCGCAGTGACAATTTCACCTCAGTGGCGATGAAGGTCAGAGCTGCTGTCACTTTTACAGCAACTGGGAGAGTGCAGGAGCCACCGGGCCGCGCATCAGAGCCACGATGCGCGTCACCGTGTGGACCATCTCACGGGACAGATGTAATCTGTTCCTGTGTCATAATAGGAGTACAAAATTAAGTGATAATTACATTTAAACACAGCAGCAGGCTAATCCATTCATCATGCTTGTGATCCACCTGCATTACTGCTCTGAAGCTCTGAAGCTCTGAAGCCAAATAGCAGAACCTTTGCTGAAATTATATCTCCTCCTCATCCTCCTTGCAATAATGTACTCCATCTTTTTAGATCATGTTAAGAAAATAGATTAAAACAGAGAAATATGGGCAATCACAGGTAAATCCTTAAGAAAGCGGGTGAGTAACATTTATTCAGTGAGCGTCTCTTTTCTTTTGAATTTCATGAGATGAGAGAAGCCGGATACTCAGTATCAGATGATGTGGCTGTTTGTGGTTGGCTTAAGAGATATGAACTCGTTAGTTATGACAAACGTCTCTGATCTGACATCAGATGTGACAGGACAATTAATATAGATACAAATGTATGTGCTGGTTCAGATAGTTACATCAAATAGTGGTTGTTGTGATTGTTTATTGCATTGAAATGTGCCTGACACTCTGGATACCTGCCTGTGAGGTTTTGGTGACGTGTGCGCACTGTGCGTCTGTCAGCCAAATTACCACTGCCCCGAGTGCGCCGAGAATAGACCAGGTTGGAGCTGGCGGGCTTTCAGCGCACCTTCCGCGCGTTTTTTTGGCACCAAATTGTCACTGCGCCAAGCTGACTCTGTGGACACCTCCCCCTGGTGCGCCGTCACACCCATCTCGGCGCAGCCGGTCTACCAAATTGCCAAATTGGCTGCGCACGGCGGTGCGCCGGATGAAATTACCACTGCGCGGGGTGCGCCAGGCTGCGCCACCCTGAGTTGCGCCAGGAAATTAGAGCCCTAATTGTTTATGGATAAAGACACAGTCATGTTTTTACCTCCACCAAGGTGGTTATGTTTTTCATTGTCTGTTTGGTTGTTTGTTTGTCTTTTTGTCCGTTTGTCCATTTGTCTGTTAACAAGATTACACAAAAACTACTGGATGGATTTACATGAAAATTTTACCGGAGGTGTGGTTTGGTCCAAGGAAGAAGCCAATACATTTTGGTGCTCATTCGATCCAGATTGACATCACAAAAAAACATTTAAGTTTGTAATGGCAAATCCCATTCATTTAGAGCATTATGGGAATTGCAGTTTATCTGCAAACTGACATCTAGTTTTTCAAGCCTATGTCACTACATTTCCCAGCTTCCTTTGCAATGCCAGCGGAGTAGTTCTCAATGCCGCTCCGTCTGCTGTCCCTCTGTCTCCAGCGTTAACCCACCCACAGCACCATCCGATTGGTTACACGCAGAGTCAGGGCACGGCCAACAGCCAATCAGCACTGAAAGCTGTGCATGCACAATTCTGCTCACATACATAGCAGAGAGGAACAAACGTTTTGCCGATGGTGAAAGCCCGGTGCTGTTCCTGGAGCCTTGGTTTCTAAGATAAATTAAGTCAGCAGACTCTCCTGAAATTGTAATAAACATCCCAGTCCTCTACAAATCACAGCTACTAGTAATATCACTGTGAGCCCATTAACGTTATAGAAACATATGCAGCAGCTCTGCTCACTCGCAGTCCCGCCATCCGTGCCTCTCGATCACTCAAAACAAGGTTGCTGATAATGTCAATATGGAAATAGTCCATCAATGCAGAAGTCTGTGTGTGTGGGTGTAAAAACCTAACCCTCAAATTCCACATTGAGCGAACACGCTGCGCACCGAAGCGTTGTGGTTTTGCTCCGACTGACAGGCTAGCGACATCACCCACTGGAACCAACACCAACATCTGTACAAAAAGCAGCAAAATGGTTCAGTCAACAAGTTACAAAACCCACTACTAATTAGGTCACTCTGGTCACAAATAAATATGGGACTATAATGTTTGGTGGAAATCACAATTTATGGGTGGAACTGAGCTGCTTGGCGGAGGTCTGCGCTCTCAGAGTGCTTTTCTAGTTGATGATAAGTTTACTTGGCAACTGCTAGCATTGGTGTTAGCTTTCAAAGTACTTCTGTTGCAAATGACAGTTTAAGCTTCATAAAATGACTCACAGATAATTAAAGCTGACATTTAAAGGCATTTAGAATAGTCCAAGGCACAGCAGTAGATACTTATGATCAGATATGTCGGTAAGAGTCCACCACGGGGGGACATTTATATGTATTTAGCGTACCACTATTTTGATGCTCAGCTAAAATGTGCAGGAGTGTGATGTCACAAGCAACATCAGAAGTGTCATTTGAAGTGCTGCCTGTGCAGATGCAGAGGGTTCAGCATAAAGTGATAGAATGACAATCAGCTTGTATTGTTTAATGCTAGTAATTGATTAAAATGATTAGACAGGAGTCCTAAGTCTGGAATTGGAGGTTGTTGAGGGCATATTCCACCTAGGTCTGAGGTCACACCTGAGAACCTTTGACACACACATTATGGACAAAAACATTCACTGAATAAGGTCAGATGAGGCCATCCTGGGAGTTTACTCTTGCCTGCTTATTGATTACGAGGTTTTCATCCTAAAACACTCTCTCAGCTGTTTCTGGTCTGGCTCCACCAGCAGCGAGCCTTTGCCTTTCAAATTCACTGAATTGGTCTCTTGTTAGTTTGGAGTCTGTATAAAACTCATGCAAAAGCAATAAATAGCCAAGGGGCAGGAATTCAGCTGCACAAACTGGCCAACTTCACAAGCCTCCAACTCCCCAGCCCCCCTCCAAAAATCATTAAAGAGAGCAGCATTCAAGCTACAGTTTTTTGTACTAGGAGGCACTGTCTTCAAAGAGAAGATATTAAGAGAGCTGCTTTTTCAACTGAGCTTGAACTTAGTTACCCAGTTTTTAATTTCAGATTTGCTTTGGTGATCTGATGTGACAACCCCTGCTTTGAGGATGTGTGTGTGTGTGTGTGTTTTTCTATTAATGTTATACAGTGGTGTTGCCTTACTTTACATGAGATTTCTGGTTTTCCACAGGCATAAGTCTTGCTGTTTTTTGCCCTCTATTTCTTGATTTCTGAAGTTCTTACAGAGGGGAATATCTGCTGTGCTCTATCCTCAACCTTTTAGTTTCCACACCAGTTAAAGAAAAATGAAATAACTCTTTTTTTCTGTTAGAGAAGCTGATCCTTTGGACCGTCAATTCCTGGAAAATGGATTTAGACTTTTATTCTACAGTTTCCTAAATGCAGGATGAAGTGTAGAGGGAGGGAGGCCAGCACCTTTCATCTACATGTCCTATTATCAGTCCATGTGGGGATCAGCGGATGTTCATTTCCCCACAGCATGTTGTTAACCCAGAACACCCAGGCATTTAGCATGAGTCAGAGATTCAAGGAAAAAGTGTTTGAATTAATGAGGAGAGCCTGACTGCAGTACAAAAAATGTGCCGTCACATGTACAATTATGAAAAAAGTGCAAATTCAGGATCTGTACTACTGAAATGCAATGCATTTTGATGAAAAAGCAACTTTTATATATGCTGTTGTGAAAAAAACTGGTATCAGTCAAAGCTGACCAACAACAAAAAGAATAATTATGAAAATAAATTAAAGATAACAAATAGTCATTTGTTTTAGTTTTTCCATGGCCCTGTCCCAATACCCGCACCTGTGCCCTTGCACTCCAATTGCGTGCTCCCACTAAGAGGCACAAGACCATTGGTTGCGCGAATGTCGTCCTAGGGAACATTTTTGCACCTTAATGGACTCTCAAACGTACTTCAGACTGCACTTCCCTAAGGATTATTACCCAGAATCCCCTGTAGTGTTGCAGTGATCTAGCAGATGACCAATGGGGGGAGCAGAACAGTTGTTTCCCTGGAGGTCTGCCTGACAGGAAAGTCAAACGAAGGCGAAAAAGCAATATGATAGAGGTGAAATTTCTTTAAAAATTAAGTGGAAGGTTAATTAACAACAAATTCATATTTAAGGCCCCGGGGAACACAAATTAAAAACAACTTTCCACATTTGATATCTATGATTATGTATACATACATACTATTTACTATCTGGAAATCTTAGGACTGACCTTCACCGGGTTTTCAAATTATCAGCAGCTAATTTTTGAGGGTATCCAGAAAACTGGATGTAAAGTGGGTGGGCTTGTACAATCATTGATGATGATGAAAAATAAACACCTGCCCACATTTAACGACAACAAAACGTCTGTACTCCCGCCCAGTTGGCCTCTTCATCTATGAAGGTTGAGGTTGAGGATAAAATAATGGACACAACCACACTGTTCTGAGAAATCATCTTAACTGTAAAATAAGCTGTTTTAAAGGAGGATATACTAATACTCAGAGATATGTTTTCTCTCTCAAATTTTAAATAATGCTTAATGACGCATTGAATTTTGACACTGTATTAAAATTATTAAAAATTCAAGTTTTGTTCCCAGGACCTTTAAGACACAGACATACAACAAACTATGGGTTAAAAGGAAACTATCACTTAAGGGAGTGATTTGTTAAAGAAAGCAGAGGGGGGAGTAGTTGGGATGCTCCCTCTTTCTTGACTTGTGCCAGTACTGTGCCTGTTTCTGCTCACTGCTTATTATCATCAACCCACAGATGTTTCTTGCTTTCTTTTACAAACTTCTTACGTTTTAGTGCATCCCCATGATGTAAACATGCACCTCAGAGAGAAAGAGAGAGAGGGAGTGAGAGAGCACTGGTTATGACGCAGAGAAAGTAACTTTTTCTTACATGCACCTGTTCTAAAGCACTCACAAAAACAGTGGTCTTTATTAATGATATACATTTTTTAATTAAAATTTGGTTTTAAGGTGTTGTTCCTGTGATAGTCATGGTGCAAAGCTGCCCTTTGTGTCCCTTCTCTTTAAGTCTTGTTCCACAGTGCAGGATTTCAGTTTCAGTTTTTGTAAAAAGCCCTCCTGCTCCCTCATATGTGATAGTTTCACATCTATACAGTAAAGACAGAACAAATGATTATTTAAGACCAAACTATTCTAACTTTAAATCAGTGTATCAAGCAGAGAAGCAACACTTTGATCAAATTTTTTGAATCTGGGCCATAATACAGGCTTTTAAGTGAGTTTATGTGCTTTTTGTTTCCGAATATCAATAAGTAAACCCAGTGAAATTTATTCATGTAGAAATTCATGAGGAACTGATCTTTTTAAGTAATTTGCTACACCAGGAAAACTACAGCACTCTTCCTACTTTGTTAACATGTCAAGGGGTCAATAATAGCCTTTCAAACTGCAAACATATAAACACAAAGAAAAGGAGAGAGACGTTTGCTATGGTTACTGTCACAGCCTGAATGAAGAAAGCAGCAGATTTTACCCTCATTAACAAACAACAACAACAACAGAAGAGCTCAAAACTGAAGGCCGAAATAAACCACAGATTACTGTTTGGAGATACAGATCCTTTCTGTGACGACAGCCTCTCAGATGAACTCTAACACAGGTCACTTTCTACTATAGGTCCATCAGCCCAGCTGAAGAAACACGTGACTGAAAAAACTCAAATTGCTGGAAAATTAGGTATGATTTTACTCAGCAAAGCAGAGGATCTAGTATAAAGAAAGCATGAGAGCTGATCCTTCCTCTGAAGAAAACTTGTAATATACTTAGTCCAGAGTAATCCTTGTTATAATCTGACTGAGCAGGTTACCTGTTGTAAAGCTCTGTCTAGATAACGCATGTTTTAAAACCTCCTCCAGCATCTGCATTCTCCACCAAAAAATGTGCGCCGACGTCAGTGTAGTCATCTTCACGATGCTGACTGTTAGCCTCTGTTCTTCAGACACCCCTCCATGATAAATTTGTGGTTTGTTTCATCAACAGTCAAAGAGAAGACAATATCCTGCTGGGCACTTCAATTCAAACTTCTCCAGGTTTTAAACTTAAGCTTGAGTTATGAATCCACCTCATTTGTTTCACAGGTTAGTGATACAGAGCCTCACAGCTTCTCACAGACTGATCCAGTTTATATTGTCTGCACTGAAACTTCACAGACAGACAGACAACCTGATCCTCTTTTGATGATGACACAATCAGCTCTATAAAATACTCTATGATTTTTTTGTGGGGATGTGGGCTGCAGGTCCCTCTGTCCATCAGCACGCTCTGAGCACGTGCATTACCTTTTCCCCTCAGAAAAGGAAATCTCACAGGTGAGGGCGGGGCCTCCACCCTGTGGGCTTGGAGGCTGCTGCTATAATTGCTGCCATCTGCTGTCAGGCCTGGGAAATTAGAACAATAATCAAGCACAATGCCTGTGAAAGATAATTGTTCTGATTTATGTTAACCCTCTATGGTAGGCATTACGAGGCCAGCTGGGGAAAAAAAATGTTTGAATTGCCGTTATGTGTTGAAATAGACTGAATAAACATAATCTAACAAATTTTTTTTAAGTTTTTAGGTTTGTTGCCTGTGGGCGGCATTGTACCATAGGGGAGCGTAAGTAAAAAATGAATTTTATTTTCCTTTTTATGTGATCATCATTTATTTCATAAACGTGTGTACAATATTTAACAGCTTCATTCAGTCAGAAACATTTCATTTTAAATTTAAAGCATTATAAAAGGAACTTATTCAACAGGTTTCTTGTATGAATGTTGCCTGAAGGCAATTAGAGAATGAAATGCAGTCTCCTGTGGTGATACTGCTCAATGCTTATGGTACTCCCTGAAGGATTTTTTTTTTCTGGAGTGAAGCACAGGTAGGCAACACATTTTGTGCACTGCACTTGACTTTACCCTTGCATCTTGGGCATGTGCACAGGCCCTTTTTCTTCACCCAAACAGGCCAATGGTCAGTGTTGTCCTGACGCACAAATGGTGCTGGCCTACAGAGTAAAGCAATAGCCCAAATTTTACTTCTCTGCAACCAAAATCAAATTTGTTTTTTGTTTAATTGTAAAGATCAAAACAGAATTATGATGAATTGTATGCTTTTGAACATTATATGCACCCAAACACACAGTGCCAAACTTTAAATCTACCATAATCATTTCATAATGGTTCACTGTTGCCTCAAGGCAACGTCTGCAATCTTTCTAACGGTACAATGTTGAATTCTAACAAGTTTTCATTATTTAGTTAGCTAATAAACTGTTTAAAACTATCAAAATCTAGGGTTTACTCACCTGTAAGTGTGAATGTATGGCAAGGCGGCTTCCTTCCAAAAAGTCTGCCAAAAAGGGTTTCAATATGGCTTCCTGAGAGTCATGTGACAAATCAAGGCGTTTCTATTGGTCCCTCAGAGTCTTCCCTCCTTTTTAAAGTATTGCATCATTCAATGAATTGTTGAGATGTAACAGGCTAAAATTGTGTTTGCTGCCTGAAGGGAACATAGTACCATAGAGGATTAAATATGTTAAACATGTTTTTCCTGACCCTCACTGTCTGATGTTTTTTTTTTATTATTATTTTAATAATAGAATTAATCAGAAGAAAAAATAAACAATGGTTAAAAAAATATGGACTAAGATGAGGTTGATTATGGTTTAATGAACTTCAAAAGTTCAAATCAACACTATAAGTGTGATATAGAATCAGAAAAATAAACAAATGAAGCATTAAACTTCAATGTTAAACATTTAGCCTATGTAAGGTTTTGAAATTAAATTAAAGATTTTAATTATTCTTAGTTCATCAGTCAGCTCTTTATATCATTCCAGCTGATCACAGACCTTTACAGGTTTATTTTTAATATTGTCAAATTTAAATGTCCATTCTGTCTCATCCTTCGTTTGTTCTGATGTCCCTTTTTTTTCTCCATTATTAAACTCCTCTGTTTTTGTTGAGTTTCACTAAAGTCCACTGTGTTGTAACTGTGTGAATGATATCCAGTAATATGGTGGTTGAGAAACTACATGCAGTTTGAGCGAAGACCCAAAGACGCGCTTCAATAAATAGCTTGGGATGAAGCCAATGTTTTCACTTGAAGTTGGTTGTGTATTTCTAAGCCATAGGGCCACAATGGACCCCATGGTAGGAAAATAGACAGCAGCTACAGCCCTAACTAGTTGCGGGAGGATATATTACAAAGACAAAGAGCAGTGTGCAAGAAAATAAAACCAAGTGAAAAATTAAACAATTTTGCAACTTCCCCTCTTGTGAGGACAATGTTAGAACACACACACATATATAAAAATACATGTCTTTATCCTGTTTCTAAACTACTTACAGCATCAGCTCCTCAAAGTTGTTGTTATCCATACCTGTGTCTGTTAGTAGTTTTGAGATGTGCACAGCCAGGAACAATTCTGCAGCACGGGACCCCTGTAAAGAGGTGTTTCTGAATGTCTGACTTGTGGATTTGTTAAGTATAGACAGGCTTAAGCTTAACCATCTAAACCTGTTTAGCAAATAAAGAAAGAAATAAATAAAAAAAGGAAAATTGCTAACAAGTGAAGGATGGTTCAAATTAAAAAGAAAAAAAGTGAATTACATCCTAATTTACTGTTCAACACATGGCTTTTCACCTTTTCTTGGACACAATCTCTGATATTTTAAGCCAAGTAAATAAAATGTTTCTAATAACTGGTCAAAACTTCTGAAGAGAGACAGGCCTGTTACAAGCAGGAAGATGCAAGCAACACAGAGCGCGCTCATAAGCCTGGTATTAAAGCTGTGGCCCCACAAGAAAGACCTGGCACACACCAGGGCTTCCAGCATCCAATCTGAAATGGCCAAAAAACTTTAGGGTGCACTCTGCTTGGGCCAATCACTATGCTTCAGCCTGATTAAATCTGTTTGCTGAAATAATATCTTTTTTCTGTTCTAGAATTTTCTCTTACACAAAAAGCAGACAGTGTGGATTTGCACAAGATTCAAAACAGTGTTCTCTGCAATTACTGCGAATCATCAGACCACATGTGAGGAGCTGTTACTGTGAGACCTTTTTGCAGATGTTTTGGATGAATAACTATGGCATTTCCTAAAAAAATAATAGCTGCCAGCAGATCAAATACATCTCCTTAATACTATAGCCAAACATGCAAGATAGATTGTCAAAACTGTTGGTAGAGACAGTCATTATGCCCACACAGCGATGCTGTTCTCCTCTGAGAAGCGGTAAAAGGATTTTTACTTTCATTAGGGATGATTTACAACCAGCAAGAGCTCTCTTCAAATGGATGAGCACTGGGTATAAGAGAAAACATCCTCGATTCTGACTTTAAACTAGATTTGTACCTGATACGGATACAAACAACACAGATAAAATGGTACTAGTGCAGTGTAGCAGCTACAAGGTTTGCTCCTGAACATTGATTTACACTTTTATCCAACATATATATTTCAAACATCTTTTGAGGTCTTTCACCTTTCAAGCAAGACTATATTTTAATGTTCCAATCTCAAAAGTAATGGACGAGGTTGCACTCAAACCTCTAAATTAAGACATCACAGAAATGAGCTGCAATCACTGCAATATTAAAGTCAAAGGTGAACTGGTGAACTTTCAGGATTCTAGTTAAACAACAGGAAGAAGCAGGATTCATACAGGGGCTCAGAATTCTTGAAAATACTTGAATTTGAATGCTGTTATGTGGGAAAGTGCTCAGATTTCATTAGCATTGTTTATAACTTGCCCTTCCTCAAGCTCTGCCTTTTCCAGGAAGCGATCCTGTGTTGAGCTCGGCCCTCCTCAGGAACTGTTACTAGGTATTATAAAATCTGCTGTTGCTGACCTCTCTCCCATTTGAAACAATTACTCATTATTTGACCACCTTTAATTACATTTAATTCATTTGATTCTTTTTCAAATGTTGCCCCAGTAAAAGAATAAGGATGAAACTACAGCAGAGTGGATAACTAAAAATCTAAATCTTTATGAATCTTTTAAAACAGTTGAAAATATGACTGCATTCATTTGGACTCTGCCTATACAGAAAGTGTTTGACTGTGTAACCCGACATCAGCTACTTTCATTCTTTGATCAGGGATTCTTTGATTCTGATTGGTCGGTCAGTTAACCAATCAGAAAGCTAACAAATGGTCAGTGGTTTGTATTGATAGGCAGTTTGCATTTATATGATCACAAACAGGTTAGAAAAGATTAGGTCTACTTTGGGATAATGTAAAGGGGGAAAAGATGTTAAAGCTCCTTCCATCTGAAGAACACCAGCATTTCTGATGCTTTTCTAGAATGGCAGGTTGGATGAAATATTGTCAGTTAAACTCAGTGTGCTCTGATGTTCTCTTAGCCCTCAGGCTGCCCACTTGTTGGTGTTGTTTTCAGTTCAGACTTCCTGAGGACATGATTACTGTTTTTTACTGCACTACAAGTGCTCTTGAAATATCAGTGTTTTTGTATAATCAGATATGTCAATTTGTCCTTGACTGTGGCTACGTCTGAAAACACTGACATTAGGTCACTAGATCAGAATGTTTTTTTTTTTTTCTTCATTTTTTTACACATATTTGTTCTTCAATATCGCAGGCCTTGAATAAAACAAACTTAAGTTTAAATTGATTAAACAATGATTATTTAATCAATTTAGTTGTTCATTGTCAAGCTAGGCCTAGATGATAAGTTAATAGATAGACAGACAACCATTCATGGGCATCTAAGGGAAATTTAGAATCACCAGTGAACTTAAAAATAGCAGGTTTTTGGTCAGTGGGAGGAAGCTGGAGTGCCCAGATCGAACATGAAACCTTGCTGTGAGGTACGTTCAGTACCCCCGCTGTGCCCCCATGCCGACCTCAATAAATTATATATTTAAAAAAAATAAAAATGAAAAATACAAAACCTGATTTTCTTTAATTCACTGCAAATTTAGAAGTCAAAGCTTCTTTCAGAAACTTTTTGTTTTTATAAGTACCACTTTAAACAATTTGATGGATATTCTTATTCACACCTTATGCATGATCAGTGTTCTCAAACTGAAAGAAAAAAAACTCCATCAGGCTTTTAATAATCATTCATTACACTCACCCTGAGTAGTTTCAAAATAAATTAAGCATAAACACATTCTTAGTAAAAATTACCAATTTTTGTGTCCTGGATTATGCGGAGAAATGACCAGCCATCAGGCACGAATATAGAATTAATCAATATTCATTCTTTCATAGTTTTTGCCTGCTCTAGGGATATCAACGTTTATTTATTTTTTGTTTGTAGCTTTGTTTTAAGCAGATAAAAACTTTCTAATCCCCAGAGCACTATTAGGCTATGTTCCCATGTGGGTGGGTATTTTTTTTGAAAATGTAGCTTTGTTTTATGTTTCTTGCCCTCTATATGCATGTAAACTCCCTCCAGGGATTCTTGTCACTTATTTCCTCCTGTTATTCATACTGTAGGAACGTATGCATGAATTCCACTCGTGTCAAAAGCCCAGTACCTTGTTTGCTCTTCTTTCTGTTGAATCAAAGATCTGGATTGAAGTACCTTTTGAAAAGTGTCTCTTAAATATCAAATCACTCAATTACAAAGTTGCTAATTTAAAACATTTTCTATAAACTGTTTATTTTTTGACCAACATCCTTTGTTAAAGCGACCTTCACTTAGACAGAAAAAAAACCCAGTGAGAGTGAAAAATGGGAGCTGGATTAGATGTCACTTTCACAGAGCTCCTGCTCTCCTCTGACAAAGACTGTATTTATCTTCAATGTCTTTTGTTGTCCTGTCCTTTTTATCTTTGCTTGCACAGGTGATGAGTCCATCAAGCTATTTTGTTTTTGGTTTATTTTACTGAATGAATGAATTCAGCAGTTAAGAATGAACTGATAAAACTTTTTTTAGACCAAGCACAAACACTGACATTCTTTTACTCAGTAATGCAGAGAAATGAATATGCAACAATAACACTAGAGTTCTACGTGGGCCTGAACAATATGCTAGAAAAAATGTTGCAATATTTTTGCCTAATGTGATATATATTACATTTTGTAACCTTCCTGATGTCCTAACATTCCCTTGACCTATGGATCAAAAATGAACCATCTTCCCTAAGCTTTGAAATAAAAAGCAACTGAACAAAATTTGAACCGTAAAATTTATTTGCATGAAGGCACAACCCGTTTGTCCTTACAAACTTAGTGAATATGATAATCTATTGCAAAAATAAAAAACACTCATTTTAAACACTCAGTTCATGCTTGTCCCACTAAATTAGAGGTTTGTAATCAGTAGAACTATTATAATTACTGTTAAAGTTTAAACATGATTGGAAATTTATTTCATTTCTTATATTTTTTTAGAAACATTTGGTTGGCCTGAGAAAGTCTAGATTTGTGTGTAAAAGTCGACTTATTGCCAATACACTACATATTATGAAGCAGCATACTTCGCAATGTTGCCATGAAAATACTGATCACCTTCCATTTATTAACCATTGCTTTCAACCATAAGGAGACTAAACGACACCAGCGAAAGGGTATGATTACAAAATCAAAACTGTAATAAATAAATGCAAGATATTAGCACATGGGATAAAGTCAGTGTGTTCATGGACTCTGCAGATGTGTTTCTTGCTTGAGAGCTGGTTAAAGAGTCTTTCTTTAGTGATCAATATTGATACATGCTTCTCTTGCTTGCCCCTGGGCTGGGGCACCTATGACCTAAAGATTCAGACCCCTGAAAAACTTTTTTTAAAGCCATGCAGAGGATGTGGTGAAGTGGACGTGCTGCTTCAACCTGTGATTGTTTTGTCCAATAGCAATCATTGTTTTAAGGGATTTGGGTTTTAAATGGTTTGAATTTCACATATGATCCTTATGAATTGTGTTGCACCTGCACAAAACAAGTTTTATTTGATATGAAAAAGGCCACAAATTTGTTGTCGAAGCAACAGTCTGAGTTTGTAATGATTGTTTTTTGTCTTAACGTCAGTGATATGTGGACTTGGATATATTTACTGTGCAAAAGCAGAAAACTATACTTGTAAATGTGGGGCCACTTTAGGAGAAATCATAAAATTTCAGGCTGAAAAAATATCCTTTAGGGGTTTCTACCTCTGCTAAGAATTATCTGAGGTCATTTTTACCCTAAGATGATGACGGTTAAAGCAGCTTCACAGATAAATGCTGCATCTTCTGTGCATTTCTCACAAAGTTTAAAGTGAATTCACCATGAGCTGCCTGATGTTTTTTATTTTTTAAGTCACTGTTTTATTCTTCTTGGCCTTTGAGGTTGTTCCACAGACACCTATAGTGGGTACTTCTATAAATATAAGACTGCTAAAGAAAGAAAAAAACACACAAACATTTTATTTAACCAGGCCAATCTATGAACTGTAATACTGCTGTGAGGTCTGTAGCTTGTACATTTTACATGCAGGAAACATACAAACTATGCTGTGGTCAGCTCTCAGTAAGCCTACTGACAGTGATGCCAGACAGACTTGTGTTGTAGTCAGGGAAACAGGAACATTGACAGTTTTGTTTCCATCAAACAATACATAAATGGTAGCATGATGTGCTACCATTGCTTTGAGTCAAGTGCTGAAATGCCTTGGTCCCCAAAGATCCACATAATGGGTCTCAAATGTAATTTAATAATATCAACACTTCCCATGTTGGATCTTTAGCATTAGCACTAATTTGCTCATGGGCCTGGTACCAGTCAGCTTATTGAGCATACTGTAATGGTTTGTTGTAGGTGTCAGCATAGTTATACACATTGACATTACTGACCTGGGGCCTCATTTATAAAGCTTGCTTACGCACAAAATGGGGTTTTAAAGTGGCGTAAGTCACTTCCCACGCAAAGGTTGCGATTTATAAAAATAAACTTGGCTGGAAATGTACGTCAACTTTGATGCTGGCGCACGAACATTTTGGAGACGGGGGAAACTGGTGGCACGGATGGTGAGGGGGTGAAGAGAAGCCAGATTCATCTCATACATTCAATTTCATCACATATCAGACTTATAGACCCACTTAAACATAAACAACCAAGTCTGCAGTGTTGTAGATGTGTTCACTTACTATTGTATGCAATGTTCATATATCGTACTTCATCTTCAAATGATAAAGAGCGTTGGATAGCACTGATTGATTAGTTAGCTGTGACAAGGTGTGTCACAAACAGTCTAACTGCTGAGTAAGCAATAGTGCAGTGACACTCGTGTGTAATGCTGCACAATGGATGCGCTGGCACTGCTGGAAGATCACACAGACTGTGGATCAGGATGGAGAGAGTTTTTAGGGACCACAAAGATTTCCTGGCCCATAATGATGACTGGATAATTAACTGATTTCGATACCAAAGAGCAGTGCTCTTGGATCTATGAGATGAACTGGTCCCAGTGTTAGACAAAACCACACGCTGGAACCGCGCCATCCTGGTGCGTATACGTGCTGACAAACTCTGGGGTTTCTGGCAACCGACTCTTCCAGGGGAATAAGCCGACAGGTATGTGTTTGATATGATGAACAATATACGTATAATGTTAGATTTTCTGTCTAAAGCCCCTTTTGGATATGACATTATACAGTTAAATTATGTTCTTAGGTCTGGGATATTGCAGCCATTCCTCAGCACAATACTGCCAGCCATGTTGGATGGCGTTATAAACATGACCAGTCGATACATCAGGGTTCCTCACACTGTGGGTGAACAGGCCAACATTAAAAGGCTCAGCAGCAATGTCCAGTTTCCCAAATGTAGTCGGCGCAAATGATAGTCTGCACTCACGTTGCTATAGCTCTGAGTGAAAATGAAAAAATGTGCCTACAATCAGTGTAGAAATTATTTGTTCCTCAAACATGGTTTTGACAAATTTAGTGGCACGGTGGCCTGGGTCAACACATGACTTATTCATCCTGATGCACAGCTTCTTCGTCTTCTTTGGTTTCGGCAGACTATAAGCATCCGAGGCGTATCTCTGCCCCCTCTGATGCACATCCGTGTCTGGAAAAGCCTGCAGGCTGGCGATGCAAAAACATTCATGAGGTACTTTGCATTGACCATTCATGGTAACATGTGGGTGTGTAGAGGGCGGGATGTGAGGTAAATCCACTGCGCAACTTTCCAGGTGGACTGTGATTTATAAAGGGAAAAGAGCTTGCAAGGGTGCGCACACATGATTTAATTAATCTGATTTTTTTTGGTGCACGCCATTTTCACGTTCACTTTTTGTATGGATCCTATGCAGTGTTTTATAAGTCAGGCCCCTGAAGGTTAACTTTAATAATTTCCTCCAAAATGTTATTACCAGAAAAAATAAGGCTTACATTTTGAAATAGGCAACAACCAAAAAAATCTCATTTGATGCTTTTAATGGGGAGTGTTGGGTAATTAAGACATGACATTCGACAGGACAAGACAGTTAATTCATCCCTCATGGGGTAATTCATTTCTTTACACTGGTGGATTAGCCTGTTCACATCCAAGCAGATGCATGTTGCCAAGCTCCAGTCTGCAACAATTGTGAGTGGCCCAATGCGGCACAGCCCAATCAGCTTCCTTTGGAGCAGGAAGAGGTGGGAGCTACAAGTGAGACAACAGCAGGAAGTGACTACTTGGAAAGAGATTATCATAGATGCCAACAGCTTCAGTAGCAGTCTTATCAGATCTGGACAGCAATTCTTTATTAAGTTGTTGTTCCCCCTCGTTGTTCCCAAAGTCCTTGTTTTTTCCAAAGTCTGAGCTGAGTTGGGAAAGAAAGCTTTTAAATTCTGTGCTCCCTTTGCTTTGAATAATATCAAGACTTATTTTAAACTGCGAAGTTTAGTTTCCCTAAATGTCTTTAAATCCTTGGTGAAAAATCTTGAATCCAGGCTTTCAGTATTCAGTTGGTTTAACTGATAACTTGCTATTGATCTGAATGTTTATTGTGCACTGTTGCTAAAACCATGTGTTGCTGCCATGCTTGGTCAGGTCTCCCTTAAAAAAGAGATCTCTGATCTCAATGGACAAACCTGGCTAAATAAAGGTATAAAAAACATTTTAAAAACAAATAACAACCCTGCAACCTTCTCAATAGGAAGGACATTTTTGCTGTACTTTCAACATGTTTTGCCTTGACTTTGTTTTATGTAGTAGCTCATGTTCTGTCCTTCACACCGCGGCAGCAGTGCCCACCTACTACATTATCTGATTGGCTCGAATGTAATTGGCGGAACGATCATCCAATCACCTGCCAGATATGTAATGAAAGGTTCTGCCCATTCCCAAACGCTTTCGATGGGCTCTTTCCCAGATGAACTTGTGAAAGATTTTACCGTCCATCTAGCATGGCAGGTTAGTTGAGACATACTATACAAACCCAGGCTGAAATGCACATGTGCAAACAAGCCATACACATGGAAAAACGTCAGAGTGATGGCTTGCTGTTTTTGAAGAAGCGCTACCAAGTGGTTTTGGGATTCATTGCCTTGCTCAAGGGCATTAGCAGTGCCAGGAAGTCAGCTGGCACCTCTCCAATGACCATACCAACCTCCAATCATAGTTTGATCGGAACTTGGACTGACCACTTTCTGGTCCTCAACTCAAGACACTCTTGACTAAGCTACTGATGATACTAGTTCTTCCAGCAAGGATGAGAACATCTGCAATTTGCAGTAGCATTTGCCCATGCACATTTTTAAATATAAGGAGTGCCATGTGTTTGACCTTGTTGCCTCTTAAAAGCCTGGAAACTTTTTTGATAAGCAGAATCAATAATGGCATTGGTATTAATAAATTCTTGTGAATTCCCATCACCAGTCAAAACCATCTGCTGAAACTCAAAAAGAGCATTAGAGCAGGAATAAAAGGTGATTTTAAGAGACTTTGAACCTAGCATGTTTATTAGGTTCTAGTCACTGATCTAGCTGATCTAGTGGGATTTTTTTAGTACAGCTATGACCATGGTCAATGTGCTGTTTATTTACATTCACAATGTGTAATGGATCCTGCTAAATTTAATGAGGGAGTATTTCTAACCTCTTAATATATGAAAGAAATTTCAGTCAGATATAGTTTACCAGGAATGCTGTGGGATTGTCTTTCACACAGGGCAACCATTAATCTTGGCTAAACTTGAATTTTGCATTACTCCTCCCAGTTTTTCTCTTTCTCTTGTTTCACATTTTCCACACACAGCTTGTTCTTAAAACCAGAGTGAGATCACTGATTGTGATATGCTGGACCAATCTTGCCCCCTACTGACACATTTATAGGATGCTCATCAACTGCTCTTTACATTTTATCAGCCACAAGCCTGCAATAAAACCCCAAATCAATATATTTCTTCACTATAAATTCATTCAAAAATCAAATTTTATAGGTCAGTTTCTCACAGCCTGACCTGATGAATGCATGTCCTTTGGGGTCATCTAAAACATCTGAAACTTTAGGGCTGATCATACCAACAAGGTTATAATCCTCGAGTGCACCCTGGATATAGCACAGAAGTCCATGAGGGGAACTGAAGGCCAAGTGTCATCAATTATTTATCCAAACCCTGTCCATGTTAAGAAAAACATCTCAATATTGAATGGTATTTATCTATAGTGTCTGACACTTTGAAGTTTAGACATATTACACCAACCTGCCCTCTTTTCTGCTCAATATGTCCTTGGCATGAGTCTGCAACAACAAATTTAATACTGTGTCCAGGTCTTTGTGTGGCATTCATGACTCCAGTCACAAAAACACACATGTAGCACAGTGTATAGAAAGGGCACGGCAACAGCAATGCATCATGCACTAACAGCCTGAACAGAGAAGATGACTCTGCCACAACCTGGTCTTAACAATGATCTATCTTCTCCCCCGGCTTTGACAAGAGTCATGATCAAGGAGTTAAGAGTCGATACGAGGCCTTCAGTGACCGGCTGACTGAAGAAACATACCCGTCTGAGAGGGTAAGAAAAACAGTTTAGGTAAGAGTTATTGTAATGGTTTACTGATTGGGTTATATTTCTGTTTTATTGTAATGGGGCTCTCAGTGTCACCCAGCAATAAAAGCATATATATTATTATACTTCAAGGTTTTAGAGGCTTTGAGCAGCCAGCACGAACTCAACTAGTGAAAAAGCAGTGAGCAGTTTATGTTGACAAAAATATCAGCTTTATTCACGTGTAATTTGTTTTAGTCATGAAATCATAATCACTTTAATAGCAGTTTTAAAGAACTACTTGTCTTCTAAAGTCAAATGAGGTTTCCATAAAGTAAAGTCTCTTAAATTATAGGTAATAAAGCTCTTCAATTACACTCAAAAAAAGTTTGGAAACACTATTTCAGTCAATTATTTCTCTCAGTACCAATTGGTATTGTATTTTACATCACTGGAAGCCTGATTAGTCACCTTTACCATGAGGTACAGCTTGTAAAGATTATGAATTCTTGTAATGAGCAACACAGCTAGATGTGTGGGTAGTGTCCAAAAAAAGTGTGTCAAAATCCCCTGCAACTGGTAGAGCACAAACCTCCACCAAAGCATTTCCAACACTGTTGTATAAGTTTCTGTCAAAAATGTGGAAAACTGCCCTATCTGAGAACGTTAAAAAAAAATAATTTAAAAGAAGGCCTGGACCCACATCTGAATTTTGATCACCACCAAAATGTAATCACTCCCTCTTTTGATCATGACCAACATTCCCTGAAAACGTTATCAAAATCTGTCAAAATTGTCTTGAGCAATTAGCCAAAATGGGCAAAACTGCCTTATCTCACAAGTTGAAATAAACTTAAAATAATCGCTAGATCTGCATCCTGATTTGTATCACCACTGATATCAAATCACTTCTTCCTTGTTCCAAGACCAACATTTTCAATCAATTTCATCTAAACTGATGATCAGTTTGTTTTTGTTATCCAGTTAACCAACCAACCAGCAAATAAACAAGCAAACAAACTAAACATAACCTTGGTAGAGGTAAAAAAGGAATCTAATTTAAGCAAAGTAGACACAAAAATAAGATCCATAAAAGTTCATGGATACAGTACAACTAACTCAAGAATGTATTCATAAAGCTTTGCTGTCCAAAAGAAATAATGATTCTTAATAAGACTATGAAATGATAAATTTGGTAAATGGACTTGA